>JAPXFQ010000250.1:0-1200000 GCA_028564705.1 Apricaphanius iberus
ATTAGTCCATTGAAGAGTAGCCTGAAATGAACAGGGCTGCACTTAAAAGAAATGTTCTATATATTTTTTAGAAATCATAAAGATATGTTACTTTGGCTTTGGAAAAACAAAAGGGAAAGAGTAGATTTATTATTAAAGCTGGCGAAGGAAATGTCAATGTAGAACCTTCATGGAATGCCTGCTATTTCAACTTTTTCATCTTTATGTTTTGAGAAAAAAGTTTGTTAAGTTGAATTTGTTTTGTTTTTTCTTTTGCTACTTAACCTCTTAAATCCAATTTCTCTTAGACTTTGTATTGGGAAGACAAGATAACATACAATTTATGTAAGGCAGATTTCAGAAAAACATCTACTTGTAAAACTTGATCTATTTGCAGTCGAAGCAATATTTTAAAAGTTGAAAAAGACTGAAACCACATCCTGGACCAGAAACTACATTTACATTGCTACCACATTGTGCAGGTAGTTTGAGAGGAAAAGAGCTTCTGAAGTACGTTTTTAGAGTGAGAAAATCCATAGCATAATATGGTTTCACTAAGGATAGGGGACACTATGTTTTGCTTTTATGTTAATTAACAAATAAACAGAGGGGGAGCTACCTTTCCTCCTTCTGGACTTTGTTATACTAAGCTAACTGCTTCTCTGTTCTCAGTTTTTATTGAAGAGACTGCCTGGAATTATTATATTTACAGTCAGGACTATTGACCAAACTTGTCAAATGTTTACAGGATAAAACTTATACAGGAGACCCAATTCATTACACCCACACATCCACAGCTGCAGATTATGGTTGATAAACTTCAATAAATTCACGTGTGGGGTTTGAGCTTTATCTCGCATCACCCCATGTGGCATCTATAGTTATTAAACTATAAGATCAATAAGAAATATTTGCTGTAGTCAGAAGGTGGGAGTGTTATGGAGCACAACGGTCCTCAGAAACTTCACTAGATTCTTTCTTTGGTGTGCCATTATAAACTGTGCACCAGCAGTTTAAATTTGACCCCAAGCCAAGCAAAGGCAAGGCAATTTTATTAATTCTATTAGTGCCAAAAAAGTCAAAGTTTTAAGGTAACAAATTTATACAGGGCAGTGATATGAATAAATACAAAATGCTCTTTCCAAATTATTTTTTCATTCAATTAGGGGAAAATGATATGCAAAACATTTGACACATGGTAACGTAAATCAAAAACCAGAAGTCACCTGGAACAGAGATGGTACTTAGAGTATATTGAGCAACCACATAGCAGTGGAGAGATGGAATTTAGGATGCACCTGGCTTCCTTTAATACAATTAATCATCATAAGAAATTCACCTGAAAATTCATTTTAAATAACCATGATTCAGCTTTTAATACTATGCATTTCAGAAGTATTCAGACATCACAGTTTTTCACATTTTGTTGACCTAATACTTCAGTTGTGATTTAATGTTGTAAACTGACCATTAGTAAATGACTGGGAAAAGAAGGAAACAGTTTATTAACATGTACACTGTATGGGAACAACTACATTAAAATTATTCTTTCCTGTTGACATGAAAGCCAAACAATACAGAAATCCAGTCTAAAACACATAAAAAAACAAGAACCAAATTAATTGTGTGATTAAGCTGTTAATCTGAAGAAAAGTGGTCAGTCTGTCCTCCAGCAGTCTAAGCATAGTGCAGCATAACTAAAGAGATAGCTCAGGCCTAAGCCATACTAACTATGAGCATTAACAAAAAGGAAGGTTTTAAGCCTAGTCTTAAAAGTAGACAGGGTGCCTGCCTCATGGACTAAAACTGGGAGCTGGTTCCACAGGAGAGGAGCCTGATAACTAAAAGATCTGCTCCTATCCTACTTTTAAAAAGTCTAACAGCAAAGTGCTCTGTTAGGAACATATGAAACAATCAGATCTCTGATGCCTGTTGTTTATAAGACTGAATGAAAGGATTGCAATCAAAACATTTGACAACATAACCGTTAGCCGGGGCAGTTAAGAGCACAGGATGATAGCTATTCTTTTCAGTCTTAATAAAACCAGCTCCATACCAACTCAGCCATATTTTTTGATAAAACCAGAATCGACCTTAAAAGTGGAGGGATTCTGCTTCAGCATCAGAAGATGTGACATACTCAATTTGTCTGTGCTCACAGTATTCTTTAGTGCCAATATAAACTTAGCAGGGCAACATTTGAGCAAAAATTTTAATTAATAAACTAGCTAATAGTATAGGGAGCCTAAGTCACGGCCTTCTCCTTCCGGTCCATGGGTCCCTGACTGCCCCCAAAAAATGAATGAGAGTCAGTGGAGCAATAAAAGTTATTTTCTGATACTGTTTGAAATGCGCAGTGGATCGAACGATGTCCATGAATTTTAAAGACTAATTTTGATGCAGAGAAAACGCTGATTTTCGACTGGCAGCAAAAGTTACTTTAGGTTTTGTGTAAAAACGTTTAGCGGACCACAACTGCAGAAGAAGAAGGAGAGTGAGGTTCGTAGCCCTCAGGTCAAAGAAAGGAGCATTAAACATTTTGGAAAGTGGCAGCTACATCAGTGGTAAAGCAGTTGGTCGAGTGAGAGACAGCATGTGGGAGAGGTTCTACAAGCTCTTGGTGTTTTACGTGCTATAGCTAGCGCTAGCTTGTACTAGCTGCGTGACGTCATATATGCGACTTCTGATTTATAGGGATTTTAATTGCAAAATTTTACAATTAGATAAATTCTAAATCACTTGAAAAAGTTGAAATGTACATCATTTGTTAGCATTTAAACTGAGGTACAACATATGTGTGATTCAGGATGTAAGACAAAATGTACCAGAAAATAACTTATCGCTCCATTGACTTCCATTCATTATTTTTTCAGCCAGAGCCGGCTGGAAGGGGAAGAGACTTAGGCTCCCCATAGCAATAATGAAAATTATGATACCTCCATGTCCCTCTGTTCTAGCAAAGTAGGTTTTACATTACACTCAATAATTGTATAGTGAGAATTTCATCATGTGACTAAAAGTGCTATAAAAAATGTGTTTTTAACTTATCTTTATCCAAACCTTGTGGTCTTTTGGACTAGAGAAAGCACTATACAAATACATGCTTTTAAAGTTTTCCATAATCTTCAACTTATGTGTTATCCTTTTATTTGTTCCCATTAATTTAAATTTGCGATCTGATGAAAAAATAGCTGGAAGGAAAACATACCATATCTTTTATGTTTTACTCCAATACATTGAAGCTAATGACTTAGTAAGGCAAACAAGAGAGATAATTATTCTTCATCTGTTTAAGGAATTCCTCTTAAAAGAACCATTCAAATAAGCAACAGTAAAATGTATACATGACTATTTTGCTTTCTTTATTGTTCCTGCTCAAAGCTTCATGCCACAATAAGACGAAAGAGAATCGGTCTTCTCTCTGAGGGAAAGCATTGCCTTTCAAGTTCCACTGAAGCTGCAAGAGAAAGAAGGGAGGAGGGAAAAATAAATCCTGCAGCCAGAGATACACATTTGAAGATCAAAACAGTGGGCTAGATTGTGTGTATATTTGTATGTGAGTGAGAGAGACAATGGAGCCAGTATGGACTGCAGCTATTAGAAAGCATTTTTATCAATTTACTAAACACACTCCGCTTGTTGAAACATGATTGAGATTACCGGTGGCTTCCTGTGAGGGATTTGTGCAGCTGACCTCAACGTTCGCATGATTGCATGCAAGCCATTCGCGTAGGCTGAAAATAAAACATCTGCATGTAAAGGCATTTTGTGTGCAAGCAAGCAGCCTCATTTCTGAGTGGTGGCATATGGCTTGGTTGCGCTAATCGGACATACTCCTCTGAATCCCTTGGGTGCATGACCCAAACCTGGTAGGGAAGCAAAATCAGACAGACATTTTACTATTCACAGCAGGGGGGTGGGGTGTTCTCAGGAGTATTTTTGAGTGAGTACACATCTGAAAGAGAAACTCCAAAGGTGAATAGGTTGAAAGTTAAAAGTTTTCAGCTTTTTGAATTCAAAGAACTTGTAGCAAATATATGTCAAACTAAAAAAAAGTTGAAGAGATTAGAACCAGAGGGCATTATAGATGGGGTCTTTAAGAGGTCTGGAACGCTCTGTATAGATTGTTATCCCATGTGTGTTAATCAGACATCAGGACGCTTTAGGTCAGTGGAGCAGGGAATGGATTTTCACTGGCTGACAGGGAGCTGGAGTGCATAATGGCTTCTACCTGTGGAGTAATTAACAAGCCAATCAGAGCAGAGAAACATCCAATCTGAAATAGGGAAGCAAGTGAAGCTTGATTCCCTAAGACACTAATGTGAAGTGAACACATCCTTATACATTCTTTACTAGTTGATATATTTAAAGCTTTCATTATAAATATTAACAGTTAGAGCTTTGACCTCCTGCCTATCCCACCTAAAATCATGGGAGAAAAAGAAAGCACACCCTCTTTAAATTCTATGCCTTTACATTGTGAGTCAAAAGAAACGATTTCTGTTTATCACGTTTTTCAAATTATTCAAATATACAATTTTTTACAAAATCAAAACACAAATACTTTTACTCTGTCATTATTCACCAAAGAGAAGCAAAGACATAATTAGGAATAGTCCGTGAAAAACTAAGTACGCTCCTGTTGGTGCTAGCCATTGGATGCTAGACATATAAAACTCCTGCAGCTGATTATTAATAAGAATGATGAATCTAAATAAAAGGAAGGGTTTGCTGATGTGGAGCATGATGCAGATTGTTAATAAAATGCTAAGAAGGAATAACCTCAGAGAAGCATATGCTGCTGCCAAATAATCTAATTGTGCGTCCACACCAAACACTATAGAAGCGACCAAAAAGCGCCACATGCCCCTAGCTGGTCGCTTGCACATTCGCACCTTGAAGCATGTCCAAAGCGAACTACACGTGCTTTAAAATCTGCCGTTTTCACATGCATGAATTACGTAACTTGTGGGAGGACCCTGACCGGGGCTGACCAGCTGCCGCCTCCACCTCAACCTCCCTCCCTCCTTCTCCAGACCCTCCAGAAGCTCCCAATGGACTCTGGTCTCTGATATGACCGCGTTAAATGTTCGGCCTGCCCTCCGGCAAAGCTGGAACCGCTCCAGGGGGGGTTGGGAGCTACCAGTCAAGCTGTGGCTCCTCGCCCAGTTTATGCCACGAAGGTCCAAGTGTTGCCTGCCGACACACCATCTACAATGCTGAGCGACTGTCCATCTGTCTGCAGTTAGTAAAAGTTTATAACATAATATGTGAGTGGCGCAGGACATGCTGGGGTGGAGCCATTACCAGGCCTGGGTGTCCGAGTGAGGAAGCTGGTCATGGCTCACTTCTCGGCGGACTGAGCGGGGCCTTTTGCAGCCACAACGGCTCTTTTAAGAGCCACCCACAAACCTCTTAAGAGCATTCCTGTCTAAATAGTTCAACCTCTTAATAATGTTCTTTTTTTATTATTCCTATCTCTGTATAGAAAAGTGGTGGGGTCATATAGCTCGGGGTGAGTAGCCACAGTGTTTATCAGTATCCATTTCCTGCAGATGCTGTGACTTCCTTCACTCAGTCGCAGCATCACTGACACCCGTTAGCTGATTTCGTTGTTGCGGCGTGACTTGAAGCTGGAGTTCAGATTTTTCCAACTTGGTGGCAGATGCGTTAGGCGCGAATGCACAAAATGCACCACATAAAATGCAGTGCGTATTTTTGGTCGCGCCTGAAATGCACCAGCTGCACTACTTGTTTGCTTTTTCACTACGCAAATCAGCTTCTGGTTTATCATTGCACCTTCAGTCACGTAAGGGTATTGAAAAACAACAACAATAAAAATAAACAAACAAACAAAAATAACATTTACAGTTGAGCAGCCTACAGTGAGAACAATAATATTCCCAGGAAAGGAATCCCAGTAAATTTAGCCATATGCCAGGCCATGCTGAAGAATGGTCTCTTAAGAGCTCCGTCTCAGACTCCACAAGCCTTGGTTAGCATATTATTATTCAATAAAACATTTTTAAAAATTAACAGGCCTTAAGGGTTAGAAGCAAGGCCCTTTCTGAAATGGTCAGTTTAAATGGACAGCAAAAATGAGATATACCACAAATCTTCATGAGCAATGTTCCTTGGATAGATAAAGCATGAGACCTTTGAACAAAATAGACAGCACTATGTCCGATGAAAATTTAACAGCACATCGGCATAAACGACTTAGGAAGGCTTTCTTGCACGGTGGATGAAGTACAATGGAATTTGGAGTTGTTCTGCAGCCACAGAACCCGTGAAAACCATTTCATGAACCTTTAAACTACATTAAAAAAAAAAAAATCAAAATTTGCATAAATGGTTATTTACATTCTTCAGTCTCCAAGACCGATTAATTGGACTTTTCTACTGCCTCTAAGAAAACAAGTCCACCTGGCCTAAAAAAAACTCATCTAAAAAATACTGAATTGTCTTTTAAAGGTTCTGGAAAGCTGTACAGATAACTGCTACATGTTCTATTTTTTTTTACATCATCTATACCTGGATTTGCTACATAGATAATAGTTTGACCATGGATTTAAGCAACTTTGCAATCTTCTTCCTCCCAGTTTACAACGGTAAATACTAACAATACTCCAGTATGAGTATTTATGTCTTTAGTGGGCTGAAGGTTGGCAACACCAGCACTTAACACCCACGACTCATTTTCCAAATAGCCTTTTGTAAGCACCAGAGAAGTGACAGTAATCAAACTTGTGGCTTACTCAACAGGTCATGCCTGTCACCTTTAGGTTGCTAAGACCAACTGAACCGCTCACTGGATTTAGAGGCCCTATAGATACCAATTCCAGTCATGGTGTTCTGGATACGGCACACTTGATACAAAATGCTGTGACAGACACCAAAAAAGCTCAAATAGAATTCCAATTTTAGTGCATACAGAGAGCACACCAAATATTACGATATGAGAATGAAAAGGGGGGAAAATGGAGCAAATATAGTCACAGCTTTATTAACTACAGCAACATAATTTAACATGCAAAGGAGGGTAGAGGGTGGGAGGGCAAAGAAACAAGCATGGAGTTCTTTGCAAGGAATTCATCATAATGCTTGAACCGTGAGATAATTTGCCTGTTGACAGGATCATTATGAGAATTCCACGACCAATACGCAATTTCAGCGTTCTCTCTTGGATGGAATTTTAATTGAATTAGCCTGGCTGGTCACATATGGTGTGAACGATAACATTTTCTGTCTATCCAGCGTCATTGAATCCTTTGAGATGAGTGCTGACGTATCAAGCCAGGATGGGGGGGAGGTAGAGTACTGCAATGATTTCTTCTTGGTCTCTTTCCTCCGCTTCATCCCTTCCTCTTGTTCAGCAACAATACGTGCTTCAAAAGTCAGCAGCCTGGCCCATCTGAGCCGACTGACACTGCTGTGTTTCACACACAGAGTTGTTCTTCCATGCAACTGCGCACATAAGCTGAGGGCAGTGCAAGCATGATGTATTGCTACAAGGTAAATGTGTTAGTATTACCTCTGCTGGAGAACAACCCCCAGCAGCCAACTGAGTACATTTCTGTAAAAATGATTAACGATGCTGATCGTGTTTTGAAAGGAAACCGCAATCTCATAGCTGCCTGACAAGAGGGTTCCTTTTGATTGAATATATTCAACATTAAACAGATGATGGAGAATGACACAGTCCATTAAGAGGCTAGACTTGTACATACATACATACACCAAAGCATTTTCTAAAACAGCAGAACTGAATAATACAATCAATAGAGAATAGATGACAGGACATAAAAATTAATGTTCAGACCAGACCCGGTGTCAGGGCAGTTTAGCTGAAGGTGGGGGGAAGCTTATTATATGTAATCTAATTCATACATCATTTAAAAAGGGACTGACTCAGGTAGTCCTGGTGTTTTCCCAAACAATCGCTCCGTTCTACATTGGTGGTCAGGACATTTGTTTTTGTTCATCAAAGAACCGCGATTCAGCCACTGTCCCGACCCTGCTGTGTATCGGCTTGTGTATATGAGCCATCTTCATTTATAGAAGATCATTGTAGCTCAGCGGGAGCAGTGGTTAAGTGATTCACACGGAAATAAGCAGACGTCGCCAAACAACCGGCTTTGTAAAAATGGAAAGTGTTCACAAATCAGTTAATAACAGCGGAAAACACGACAATAATCAATAACAACAATAATCAACAATAATAATAAAATGCAACAATCTTCTCTTATGTTTCTACTCGCTACTGAAACGTTCCTGATACAATCAGAAAGAAAAAGAATGTAGAGCCAAACTCGCTGTTGGTCGCCTGTACATCCACAGAGGCATCACCTCGAACAAAACCAATCCTTTTGATTCCAGTTTATGTACTCCAATAAAGTACTTAGTCTGCAATTTTTCTCAGTCCAATTCTGCTGCTAAAAACCTTCGTAAATTCCTTTCTTAGATGTGTTTACATCATAACTACCATTTCGCATGCTCTTATTAGCAACTACCATTTCGCATGCTCTTATTAGCGTGCTTCTTGTTCTTGATAATTATTCACGACAGGGAAACAATAAATTAGTTTATCTACCATGTGGATCAGAATGTCATTTAAGGGTCATATTCTAGTATTCAACTTTGAATGAAAATTATTCCTTTCGACGCACTTCATAAACAAAATACAACATAGATGAAGCCATGGAGCTTTGTTTGAATCTATAATGACTGAATTTTTACAAGTTATTTTTATGAATATTTTTATGCATTAAACCCTGCATTTACTTCAACATTGGATCTTATTGCATTTACTTCAACATTGGATCTTATTGACCTCTAAATAGAAAATGTGCTATTGTAAATCAAATGTTTTATCTATTACTATCAAATGTGGAGTGGGTAAATGGCATGCAAATGGCCTCCATTTGTATAGCGCTTTACTCAGTCCCTACAGACCCCAAAGCACTTTACACTACATTCAGGCCGTTTTCACATGTGTGGCCGTACCAGAAAACGGCCAGAGAAAATGCTAATTTTTTCTGTTCACATGTCACGGATCTCTGACCGTATTGGGATCCAGTCTTTTACTACAAATAAACAGCAGGTGGCGGTATACAAATAAGTCTTAGTTCTCCAACAAACAAGGGAGTGAGAAGTACCGACGTCATAAAACGAGCGACAGGCTAGAATGTAAACAAACTGGTCTACTGGTCAGCTGCTACCTGAAGCCATCTACAGGGTGAGTGTTGTAGTAAACCCGCTGTTTAGTAATCTGCTGTGGGATGCTTGAATCGCGTTGTTTTGGTATTTGTATGGTCGCGAGGTGATTCTGTAATTTCGGCCGGCGGTGTCGTCATTTCCGCGTGGAGCGCGTCTATTGTCTTGAGTGCGGCCAGAGTACGGGTTGTGTTCACATGGTACGTGGCCGCCCGGATACTACCTCCAAGGCAGGTCTCTCTGGCCGTATCCTGGCACGGTCCAGTCTGTGTTCACATGGTACGAAATAAGTGGATTTTGACCAAATACCGTACCCGAGTACGGACTCCCGTACCATGTGAAAGCACCCTCAGTCATCCACCCATTCACGCACACATTCATACACTGATGATGGCAAGCTATGTTGTAGCCACAGCTGCCCTGGGGCGCACTGACAGAGGCGAGGCTGCCGGACAACCACCACCAGCAGGCAACGGGTGAAGTGTCTTGCCCAAGGACACGACTGAGAGCGTTAGAGCCGGGGCTTGAACTGGCAACCTTCCAATTACAAGGCAAACACCCAACTCCTGAGCCACAGTCACCCCGTAAAGGTAACACTTCCTGCTTTAATCCCACATTGTTTTAATACCCCAATCCAATATAAAGCCACTTCTAAAGCATAGATGCTTAGAAAATGAATTGGCAGAAATAAAATGTCATATTTGCCCCCGTTTTCAAAATCATATTACTGACTAAATCAACTGGCAATAAAAAACTGAGACCAATTCTGACCAGAATTTTTTTAGTTTTTTCCTTACAAAAAGACAGCAACCCTGCATCTACTCAAAATGGTTCCAATACAGTTTTAGCTTCAATGTCTTTTTGAAACATTTTGGTCAAAATTTGAAATAACCTTTTAAGAGATAAGTGAATACATTTTTATGTAACCTTTAAATTGAAATCCCCAGGTTGTGTATGCTTCAAAATAAACAATGACGAAAATGTTTGAAACAAATCAACACCTCATTAGAATATGTTATGTATAAAATATAATATTGTTTAAAACAAATAAATTTAAAAAACAGAGCAATTTTACATGGACATCTACTGAAAAAATATATTTTTGAAAGAACAAAAATGTTTAACATTTCAGCTCTCTTTTGCACAAACCTTACACATAAATGAAAAAAAGCTCTGTGGAAAATCCTTTAAGCATTAAGGAACTCATGGAATTTTTAGGTTTGTGAGAATGTAATGCATGGGTTAATTTTTTGCATCTCGTCATGGTCATGAGTAAGAATACCCCTGGCTGGACTACCTGTAACCTATAACACCCTCTGTTGGTTGTTTTGGGCCAATACATTTGCGTGGGTCCGATATGTAAATGGGCGGGATCAGACCTTTATAATCTGACCGACCGTTCCCCATGTCTGGAAAAAAAGAAAGCAAAATTTAGTTTCTAGATGTGCCAAACTAGTTATGCTCCAAAAGACAAAGTAATGGGGCTTAATATAAACAAAAAACACACTTTTCAGATTATTCTTTGTAATCAAGTAGACTTTTCCACCACATTTAAAAGATGACTACGGAGGTCATTGAATTGACATACCAATGTCTTAGAGGAGGCTTTGTAACCCATTCCAGACTGATACTAGAAATCATTGAGTTTGTTTTTCTATTGTTCATGTTGCTTTGCATTCTAGAAACTTCCCAGGACTTTTGAAAGAGAAACAGGCACAAGACAGATCCCATGCCAAACGTACATTTTCAGTCCGTTTTAGACGTGAAGAAACCCAAACGACTTTGTATGCAAACATTTCTGAAGGTTTCTGAATGAAACTCAAAGCCGCAACTTATTTAGCAAAAAATGTTTATTCTCTCCTTGATACGTGTTTATTTACAAGTAGTAAATCTGCAAAATAGGAAATAACATAATATTTACACAATGAGTGTTAACCTGCAAACTGTTGACAGTTGCTTCAAGTCTGAAACTCTAAAAAAGTATCAGTAACTGAAGTATTAAAATTCTCTTGCTGAAATACATTTGCTTTGTGTTTTCAGGGATCCAAACAAACAATCTGGGAGAAAAAAAAATGTATTCCTCAGACTGCGGAATCAACGTAAGACCTGATGTCCAGTCATTTTTCCTGCGCTTTTCTCTCAATGATTTAAAAAGACCAAAAAGGATCAAAGTGTAAGGAATTCTACACCACTGTGCTGAATCCACTGAACCTGAAAGCAAACCTGTAGAATATGACGTTATTTAATTTGGAGGTGATTGAAACAGCTTAAAATTCATCAACACAGAAAAACTATGTGGCTCTTGTTAATAGTTGTAACCTGGCTGGTAATGGTGGCTACTTCCGATGAGAAATACTTTTAGACAAACAGCCTTCCGCCTCACAGTAAACGCAAGTCAATGGCCAGAGATGGAGAAGAGAAGCAGGCAAAATGGTTTAGACCTGCAAAGCAGGTCAGTTTAAAAAAGCAAGGAACCATGAAAGTGATAATAAATAAATCTGACCTCTGTATTCAACCAGGATTAACAATTTTAAAGAGTATGACAGATCCCCACCTAGATAATGAGCAGTGTGCATGTTATGCCCCCTGTACTCAGACATTGTAGTCAGAGGGCCCTTTACTGTACACCGCCATGTGATTTCTACAATAAGAGCACCAAAATCTTAGAATGCAGCAAAAAGTCAAAAGAACTGACAGTGAAGATTCATGTGTAAATTAACCAAAATAGACCTGGGTAAACCTGCTTTTGTGACTTCAGATGTTTAACTGGAATCCTTAAGACTAGAATACTATGTTTATTGGAATCTACTCATCAAAAATTAACTTTAGTCCTGTAATTAGGTGGGGCCACATTTCATTACATTGTTTACACCGCAGGCTCATACTCTACAACTGGATATAGGAAAAGGTGAAAGAAAACTTATTGGGGTCTGGGAGTTTTTTTGGGGGGGATAGCTTGTGTTGCCCTCTAAGATTAGGTCCCTCTGGGCAGTGAGCTACATTGTCTATAGCCAAAGCATCCTCTGCTCTAAGTGCAAAGAAAAGTATATTGGATAAATCAAATTGTTGTTTAGGCTTTTTTCATTATTCCATATAGTATCCAACAGGAATGACATAAATTCAACATTTGGATCTGTGAAGAAAATTTTACATTATTGCATGGATAGGTTTGCTTGTTTTTACTCTACAGGGTAAACAATCAAGTTCAAATACGTTTCAAGTTGAAAAAAAAAAGAAGTTGCTATGTATGTCAGTTCTCGAGACATGTACGGTAAACAAAGTGGTTGGGTTGAACAGTGACAGCATTTATGATGACAGCCCTAATGTTGGATAGAAAAAAAAAAAAAAAAGTACAAGAGTTAAAGCAGCAAATCACATTTCGAGAACGACGACACTGAGGCTCATCTGATCCGATGAACCGTTCCACTTCAATCCTTCAGATCAGGAAAACAAAACCTGGAGTTCGGTCTAGTAATTCACTTCCCTCGAGCTGAAGGAAATCTATATATTCCATGTACCGTAAAAATTTACAATATACAGTTTAAAAAGAAAAAAACAAACAAAATCCGAAATAAATGGTTAACCGCATTTGTTCATTATGAAAAAGTATACAATTTACAAATGAAACAGTAACAAAAACAATATACAGACCACAGTTGGTTTCTCAGCAAGCAGGAAAAAAAACGATATTACCACAAGGTCAAAAACTATGACGTCAAGACTTCAAAAAAGGAGAGAAACATAAATCCTCTTAAGAGAGAAGCAATAGAAAAAAGCTTAAGCCACATGTGGCAATAGGCTACTTTTAAAACAAGAGCTGTAGGCTGAGGAGAGGATTACCCAGCCTGATGTGGCTAATGAACACAACTGCTTCTACAACCTCAGTGTGGAAAAAAAGCTAAAACCCATATCTCAAATTCAGAAGTTAGAGTTGGAGAGAAATGCTCAGTTGATCTTTTCCATGCCCCTTTTTTTGGGTATTAACACAGGAATGCTGGGGAATAGTAGCTGGAGGCTGAAAACAGCTTTTCTGACTTAGTTTCACTTTTAAGGGGCTAAGTCCGAACTGAACACCTAGTAGTAGCCTGCAAGCTGCAAGAGTTAGCTGTGCTCAGTCTTTAATAGGGGGAAAGAGAAACTTAAGATCAGTGGAGTTTGATTATTGTATACAGCTACATCTCAGTAAACTAGAGTACTGGTGAAAACTTTATTTCAAAAATTGAACTTAAAAAGTGAAACGCCTATTGATTCACTATTTGCAATGACATTTCAATGGTTATTTTCTGTTCATTTAGATAATTAGGGCTTACAGCTAATGAAAACCAATAATTTGTATTTAAAAAATTAAAATTTTTACCTATAATCACATAAAAACTATTTTTAATACAGAATTTTATTTCATGACTTGATCAATCATAGGAAAGACTGCTGTCATTTACACCCTCCATGGGGAAGGCAAGCCACACAAACGTAATTGTTAAGGAAGCTGTCTGATCAGAGTATTGTGTCCAAGCATAGGGAGAAAAAATTTAGTGGGAGGAAAGAATTTCTGATAGAAAGGGTGTAAAAGCAAAAGGAAAACCTTGGATGGTAAAGCAAAGTCCAATAAAGAGTTCTCGGCATGGACTATGAATGCTTCAAGAGCCTTCAGACTGATGTTTGCAGGAGATGGGGCTACAACAGTTGCATTCCTTGTTTGATTCCAATCCTGATTCAGAGATCACGTCAGAAGTATCTTACCTAGACAAAGAAGAAAAAGGACTGAAATGCTGCTCTGTGTCAGTACATACAGAGCCACAGCCGGATTGCCTGCATGCCATAATGCACTGATCTAGTAAATGTAGATCAGTGCATCAATAGACGTTTTGGTAGAAATCTGGGTTTTCATAAGCTGTAAACCTGAATCATTAAAATCTAACAGTGATAAACACTTGAAAAGCATGTTTTTTGTGTAATAAATCTTTAGAATACATGAGCTTCACTTTTGTATTTATCATTTAATAATGCTCTGAGATGCAACTGTATGACGTCTATGATGCCTCAGGGAAAACTACAGTAAAATATTTTAGGTAGTGCAATGTAGCTACTTCCTTGTTCAGTCATTAAATGACGATCAATCAGATGTCGCTATCTGAACATGATTCTAAAGCAGCAGAGGAGCTAGAAGTTAACAATAAAATAACTATTAAGTGATACATGGCTTTGTGAAACCAAGAGATTGCCCCCCGCCTGAATCAAAACATCATCTTAATCAATTTTCTGTCTGTCGCTATGTTTGCTTCCACGTTCAACATTGATGTCAATCAGCTCTATTCAGACACTAGGGCAAATTTCATATTTGAAAATCAGACTGTATCACATTCCATCTAACAAAATGTCTTTGCACTAAACAACATTCAAAGAAAACATGGCACAGTACGACTTTTTTATTTTGTTTTTCATTCATTTTCTGCCTACTTTGAGTCTTTTCTTTTGTACTTGAAATAGCAAATCATGTTTCACCATTTTATTTTTATCATATTTGTTGGTTTAAATGAAAAAGAACACAACAAAATGTTTTCACCCTAATCTTTCATTAAAAACTGTATTCATATATAATATCTATATAGTCTTGTTTTGTAACCTTTCTGTAAATTGTGCAAATTCAGCAGTAATACAAGTGGCGAGAGATCAGAGAGTGGGCAGTTGATTACATTTATACAAAAAAGAGAAAAAGAATGCGTGACAACAGTCACATGACCTCCACTGGCTCCAACAGATTGGCCCACTCTGTTTGTGATGCCATGTGGAGAGTGTCTGAGCTTCTGTCATTTTTCCTGATCAACATCAGTGTCATAATGACTAATTCTTCTTAAATCTAAAAAAAACAAAAAAACTCAAGCAAACCACAAACAGCAACATCCACGATAATCAAACGCTGTCAAGGACTTGTTCTCCACGTATGCATGTGAGAAAATGTCTGGAGTCCGAGTCTCTCACACAGACAAGCCCACACGCTGCGCCGGGGCTGCAGTCAAACACAAACATACACATGTAAGCGTACACAGGGCCGCCCAGCTCTGCCGAACCCCACCCCAAGTCTGGAGTATACTGCTTCGGTCCTTTGCAGGTCTTGTTTCTGGGGTTTGGGCTTTTTCTGTTTGTTGTCTGAGAAGAGCGAGCGAGACAGAGCAACGGATGGAGAAGAGTAGTGAGAAGAAGGAGTTTGGGGGATTGTCCTCAGCTGGCAAGGGCCATTGTGTCGATGACCTGCTCCAGCTTGCTCCTCAGTCTCTGTCTCCTCGCCTGCTCATCCCGCTCCAAGGCCGACAAGATCTGAAAATGGAAAGGAGAAGTCAGCCTTTGCTTTCACAGTATGTATACATTCGCTCAAAGTCTGACAATGAAAGAAATCCTGTTTTCAGGTAACTTCCAGGATTCTTCGTCTCTTTATAACATGGAGGAAAACTGTAGCAGCAAACTGTTGTGTATTTAAGGGTTATCAACCATGTTGATAAGAAAGCCAAGCAACTTAAAAATATGGGTTCAGCACTGATTAACACAAGCTAAGAGATGTTTAAATAAACTGTCACCATACAGACTTCACTTGCAGGTACAATACAATCAGACAAGGAACACATCCATCACAGTTGACCACTGTGACAAGCACAGGCTACTATATGAAAACACAACACCAAATTAATGCAAGATTAGCTCATAATGCTTGCTTGTTTTTATTCTACAGTGTCCAGAGTTCAAGTCACCAGTGGAGAGGGTTTAGTAAAGATGTCATTTTTGCCACAGAAAGGTCTTCAAGTAGCTTTAGGCGGGACCAATTCCCCTCTCTGAGCAATTCAGGGTGGCGACTTATCTCATCGTACCAATAGTCTTTTATTGCACAGGGTTAAGGCCAAAATTATTTCAGTCAAGAACAATTTTTTTTTTCATAAGAAGAAAGATATCAATCAGTTTTGAACCTTATACTGCTTTTTGACCTGCAAAGTGATGAGGACATAAGGAGTGAGGACAAAGTAGGGTAATTACTACTAAAACCTTCATCTTGGTTGTCAGTCTAAAACTGGTTCCTGATTTGGAAGTTATCAAATCTCTGAACTGTTTAATACAAAAACCTAAAATCTGACCTCATCTTTGTACTTGACAATGTAGGAGTAGATCTCGTGTAGAGCCGACATGCTGTTGAACTGGTTGACATGCAGCCGGGACTGTTCTGCCAGGTAGGCACTCATGTCCTGGTCGCTGATGGCGGACATCCTGGAGATGTCCGAGTAGTACCTGAGCAAACCCAAAAAGAGGTGTAAATCCAGAAATGCTAAAATATAATCTTGAAGTATATCCATGAACTCCAACTAACTGACCCACCTTTCTACCCAGTTCTTGTAGTTGGGGATGTCTTTCGCATAAAGTAGCTTGTTGGAAGGAGAGTCCTTCCCCAGTTTGTGCTCTGATGTGGAACACGAGTCCATGAAAGTCTGAGCCACCACAGACAAGCAGGCGTCCGTAATACTGTTCTTGTGGATGTCAAAGACAAACTGTGGGTTCTTGATTACATTCACCCAGAACCTTAGTGGAAGGCTACAAGGATGGAGAGAAAACAGGGCGGAGGAATGGAAAGAAAAAAAAATAAACAGTTAGAGCTACTAGACAGAGAGTATACTTAAAAGAAAGCATTCACAGAAAAAAATAAAATAAGGGGGCAGAGTGTAAGAGGAAAGTCACCACTGCTACATTTTTTTCTCACCAGTTGCTCTTCCAAGTGTGCCGTACGTCAGGGTCTGTTATCGAGTGTTTGTCCGCCTGCTCATCGAGGAAGTCAAACATGTATTTAATAGCAAGAGGCAAGGCGCTGCCACGGTGTGCTGTGCTGAAGATGGTTTCAAACAAGTCATCCACAAACTTTTGGAGGGTACCCTGAATAAAAAAAAAAGAACACAATGTTACAATATCACTTGGTGTATTTGATAACTTCCTGGTTGGCCAAGCAGGTTGGGAAACGATTACAGACAGAATTTTATGGTTAAAATCTGATACAGGTGACATTTTATCTGCAAATAGAACAACAGATGGATAGACAGATGAAGAACAGATTAGATTGATGGCTAACAATAAGATTCGAAATAAAGTCTGAAAAAAATACAAACATTTGTTCATATTCTACTTTCTGTTTACTTTCTATTCACATCTGGAAAAAAGCCAAAACGAACTATCAGACTACTGACTATAAAGGAACCCTTTGCGTATGTATCGGGGTTATCAATATTTAAACATTATAATACAACATTTTCACATCATCACATCTTCATCCAGGATTGTGTAAGTTTTTCTGTTATGTTTAATTAAAGACTTCTGAGAAATAAGCCATTGTAACCCAAACCAAGTATCCCAGTTTATCCTATTGTGTTATGGCTGAATTTGCTGCCATCCTCTAGCTGCAGGCGCAACCCGTCAGCAGAAGGTTTTTAGGAATGACAGTGTTTTGCTTTCAGCGCTTCCTGAGAGTTTGTGAAGATGTAGAGTGCTCAGTAGTCTTTACTGCATTCAGGAAAGGGCTCAATGGGAGTTCAGCCTAAGTCTCATTTTTGTAACCACATAACTCTGTAGAGACAGAATCCTTACAAAGTTCTCTGAAGTTGAAACTATTTTATATTTCCCATAAGCCTTCCATCAAACAACCAGGCAACCTTCTAAAAACCTTATTCAAACTAAACAGACAAATCAAGTTGCAGTTTTGTACTCACACATTAACAAAACTGCTTCCCAAACACAAGGTTTTGAGCAATGTAATAAGTAGAAGTGAACTGTAGAGATCCATGTTCTCCCAATCGTCTTCCTCTGTCTTGCATGTTAATTATTTCCCCACTGAGGTTGCTTCGCACGTTCCTACCTGGAACCACCAGGGAGGAGGAACTATGAGGCTATGGATATTTTCATTGCTGTAATTGCAAATATATTACTGTATGTTTTATTTGCATGGAATGTAGTTTTCAATCAGCTGTTAAGGGACCAGAGAGGCAATTGTGGGAATGAGGGCAAATCTTTTAAGATTTGCACATTAGTCATTTAATTTTTCCTCTAATGGATCTTATTTACATATAATCCAATTTAATTAAAAAAAGAGATTTGGTGTATTCTGTGTTTAAAAAAATAATTTACTGTCTATTCAAGTAGGTTTATATCTTACCTAAAGTAGACAGCTATTAGAGTCATCTTATTTTGAGAATCAGGGGCAAATCCTGAAAGAGGACTTTTCCTCAATCTAAAACTACAGAGACAAAAAACTTTCTTCCTAATTTGAATAATCGTAACAGTAGGTCTACTTATACCTGGTGACTTCTGCATACGACCGCAATTCATTTTTTCACTGTTTTCTTTGTCAATGTTTGTGAAGGAATATTCATATTTGTGAAGATGTTAACTGCATCGTGCCATTGACCAAACATGGTTATTCAACCCCACATTTTTGATTTTAGGCAGTTAAATAAACAAAGCCAACATAACATCAATCACTGTTCCAAGAAATGTTCCATTTTATAATTCCAGACAAAACTTTTATATAGATTTTCTGTCAGTTTTTTTAAACAATGTGAACATCTCATACCTGTCAACTGATACGGTTTGCCCGTATTTAATACGTTTTTTGCTATCTTTTAAATGGATACGGCGTACTACAACATATAATACGGGAAAACACCCAGACCGAAACGGGGTATTTTTGCCGAATTAAGCTCCATCACGCATGCGTCGCTTTATAACTTCCGCTTCCTTCTTGATTGCAACACAACACGAGGAAATCGATATCATTTAAACACGAAACTCTCACCAGTGAAGATGTCTGAACCCTTGAAAAAGAAGTGGAAAGTTAAGTCAACTGGAAAGCATCAGAAAGTGTGGGAACATCTGCAAGGAGAGTATAGTGGATGGATAAAATCTTCGTCCAAAGGCCCGGAATATTCGTTTTGTGTACCGTGTAGGAAAGACGTGAAAGTTGCTGCCAGTGGTTTTTATGACTTGAAAAGCCATTTCAAAACATCGTCACACGTGGATAGTGTCGCAAGAAGTAAGACATACGTTCCTTTGAGTCAACAGTTTGCCAGTGCGAACCCTGCATCGTCACAAAGCAACAAGGTGCTCAAAGCAGAAATCCTCATGTGCCAGTTTTTTGCCGAGCACAACATTCCACTCGCCGCTGCAGATACATTCACCAAGTTGGTACCAGAAATGTTCATCGATTCACAAGTTGCAAAGGTATGTAAGACAGATTAAAATTTTCTTTGTCACTCAAGCAATTAATCTTTTTGAAAATAATGCAAACAATGTAGATCGAGATGATTTATATTAAAGACTGTAATCTTCAATGCAAACTGATAATATCATCAACAGATTATGATTCAAAGTGTGTTTGATGAAAAATATTCAGAGATGTTTACATGCGTTGAAGTTTTTAATGCTATGAAATTATACTCTGAACATCGATTCTTCAAACATCCACATGTAACGAATATAATCTCTATGTTGCAGGATTTTGCATGCAGAAGGACAAAGGCAACCATGATTATCAAGGAGTCTCTCGCACCAGCCTACACAGATCCTATCATAGCACGCTGCAGGACTCAACCGTTCACATTGATGATCGACGAGAGCAATGATCGGAGCACCAAAAAGCGTCTTGCTATTCTCGCCCACTTCATGGAAGATGATGTTGCAAAAACTAGACTCTTGGACCTGCCCGAATTAAGTGATGGAACCAGTGCTGGTATATTTGAAGTTTTAGACAAATATATGACAGAGAACAATATTCCTTGGCTCAACGTTGTCGGTTTCGCAAGCGATAATTGCAACACAATGGTCGGAAAGAAAAATTCAGTGCTGTCACGGATTATTGAAAAAAACCCTAGAGTTTAGGTGAGAAATGACCGCAACTTCCAAGTACAACAACAATCACAAATGATGTCATTTAGGCTTTTAAGGGCATTGTGTGATATGTGAACACATCATTATATGGTAGTGATGTATTGAATAAAGAATTGAATAATGCAAATTGATGGTGCAGTTTTCCATGTTTTTCTTTGGTAAACACGGCATTTACGGCGCGAATACAGTTTTTGGTCATTGAGTAAGGGAAATTTAAATTGTTAGTAAGGGCAGTCATGGTTGATGGTTGACAGGTATGACATCTGAGTTCAAAACATTAACCAAGCTGGAATGTATCATCTGTTTATTCCACCAATCTGGAAACAACACAGCGCAGAAGTTGGCTTCCTATTCAGCAGTGCAGGAAAATACTTTCAGTTTTTTGCTTTCTAGACTAATAAATAAGTTCTTTTTAAAACGGCATAACACTTAAGCATGTGAAGTGTTGACTAGATTCCAGACAAAAAAAAATAAGAATTTGTATTTAGTTTGGAATCTAGTCCACGCATGTATGCTCAATATGAGGAATGGTGCAGAAACAACGACCAAATACATGCGATTGTCTTCTGTCACTGTATTCTGGTCCAGGAGGAGTGAAAGCTGAAATGTTCTTAGTTTCCTTAGAAAATCTTTTTTAACCAATTTGAATAATAAACTAAACTTGACTGCATTGTTTAATAACTCTGATTGATTAGAGAGTATGAATGAATTTAGAGTGTGATTTGAGCTTTGTGATATCTTTATTTTGTTCATAAAAATAAAAAAACAGTAGTTTCAATGCTTTGTTTACCATCTAAACCAGTCTTGTTAATTTTCCTCAAAACTCACAGGCTGCATAAAAGCTTCCATGCTCTAACAAATGTGTGTCTGCGTGTGTTCTGGAGGAAATGGTGAAATCTGATGAATTATGACGGCACAGACCTGAATCTAAAAGCCCAGAGGCCGCAAACAGAGGACCCAGTAACACCAAGCTAACAACTCAATAGTCAAAGGTCAACCTCCTAATTAAGACTGTACATATGTGTGTCTGTAGAAAAGGTTATGAAAAATGTTAATGAGCTTTGAGACCACCGCCAAACAAAGGTCAACAGAGACTGCAAGTCTAAATGGACTACATGACAAGGTTCGTGTTGGAGGGGAAGGGATTAGTTTCTTGTTACCTTAGTGGCAAGCAGTCTGGTCAGGTAGATCTCTGAGACCATCTTGCTCCCTCTGTCCCCCTCCCTCTGGTCTGAGTGGTCGTGGTTCTTCACCAGATGCCACAGCTTGGTGCCGCTCTCCAGATCAGGGGTGATCATAGGCGTCCGAGAACGCAAGCTGTCTGGACTGCTGGCTGTTCTTAGCATGCTCTCTGAAAACAAGTAAAGGAAGGCTGGGTTTAAGCATACTGGGATAGAGGAGGTAGAATGAAAAATAAGGAGCTTCACTTGGATTCTTTTATTCAGTTCATCAATAAGTTAGGGAGTGCGTATTTCACAGGATCACTTCAGCAAGAGTAAATCATTATGAGCAGAAAACAGTGTCCTCTAGTGGAGGGTATGAATGTTTAGCATACTGGCCTAACAGATATAGTCAAATTATATTTTTCTCGCATTTCAACAATAAGCTTCAATGTTTTTTAACTTGGATATTATGTGACACTCCAACACAAAGTAAAGCATAAATTGTGAAGGGAAGGCAATGTTGCAGTTTTATGTGTGCATTTGTATTCAGCCCCCCAGAGCACCTTGCATTAAGGCCTAAAAATTTAATTATGGTCTCATCTCATCAGAATGGAAGCTTCATCATGTCTGCTTTGTCTTCTTTGTGGTTTGTGGCAAACCTCTTATACCTTTCTTTTCAATGTGGCATACTTTTTTCACTCTTTCATATAGACTAGAATTTTGGAGTGCCCAATAGAATATTTAAATGGGCTGCATTTGTATAGCGCTTTTTCAGTCAGAGGACCACAAAGCGCTTTACACTACATTCAGTCATTCACCCATCCACACACACATTTACACACTGGTGATGGGAAGCTACGTTGTAGCCACATCTGCCCTCGGGTGCTGACAGCGTCGAGGTTGCTTGACACAGGTGCCACTGGGCCCTCTGACCACCACCAGTTGGCAACGGGTGAAGTGGCTTGCCCAAGGACACAACAACTGAGACCTGCTGTTGATCTATTACATACAGTATAATTGTGGCTGTAAAGCGACAAAATGTGAAAAAGTTCCCTCCTCTCCAAGGAACTATATGATTGTATAATCTTATACCAGTGTACAAGAGACCCCCACTAAAGTTTCCCACATTTGTATTTTAATACATACATATTTTCTTCCTTTGTTTAAAGTCAGGTATGATCGTACTGTAAAAAAAAAAAGACCTGATGCAAAAATAATTTCTTGTCCACAGGAAGAAAAGTCAGAAATAAGATGCCTGAGGCAGCTCAAACAGTCTACTGTCCTGTAAAGTTAAAGACTTATTGAAAGATGTCAGCCATGTCACTCTTTTAGTCCTGAATAAAAATGTATGTCACTCTCCACCTCCCCTCTCCCTCCATTTATCGGACAATGATCCCATATTTGTGACACAGGGCATTATGCTTTCACTTTGAATGCTTGTCATCTAAGTGACAAAGCAGGAAAGGATTGAGAGGTTCGGAATGTCAGGTGAAAATGTGGTACAGGGACAGGCAGAATAAATATGATGAGGTGTGTTGGACTGGATATTTGCAGCAGCCATGAGAGACTGTTATTATAAACAAAAGAGGCAAAAAGTGAGAAAAAAGCTGCATCAAAAATTGCATCTGACGTATCATGCATTTCTGTAATTGTGTGGAAATAGTTTATTCCATGTACACAATTTATCTAAATTGTATCTAAATGTAAACAAATCTTTTTTTTCATTCATCTCTTTGCCGTTCCACCAAATGGATCAAACATTCTCATTGAAGGTGCAGTAAATACCTACAACACTGTTTACACAAATTAAAGTGACAAACAAACATGAAACCACGTATATATGACATGCAGACTTTACACACAAACACGCATAACACACACACACACCTTCTCTCGTACCATATCTGCTGAGGGACTTGGTGAAGGTGGAGGAATTGGAGATGTTGTAGGCAGAGTTCTGTTTGGGCACCAGGGCAATCAAAGAGCCATCTGTCACCTGCAACAGGATTTCCAAGTTCAGTTTTACAGCTCAGCAGGATGGCTGCCAGCATGATTTTACAGGACTGTTTTTAAACACCCCAAATGTTTCCTGTACTTTCTCTTTAATTTACCTGACTTACAATGTCCTGGTCTGTTTAAGCTCTTCATTTGCATCGTTCATTTTTTATTTTTGTTTCTCATTTTCTGACCATCGCATCAGATCAATACATTTGAGGATGAATAAATAAGTAGGTATAATGCTCTTGGGATTCACCTTGTAGATTAGAGTTATGGGCCTGCTTATCCTTATATGTATAACAAAATGTATGACAAAAATATTTTAAAAGTTACAGTTTCGGAATAGCTAAAATATGCTATCATCCCATCACAGAAATTTAACATGCTCTTTATGACATGCCAGAAAACTGTCAGAGTGATGAGAGTTTTCTCTGATGGTAAATTAGCCCAAGGCAAGATGGTAAAAAATACATTTTTGTTTCCCTGACAAGTAAGCTTAACACATGTTTATTCTTAGGTTTTAATAGCCATTCGTGTCAGAATAATTCATATCTCATACTAGCATGTCAACAAAAGGAATTGATTTTAATAGATTCTGGTTACACAATGAGTTAAAAGCCCTTTAAAATATTACACTTAAGTTTGAAAACAGTCGAAATCTATAAGGAAATTGGGTCTGGAGCCTTTTGCACCCTATTAGATTTGAAGAAGATCAATTATTTCAGTGTTCATGAACATTTTTTTTGAGATAAAAAGAAAAAAGTATGCAGCTGTATTAATGGAAGATCTATCCAGCTGGGTACCTGGTAGTGAGCTAGGGTATTGAGTCTCTTCCAGTCGTTATCAATCTTTGTGGTGACGTCCTCATCCTGAAGGATGATCCGTGCCATCCTGCCTTGCCGCCACTCTGTCAGACACAGATAAAAGAAATCAAACACACAGGCAAGGACATGTTTGCACCAATTTACTACTCCTGAACGACAATGCATACGAGGATATTTAATATTTTTATTGAAAGAACAATTTCAAGAACTCTTGAAATGTTCTTCTATTCTTCCTTTCTTCCAGGTGTCCATACTCCGATTTTCTGAAGGGCACCCTCTGGCTTCAGAGAGCACTTGAAAAGATTTCCTCTTCACCCTTCTGGAAAACATCTTTTTCAAGTTATAACTCGCAGCATTTAATTCCACCCAAGTCCTCACCGAGATCCATATCTGAGGCCTTCGGTCTCTGGGAGTATGGGGTCCCCTTGTACACGGCGTCCAGCAGTTTTTCCTTCACTTGAGTCACCGTGTCACAGTTTAGGGTCTTCACTGTCACCTCAGGGGCATTCTCATTCTCTGGGTTCACACAGTGCAATGTCTAAACAAAAAATAAAATTGTTTAAATATGGAACAGGAAGTAGGAATGGCCAGGTTAGAAGAATGAATTAAAGAAAAATAACATATATGTGTTTATAGGATTGCAAGAGTACTGACCAAAGTTTTGTAGTCGATTTGTTGTCTGATGAGTTTATCCTCGCTGAGGGAATAACGGGCTTCTCCTGTGATTGCATCTATTGGCCCTTTTTCCATTTGCTGCTTCATGGCACAGTACAGCATAAAGAGAGGCTCACCAGCACATTCCTGAAAAAAAGGAAACTTGGTAACAAATGCAACTTCTGTATAAATGTAACTTAGCAAAACACATTTTGTTGAGTGACCCACTAATTATATTTCTAATTTTCTCTGAGGGAAGCAGAGGCAGAGAGGGAAAGGACAAGGCCATGGCCCGTGTTGGCAAACAGCACAGAACAGACAGTATAACTCCCCAGAGTCTCCTCACTGAGTGGGGGGGGGTGGGGGGTGGGGGGGGGGGTGGGGGGGGGGGGGGAGAGAACACCACACTGTGAAAATCTCTATTTGTGTGTGAGGGACTAACTGAGTGAGTGGGGAGGAGGAAAAGAATCAGAGAAAGTGTGAGTGAGACTGAGTGGCAATTGATGGAGGAGTTAATAGAAGGTTAATGACTGAGGGCTGGAAAATGCTTGGAGAAGCACTTTGGTGTGTGAGACATGTCAGCCAGGCAACAAGCACTGGGATGTGGGGCCCCCTGTCTGTCTGTCTGTCTGTCTGTCTGTCTGTCTTTCCTTCTCCCTCCCTACATCCAGTTCAGCTGATCCTGCCAGCTAAGCACTGCCTGCTACACAGCTTCTTGAAGTCTGGTCCACTTTCTTGCAACGTTAGCCATCTTTCTTATTTTCTTAACAATGCCCCTCAGCGAGGAGGACAGGATCTTAACCACATTAACAAGTTTATTCTAAAGAACAAAATCACTTCAGATGTTCAGACACTGTAAAATAAAACCTAATTTATCAGTTCAGCTGTGTATTTGGAGTTTAGATCTAATAGATTAAAACAATCATTACTGATGGAAAGGATCACTTAAATCAGTTAAATTCATTCAGAAGCTATGTTTCAATAACAAATATAAAAGAGTATCAAATTCATGTATAGTACTATTAACTTTCCAGCTAGAATCATCATAACTAATTGTATGTTCAAATGGAGCTATGTGCCTTGAGGTAAATGCAAGCAGTCATTCATGAATTTTTGTCAATTTGTCATGTTACAACCAAAAGCTTACGCATTTTATTGGCTTTAGATGCATCAAAACAAGGAAAGAAAATAAGGACTGCAAAACATTAAACGTCTTTGACTCTAACAACGCTAAATAAAATCTAGTGCAGAAAATACTTTGTATTACCACCGCCTTTCACTGCAATTACAGCTGCAAAACTTTAGGGTTATGTCTCTACCAGTTTGGTATAGATGTAGAGACAGACATTTTGCACATTTTTCATTGGAGAATAGCTCAAGCTCAGTCAGTCTGGATGCATTTCTCTGTGTTTAATATCCTTGTTCTTCAAGAAAATGAAGCACCACCTCAATCCTCATTCTTTTGCTGCCGCTAACAAGTTTGGTTCCAGGAATGTCCTGTGTTTTGTTCCATACTCGTCCTATGAGCTTCGACCGACTTTCTTATCCCTGATTGATCACACAGCATGATGTTGCCACCAACATGTTTCTTGATGGATATGACCAAGTTCCTTTAAGGCTAAAACAGCAACTCTTTATACTAACAGCTAAATAGACTACTCATCTGGTCACTATGGACATCAACATAGATATATCAACACTGTTCCTTTTATAATTTGTTCATGTAATGTAGGTTACCACATCATCATAGAACTAACCATCATTAAGGGGTATCACGTTCACCTAACACTGTGATGCTCTACAACACGGTTTGTTGCTGCATCATAGCAAAATGCAAAAAAGTTCTAGGGATATGAATTCTTTCGTAAGGGACCGTATCTCCCATCCCCTTTCCTGCATCCCTCAACAAATCAGCTTCATGCATTGACAGAAGACAGCCATGTTGGTGAGCTATAGGATGCACTCTGTGGGATCATGTAGTGCCGCCTGCCTCCCACGGCGAACACACAGCACACCGGCAGACATCCTCTCTATCTAGCAGCATACAAATCTGAGCCCTTCTGTCTCCTTCAAACGGTGCCAGTGTACGTTGGCAGCTCTGACTCTGTATGCCCTCACAGTGCTACCTCTGCTTTGTTGGGATTTTTTTGCAATAACACAACAAAACCAATTTTATGCAATTACGAGTGAATTTACTAGGAGCAACAAGCTGACATATCAGGTTTAGAAATAGAACAAAAACATGAGGTGTCTGATCCCCCCCAAACAGGCCAAGGAAAAGAGGACAGGTGAACTTTAAGAACAGGGTAATGGCTGGAAGATATCTTTTTTTCTTCTTGTCTATGTTTCCTTTCATGGGTAAAAGCTCCATCTCGTCTGCCCCACTGAAACACTACTTGACCTTTACCCATCTCTGTTCACACCTGACTGAATGCTGAAAGTGTTCCGGGCCTTTCTTTTCCATGACCCTTGAAAACTCAGGAGAAAGCCGAGTCGCAAAGATTGGATAAAAGCTGTCGTGTTTCCTCCATTCCAATTTCGTCTTCCTCCCCTTTTCTCCGTTTCCATTTTTATCTTTACAGCTTCTTGAACCTCTTCTGAAAATGTTTTAACTCTTCCTTTCTCTATACGTTTTCCACGTTTTTCGTGTTTTGTCTCTGTTGTCTTAGGGCAGTCTAAAGTTCATAAACACAGCTGCTGCATAAATCCCTAACAGCTTCTCTCATAACCCACTCTCCTTTCACTGAACTCCACTCCGGCTGTCCAGTCTCGCATTTGAAGCCAAGACACACACATGCATGCAAGATCCAAGCCCGATACACTCACATACACAGATGCTAACTGGGACCCCTTGGGGCTTGGCCGGTTTACTGTCCAGCAGACTGGCTGTCCTGACAGGGTGTTTAAAGCCACACTGCTAACTGATTAGCTCCAGAAACATTTGAATAGAGGCCGTGCATGAATTTAACAGCATTTAGTTATTCCCTCTCATATAAAATCAGAGGAAACAGACTTTATTCTCAATCTCACAGACTGCAGAGACTTCAGTCTCTGTAGACTCAGTTAGGGAACATAAGAGTCTGCAACGAAAGCCCAAGGTGTGGTTCTGCTGTCTTATACTGCAGCTGTGTATGCATGAGAGTACCAAAGGTTTTGGATGTATCCTTGTGACAAATTTACCTTGAGGAACTTGTAAAGCAGGAAGGTGAACCAGTTGGTGAGCATCTTCTCAGCTACTGACTCCGTCCTGGGAGAGAAAGAAACAATGTGCAAGTCAAATAATGTATAGAATAAGCCAAAATCTGTTTTTAAAACCTCCCTGGCTCATATAGGTGCATCTCCAAAAAACAGCATATAATTCAAAAGCTAACATTTCTCCATAATTCATTTGAAAATGTTCAACATTTATATAGATTTTGTTACACAGGATAGAAGGGATATATCTGCAGCGTTTATTTAAGGTCATTTTATGATCATGCTTTATAGCCAGTAAAAGCTAAACTTTCTATTTTTCAGAAATTTTTAACATAAATTCAGAATACAGTTTGAACATTAATGAAAATAGATGTCAGCAAACGGAAAACTACATCCACAAGCACTCGAAATACGTTTGAACTTCCTTTTGCATGAGTTACTGCATCGATGCAGCATGGTCTACCTGCTGGTGTTCAGGAAGCTCTGATTGCTCTGACAGCAGCTTCAGCTCATCTGCATTGTTAGAACAGGTCCCTCTCTGCCTCTTGATAATATTATTAATAAAATCTGTATGGAGCTTAGGCCAGAAAAGTTTTTCAGCACAGTTATTGGTACTTATGGCAACATAAAGGTTAGATGTATGTAATGTTATCTCAGGATCGGGCCCATGTACTTGATTGGTATGTAGTGGCTTTTGAAGAACTGATTCAAGCCTTGTGAATCCCCTCCAAAGTATTGAATGGTGATTGCCTGTTAATGTTGATGCACCTTTAAAAAAAAAAAAATCCTACTCAACTTTTAGTTATAAAACCCTCCAATAATATACATGAAAACGGTTGTCTGTAGCCAACTTCTTAAGCAATGATCTTTGTGGCTCACCCATCCTGTGTAACATTTTAAATTAAAACTGAATTAAAACTAGAAATTTACATTGTATTTAATGAATCTATGAGATATAGGAGATTCCCTTTTGAAATTGACTTACAAAAATATATGAAAAGTTCAGTGATCTCTATGCTTCTTATGTTTTTAGATGTACATGTAGCTACAATCTGTTTCATAGGACAACACTTTGATCAGATACAGCAGGACATCATCATGTCTTCATGCAGTTAATCTCTGCTCCTCTTTAAAAACACAAATGCTTTACAGAACAAAAATGCCTGCACTTCATTAACTGTTAAAGCCTTCTTGCTTTTCTTTTGTTTATATAAGTGGGCTTATTTGAAGCAAGCCCACCTTTAAAAAACAACAATTAGTATAATTAAATCACCTCTCTTGTTAATCATAAATTTGCAACGCAATGAGGACAACATCTGCTCATTTTCTTCTTTGGTAAACAACAGAAGCACTCACCAAATGAAATTAAAAGAAAGCAATTAAAGGGGCCGTATTAAACAGATGTATTGTGTTTAACTTTCTGAACACATGAGAGTTTTAACAAATCCAGGTTTTCCTCTTTAAGAGATTTGCCTCAAACAACCCCTAACATTAAAAATCATGCTTACGTGGATCTAATAAGCTGGCTATGAAGTCATCAAGTCACACTGGTGTTACTGACTTCGGAATCGGGACTTGTTTATATAAAGTAAGTGGAGATTAAAGAACTAGTCTAATCAAATTAAAGATACTAAGACAAAAAGAAACAGCAAATTGTTCTATTTATTATTATGGTATCCAGGTTATTAAGGCATGATTAAGACTAACATTTTGCCATTACAAATGTTATTGTATTTAACACTGCATATGTCACCAGGGGGACATCAAAGTGTTACATCTGAGTAACAGTCAGTGATCCAGACTGCTAATTTCCTGCCCTTCAGTGTACATTTTTTTACATTAAACATTTTGCGGTTGATTTATAATTTTGAGTGCTTAAAATGTACTTTTTTGACAAAGAAAAATGTATTTATGAATTTGAGGAAGGATGCACAGAATCTATATAATCAGGCTATGTTTTAAGCACATACAGATCAGTTCTGCTGAGATCTTGCACAAAATAATTTATATGGTTGTTAAGTTGTTTACAGGGGCGACTAGCTAAGGTGGTAGGAAATCGTCCAGTCATCGGTGGGTTGCAGCTCCATCTGTCTCGGTTGTTGTGTCCTTTGGCAAGATATTTTACCCTGTTGCCTGCTGATTGGGGTTTAGAAGGCCCAATGGCGCCAGAGGTCGGCAGCCTCGCCTCTGTCAGCGTGCCCCTGGGCAGCTGTGGCCAAAATTTAGTAGCTCGCTACCATCAGTGTTTGAATGTAGTGTAAAGTCCTTCGTGGTCGTCCGACAAAAAAAGCGCTATACAAATGCAGGCCATTTACCATTTGTCTATTTTTTTTTTTTTCTCAGGGCAGTGACAAGAAGTGTCCTTTCAGAGAATTGACCTATAAACTGGAAACTATATCCAGAATCTTCAAAAAGACAGTAATGCTGCTGTGGAATACTGACATACCACAAATGTAAAAATACATACATAGTCAAGGAGTTTTTCCAAAATTCCTGCCGCTACGGATGCACGGATACGATACTAGTATTGGATAAAAGGGCCGATAAAGTTCTAATATACTCGTATCTGTAAACCGAACTACTGCAATAATTTCACAGAAAATTTGAATTTTGCACTTGAGTTTTAGTTTTGTGGTCATTTTTATGAATATGTTGTTTTCTATCTCATCCACCACCACTTGTATAGCAAGCAGAAAATAAAATAAAACCTGACATTCAATTCATTGCACTTTTTTGTGTGGTAGAACTTTCGGCATTGATACTCTGTATCGGCAAGTACTCAAATCCAAGCATCGGTATCATATCGTTTTGAAAACATTTGTTTGCTTGCTTTCCTACCCCTCACTGTGTTTTTTCCTTTCCGGTTTGGACAGGAGACCAGTTTTTCCACAGCTATCTTACAGATAATACATTTTTAAGCTTTTAATTTTTCTAATACTCTTATTCAATCTTTAATGTAAGGTAATGTAGGTTACGTGCTTTCAGGACCATCCTCCAACACTTAACAATACATGTATAATTTCATGTTTTCTATGTTATAAAGATCTAAGAAAGATTACATTTTCTGGTGAAGCTCCCACTAATATAATTTTTTTTTCATAACTGAAGAACAGAACAACAGAAAAAAAATTAAGAAAATGAAAAGTAGGGCAGTATTGAAAGTAAGTCAGAGTGAGCCTAGAAAAAGAAAAACAGGAGATGAACTTCTGTACTTCTGGAAGCCTCCCGGGTGGACTGCTAAGTGTTGTCTGATGTATGTCACTCTTTCCCCGTTTGTTAGAAAAATATGCCATAAAAAAGATGCAATGGGGAGTGATGGCACTGAGGACGAAAGAGGGCAGTGAACAGGGACAGAGAGAGCTTTTGGGGTATATTTCTGTAGTAGGAAACTCATCCATCCACAAAATTGGGTAACGGCTTTTTACAGAAAGCCAGGTAATGTTCTCCTGGTTGTATGGCCACAGGTCTCAACTTTTAGTGAAAATGTACATTTGTCCAAAGCATGAGAATATTTTACCAAGAGAATTAACGACCACATTGAAAACAGATTTTCTGCATGCATGTGTATAAAAATGTTACATATATATTTAGATGTTTAGCATTAAACATTTTTAACAAGCTTTTATGAGCCCAGGTTCTGATATTGCCTTAGTTGGCAGGGACAGTGTGTTGTGACTATACGCCCCAGGAGCAGACTGGAAAAAGGCTTCACACTGACTGAGTCATTTCTTGATTAGATTTTTAATTAAATATCTTTCCAAGGAGTGCAGAAGGAGAAAGTGGCTTTTTATCATTAAATGTCTAATTTCAATTTAGTTGGAGACAGACCATTTCTTTAATTGTGTCTTTCCTTAACTATGTGTATCTTTTCGTGACTGTCGCAGTTTTCTTCTTCCCTACTTTTTGTCTCACCATACTGGATGGCTCTTCTGTGCAGCAGCCGTACTCTTCCTCCCCATTTCCCCTTATATGTTTCTCCCCCATCAATTTCCCTCAAGCTTCATCTCCCTGTAGACATTTTGCCTTCTGTTTCTGTCAATCACAACCTCCCTGCGTCCCTGGAGCTCCATCCACCTTTCTCTTGCTGCCTCTTCCTCTTTCACCTCTCATATTTTTTCTCCTCTATTGCTCATCTCTCTTCTTTCCCAAGCAAAGCCCTCCTCTCTCTGTTCTTCACACCTGCTCTGTTCCTCATACTTCCTTCCCTAACTACGTATCTAGCCGTGAGTGCAAGTAGGGGATACACCAGCCTGTCTCGCAGCAGCTCCGGTGGGAGTGCATGTGTGCTCAGGGTTGTAATCCTTTCTGACAGGGACAGGGCCGAGAGATATAGACAAGGTATAGACACAAACGCCTCAGCCACAGTCACTGTCCCTTGCATTCACATCTCTTAGCATAGGCCATCAGGAGAGGAAACAATCATGAGTCCCCTTGAGTGAATATTTTTAACCACATTACACCTGCTATAAAAAGGTCTGTTTCTCAACCTTCTGTACATATCTAAAGACTAATATTACTGCCAGTTCTTCAAGTAATATTACCGTAATATTTCTGCAATGCTGGAATTATGAAAGGAGATCACACAGCAGCAGAGGGTAAAGTTATAATGATGTGTTGAACGTGCACTTAATCCCAGCCACGGGGATAATATTGTGAAAAACATCCAATAGCACTTTATTGCCACCATGGGCTGACCACTTATGAATGGCCAAAAGGCTCATTGATGCTGGCAGTGATACCAGCATTGTTTTTTGAAAGAGGATGAAGAACATTTTTCAAGTCTTGCCACAGATTCATGGTTGCATTTCAGTGTGAACTTTAACTGGTCCATTCGAATACTTAACTTGCTTTGACCTAAATCTTTCCACTGTGACTCAACGGTCTCTGATCTACTGAAAGGTAAACCTCAATATCAAACCTTTTAGAGTTTGCGTTCTCCATATTTAGCTCCTTCAATGTTCCCATTAATTCTAACAGCTTTTTTGCTTCTGCTGAAGTGAAGTATTCCCACACTGCGAAGAACCCACCACTAAATTTTACCATGTAAAATTGAGAGAAATGCTCAGTGTTAATTTGGCCACATTTGCCAAGAAGTTCAGCTGTGGTGGTATCTTATCAGAGCACCTTCTTCCACCACTTTGTGTCCCCTATACGCCTTGTGGCAAACTGCAAATAGGAAATCTTAAGTATCCTTTTCCTTCCACTTCATAGTGTGACACACAGAAATTTGTGATAGAAATCTTGCAAGTATGTTATTAATTTGATAATAAAGGAGGAAACAAAAGTTAATTAATGCCCCCTTTTCTTACCGCCTGAGAAGCAGCTTTGGGTGGTTCTTGCTCTCCAGGTTTTTGTCGATAAGGTCAGACAGGAGCTGCTTGAGGACACCTGTGGCATACTCCATCTCCCCCTGCAATGCTGTCATGATGAGAGAAGCCACATTCCCTCTGTCTCGCATGGAAAAGGACCTCTGAGCTTCCAGTGTGCGGATAAATGTCAGCAAAAAGTGCTTTTTGGTCAGTAGTTGGCCGAACAACGTCAGGGCCTTCTCCACATTTGCTTGGACCTGATGGAAAGAAGAGACAAAAAATTTGAAAATAAAGAAGAGCAAGAAGAGTATGGGACATAAAACAGGAAATCATGGGGTAAGATAAAAGAAAATGGAGGTTTTTGGTAATAGAAGAGGAGAAGAAAAGAATGTGCGAAAGAAGGGTTTTGGAAGTATAAATACAGGTGGGGAAAGGTATAAAGTAATTGGGAAAGGTCAACGATAATAGAAAAAGAACAACAAGAGAATGAGAATGAGGAGAATGGGAATGAGCCATAAATGAGTCATAAAATGAGGTGCATGTGAACCAATCAAAAACTTTCAATTTATTTATTTCACGTACGTATGTAAATATCTTTAAAACCAAGTGCAGATCCTGTGCACATTTTCCTGCATACCCTCTTTTAATACCATCATATTCATGTCTCCCTTCCCCCTTTTTTCTCAACCTATCTTAAAGCAATGACCAGGCCTCCCCTTGTGAGAGCCACAAACACAGATTTAAAGAGAGAATGCGAGCTTCATGCTGTAATAAGAAATTGATCTACCTTCTAGCGCACCACTATGGCCTGTGATTGCCTGGGCCATACAAATGAAAATCCAATGCTGTGTTACACCATCCCTTTGGAATACAGTTGATAGCACAAGCAGATAGAGAATGTCTCAAAGGCCTGCTCCTGCAGCAACAACCCTAGAGCAATGACAGAGGAACACAACTCTGCATTTTTCAAATGGTGCATACATTATAGGGGCTGCCTGGTGGTACAGTTTGTAGCACTGTTGCTGAATCACAAACCTGACATCTGATCTCAGACTCTGACCTATACTAACTTTCAGAGGTCGAGAATAGCCGTGTAACGGTACCTCGGGATGTTAAGTACGATATTTCCCAACAATATTACAATAAGTAAGGAAACGATAAATCAAACTATTGTATGAAATTACAAGACATGAATTATGAACATTTCTTGTTTTACTTAAAATTCCATCAAAGTGATCTTTTTGCAGACATGTCTAATTTGATCTTTCCAGCAAAGTCTCCATCAATCATGACTCCTAAAAAAATTTACTATAATTGCAGGATTTTCTCATTATTAATATTAATTTTAATTTGATAACTGTTATATTGTATTTGCTGGAAATAAAACATAATTCAATTTTTTGACATTTAGTGACAATTTGTTTGCTTTAAACCATTTAGAATAATTAAAAAGATCATCATTTGTTTCATTTATAAGAGTGGTAATAGTTCTATTTGAAATGAAAACATTTGTTTCATCTGCAAAGCAATTGAAGTGTAGACTTAGATACTTAAGGAAAATCCTTTATATATATTAGAAACAATAATTGTCCCAATATTGAATCTTCTGGCACTTAGTATCATCTCCATAGTCTGTTAGATTTAAAAATTGCCTTTATTGTCACAATTGACCAGATTGTCTCGTGTAACTTGGATTGACTTCCTGCCAGAATTGACGTGGATCGCTTGCAGCTCGGACATAATAAATAGACCAGACGCAGAAATGTACACTTCATATCATGAGCTGGCTGTGGAAGACTGCGGCACTCCACATCTGGTGGGAACTACACCATAGGTTAGTTCCCACACTAGGAACCACATGAAAGCGATCTCCGTTCCTTATTTTGGCTGAAATTACAAACTGACTAACTGTGCTAGGGTTGAGTGCATGCAGTTGTGAGTGTATTGGGGTGAGGGTACAGTGGAAATACTTTGTCAACTTTGTCCCCCCAGTTTAAAAATTCTATCTGCGTCCCTGACTTCTTTAAAACACATTTTGAAATTAATAAGAACACTCATTTATTAAAACAGAATATTGAATATCGCGTTTTTTGGCACCAAGACCATCTTAGACAGACACAAGTTAAAAAGAGCAATTATTTTTAATAACTTTAGCTGCAACAAAATCAAAAATCCATCTGTAATCTGGTCCACCTCTAATTCACTGATTTAAATAAACTTTTATTTTAAATCACAAGGCTATACTCCTCAGAGTAGAGCCGCTGCTCCTCCACATCAAGAGGAGCCAGTTGAGGTGGCTCGGGCATCTGGTCAGGATGCCTCCTGGACGCCTCCCTGGTGAGGTGTTCTGGGCACGTCCCACCGGGAGGAGACCCAGGGGAAGACCCAGGACCCGCTGGAGGGATTATGTCTCCCAGCTGGCCTGGGAACGCCTAGGGATTCCTCCCGAGGAGCTGGCCCAAGTAGCCGGGGAGAGGGAAGTCTGGGCCTCTTTGCTTAGGCTACTGCCCCCGCGACCCGACCCCGGATAAGCGGAAGATGATGGATGGATGGATGGATGGATGGACAAGGCTATAGGTGACTGCTATAAAAGTTTTACTGATTGTGTGTGGGTGTTCGGATGTGCATGAGTGCAGGGCGCTCTTTACTGACCCGTACCTCCATCTCCTTGAGTACAGGGTGGTCCTCAATCCCAGGAAAGAGGACCCTCATGGCGTATGTGCGGTAGTCCAGGAAGGGAATTCCTGCTCCATCCAGTTCCTGGGTCAGTTCATGGATGTCTGTCTGCAACTCCGCAAAAGCTGCGAGAAGGGCAAAGAACCTTGCTTAGAGATGTGAAATTATTTTAAAACCATCCTTCTTAAAGCAGGCATTAGACTTGACATCTTTTATGTTTCAGTGAAGGAATAAGCTATAAAAGATTATTCTAATATTAAAAAGAGAAGCTACAGGGAAAAGCACATCAGAAAAACATGGAACATAGGAAAGTGATCTGGATCTAAGAAGCTGGAGGGGCATGCACAGGAAGATTGTTTGAACCCTCACATTATGTGCTACCACCTCACAAACTCCTGTTACATACGCACACGCACACTTGTTCTGCTTTGGCCCACAGCTAAACACACACCCTTGTGCCCAGATGATTTATGTGAAAGCATGTCAGTGTTTGTAGACATTTTCAGCTTGCGGACAGCGTGTGTTCTGACCCAATTCAGTGAACTCAGCTCCCTTTAATAGGGGAAAATATCTCAAACGTATCCCATACAACTGAACAGAAAGGAAAACATCTGTTAGACTGTCAAGCATGTTCGATATAAGAAAATATTTGAGGAGAAAATGTACAACTTTGGCATAAGGACAACTGTGTGTCTATGTGCTCTGTAGCCTCATCTCAAATACAGCACACACATTGATATATAATCCAAACAAATAAACCAAAGCCCAGACTAACAGATGGCTCGTGTCACCTTGTCTTCCCTTCCCATCTTTCTTTCTCCCTCTCTTCTCTTATCAACGTGACATCTTTAAAGTCACCTTTCTACCTCTTAAATCTCTCCATCTTCCTTTCATTTCTCCCCTTAGATTTCTATTGCACTCCACTTCCTTCACTGCTTTCCACCAACTTCGCTTTGTAGCTAAATACGTCCATGACCCTTGAACTTTTTCACATTTTGTTACTTTACAATCACAAACTCATTTTATTGAGATTTTATATGGTATACCAACAAAGAGTAAAATATAATAGAAAAGCACAGAAATACATGGTTTAAAGGGTGAAATAATTGTCAGAGTTTTGCAAGGAGAGCGTTTGTCTGAGAAGTAGCAGTAGGGTCCATCATAATAACTCAGGAGGTGCTGCAAAGAGCTACAAATTAGGTTAGAAAATTTGTTGATTGGAAAACTATTAAGCCTACTTTCCACCATATGCGTGAGCACTGAGCAATGTCTGCGAAGTGTAACATGCAGCGGATAGCCACCATTCAAGTCAGTGGGTCCGTTTCCACCAGGTGGGAATCTGTAAAGCCCCAGAAGCATTGTGTAGCAGCTCTCTGCTAAATTTTGTCTTACGGGTCTATTTTATTACATGTTTCTATAACATGTAAAGCTCAGCAGTTCACATCAGGCTAGACAGGAAATCAGACATGGAAGCAGTGTAAAGCATCAAGAAAATGTCATAATAAAAGACAATGTAGATTTCCAACTGGTTTAATGTGAAAAAACCCCGTCATTCCTGTATACTACCCTGTAAGTTATGCATTTGCTGTTCTCCTGTGATTTAATAACTTCCTGGGACTAGCTGCATGAAATGCTTTCACAGTCGATAGGTGTCTAAAACGCTCCCAGTAGGAAGCTCTCACTGGTACAGAGTTCCCGAGTAAAAAACGCGTCAATTACGTTACACGTCATAGTCCGGTGGAAAGCTGTGGTTAGCTGTGCCCTCCACAAATCTTTTATGGAAGAGTGGCCAGAAGAAATCAATTATTGAAAGAAAGCTACATATGGTTTTGACTGTATATGGTATTGACACCAACCATATAGGAGAAAGATGTGCTCTGGTTAGATGGTCAGAAGTGAACCATTTCCCCTACATACAAAATCCTGCGGAGAGGGAAGTAAGTCAAAGTTAATGAGAAGGTAAATGGAGCTAAAAAACCTGGGGTAATCCTAAAAGAAAACCAGTTACAGTCTTCAACACAAATTGAAACAGGGGCAGACCTAAACATACAGCATCAAATCTGACCAAATAAGACTAATCTTAGAAATAAGATTTCTAATTTAAAAAATCTAAACTATGTATAATTTTTCTTTCACTTTGGAAATATCCACTACTTTTTGTTGATTACATAACATTTTAATAAAATAACTTACAATTTTGTGGTTGTAAAATGTCAACATGGAAAAATGTACATCACTATATTTGTCTTTCCACTCACTCCAATTTAAGAGTTTTCTTGACAGTTTCCTTATTCCACACATTTTCAGAATGTCCCTTTCAGATTATTTCTCATATCAATCTCTATGTTTTAATTGATTAATCTGTATTCATATTCCTCCATCTTTCTCCTTCCAGACAGAAGAGACAGCTGGGAAAAGATGGGTTCGGAGAACGTAAACTTACTTTTGGCACACCCCAGCCAATCACAGTGTGACGTGATGTGTGACTGTGTGTGGGATTGCAGGTAGTTTCTAAAGGGCAGGAAATTAAAACAAGTCAGGGGGAGTGGTGTGAAGCGGGCACAAAAAAAACAAAAAAGGGGTTGATGTCTTTATCTGAGGCTCTCTGCCTTTAACGGCATTTAAAATTTCTGGGTATGAAATTCTAAACCATCACAACTTCGGAAGACAGTTTCCATACAGCATTTTAAATCGAGCCTGATGTATCAACCTTATTTACAAACCAGTTTGGTCAATTAACCTAAAAAGAACATCACAATCTGCCACTTAAATCCCACGCAAGCAACTTGTCTGCAGGCAGTTTGTTCAGAGATTGCAGGTGTGTTGTATGCATCAGCTCATGTTGCCTCAAACAGCTTCTTTCCAAGCAAAGAGTTATAATGCAGTTTGAGAAGCTCAATCTGAGGTCTGAACTTCCTCCAGGCGGTTTTTCAAAAAATGTAGTAGTACTTTCCTAGTCCTATAAACATATATTTTTTGTCATCTTATGGCTATGTCTGCCTTTGTTATCACTCTTTCAATAGCCATTTAATGGAGGACACGGTATGCAAAATAATCTTTGATGTCCAAGAATCAAACAAACTTCATTTTGTTACAACAAATATCTCTGAATTTGTATGTATAGCTTTATGATCTTGGTAAGAGAAAATTGAAAATGTTTGGCATCTCAAGTGGTTCGAAACACGAGGTAATAAAAAAGTAAGAAGACCTAAAAGGGCAAAACAATGATTTCACTAGAACAGAAATTTAATAGAGAGTAGGGCTGGGTATTGGGAAGGGCGGTATGACAAAATCTAAAATGACGGTGTACGGTATTTAATGTTTGTTTTTTTTTTCGTTCAAGACTGTTCATAATCACATTATCTTATAAGAATGGAAGTTGGCTATTCACAGGTATACCGGTACATTCAAAATTAATATAATAATGAAAATAAACACCGGTCAAAGGTCAAGAATTGATTAGATTCCGATTGTCAGGAGTCAGAATCAATTATAATGATTCGATCCAGTTTGATATTGATATGGGTCAGTGCCGTTAAAAATGTCTTTGTGAGCGATTTTCTTAACTATAAGCTTATTATACAATTAATTAACACTGAGTAACAGTTCAGCGGGGGAAACCATATTAACCCTTTCAGACACGAGAATTAACATTTGAAGTCCGGACTTTTAGTTCCTATTTTAGCTGTAAATAGACCAAACTATTCTAAAAAAAGAAAAGATTTTTGATTCAAAATCAATTTTTCCGATTTTTCAACAGTTCTAACAGAGTGTTACAATAAATCTGCTTAAGTTTAATGAAATATAATAGTGTTTTTTTTTAACACTCTACTTTAAACTAATCAGGACAAAGTCCTGAGTTCAACCTGTAAAAGTAAGTGCAATTAATGCAGTATGAACCATATATTTATGACAGAGCTTTGAGTCTCTCACAACAATGGAAGAAATAGAGTGATCTGCCTTTTAGATATATTGGGATGATCGTGTTATCAGTATTCTCCTTTTCCTTCACCCCATCTGCTTCTATCACTGCTCTGCCAGCAGCCCAGCATCAGCAGCCTTCCCTGGATCCATGCTGTCTCTTGCCAAATGAATATATGCTAATGCACTGGTGTGTAAGTTCTGTTCAAACCCTCCCTCGGCTTCAGCTCTTGCCAGGCCACTCCTTTCCTACAACCGTTTACTTTCCCACCTCAATGCCCTGCCTCTTTCTAACTCTCCCTTCCAACACTTCTCGGTGTAGATGATGGTGAGGCCAGCCAGACTGTTCCCTCATGGGGTGGAGAGCCAACATCTGGTGGCTGGCTCAGATCAAAGTGCTCCTCTGGAAACACACCAACACACGCGCAAACACGCACACACACACTGTTGCGACCAAACAGCAGGGGAGAGTTGGCATTGACTAGGAGAGCAAAGCAAGGGAGCAGGGGAGAAAGAGCAGATAAACAACTTGTTAAGAGTATATTTTGAAGCTTTGAGGAGAAGATTTTGTGAGGGACGAAACCTATCAGAGGAATAGCAGCATCTAGTGTTGGTTTTTCCAAGTATTGGATAAGTTGCGAGAGGGAACTACCTCTTGCTGACCACTCACCTTCTTTGCACTCCAGGGCGACTCTAGACTCTAGATTATCCATCTGCATCTGCAACCGTTTCAGAGTGCGGTCGGCATCCCGGGACTTCCGCTTGTAAGCGATCAGAACCGCAATAATGACCAGCAGAAGCAGGCCACCACCGATTCCAATGCCAACGATGGCAGGCAGAGTGAGCAGGCTGTCGGAGTAGATCTGCAGTATTCCAGGTGAGTATTCAAAGCCTCCAACAAGAATCTGGCAATAGAAATTAAGGCAGAAAGTAATTTCTTTATTTAAAAAAAAAAAAGACGTAGGAAGAACAAATCGTCAATTGTCCTCATCAACATGGTTTTCTTTACAAATGTTTGAAACAAGATTACTTCGGTAAAATTATAGTTCTGTAACCTTCAAGACTTAAGAACATCACATAGATTCAGTATGAAAGCGAGTTACTCAACAAGGAACCCCTTAGCAAGTAATACATATCCAACATAGAAAATAAAAGGTCCATGAAGCTGCAAAACATAAATTAGCACAGATGTTCAGAACCAAACTCCAGACTCTTTCAAACTCAAATTAGCAAAGTTCTCCATCTCTTTTTGGCCCATTTTTTAAGTGGAAACCCAAACGTTCACCATAAATGCACTGAGGAAATGTCTGTTAAGATCAGGTTTTAATTGGAGACCCTGTCAAATCCATAGGGAGGAAGTCAGGCAGAAAGGAAATATGGTGAGAGGTGGAATCAAGGAAAGAAAAGTGGAAGAAGGAACAAAAGGTGAAGAAAAAGGAAAAGGGGAATTAAGGAAGGTGGGATGGGAACAAGAAAAAAAGAAGACAGAAAAATAATAAAGAAAGCAGGAAAAGAAGGCAAAAATGAATAAGCATTGGGGAAAGGAACCGAGAGAGAAGGAAGGTGGGAAGTAAAGGAAAAGTGAAGGAGATAATAAAAAGTGGAGGGGAGAAAATAAACAGAAAAGAAAGGAGGAACAAAGGATCATAAAAATGAAAATATAAAATGGGAGAAAAAAACCCTAAGAAATATAGTAAAAAAAATAGAAATAAAAAGAAGCCAGGGAACCAGGATAAAATAGGAAATAAGATGACAGGGGAGGGAAGGAAGGAAGGAAGGAAGGAAGGAAGGAAGGAAAGATATAGATAACGGAATCTTAAATAAAGGTAGTCTGCTTATATGAGTAACTTTTCATCCTCTATCTTTTATTTCTCTTATCAGCCAATCCTAAAAAAAAATGTAAGTTTAAGAAAAAATTTCAGATTCTATTTGGCAGAAAAATGCATCATACATCTACTAAGAAAAATAAAGCTTTACCAGTTTAAACTAAAAGCAAATACAATGTCCACTCTAAAGGAAATACCTGCATCCTAAATATTTTGGACAATAAGTCACAGTTGTAAAATGCAAACATGAAAAAAGTTAAAATCATGAGGAACACCCCCTCCCGAACATGTTCTTTTCACCCCTACTTCCATAGCCCCTTTAACAGGCTTACGTCTATGAAATAGGAAATGAAGGAGGGTAAAAATAGACCCAGACCTCTCATGCCCGCTAGCCATTTTTTGGTCTCCGCTGAATACCAACACTCTTCAAATGCCAGGGAGGATGCGAGCCAAACCAGACTGATCAAAAGCCTCTAAGACACAAACACAGTAACAAGCTCTGCCAACGGTACGGGAGACTGGATGTGTGTGTTCGTGCGCATGCAGCTATCTGAATAGGATAAAATGTAGAGTAATTGGAGGTATTTGGGTCGGATGGATGGGGAGAAGAAAATGAGATGAATGAATGAACAGACAGGAAGTGGATTGATGTATTGGAGGGGATGAAGAGTGAAAACAGCATATTGAGAAGAGGATGTCGGATAAAAGTGACAGAAAGAAATGTGAATGCTCCATCAGCTAAACCAACCCGATAAAAAAAAATCAAATATGAAATAATCAGCTGCTTAACAGGAGGAAAATATAAATCAGGGTAGGATGAAGCTTGTTATCAGGTTGCATATGTCACTATCTAAATCCCCTAAAATCTGCTACTCACCATTTTGAATTCAGGTCAAAATATGGAAAAAAGGAAAAACACACAGTAGAAATACAAAGTCTTACTTACTGTGACTTTATGCTCTCCAGTCAAGTTGGGCCACTCACACAGCAGCTGGGTCTCAGACAGGGTGAGGACACAGGGTGTGTCTCCAATCAGCACTGTGTAGTTCAGCTTAGAGTTTCCTGGGGCTGCAGGAATTAGGTTACGACCCTGGAAACAGACACACCGGTAGCTCATCAGCTCAGATATTTGGGGGTAACACCAGTCATACACAGAACTTCTGAAGGTTTTATCATGGTAAAGTTAAGACCTTTATAAGAATAAGAACCTTTAAAAGAATATTCAGATTTAAATTCTGGATTCAGGTTATTTTAATAATTTCATTGAGCTCATCAGTACTGTTGGTTCTAGGTCTTCATCTTGATCATACTCCTTAGGTATGGAGTCAGACTAGTTTGCTGACAAATCAAACCCCGTCGTCATTAACACATGTATTTGTACTTTAGATTATGTGTGTTGATACCATTTTTTAACTCTAGGTAAAGTCCACACCTTGTGAATCATCTCTTTCTTTCACATTACTCTCAAGGTTGTGATTACCTCTTACTTTTGTCTTCCAAGCTGAAATAGTTCATTGGTTTTATGCCATATTCCAATCTCTAATAAATCTAGAAAATAAGTTTTAATTCGATTTAATTACTAAAAAGCATTTAATACAAACACACACAGTGGTCAGAAAACCTTTAGTTTCCTTTCAGAATCAAAATTTTGAGATACTATACTACAAAATACTCCCACAAATGTGGGCCATTGAATGCAAACAAGATTTATTAATTTGCACCCCAAAATGTTATTTTCCTAACAAATTTCTTCAATCCCATGTTGTAAAAATGAGTACAACCCTATTATAATCTTCGGAGAAAACTCACACTTGAAACCACTAAATTCTAATTAACAGGCATTCAACCACAGGTGAGTCTAATGACTCATTTTAGAGGTGTCCAGCAGACAGGTGACTATAAAAGGGCATTACTTAACAAAGAAAAGCCCTTCCCACTTCTTGCTGTCAGCAAAGGCTCCCCATGGAAGAGAAATGTTCAGTCAAAATACTGCAGTGATCCAAAACAGTGTAACATGGTGGTGGCAGTGTCATTATATGGGGCTGCATGAGTGCTGCTGGTGTTGGGGAGCTGCATTTCATTGATGGTGTCATGAACACAACAATGTACTGCTCTATACTGAAGGAGAAGATGCTGCCATCACTCCGTGCACTTGGTCGTCGTGCACTTTTCCAACACGACAATGATCCAAAAACACACATCTAAAGCAACTGTTGCATTTCTGAAGAAGAACAGGGTGAAGGTGATTAAATGGCCAAGTATGTCTCCTGATCTGTATCCAATCGAACACCTGTGGGGAATTATGAAGTGACAAGTTGAGAATCACTCTCCATCCAGCAAGCAGGCTCTAAAAGATGTTATTCTTGATGAATAGAAAAATATAGATGTTTTAATATGTTGCCAACTTATTCATTCCATGCCTTGCATACTTGGTGCTGTCCTTAAAAATCATGGTGCTAATACAAAATACTAGATGTAGAAGTTTTTGTTGCAGGGGGTATTCATTTTTGCTTCAACCAACTTGAGTAAAACTGAATATTTTGTGATCTGAGTAAGATTATTAACCTCAATTTCATGTTATGGGGTTAATAAGTATTTAATAAAACTCAGCCTTGTGAAAAGTTTGGAAATTGTTCTTTTGTTCATTGAGCTACAGACTGAATTTGTACTTTTTAAAGTGGGTGTACTCATTTATGCTGAGCACTGTGTGTATAAATATATATATATTTTTTTATTTATTCATCAAGCTTATATATTATATTATATCTATTGTGTTGTCTGCATGCAAAAATAATGCTTCTAATTTATATTTTTATTTGTATTCAAGTGGAATGCAATCAGTTTCATGGTGTTTTTTATTGGTTTGGCATTATGAGACCCAGCCGAAGAACTCCAAAAATAACTGTTGTAGACAAAACAATATGGATCAAATACATTTGACTGAAATTTTATTTTGCCGTTTTCTTTGCTCTTTTTCTGCATTTCTACAGTAACCCAGTTTTGCGAAGTGCGAATAATTAATCCCCCACCAAAAATCAAAAGCTTTCCCATAAAATATTTACTGGATTACATTTTCTTTGGTGCATTTCAGAAAGTCCTTACCACAAACAAAGAGGGGCAATCATAATTCATTATGGTAGAATATTTAAAGATATAGAGGAAAGAGTTGCTATTCTTCATTACTAAAACTCCTCCCTGATTTGCTGTGGAAAAAGAGGCTTTGGTTTTCCATGAAATTGCATGATGATTTCCTCTTTGCTCATGAAAGGCTTTGAAGTTCAAGGGGTGAGGAGGGGGATGTCATTAGACAGAGTAGGTGGGTGGGACAAATGCACACAATATACAAACGCACACTGCCTCTGCGGGTCATAGTAACCATAGCTGTGAAGTCTCTTTTCAGATGTTCCTAGATAAAAATCTGGGCAGGTGCCTTAGCAACACATGGACCTACTTTAAAAACATGACTTGCTTTGCACTTTATTTGAAAGGAAAGGTTTAAAAAAAAATTTCCATTTAAAGGTCTTCAACCCCCATTGGAGAAAACGGGTGTAAAAACAACATCCTTCAAGATGGATTCTCATTTAAAATTGAGCTCTGCTAAAGACAGATGGAGAACAGCAAATTATTTCAAATAATTATCAGCTTCTTATCAGCTGTTTTGAAGAAACTGCTGCAATATATATTTTTTAAATGACTATTTACAAGATTAAATGTTTAATGCTGTTGAATGATCACATACATTACAGGAATCCTACTATCTGCTAATGTTGCCCTTCCTATCCGTCAACTGAGCGCTAACACTCAGTTAACCTTCTTTTGTCCTGAACTCCTGGTGTGTGGAGACATTTCTGCCTCAGCTTCAGAGAGCAACCTTCAAAATAATACAGCTTTCATGTTAAACCACAACAAACTCAACCCATACATTCATATTCCTCTCACACAATCCAGGTAAACATTGAAAGCAGAAATAAAATGGGAAAGATGAGGCATGAAGGGATAAAGGAAGGAAAAACACAGACTTGTTGACTGGGAAGGGACACAGAGAGGAAAAATGGAGGAAAAATAATATGAATACACAATTTAGAAAGAGAATGAAAAGAGCCAGACAGAGAAGGCCATAACAGATAAGTGCCATGAGCACAAAGCGACATACCTTGAGTATGAGTGGTGAGCTGGGCTTCAGCTCCATCATGCCGGTGGGACTGAGGGGTTCAAACTCCGGGTTTGGGTAGTAGCTGAATGTCTCGTTTATCACTAGTACCGAGCGCACGCCATCCATGACAAATCCAATCTCATCGGGACTGGTGCCCATCTCAGAGAAGCTTTTGTGAGATTTGGCCACAGAGGGCGCCAGACAAACCATGACTGTGTTATTGAGAACTGTGCAGTTCTAGAACACAGGGAAAAATAGAGATAAAACAAACATTTGTATATTGAAATGGCATTTCACATCCTCACCATTTTAATCCTTTGAAGGTTTAGTTGTTTCTTACATGTTTTGATCACAGAGGAGTTAAATAAATGTTTTATAACGATGTTATATCAATAGTTGACCGTAAAGACATCTGGTTATGTGAATTACATCAGTAGCAAGAAGTTGCTTTGAGTTGTGTGTCTTGTCTGTCTTTTAAACCTGCAGAAGGTATTATTGTAACTGACAAAAAAAAAAAAACGTGATTTCACCACATTGCCGCCCAGGTTGACCACTTATGAATGACTAAAGGCTCCTTGATGCCCCCTCCTCTTTGCAGCAAAGTGACACAGTTGCTTTTTAAAATAGGCCTATGGTTCTGCAAATATATAGGTTCTTCTTTATGCCTTATTTGTGGCTCTGAACATTTGCTGCAAATCATCTCTATATAAATTAACTTAATAAGCAGATCAGTTTGAATCAAATCAGGGGTCATAATCTGTCTTAATTTATAGGAAATGAATTGCTAAAAACAGGAGAATGAAAAACATGGAAAGAGTTTAATATAAACTTGTCATACATTTAAATGAAATCAATTAAAATCAGAATGGAGTAACTGTGAGGACATTTATCTTCATAATTCATAAAAATTATCAACTAAAAATTTATAAAAACTGCCATTATATAGACTTTCAATACACGGGTACAAAACAGAAGTAGGAAATGGCAAGGTGAGGTATGAAGTAGAAGTATGACTCGGTGAAAAGGAAAACTGAACTTAGTCTGATTAAACAAATTACTAATCTACTGCCACAAAGTTAGTTTTTTTAAATATTTTTTTAAAATTTTTTTTGCAATGATACAGGACAGACTTAAAGCAGTTTAAAATAATTTTGAACACATAACTACGAAAACGTCAAAAGCTAGGAAGAGATAGGAAGAGGTAGAGTAGCTAGGTAGAGATAGGTTAATGTAAGCCAGGTAGAAAGTGTTAGTAGCCAGGTCTCCTAGTAGCTAGGAGACAGGTTAATGTTAGTAGCTATGCTGCTTTAGGCTAGGCTGTTGGAGGACATTATTAGGGTCTGTTCCTACTTTCTCTCCTACTTCTCTCCAACTGCATGATGTGCTGTCAGTTCAAGCGCTAACCTGCTTTCTCTTAGTCTCTTCCTATAGTAGGTGATCCTGACCTGCCCTGCTTGACGACCCTGACTAAGATGACATTGCAGTGACGCAAAGTTCTCCACGTCCTGCAACAAACTTCTGCGTCAGTTCTGTTGTTCTTTCTGTGTCTCTGTTCTGTATCTCTGTTCTGTATTCTCCAAACCACAGACGGTCTCGGCAGATGACTGCTTGTGCTGAGCCTGGTTCTTCCGGAAGTTTCTTCCTGTTAAAAGGGAGTTTTTCCTTTCCACTGTCGCTTCATGCCTGCTCAGTGTGAGGGATTGCTGAGAATTACATCACGCAATCTTCTGTGGTTCTCTAATTTCTATATTAAACATTGTATTGTAATAACTCTTCTTGTAAAGTGCCTTGAGATGACATCTGTTGTGAAACGGCGCTATATAAATAAACTGAATTGAATTGAAAACCTTTCCTCAGTTTGTTGTTATAACCTGTATATTACATGAGGCATGGTTTAAGAACTATGGGCATAGTCTGGACTAAGAGAGTCTAGAGGCTAAAGCTTTGGAATGGTAATTTTATACTTTATAATTGATGGTGAGTTTATTTGCGGTGTGTTGGAAACGTTTAAACCAAAATGATCAACGAGCTGGGCAAAGACTTCATTTGGAATAAATAAATAAAAAAATCAAAGACACCGAGCAGCATCTCCTTATGAATCAATATAAAAGCAATCAATTTCTCAGAACTCCTTATTCTTATCTTTTTTTATCTATATTCAGCTGTCTTTTATTGATACTTATTAAGGCTTGGCAAATAATGAAATTATATTCCAGACTTTTCGAGACAAAGTAGAAATCGTGTTTCCTTTTCTTGCCACTTCGTATTCTGACACCGTTTTACAGGAGGAAGAAATAAAAGATAACTCGAGCATGAGCTCTGTTATAAGGGCTGAAACAGGGTTATGTGATGCAACTGATTAAATGTGTCTATAACGACGTAATGAGGAAAAGGCGGCTTAATAACATCAGCGCTGTAATCAGTGTTGATATCATCTGGCTATACCCTGTGGGTTTCAACACTTAGAACAAATTAGCCCATAATGACAGAGAGGAACTAAAGTGGTCAGCTCATTGCTGCTAATGGCAACATGGGATGCCAGAAGTGACCTTTGGATAGTGTCACCCCTGTAGTTATGAAGCGCCTTGAAAAAATATTCAAAACCCTTGAATGTTTTAACAACTGTATCTAAAGTAGACTCTTCAATCATTTTGATACTTCTATAAGGAAATTAAATTTTATTGGAGGTATCAGACTAAATGAGACTATATGCAAATGATTGAAATTTGTGGTTGGAATGTAAAGCTGAAGGGGTGTGAAAACTTATACCAGGCACCAAACATTGTATTACATGTGTCACAAACTGAAACATCTTCTGTGTACACACAAACACAAAGGCTGAACTGTGTTTATAGGTCAATAAATACACCTCTATGTAGTTATGTGGGGGGACAAATGGAAAACGTGGGATATTTTTTAGCTTTAGCTCAGAGTAAGAGGGGAAAAAAGGTTAGTTGAGCCCTGTGGTGAAGAGTGAGGAGAGGGGGATTTGCAAGAGCTGCTTTATTGCTAGTTGACATTTTAAAGGTTAAACTGCTAAAATAAAATTCTACATCAAAAACAAACAGAAAACGGGCAGCTTGACCGACAGGTCAAAACTATGAGTGCGTGTATAATCTAACCGTTAGACTTTCCAAAGAAAGGGAGAGATACAGAGTGAATTCCACTTCCTAGGGTTGCCCACAGTCCTCCCCCTCTATAATGTTACTTCATAAGTTTTTGAATAAAATGTTCCAAGGAGGAATGGGCCACTCCTTCAAGAAACTGATACAGCATCAGTTCAATTTCTAACGTACCAGTATGTGTCAGGTAATAATCTTGCATGGTTTTTTGCTCATTGAGGATGAACATAACACTGGAAAGCTTGTTTCAGCAGCCATTCGATTGGTAGGGGTCAGAAGCTGGCGCAGACGACATGAAAGAATGGCTCCATCCTTCCTTGTATAAAAAGTTAATGCTTCAGGTGGTGGGGCATATTTAAATTGGACACTTAAGGCTCAAACTGAGCATTGTTTAACCATTGCAGTATGTGGATTATTGCAGGGTATGTCCAACCATTTTGACTGGAGTGTTTAACAGGACAACACAACATATCTTAATGCTTAAACCATCTCAAACTTAATGAACTCACTATAGTCCAATGGCGTTCAGTACAGCGGCCTCAAACCAGTATAGCAACTTTGGGATGTGGCTTTATGGGAGATTTACATCAACCCGGTTAAAACAAAGTGTATCTAATAAGGTTGCTGGTGAGTATACTTTAAACAAAATACACAGATGTGCAGAAAATGACACAGTATAGTTTTTACATTGATTTTGCAATATTTTAAATTAAAATCCAACATGATTTATGCATCACTAGACCTATTAATAAATAAGAGTTTAACCAAACATGTTGAACACAACAAAATAGATATTAAATATTGTTATTGTATCAATAAAAATGTGTACTGGGAAAATATTCACATGTATGAATGCTTTTGCTCTCATTTACCAAAACCAATGACTGTCTGTTCTCATTTTGTCAATTAAAACAGATGCCAAAGTCTGTGTCAAACAGGTGTCAAAGTCGGAAACTCTGTGTCAAACAGGTGTCAAAGTCGGAAACTCACATTTTCTGACTCTCCAACTCCATACTTGGCTCTCATTTTGGGCTCTTTGATAGTGGCCAGATTCGTTCCAGTTATGGTCAGCATCGTGCCTCCACTAAAAAAAGATACATATGGAGAGGAGGAAAAAAAACTCATTAGAAGCAAAAGAAATAGGCAATTATGCAACAGCAAAAGAAAAGTAAGACTTTTATAAGCTCTTCTGCTTCCCACTGTGTTTTCCTACCGCTTTTATGCAGAGATAAATATGACTAAATCTGTTCCCTGTGGGATTCAGTAAGACCCTTCAGATGGCAATTCACCAATAATGTGCAGCCTTTCACCTGCTTATTCATGAAAACCATTTTTCCTGTAATGAGTGCGGTGCTACAACCATCATCTGAATGTTAAAAGCTTGTTTAAACCCAAATGTAGTCAGGGGTGTAGAAGAGGTGAATATGTAGTCATTTCATATCGCAGAAGCCTTTGGCCTCTATTCACTGCATCTCTGCAATCAGAGGCCATACAGGCAGTGTAATATGGCTACATTTTGGTATTTTCTAATAGGAAATACCCATAAGCACAGGTGTCAAGTCACACAATTTTGACCTTTGCAGGAATATGTGATGGTGACCAGCAGGGACATGGATAATGTGGGCGAGACGCACGTATCAGCACACAGCCGCACTGACAGCCTCTGGCCGGTGAGGCTGAACTTTATCTGATGTGAGGCTTTGAGACAGATTCTGTTTAAGTTAGCTCACAATTTATCTAAATCCAGAGCTAATGCGAGTCACCACAGGCATAAAAATGATACACTAAACGAAGATGCCTTGGCTCAAACTATTTTAAAACAGGCAAAGCAGTAAAGTAAAAAGAGATGTTCTGTATTCAAGGTTATATTGTGTGAAAGGATTTTGACAATTTTAGTGAACATTTTGCCATGTTCTCTGTAGCATTACATGGGACCCTTAAACCACAGAGTTTAGCATTAAAAAGTAAAATCTCAATCTCTGAGTTGGATGTTTTGTTTTTTGGCCAAACACAGCTGTTATAAGGAGGAATGTTATTTAAAATGCACAGCTTTTAGCAAAATTGGACTTGAAATGGACTCAGACCAAGCAGGACGAGAACATCTACTGAGCCAAGAAAAGGCTGGGAGGCTTAAGGAAGGTTTAGCTTGTGTGGTTTCTGAAGGGAGAAAGGAACACATGAGAACACTTTACATGTGGTTAGAACAGAAACCAGAAAAGCAGGCTAAACACAAACAAAACAAAACTCTAACAAACAACATTTGTTGAAATTCTATCCTTCCTTTTTTAAAGTTTATATTTCAAAGTTCACTAAGAATCTATGACAGACTTTTTTTACAGGGGTCAGATTTAAATATAAAACTTAAACATCTGAAAAATACCTAAATCAAATGGCACCATTTTAAACATTCTAGTAAAGCAATATAGTGATGTGTTAGACTACAGAGCCCTGCGTCTGTGTATTAAGTATTTCCTACTTAACGATAAAGCCAGTGGTATTTGAAATTTCCTGGAAATTGGGACAAAACCAGAAAAGTAAATTAAAAGACTGATTGGTCAGGAGAACCAGACAGCTCTCTCTGAAGTGCACTAAGTAAAAATACACAAACTCAAACCAAGCAGTGCAGTCATTTCCCTCAAGGTTGGAACTTGGGCTTTATTCTTCTTTCTTTCCCCGTCCTTTCACACCTAATTCTTGTGAAGTGAGGGTTTGTTTCCTTGCTGAGTTTTTAAATGCTTCTATTTTCACCTCAAACCCCTGCGATGACGCAGAGGATGAGTGCTACACTTGACACATTTGAAGCAGAAAACGAAAATAAGTAATGGGACTTGGAACACCAGTCAGAGTTGGGTAAAATACCAGATTACCTTGCAATATGATAAAAATTACTTGAATTTGTCCATGTTTCAGATGGACTATGGAGGAGTTGTGTAAATCCACAGCTCAGGAGGAAGAACCTGTTGAAAACTATTAATTGGGCATTAATGGAAAACGGCAATAAAGTGCATTTTGCCACAGGCCAGGTAGGTGACGAAGCAAATGCATGGAAAAGGGTTCTGTAGAGAGATGAAAAACTAATACAGCACATCTTAATATCACACCGTTCTAATGACATACTATGGTAGAGACTGGTAAAGGACAGCTAGTCACAATTGATGGGAAGACTTTTAAACTCATGTATTTCTTTACTTCAACTTTACTGTTATGTGCCACTTTGTGTTGGTTTGTGTCCTATACATAAAATCTCAATAAAATACATTGAGGTTCTTGGATGCAACTAAATAAAATGGAGGAAATTGTGGATACATTACTAATTTTGCAAGACACCAAATCTGGACTTATTTAGAAGGCTTTCTATGTCATGCTTGAGAGTCCATTAGGATCTGGAAGCCTCAAGCTTTGGTTTTCTTCCCCTCTACATTGTAGTTTGTGTTTACAGAGAAAATCTTCCAGCAGCTATGCAGACTTCTTTCAATGAGTCAAGTAATATTTACAGATACATCTCTGCCTCAGCTCATCAGTCAGCAGTGCACTGCTTCAGGAGCCTCTTTTAAAGCTGCTCTGCTCTTAAAGGTTTACTTTTGAAACATAAACAGAATGAATAACATGGAATGAGGGTGACGATGGAGGGAGAAACTTTTCTTTGAGAACCCGACTGGGAATTTGCAGGCAAAATAAAACATTCATCACACTTCACACAGAGTTTGTGTTTGAGATAGGATGGCTTTACTTGTTCAAGAGAAAGGTCTTAACTAGAGGTCTAACCACCTCGAAGGATTAATAATGTATTGATGCTTTTGTGTGTTCTGCAGATGTACAGCAGATCAAGTAGAATTAAAGATCTAAGACTGTACAAATGTAAATTATAGATAACAAAATATCAGAAACCCTGCTAATTTATTGAACAGCAGTGCAACATTGAGCCATAATAGATGACAGCCCAAGATATTTGAACTTGAAAGGAAAATTAAATGGAAGCATTTATTAAAGACAATCAAATCTTTCTCTTAACAACCCTGGTAATAATCTTGTAAGGCTGAGGCGTTAACAGTTGAGACAAGAAGACATAAGCGATGGCTGACGTACCTGGCGATACTCCAGTCAGGCTCAATCTTGAGGATGGTGGGATCTTCAGTGTAGTTGAACTTGACTTCTGGGTTCCTCAGCTCTGCAGCGTTGATGTCCACCATGACTGGGGTGGGGCCTGGGACCTGCCCAGCTGGCGTCACACACACAATCTCTTTGCTCTTCCTCCTGGACAAGAAGAAAGACGAAAAGATAAGCTATTTGAGGTAAAGTGTCAACTGATTGTGCCAAAGACTCGAACTGTGACTGAGACAAACTCTGGAGAGAAAAACTTTATCTCTTAAATAACCTGTAAATTATTTATCAGGAAATGTAAAGTAAGTGCTCACAGACAACTTAATGCAGACAATTAGTGGTCAACAAGGCAAATATCTTTGACTGAAAACTAAAACCACAATGTGGTAAAGTTCTAAGATGTCACTTTGTCTCTCCCTCTCTTCTGTGCTTTCTCTGGCTAACCGATCTGGAACAGCTGATCTAGCTGGTCGTCTCTTACAGTGGTGCAACCATCTCTCTGACAGACACACAACCAACCTTTGTAGCAGTGGCTTTGGGCATCATTGGGACAAGTTTTATATGTGCTTGAATATATTCTGTACACTTATTGTGAAAGCATTTGAACTTGTTCACATTTTGCCACATCACAACCATAAAATTCATAGTACTCTATGGGGATTTTACATTATAGACCAACAAAGTATTTAATAATAGTGAAGAGGAAGGAAAATGACAAATGGATTAAAATTATATGAAAATTAAGGTGTATCATACATATTGGACAGTTTTACTCTAAAACTCAATAATACAATCCAGCTTAATCTGGCTCTGCTTGTTCAGACTGAAGCATGTTCATATATTAGATTGTTTCAGGCAAAAACATAGACTAAATCGAAATGAAAATCTGTGGAATGACTCAAAAGTTGCTCCCCTTCCAGTCTAATTGAACTTGACTTTTTTATAACAAAGAATATGCACATTTTTCAGTCTTTATACATGCAAAGGTAGTAGATACACAGTTCATAACCCTTGCTGCTGTGATTGCAATGAAAATTGTTGTAATATTTATTGAATTTATTGAATCAGAAGGCTGAATAAATGCCACACAATTGTCATTCTTATTTATAAAAATTTGAACACCATTTTTACTCTGCACCAATTGGTCTCAGTAATTTTTGATAAATAAGAAGTTTTTGCTTATAACAAAGCTAAGACTGGAAAAGCTGTATGAATACTTGTGTGAATACAAATAGATATATGAATACTTCTTGAAGAACTGTAAGCGAATCAGTCATCTGGTTAAGTCCTTCAGTTTCCTCCAAGCTGCAGATGCTTGCAGTGTTGAGGAGCAGTGCCTGAATCTGATCAGTACACCACTCTTCCTTTAAGATTGGCTGTGAAAGTAAAATGGAGATGGAAGTTGGAGGAGTAGAAGTGAGAAAACAAATTCCTGGAGACTGTTCTTGGCATCTTGCTGTTTTCAAGGGCAAGGTTTGGGCAACTGACCAAAAACTGGGTTATCTGGCGGCTTTGTTGAACATGTTGCTGCTGCATCCCAGGGGGGCAGTTACAACAACAACGAGGTCCTCAGATTGAGAGGGCACAGAGGAGGGGATGAAAAAAAGACAGCACAAATTGAACGACAATTTAAAAAAAGAAAAGAAATGGAAAAGATTTTCCACATTCCTCTGGTGCTGTGTTTCTATAGCAACGATTTTCACAACGCCGTCGAAGTCGAGAGCGCCTGTGGTGCCGCGAACGTATTTTTTGACAAGGTTGCTGCCACACAAAAGAAGCCAAGAGAGGATATGGAAAGAAAAAAGGAGTTGGAAAGAAACAGGGGGTTGCATGAGGAGATAAGAGGATGAGTGACTAGGAGTAAATAGGCTTTGATTAAAGCAAAGGCCTCACTGAATACAAAGACGCATTAAAAAGATAGACTCAAGCAGGTCATTACTTTGGCCATAAAGGTTATTGCTGCACAGTGAATGAAAGGCCAAGACTATTATATTCACCTTTCTGGTGATGTGCTACAGAGCTTTAAATTGGCTTCCACTTTTTCTTTTGACGTGCTCCAAAAAAATGTTGAAGGGTCCGTGCTCATTAATTTAAATCGTAACTTGTTGCATCAGAGTAGGAAGCAACTTTAACAAAAACACTTATAAGAAAGTTGGCTGTAAAAATAGACAGTAGGATATTTTTCAGAACTATTAAAAGTCCTTTTACTTTAGTGATACAATTTCCATTATTCTTTATAATGTATAACATTAGGCATTAAATGGTCAAATTGAAATAATTTATTTACATTATTGTATTTAAAATAAATTATTACACTAATAAGTGTAAAAATCTTGTTTAAATAAATAGCAGAAATAATTAGTAACAGAATATGGCTTCCATCTAGTGACTCTTTTTAGTTAATGCAGCTCTACTACTCTGAGCTCCGGCTGCCTCAGAGAAACCAACTTACGTGGAGCAAACAGTTTCTCTCTCGTTTCCATGAGAATGTAGACGTAACTTATGGGGAACTCAAAATTTCCTCACTGATGATTTGAAAGTAGGAGTGGCTTTAGCTCCGGTCACGCTGCTTCTTTCTTTCAAGCCATGGTTTAACTGAAGCTTATAGCAAATAGCTACTTGCTGGCGTCAGCTAATTATGCTCTGTAGAGGTGTGCTGTGTTCACAGGGATGTTGATATTGTGATATAGCGGTTGATATTGTTACCAGATGTTGTGAGCTGTATGAGAAATGGTGAGAGTTACTTGTTAGGGAAAATGCAATGTATGGTTCTCTATGAAGAGGAAATCGTATAAATTGAGTAAATAGACTGTGGCCTGCTAACTATTGCTGTTAGGTCCCAGTGGGATGCTAGTGACGCTACATTATGTAAACATGGGAAGACGTGATAGTGATTGTCTTTTAAATTTCGATGCGCAAGGTTGCTATGTAATTTCGATTGATTTCGGGGGGAAAAATAGAGATTGTGACACCCCTCATATACACTACCGTTCAAAAGTTTGGGGTCACATTGAAATGTCCTTATTTTTGAAGGAAAAGCACTGTACTTTTCAATGAAGATAACTTTAAACTAGTCTTAACTTTAAAGAAAGACACGCTATACATTGCTAATGTGGTAAATGACTATGCAAATGTCTGGTTTTTGGTGCAATATCTACATAGGTGTATAGAGGCCCATTTCCAGCAACTATCACTCCAGTGTTCTAATGGTACAATGTGTTTGCTCATTGGCTCAGAAGGTTTATTGATGATTAGAAAACCCTTGTGCAATCAGAGGTAATGGAATGGAGGTAATGTGATGGTCTGGGGTTGCTTTGGTGCTAGTAAGGTGGGAGATTTGTACAGAGTAAAAGGGATTCTGAATAAGGAAGGTTATCACTCCATTTTGCAACGCCATGCCATACCCAGTGGACAGCGCTTAATTGGAGCCAATTTCATCCTACAACAGGACAATGACCCAAAACACACCTCGAAATTGTGCAAGAACTATTTAGAGAAGAAGCAGGCAGCTGGTATTCTATCGGTAATGGAGTGGCCAGCGCAGTCACCAGATTTGAACCCTGTTAAGCTGTTGTGAATGTCTAGACTGTGTGTAAACAGAAGCTACATTTGTAATTGCAATGATTCCAAACCACATCATTCCTTTTAAATTATAGTCTTATTTCTGACAAGATGAGGGCTCTACACGTAAGCCTTTCATAACATAACTGAACAGTGATATCAGTTTCCTCTAGAAAAGCTATACTATCATTTTCAAAATTGCTGTGAATTATAGTCATGCAGGTCCTCCTTTTAGGTGCTGCATTCCTCTGACCTGCAGCAAACCACAGACTGCAAGCAGGAACTGCTAATACATTATTACTGAACACTACATATAAAGGGAGAGAATGAAAGTTTGATTAAATTTAAACAATGAAGAGAAAGCACATGCTACATAAGTTATTGTCTATTAGAAACAAAAAACGAACAATTACAGATACACTGATCAGAATTTTGTGGCAATGTTGGGAAGTGAGTGACTTGCAGGTTTCAGTCTCAGTCGATTCTGCGTTTGCTTTAAAAAAAATAAATAAATTAACAAATGCATATTGAGAAGGCTACATTTTCTTACCTTTCAAAGGTGCACGGGTGAAGGCCGATCTTCACAGCTACAGCGCTGCCTGCATTAAGATGACTGCCTTCAATGGTGATCCTTGTTCCTCCAGATAGAGGACCAGCAGAGGGGTGGACACGGGTAAAATATGGAGACTAACGAAGATGAGGGAGGGTAAATGGGTCACAAATACGTCACTAGTTTTTACATCGCTATCAAATGCAATTATAAAAAAATATTTTAAAACAGTAGTAATAGCTTTATTTTAAATTAGAAACACTTGCCACAAAGGTGAAGGCCTTGGATGAAATGGCTTTGTAGTCAGGGTGGCTGCAGTCCCTCACACAGACTTCCACCTGAGCCTCCTGTACTCTGTAACCTGTTGCATCGTTCAGTCGACACACTATCCTAGAGGAGAGCAAGAAACACAGGTCGAAAGAAGTAGTTACTTAAAGATTACAGTAAGTCTCTATGTACCAGCCTCGTTTATCTTTATTTTGAAACATGGAGTTTCCAAGTGCTTCATTACAACCAAGTAGGGATCTGAGTGTGTTTTAACTGGCAAAACTTCTCTTTGAAGGAACACAAGCAAGACTGTGGCCTCAATTTATTACATAAACTCATTGTGAGGATGGATATTAATTTATTATTGGAGTTGTATTGATGCGTTCTAACGGTTTTAGTTTTAGATGACAACTTGGATTCACAAAGAATTTTAAAAACAAGAAGATTCAAGTGGTCAAAATACATTACAGGTACAAATATATTCACTTCCACTAACATTCAGGAAATTGTATTTTAGCAAGCTACATAAAAATGTAGATATGTTTTGGAGAAAGACTAATATGTTGGAGAAGAATGTTTTATTGAATGTATATAATTTGTGTTTTCCTTTGACCGAATAAACTAATCTGAACTGGAACTGGAAAAGAAAGGAAATTGGTCGTGTTGAGATTATAACAAAATAACCACAAGAAGCCAAAAGACTCAACTAGAAGAGGCTGGGAAATCAAAATCACTGATGGGAGTTTTAATTCCAAAGCAGAACTTCAAGCTCAGCTGAAATGAGCAGCTATCTACATTCCATCCATGCATCCATCCATCATCTTCCACTTATCCGGGGTCGGGTCGCGGGGGCAGTAGCCTAAGCAAAGAGACCCAGACTTCCCTCTCCCCGGCCACTTGGGCCAGCTCCTCGGGAGGAATGCCGAGGCGTTCCCAGGCCAGCTGGGATCTACATTGAGAAACCAAATACCTTCTGAATGGTTATGGTTCAGACAAGACTAGAATTGAACTATAGGTCCTAAATGAAAAAATAAAGATTGGAAGATTCAAGAAGAGGCTTTAAACAAAGAAGCAACTTTCAGGGATGCTGGTGGCACCATCACACAGTCTCTTTTGCCGTCAGGCTTGCTTCTGGAACAGCCTCAGCCTTAGTCCTACTGAACTATTGCGTACTGAGAAGTGAGCTGCATGCTTGGAAATGTCCTCATCTGGATAAATGATGTGTCTTCTGATACAAAAACTGGATCAATATCCAACAGGATAATGCCAGAACCTTTGGATGTTTATTAAGCTTTTGGCTGAGGTGCAACTCATCAAAAGGTTTTAAAACAAAAGCATGTGGGGCATATGCATACATTTAAGCCTATGTGGATTAGAGAAAAAACATTTTGCATCAAATTGATGCTGCAACATCGGTCCATCAATAATTTCAATATCTAAAATTCAAGTCTAAAAGGAATGTTCAAAGACTGCTAGACCAGTAATGCAGGTTGTTTTCAAGGATAGTGACATTCTCCTTATCATGCTTTGAGAATATTTGCACAAAAAACAAAAAAAAACAAAAAAACAAACCCATTAATAACTTGTATTTATTAATATTTTAAATAAGATCTTCAGAGGCCTCTTGAGGAAGGCAAGTTGTGGAGTATCCTTAATTGATATTAGAGACAAAATCTTATCTTCTGTGGCACTGCTTCAGTTAAACCATAATAACACATTTTAGCACAACCTGCAACAAAAATCCTTCCATGTGAGTCTAAAATCTATATTTCCTGTACCTACAGTATGTCCTTCATAGAAACAACAGAACAAATGTTCTGCGAAAATCTCATCTGAAATGGAAGAGTTCTCTCTGCTCCTGTGTACACTAAGCCTGCATTAGCTGGTACTGTAGAACCGTAAGCAGAGCATGTGGCCTTGGGCAGTGGCTGGCCGAATGAAAATCCACTGGAGAAATTATCGAGCAATGAGAAGAGTGGTGGTGCAGCCTGCAGGGACACACATACACACACACACAAACTTCATGTTTCAGCCACTGGAGACACAGTTGACTGTTAATTAGCCAGAGCGAACGAATGAGACATAGCGAAAGGGTGAGAGTGCAGAGCAGAGAGAGAGAGAAAAAGAACACTCAGAAAAGAAGGAGAGAACATTAAAGTGAGATAGGCTGATTAATTGAACGTGCTCATATCTTACACATCTCCTCAGCTTCCCCACCCTGGGATAAGTTGTTAACTCTGCTGCTTCCTTCCTCCCTGCAGGTGGCCATGGCAACCGTGGCACGGCGGCAACAATGGATTTCACATTCCGATGCCGCACATCAATTGTTTTTACTTTCCCTTTCATTTATTCCCAGGTCTCCTAGTATGACAGGGGGCCGTGATTCAAATGCTGGACAACTCTCAGAGATGTGGCTAACGCTGCTACAGTGCTGCACAGACGACAGGTGGGTACACCGAGCTGGCACCTTTTAGACACTGAAATGTAAAATAGTATAGAAATAGCTTTTTTCTCATCACTGAAAGTGAAGTCAAATCCAGCTTGTAGATATTTAATGAATGAGATGAAAGACAAAGTTCTATTTCCTTCAGTTCAGTCAAAGAGTTCAGATGAAGGGTGAATAAGGTACAAGTGCTGGTGAAACAAAAGAAGATGAAGAGTGATAGTGAGAACGATGTGTTCCTATTTTGCCAAGCTGTTAGATGACCTCTACCGCCCTTCTCTTTTTCTAGCTGCTGACCTTTGACCTGTGCTGTCAGTCAAAAAGACTCCTCTCTCCCGATCTGATAGGGTTACAGAGACATCAAGTGAAACTGGGCCATCTAATGGCTCCATATGCCTAACATCACTTATAATTAAGATGACAGCCTAACTACCAACCAAGCCCTCCTCCTTCTCTTCCTCTGTAGCATTCTGCTGTGACACATTCACAACATCAGAGCTGAAAAGGTTAAACTAGAGATGCACCAAGTAATTAGCTGCTGACCACAACTGGATGATTTGATGCTCGACATACATTGATTGGTAAAAATCTGATCCATTTCAAGATTGGTGAACACATCATACCTAAGGCTAATATATGCAACAGATACCTTAAAATATATGTCAAGTTGAGGGTTTTTTTTGTTTTAAAATATCAATATTTAATTAACTGATGAGCTGAGCGACTTCTCCTTTGCTGCATCTCATGCATAGTGTAATGTTCCCTATGATCCCTATATAAATAACTAATAATAATAATAAAAAAAGACTGCTAAGCCTCATTTATAGTTAAAATAATAGTAAACTCACGTGTAAAGTAAAGAAATTTTATATTGTTTATAAAATTAAAATTTTAGAGATCAGAGCTTTATAGATTTCCGTCTGATCAGGGATTTTTCTGATCAGTGCATTTCTTGTTTAAATGCAGCTAGACTAATGATTCCCAAAGACATGTTAGGAGAAAAAGACATCCTGTTTCCTCTTGAGTCCTCTGATATAGACAGAACAACGAAATCTGAGTCGGTAAATTATAGATGACAATTGACATGTCACTATCCATTTTGGCGACACCTGTCATCAATGGGGAGAGTAGTTATGGCGTTCTGTTGTTTTTATTGTCAAACCATCAAAGTCACAGTTCTTGCCATTCCTTCTTAGTTAGGAGGCAGACAGAAAACTAAGTCAGCTGGGGCTGTGCAGCAAAACTCAGCAAATGAAACATTTGTGTCTGCTGTCAGCTACGTCGTAAGAATGCGAATACCGCCAATGTCTCAAACTGTCACAAGTATCCCTTTTTTTTCTTCTCCCAAATTATCCTATTCTCTGCTTATAAAAAATGAATTCAATATGAAACATACTGTGCCTCCTGTTGGGCTCCAAGCAAAGTTTGAACCCTTTCTTATTTTGTCACATTACACCACAAACTGCTATGAGTTTTATTTTTATCTAACAGACCAACACTGAATACTATTTGATTGTAAAACGGAAACTAGTTTATAAAAAGCATTTGTTTAAATTGATGAGAAGGTGGACAGACTTGAACGCAAGGCATTCAGCATCAGACTTATAAATTGGAGTCAAAAAGCATATACTAAAACAGTAAAAACCCTATGAATGACCTAACATCAAAACTATTGTCTTTGCTACTTTGTGTTGGTCTTTTAACACCAGAAATCAGATTAATAAATTAAAACCTGTAGTTATTAGGCAACAGTGTGAAAAAAATAATCTTGCGGCATTAGAGCGATAGTTTCCATTTTTAGACATGAAGTTGTATCCCATCCTTACCAGCAGCACTGCATACACATTGACCCAATGCTGAGATCACCTCCTGGTCAGAGCTCTTGCCATTCAAACTTTTCAAGAAAGTAGTATCAAACTGTGCAGTTTTGCTTCAGAAACTTAAATGCATTTGAAAGCCTGGTTCATTTGGAACACAAAGAAAGCCATCCAAAATTCACACCCACAATTACTCAGCACTACTTTCTTTCCATTCCAATCAATCTGCACTATGGCCAGTGTCAAGTTTTCAGCTGTTTCATAGAGCTTACACACTGGAATGATGACAACGAAACAAAGCGTGACTGCAATTAAAATATGTAAAACAATGGCGCGTACTTGCAAATTCACCTCTCATGTGCCATGGTTTTCCTGTCATGGACCTTGCTATTTGGCAACTTAGGCTTATTGCCATCAGTTTCTCTGTGGGAGTGAAAGTGTCAAGAATCAAGGTATTTCATGTGTGAAGAAGAGGAAGAAACTTATTATGAAGAGTGCTGCTGTACCATTACCCGGGATAAGTTCTATCTACTAATAATTTACTGCCGCCTACTATGGTATTATTTTGAAGCTATTAGCTATTATTATTTTGCAAAACTCTTTAAGTAGTTTAAGTGAAACCTCAGATGTTTCTGAGTAGCTGCAATAGGAAACTGTTTGTGTTTCTGATGGCAAGTGAAGTGTAATAAATGACTCACATATGACGACTTATATCTGAAATAAAAAAGCTCTGTAGAGATGAAGTGACCTTTTGCAGTTAAAACAAAGACCTCAGTCATATTAAAACAGACTGTGCCTAAACATAAAGAGACAGGGCTTTGTGGCTGTTGCAAATAATATGCTTCCCAGAATGTACTGCTGCAGTTATTAAATGAGAGTTAAATTAAATCCATGACACCCGCGGTGATTCAGAATTTCCCAGAAAGCAGTAAATATAACTTAATGAGATGAGCCGTTCACATGACAACCTTTTAGCTATGAAGCAATTTTATAGGATGGAAACCACCCACTTCCAACAATAAAACATTATCAATTTGGTACATCTTAAAATCAGAATCTTTGAAAAAAATAGATCTGTTGTAGGAGGCAACATGAGTCAGTTTATTTATTCTCATTATTTGTGGAATACAAGTTTATCGTTAGCTGCCATCATATCCACATGGACTGCACGTCTGCAGCGCTGCCGTACCGTGGACAGCTCGAGGCGGTTTAAAAGGAATTGGTTCTGTTAGAGAGGAGGAAACACCTTTTAACCTTTACAGGTTTTATGAAACTGTGTCTGAGAGACTGCTGTGCTTAATGCCCAGTGTCACATCGATAAGGGACTAGAACAAGCATGGAAGTGGAGAGTTTTCAGTGTAATGTGAATGGATGGGTAAACAACTGATGAAGTCAACGTACTGCTCAGCGCTGATGTACTGGTCCTCCTGAGGGTTACATGCCACCTTCCCGATGCGGACTCCGTTTTGGATGTCTTTGAACTGGAGACCCAGGTTCTCACCAGTGATGGTCAGCATGGTCCCTCCCTGCCTGGGCCCAGTCTCTGGGAAGAGCTGTTGACAAAACATAAACACACAATAAGATACACAGTATACTCATAAAATGCTATGTCAGGTAGCCAGGCCATAGAAGTGTTTTTAAACGGCTAAATGATGCAAAACAAAATATGCAACACTTTCTCGCAAATGTATTTAAAATATTTGGATAGTTTTTTCCTCTTTTTAAATAAAAAGGTTCTATGATTTATTTTTAAGTATTGATGTAATTTTATATCACAAAACAACACGAAGTGATATATAACTGAGAAGTGAAACAAAATGTTCCATGGTTTCCTTGAGGGGTTTTATGAATAAAAATCTCCTTTACTGTAACACACCTAAAAAAGGGCCTGTTATTATTTTAAACACAGTTAAAATAAGCCTGCCCTGAGAAGGAAAGTGTTTTTACCATCACTCTGAACATATCCCTCCTCCCCATGAAACTTGGCAGTGGCAGCATGATACTGTGGTACTACTTTTCTTTATCTGTGATACAATATTTGGTCTGAGTTTATGGGAGGATTGACGGAGCAAAATACAGAGTAATCCTGGAAGAACACCCAATTCAGGCAGCAAAAGACTTAAGACTGGGAAAAGTAGTTGTCAGGCTTCCAACCAATGATGTAATGAAATGGTTTAGATCAAGACATGCACATGTGTTTGACTGACCTAATCAACGTTCAGATTTTGTAAAAGGTTCAGATCCTTCAGGGGTGACTGATACCAATGAATGCCACAATTCAAAATGTTTTTAAGTCCATCCCGTTTACAATAAGGTGATACTTTGTGGTGTTGATGTTTGGATGAAACTTCACCCGTTGGCTACAGAGGGCCCGGTAGCGGCAGTGTCCAACACCCGCTCCTCTGTCAGTACACCCCAGGGCAGCTGTGACCACAACGTTGCTTGCCATCCCCAGGGTAAAATTGTGTGTGAATGGGTGAATGACTGAATGCAGTATAAAGCGCTTTGGGGTCTGTAGGGACTAAATAAAGCACTATAAAAGTACAGGCCATTTACTATATTATCATAAAACCCTTTTAGGTTTACGTAGGATGTTAACTGTAAACTCTCAAAATGTGAAAGTTCAATCAGCCCCATTAACTCCATCTCTGTTCAGTCAAACAATCCCAGTCTGTCAAGTCTCTCATTGGACCCATGCCTCTCAGACTCAATTCCATCTTTCATTCAACTAGCGGTGATTGATCTCTACATTTAACGCTCACAAAGTCCTTAACAAGGGATCTACTTTCTTTCCCCTCAAGGTCTGTGAGAGGTGAGCAGAGGTGCTAATGGCTACGCAGCTCCAGCCTGGTTACTAATCACTTTCTATTCATCCACCCCTATATGCAGACAATGGTAATCAGTCACTTTACCATAATTAGGCCTAAGACTAATTTGATTTGAGCATGGCAGGGCAGTGGGGTCATCTGAAGCAACACAGGATTTGGGGGGGGGGGGGATTGGGCTAGGCTGGGAGAGGGGGCGATGCTGACATAGGTGGGGTAAATGTTCTATGTGCAAGTTTCCATTATAAAAATCTTGCATTAAATCGAAATTAAATAAATAAATATTTGTTCTGTGATTGCAGCATTAGGTTTATGTATGTTTTCTTCCAAACCCATAAAGTATACAACATATTTTCTTGCATGCCTTTTAACATTTTTCAGCATACTTCTGACTTCACTTTGGCACTTGGTCTTTAGATAAGCAGTACACCAAAGCAGAAATGTTATGCATCGACTGGGCAATAACTTTGGAAGGATAGTAGCTAATATTTATTAAAGTCCCTGATTCTACCACAGACAAGGTAAGATGTGTCACATATCTTATTATAAATGATGTATTCCTATATATTCCAGCTGATGTATCTCATTTAAAAGATTTTAAAAACATTCAAAAGAAAAACACATAATAATACAATTATTATGATATCATTTTTTTGTAAATACAGTCATTAAAAAAAAAAACAGTCATGGTGTGGGCACAAAAGGAGAACTACTACTCAATCTTATGGTATGATCCTAAAACCTGTCATACTGCAGATAAGCTAGATCCATGATTCTCAAACTGTGCTCTCCCTAGCGGTACTTGGAAGAATGTTCTAATATATTATATATATATATATATATATATATATATATATATATATATATATATATATATATATATTCAATTTCAATTCAATTTCTCATAAAGATAAATAAAACTCTGACTGAACATAAAAACAAATCAATTAAATGTGGTTTACTAAACATAAGATCTCTCCCCTCAAAAACACTCTTAGTAAATGACTTAATTTGTGAAAATAATATTGATTTGTTTTGTCTTGCAGAGACATGGTTGCAGGAAGAGGACCATGTCACAATAAATGAGTCAACTCCCCCTAGCTACTTAAACTTTAGTGTCCCTCGAAGTACTGGTCGAGGAGGTGGAGTAGCAACTATCTTTCATTCCGATTTACTAATTAATCTCCAAAAAAATAATAGTTACAGTTCCTTTGAGCATCTAGTTTTTAGCTTTCCTCATACACATAACAAAGCAGTAAAGCCACTTTTGTTTGTGGTCTTATATCGTCCACCAGGACCTTATTCTCAATTTTTAGATCAGATTTCAGATTTTCTATCTGACTTAGTTTTAAACACTGATAAAGTCATTATAGTCGGAGACTTCAATATTCATGTTGATAATGAAAGTGATAGTCTAAATACAGCTTTTAATACTATCCTAGACTCAATAGGCTTTACTCAAAATGTGCAGGGACCAACACATTCTTGTCACCACACTTTAGATCTTGTGCTGACTTATGGCATTGACTGTGAAGAAATAACAGTCTTTCCACATAACCCTATCCTGTCTGATCATTTCCTTATCACTTTTAAACTTACTCTAATGGATCATATCAAACCTGAAAGAAAACTTCATTATACCAGAACGTTATCAGACAACGCTGTAGCAAATTTTAAAGAAGCTCTTCCAACTTTAATTTCCTCAGTTTATAAATGCAGAACAGAAAACAGTGATTTAACTCGTGACCCCTCACAACTTGACATTTTAGTTCATAGCGTTAATTCCTCCCTGCGTCGGGCAATAGACAAAGTTGCCCCCTTGAAAAGGAAGGTGGCTAGCCATAGAAGATTAACTCCCTGGTTTAATTTAGAGCTACGTACCCTAAAGCAGAATGTTAGAAAACTAGAGAGAAAATGGCGCTCCACGCATTTACATGATTCCTTTTTAATATGGAAAAATAGTTTATTGCTATATAAAAAGAGCCTTCACACAGCTAGAACAGCATATTATTCATCTTTAATCGAGGAGAATAAAAATAATCCTAGGTTTCTTTTTAATACAGTTGCCAAACTCACACAGGATCATAGCTCTATCGAGCCAACCATTCCCCAAGCTCTAAGCAGTGACGACTTCATGCAATTCTTTATAAATAAAATAGACTCCATAAAGAATAAGATAATTGGGAACCTTCCCAATATGCTTGCTTCCTCCTTAGTTAATGAGGCAGCCTCAAAAATGGTGGAACCTAATATATGCTTAAACTGCTTTAATGCAGCCGAACTTTGTGATGTACTAAAATTATTAGCTTCATCTAAACCTTCAACTTGCGTTTTAGACCCAATCCCAACTAAACTCTTAAAAGAAGTTTTCCCTCTGATCGCTGCTCCAATTTTAAATATAATGAATCTATCCTTAGTCAATGGATATGTACCACAGGAGTTTAAGATTGCTGTAATTAAACCTCTACTTAAGAAACCCTCTCTTGATCAAAACGACTTAATTAACTATAGACCGATATCTAATCTTCCCTTCTTATCTAAAATTCTTGAGAAAATAGTTGCACACCAGATATGTGAGCATTTAAACAATAATGAGCTGTTTGAGAAGTTTCAGTCAGGCTTTAGAGCTCATCATAGCACTGAAACAGCTCTGGTGAAGGTTACTAATGATATTCTCATAGCCTCAGACAATGGACTGGTGACCATTCTGGTCCTGTTAGATCTCAGTGCTGCCTTTGACACTGTTGATCACAATATTCTCATAGAAAGGCTTCAAAGTGTCGGTATAATAGGAACAGCACTAGGTTGGTTTAAATCTTATTTGTCTAACAGATTTCAGTTTGTTCAGGTAAACAATAGATCTTCCTCAACCTCAATAGTTACTTGCGGAGTACCACAGGGTTCAGTGCTTGGGCCGATTCTCTTTACTATATATATGCTTCCTATTGGTAAAATAATTAGGCAGCATGGGATAAAATTCCATAGTTACGCAGATGATACACAGCTATATCTATCCATAAATCCTGATGGATATATATATATATATATATATATATATATATATATATGTATAATTCACACACTGTGGCTGACACCAATTATCAACAAATAATCCTTACTAGGAGTAAATAAGCCTCCTTTGTTAACTGTTTATAGTTAAAAAGGTAGGCCTTCTCTACTGTATGTTTAGGTTGGTCATGATCATGGTACTTTGAGAGCTTGACATTTTGTCATGTGGTACCCAATGTAAAAGGATTGAGAAATACTAAACTAGATTAAATAAAGCTACTACACTTTTCCCTAACTTGTAACAAGGACAAATTTGTGGGGGGGCCTTTTTCTGCGGGGGTGGGGGTTGAGGGAATACAATCATAAACAATAAAAATAAAAATCATCAACAGTCCTGGTGTAGACACTAAAGGAAAAACCATACATTCCTCTTGTTTAATAAGACATTTTAACCTACATAAGACAGGGCTAGCGGTTAAGAAGCCCACTTTATTCAACATTTATGCATGTACCAAAAGGTCCATGCATATAGGAACTTGTGCTGAACTTTTTAAATTTAGCAGTAAATAAAATCGACTGTTGACTAAAAACTAATAAAACTGCTAATAATGATTTTATAAACTTGTGTTACTCTGTAAAAGGCAAAACATCCAAAATAAGTAATTTCCAGTATGAGAAGGCTTTGAAAACTAATTAGTGAATTCTTATTTCTATATCTTAAGGCCAAGCATAACATTATATATATATATATATATATATATATATATATATATATATATATGGCACAGATGAAAACATTTTAATTGTGATAGTAAATATGTGAAACTAAAGAATCAATTGGAGTAATTTCGTTTTTGTTTGTAAATACAATCAGATAATGGTTTTGTTACATTTCTACCACAACTTTATTGTATATTCTGTGAATTTGTGGTCTTTTTACCCATGTTCAACATGCTGTCAGATTCTTATTTCAACCTAAAACTAATCATGACTTTAGGAAAATGGGTAACAGTTGAATCAAAGTTAGTGAACCTAAAACTGGACCATATTCCTCCAAGTGGAAACCTGCTGATGGTACCACTTATTGTGTTTAGTGATTCTGGGTGATGATGAGACTGGTCCTTCAAGGCAACATTGTTCAAAGTGACACCTTACACAAATATCCTCACTCTAATAGAACTTCAAAAACTATGGCTGATTAGTTTAAGATACAGCTGCTGCAAACACTGCTGACAAAAGCGCAGTGTCATGAAGGCCAAAGCTGAAAAGCCACAGTGATATAAATAAACTGCTTTCCATCTTGCACCAGCTCACATGCTGATGAGCATCTCTTCTTCCCCTCGAACCTTTTCAACTTTCCTCAAACTTGTGGGCTCTTTTCTGTCCTAAATGTGCATTTTAAAGCTTGAGACAGCAGACTGACTGGCTGAGAGTAGTTCCTCATCCAGAATCTTCAGATATGTTAATCAACTTCTCTTTCTCAATAAGTGGCAGCTTATCAAACACACATACACACGGGTTGTTACATCAACAGCTAAACTGCACAAACAAAGAGGCCTTTTTGATTAAAGCCGCCAGCCTAAACACTCGCTCTATTCTCCACTTGCCATCACAACGCTTTACGCCCATTCAGTGCCTCTTTTTTTTCTTTGTAACATCCTTGTCCTGTTGTGTTGAAGGCTTTGTGTCAGGCCCATTGTGTCTGACTAAGCGGCAGAGCACAGATAGCATCTGCTCATTATAGGAGGGGGAGGAGAAAGGAGAAGAAAGCAGGGGGCACGAAGAGATGATATGCACTCTGAATAAGGCCTCTGAAGTTTTCTGCAGCTTGAAAGCATATCCAAAAAAAAGGGACAAATTGATGGTGACACTGACATAAATGTAAGATTCTTTATAAGCTGACTGAGTGAATATTAATAAGATGATCAATGAAGATATGTGAAAAACAGTTTATGTCAGAAGTTAGAATCCATTCTGGGTCAATTATAACATTTTAGCTCAACTCTAAGGGCACAGAGAGAGTCATAAAAAAAGTAAACAGCTGACATCTCGCCGTAATTGTTCCTTTATGGACAGGAATTGCAAGCATTTACACCACCACTAGCCCTTTTTATGTCTGCTTGTGCAGTAACAATGAGGCTCATTGTTCAGCACTAAAACTCGATGAGCAAATCAAAGTGGTCTGGTCGATAAAAGCCTCTAAAAGGAGCAGAATCCATCTCTGTGTTGACAGAGGTGGCTATAAAGACGGGAAAATGACAGAAGAGCATGGGACATTTAGAGGAATTGGATGGGGAAAAAAGGAGAGCTTGAGGTGCTAAAGATGCACAGAACAGAATTAAGTGAGCTGGGCAGGGGAGGGCTGCTGCAGAAAACTTTCTAGCTCAATAGTTCACAGTACAGAAATCAGAAGCTTTTCATATGCACATAAATGACATTTTCATTTCTCCACAGAAAAAGATTATTCACGTATTCCATGTTATTTTGAAAAGCTGACAGAATGCAAAAAATAAGTCAAACAGCATGCAACTATGAAACATGCAGAAGCACTAAAAATGCTCTATTACCGCCCCCACACTGGCACGGCTGGCTCCGTTTTAATTGGTTTCTGAGGGCTCACTGTGATGCTCTTTCTGTCCCAAAGGAGGATCCAAGCAGGAGATGATGGATGATGGTGGGCCAGGTAGCATGCAGGACCAGTAAGGGGACATTTCCGCTCAATACTGGGGCACAGAGGCACAGTGTGTGACTTTGAATGTGATCTTGAGGACAGTATACAGGTCGACACCAAACAGGTCACCCAATCTGGGGATTATTTTGTGGTTAGAAATGTAAGACACTAGGGAACTGATATGTACCCTACCATTCAAAACTGTTCACACCCTTTCAACTTTTTCCGCATTTGATCACTCAACACAAACTTCTATGTAATTTAATGATGCTATGTGATAGACCAACAGAAAATAGATATAAATAAAAAGAAATGGAAAATGAAAAATCTAAAAATAGTTGTACATGTTTTTATTGTAAATTAACTGAATTGTATTCAGCTCCTTAAGTCGAAACTTCACTGGGCCACCTCTCAATGCAGCTACAGCCAATTCTTTATTGGCACGTCAACACAGAATTTTTTTCTACCCATTTAGCAAAAAACACTTTAAGCTTAAATAGGATGAAGCAGGTTTGTGTGCAGGAATTTTAGGCGTTAAAGAACTTTCCAAGGCCATTCTAATAAATGAATACAATTAGATATAAACCAGTACACTATAGTTGTGGCTGCATAATAAGGGTTGTTGTCCTGCTGGAAGATGAACTTTAACCCCAGTCTCAGGTCTTTTTCAGCCTGTAACAGGTTTTACTCCAGGATTTTCCTGTATTTGGCTCTATCCATCTTCCCATTAGCTTTGAAAAGCTTCCCTGCACCTTGTCAAGAAATGATACCTTCTGCATGATGCCGTCTCTACCTGCTGTAAGTTTTCTGCCATTTTTTTGCATGCAGGTAAAAAAAAATTAGATTCAGTCCGATTCAACCTGAGGGCTTTCTTTCGGTTTACTGCGTCCTATAGTTTTTGTCAGATTAGTTTGTCAGTCACATTTGATAGACTTACATTTTGTTTTTGCAGTGATGGACTAAACAAATGGACAATCATGCATTGCAAGATTTACAAATCCTGGGACATTGTTTTATAGCCTGATCTTGCTTTAAACTACTCTGAGATTTAAGCTGGACATGTCTACTGTGTGTTTTGGTCTTCACGATGCGGTCAACTAAGAAGCCAGAGTTTTTCACCAAAAATCTGTATTTAAGTTTTATTGAATTCCAAAAAAGGGAACTATTTACTAACTAGATAATTCTGAAGGCAATTAGTTACAATGAATTTTATTCTTCTGGTTTCAGGGTAAAGGAGACAGAATACAATTACACACCATACTTTTTACATTTCTATTTGTAAAAATATTGAAAGTCATGGCTTCTACTTAATTAAACGCTGTTTTATGTTGGTCAATAATATAAAATACAATTAAAATACAATGAAGATTGTGGTAAGAAAGTGACTAAATGTAAATGATTGTACATCATTATGCAAACTAACACACAAATCTGGACTTCAGCAGCTTAAGGTCCTTTTTTTTGCAATTTCTAAAATCACTTTTTAACACCAAACATTAACTGCTGTTCAGGTGCCACAGCTGTTATGGAAACAATGTCAAACTGACCTTAATCAAGCCATTTCAAATGGGCAGTTACACAACAAATTGGTTGACTACTTGCTGTTCTGAAGTCTCTGGCCAACTGTGTCAACACTTGTTCTATGGTGTTTCTTTCCTGGCTGAACACACACCTCCGATCCAATTGAAATTAGAGGCCACAGAGCAGCTTGCATGGTGCAACAATCAACAAAGCCTCAAGAAATAAATAGGAAGGAGGGATAAAAAAAAGGAAAAGTGGACTTGACAGAGTGACTGGAATGAAGCACAATTATATTGAAAGTGTGTGGCTGATGTGATGCTCTTTGACCGAAAGAATAAAACGGCGAATGAAATGAGAGCGATTGTCATCTGCGGATGTTCTTTTCACATTAAATGTCAGACTGTAAATGTCATAGGTGGGGAAAAATGGTGAGGATGGTGGTGGAGCTTGGCATAAAGTCTCTTTACAATGTCTCTCCCAGCCCAGTTTTTCTTTTTCTCGCCTCCTGCCCTCTAAAACCAGCGGTATCTTCTCCTACTGATTCTGGAGCTCTTCTGTGCCAGCTTTTTGACTGCCACCAACATCTTGCCCAGAGGGTAAAATTTAGCCCTACATATGCATGCAGGAGCACATGCTTGCTTGCAACCGCCCCCTCACCTCTCTCCTACACACAGCCCAATGTCTCTGCATGCTTGTTTCTAAGAGATAATTGAAGCGAGCACGATGGGAGAAGGAGCATTACTTCAGGGCTTTATCTATGTGCCACTTCTCCAATTATCAAATATCTCCATTAAGGATTCAAAGCAACACAGGCTGTCACACACTAAATGTATATTTGGCAGCCACCAATTGTGTAATATTTCCCCCTTCAAAAGATGTGAGGTTTGTGATTTTTATCATAGGTACACTTCAAAGGCCTATGGTATGATTTTAAGGAGTAACTCAACTCTGCCCACATTTCCTGTTTGAAAAATGCCTCAAAATGAGACATTGCCTGGCAGACCAGAGAGGGGGAGGGCTGGGCTTGGTCTGCACTGTGAATGACATGTTGACACCAGCGTTGCAACAGCTGGACACAAACCGCTAGAAAAATGTAGAGAAATAGCAAAGCATAGCTTCATTGCTTCAGAGGGGAGCAATTTTTGAGGTTGAAGATTTTTCTCTACCTCCTTCATCAAAGGAAAGAGAATAAAGGGAAGACGGTTCTGTGGAGGAGGCAAGCAGCCCTTTTACAATATCATTTTGAGCCGATGGCTCGTGAGTTGCCAACTCCAACTCGCTATGGAGGTGTGGCAGAGACTGAGCTTGTTTTATACTCCACAGTGGCAGGATGGCTGTCGTCCGAAATTGAAGCTTAGCAATGTCCGATTCAAATTCATGTGGAATGTAAAGTTTTAACCTGAAGAGGACAATTCACCAGTGGTTTTGGTAGAAAATTAATATTTTTTACCTAAATGTACTAAAATACCAAAACAATAATGTACAGACATGTAGACACTACTGACACTCATATATACAGTTTATCAACAAACAAAAGTTGATTTTTAGGTGAGTTGCACTGTAAAAAATAAAAAAAAAACATTGGCATAATGCTACAAAAAATAAGTATTTGGTTGATAACAAAAGTTGCTCAATACTATTTAATGTAACCTTGGCTGGTAATGATGGAGATTAAATGTTTCCCGTAGGTCTCCACCAGATTCGCACACTCTGTATCTGGTGTTTTGGCCCATTCTTCCATGTAGATCTTTTCTACAGCTGTGATGTTTTGGAGCTGTCCCTGCGCAACACAGACTTTCAACTCTCTCCTCAGATTCTCTATTGGATTGAGGTCTGGGGATCGGCTAGGCCACTCATGAACCTTGAAACGCTTCTCGTGCAGCAACTTCTTCATTGCCCAGGCAGTGTGTTTGGGTTCATTGTCACAATGGAAGATCCAGCCCCGTTTAATCTTCAATGCTGTCACTGATGGAAGGAGATTTTTTGTCCAGAATAGCATGGCCCCATTCATGTTTACCTTAATATTGTTCAGTTGTCATCCCAAAGAATAAGATTTCCAACCCTATGCTTTACAGTGGGTATGACATTTTTGGGATGCAACTCAACATTCTTCCCCCTCATCTGACCACATAACATTCTTCCAATCCTCCTATGGAACATCCAGATTGTCTCTGGTATAAGACTTTGGATGGGCCTGGGCTGGCTTCACCTCAAGTACTGAAGGATTTTGATCCATGACAACGTACTGTGTTACTAATAGTAACCTTTTTTACTGTGGTTCCTGCTCTCTTCAGGTCATTGACCAGTTACTTTCATGTTGTTTTGGGCTGTTTCCTCATCCTTCTCAAGATCATGTATACCGACAGAGACAACAATAACCTTTATTTAAGCTAAGGTGATGATCTTGCAGTTCTATAAATATGCTTATATTTTAAAATAGCATTACTGGAAAATTAAAACGCAAAGAACGAAAATCAAATGGCTGAATGTCAAGACATGCTCATAGTCGAGTGAGTTAGTTTCACACTAGGCTGTGTGTGTCCCCATACCAGTGGCGAGCACTGTGGGCATAGTGACCCAGGTCACAGTCAGACGAGGACCACTGCTATGATTGCTGATGGCAACAGATGGCTACACTGTGGTTTTTAGACGCCTCAGCTAACTGAGCATATTTGTGCACATGTGCAAAAAACAACCATACAAACATACACACCACCCTAAATGGGCTACAATGAGCAGAACCCCACATCTAACTCCCCCTCAATCAGCATTACCACCATTTCTACCTCCTCAGGAGTAGCTTCATCTATAATCTGGTCAGTGTGTTCAGTCTTGGTGTGTCGACTGCCTCCTCCTTATTCGCCCATCTGTGCTGGCGAATGACTGCATCATGGCTTGGCCTCTAAGTTGTCTATCTTGTCTGCTGATATGCCTCCTGGGAATTATGATGTTCTGTTCATTAGCTGAGGCCAACAATGACACAACACAGGGAGGCCCTTCTTTCCATTAAATAAGTAAACCATTTAAATAAAAAAACAACAGCAGAAAAACAAAATAAAGTTTAAAACATGAATTATTCTCTTTTTTAAGTAGATAATTACTTGTGTATAAGAGAGTGTTTGAAGAAAATGTGAGAGTATCTGTAAAAAAAAAAGCTGGACCCTGAAACCTTACAATCAGAGATGGACCTACCATTAGACAAAAGGTAGGCGATTGCCTTGTGCCTCAAATACTTTAAGGGCTCCGTGATGAACATTTAACAGAGATGTTTAAGATATTTTTTTCCTTCAAAATTATTCACATTGTCATAAAAAAACAAAAAAAAAACATTTATGCTGTAATAACATCAGACTGCCTATTTTAATGTCTCCCTCATGCATTTGTTTGCCTTGGACCCCCAAACTTCTAAATCCCCCACTGGTTACAATAACTCAAAACACCTCAGTAAATCTACCAAGAACTTACTAAATACTAATAAATTGACATAGTAAAAGCCCACATATTTATTCAATATCTGAGAGCTTAAAGTGAGGATTGGGTTAAATCTCTTTTGACTGGTGTCAAATACTGTCTTACTTCAATCTAAGGTGGCAAAAAAACTGGCTATTTGGGGTTTATTTGATAAAAAAAAAGACATGTCATGTCTTAAGTCCAAATGAATCACATTTTCCACAGAGATAAATAAAAACTAAGGTAAAGCATCATCTACATTTCTTAATAAAGAGATAATATTTAATGAGGTATCCAAATCTGACTGTATGGATGTTGACGTGGCCTATATAAAGGCAGACTTTTGAACTGCACCATTACCTGTTGTTGTAAGCAAAAAATGGGTTTTAATCTTCTTGACATAGAAAACCTAGCAGGGATATATCATAGTATAGTATTGTGGCCGCTTTATACGCAACACAGGAAAAGGACAGAGTGAGCTCATTCCCTAAAGGTCCTTGTTACAGTAAATGTGGGTCAGCTTTATGAAAATAAATAGGGCAAAAGAACACTTTTGGTAGAGGATTATGATAACATCGAAAACTAAGCCTAAAGGGAAACAACAGCGCAAAACTGAGGAATGATAACATCCATACCACCAGCACAATTAAAAGGGGAAAGTTGTAAAACGATAATATATTTCCTTCAATTCTGAATTCAGCTAATGAGGGACAGATCTATCAACAAGCCTTATGCCTGCTGTAATATTACAGGGTCAGATGACGGTAGAAATATTTTACATTTGCCTTTCCTCACACTGATTTGATAAAAAATAATTGATAAAAAAGAGGCAATTTATCTTTTTCTTAGGCTTTTCTTAACATCTTTTTATGCAGTACAGAAAGTAAGGTTCACCTTCATGATCTTTGGGTGCGCACAGCGGCTGTTTCCAGTTGTAGCGTGCATCCAGGTGCTCTCTGGGGGAGTGCACTCCTGTCTGAGGGAGCACTTCTTTTCTCCTACGCACCAGCCACACTCGAACCTGGGGTTTGCCTTCAAACACATCCCGCAGCTGTCTCTTAGCGCAAAGCACTTATACAGGTGAGCTGCAGATAAAGAGAACAGTAAAAACAGAGCTATTTAGTTGTTTTATGTTATTATTAGGGCAAGAGAATAGTTTGCTGTCAACTGCTTCTTCAAATTATCATGAGCCAAACCAACAAGGCCGAACTACGAAAAGGTTTTATTTTGAAGTGGACTGGTTTCACCTTTCCTATATTTCCATAAAAATGGTGAGACAAAGTTAAGGCCCTTTCACTCAGAGACTACTTCTCCCTCTTTCCCATACTAATTCCAAATCCCACTGGTTAAATAGCAGCTTTAAAGAAAAAAAATGGTACCAATTACTGGCAGCAAAATCATTTCCAGGTAATTACATTAACCTAAGCATATTTATGATGGAGGAGGATCGCAAACACACCACCAGATGTTTACCCTAATAGTAGGGGAACATCTTTGTCCTGCAGATGCCCTCTAGATGCACTCAGATTCATATTAGTGATAACACACAATGCAGATCCACTGATGCCTGATGCTGATACTGTCTGAATGTGTTTCTACAGACATGTGGTATATGTTACAGACTCACTCGTATGACATCAGACGCAGCTCAACAGCTCGAGAAACATGTGAAATGTGAGACAACAACAGCTTGGTTGGTACATTTAGACAACAGAGAATGATCAATACATGAAGTGACTTATATTACTAACAAATGGAAGCAATCACTGCTTTACCAGTTTTATAGATGAAACAGATTGACTATATAGAATATGTCAAGGAAAAAACAATCCATCAGCTTTTAGCTGTGTCTGCAACCATCAAATAGTAACAACCAGAACCACACAATGACACTCCCTCTGAGTGTGTGTATATCCACTCTGTATACATCCACAGGCCATATTGAACACTGGTGATGAGGTTATTTTAGCTCACAGCAGGGGGATAATATTATAGTCCCCCTGCTGTGCAGCCACAATAATTATAAAGACAGCGTTATAAAGACTGTTTTACCAGTAATTATATCCAACAAACATGATCTCATTGTCTTTTCCCACAGTGGTGTATAGAGCATGTGTATGAGTTTAATCACTACCCACATGGCTCTTTATTTGGAGGGCAATTTGAGGTTACACACTACAACTTTACATATATATCCAGAATAGAATTTACACAAAAATGTTGTATGTAGGACTGGGCAATAGGGATGGACGATATGGCCTATAAAATTTATCACGATAATTTCAGGTATTTATTCCGATAACAATACCAATGACGGTAATTTAGTTTCTTCCATAAAATAGCAGATTATGTTATGTTTAAGTTGTTTTCCAGTGACTGTGCTGAATAACATCACACGACAACAATGTACGGCCAATGTACAGCTCAGACGTACTGCTAATCCACATGTCTGCAGTTATATCATAAAAATCTGCCATAGACAATTATGTTTGCACACTACCGCGGCACTCTGCATACATCGCTGGCAGGGCTGTTTTGATAAAGTACTACCTTGAGGGAATGTTGTATCTTGGGTCAAGCATTTGCTTAAATCCTTCTTTTTCAACAATTTGGAACGGCAACATGTCTTTTGTCAAACAAAATGCCACTGCTTATGTCAGTTCGACCCATCGTTTACTTTTCTCATTTCTAATTGGATACAATTAGAAAAAACGTTGGCAATTTTAGTCTGGTTGGGAATTTTCTTACCCATAAGTCCATTTCTAGTTGACGCCTCTGTTGCCTCGCGTATCTTTATACATTCCTCATACTCTGGTTTGTGTTTCAGATGGTGGAAATAATTGGATGCGTTTCCACTCTTCATAACCACAGTTTTTCTGCAAACTTTGCCTATTATAGTAGTTTGCCCCTCACCTGATTGTTTATAGCCAAACCAGTTCCAAATTGTGGAGGTTGCTCCTTGCTTTAAAAGAAGCTCCTCCTTAGCCCCAGGCCATGCTTGCTTTCACTCCACACGTAAATTGGGTAGGCGCAAAACTACGTCATCAACTAGACTTATCGTTATCGCGGAGAGACAATTTTTTATCTTGAGGAGAATTTTCAACTATATATTGCAAAATTCACCAATGCATCTTTTAGGTTTCCACAGTTTGAATTGATGTTAGGCCGCCCAAGACCTTCCACCGCCTATTTATGTATTTAGCATGTATTTATGTATGTATTTATTTAGTATTTAGCATGTATTTATGTATGCAGGTATTTATTCGGACTCTGAATTGAAGTGTGCTCCAAGAAGGGATAATTGAAATAAAGGCAAGTTTTTAAAGATAATTTCTGTCATTTATAATTTCTTCCTAATTATAAAAAGGGAGAAAAAAAAAATCAAGTCATATCAAAAATCTAATTTTGCATGAAAAAAATAAAAATTTTATTTTTAATCCATGTCGTCCAGCCCCAACCTCATTTAATTTGTCTGAAACAGTTGTATAATGACATATGACATGTTTAACTTTTGAAATAAATATTTAAACAAAAATAGTTAATCATTTTACTTCCTGATATATTTCAATATTGACCGATATGAAAAACATTTTTTCTGATAGAATTTTTTTTTGCCATATTGCCTGGCCCTTAATTTTATGTGCACATAAGTAACCAGACATTGGCATAAACTGTATAATCACATCTTTTACCTTCATTTCCTCATGGTCTAACATTAAATTAGAGAAAAACCCCTAGTTTTTTTCCAGAATAATTAGAAAGATTTTTTTGAGAAGGAAGCCGATACCCCCTTAAGGCAGCATTAAAAACACAATTACTTTTTAAAATGCAATTAGGGACAAAAACTGTGGATTCAATACATTTAATATAGAACTGCCTACAAATATAGCATTTTAAAGTCCTTTGCCACACCAAAATTGCTATCAGATTTAACAATTTACTATTATTTGCAATATATTGTGTACCTAGAATAGGTATAGTTTTAAAAGTTTCACTGATTTAATTCATCTATGCCACTAATGGTAGTATGAGAGTATCTTAATTTGCTACATGTGAAAATGCAGATTTTAAAATAGTCATCATTCTAAAGCATGTGAATAGCCTTGGTCTCAATAAATTGAAACCATCGAATAGAAAATTATCATTATGTTAGTAAAATATGTCTGGCTCTATGTCATAGTCAATAACAACACAAATTTGAGGAGTAAAAGCTTTAGTTTTTAAAATAGATGACTATGCTGTACTTGTTGCTGTATCAAGGGAAACCAAGATTTTAAAAAATGTAGGTTCACAACTGGTCACATTTTCTATTTAACCATCATTTTAATGAGTTGCAAATAGCATAGCGTAAATAGAGTACTAAGTGACTTACTTATGACAAACTCACCTTTAATGTTGTAGGGGTTGTCGATGACAAAGTTTCCATTCCAAACTACAGAAAGATCCACTGGCAGGTCGCTGATATTGCTGCCTTCATACATATACTGAAACAGACAACATTAACACCAAGATTAAAACCAAGTTGTTCCTTAAAAATTTTTCTTACAATAGTAAAACATACATTAGTTCAATAAAAGAAGGAAAAAGTCGGAGAAAAATCAGAAAGAAAAAACTGGGTTCAGCAACTAGCTGGTAGTAATGTAATATGCTCCAGTGCCGACAGTCAAAGGGGCCATAAAAATGAAGTATGAGAGACAGGCTATATTGTGATTTTCACACACGGCAATCCATTGCTCCCTGGCAGAGTGCAGAGTTGATTAAGAAATTGGGATCCTCATCACTGCATGACTCATTCCATCCCAGTGATGAATGAAAACCCTAATATATCTCCAACAATAATATTCTCATCTAATTTCATTTTTGCATCCTGAACTAATAAGAGTTGAAACGTAATTGACTCCTCGTCTGCATAATCAGTTTTATGGATTTGCTTTAAATAAGACAACAAGTCTCAGAAGCGGTAATCTGATGGCGTTGTGTGAACTAAAGGGATGACAGAAAAGAGCTCCTTTGAGACCCCTCCTAACAAATAAATAACGTAAATTATCACCCCCAAATAAAATGCAGCTTTAGAAGGTACATCAACTCCCCTGTGATTCACAAAGAGGTAAACTGTCTACTCAAAAGACATTTAGGTGAAATGTTGAAAGCACAAGCAGCATAACCCTTCTCTCTTCTTATACTGCCAGTCACATTTATGCTAACAGCCTCTTTAATCAAGACGTAACTGTACCTTTTTCTAAAATGTACACCTCCTTTTATGTTAATCAGAGCTTCCAGATGCTTCTAATCAGTAATTTATTACTTAATTTCCATGAGGTATATAAAAACATATGAAGTGGCACAGTTCGTTTCAATTCCTAAAAGCCACTGACCACTAGACTGGAGGAGGACACAAACCTATCTTGCCAACAGCAACAGGAGGATAAAACGAAGATAAGATCCTCAACTTGACTAATGTTGAAATGCAGCAAAAGCCTCTTTCGAACAGGCCATGAAAAACTGCAATTTTCCGGAAGACTTATTTTTAACTTTCAAGTCTTAAAGCAAAGTTCTGGACCCTGTCTGGCTAACGTTCACCAGTTTATTATAGCCTGACCCTTAGTAACAAGCCTTCAGAATGTCAGGTTGAGTTCCGAAAGCCTGGAGGGGAAGTGGGGGAGCTGTGAGTGAACACATTGCTTCACTCCCCTTTATTTTTGATTCCATTTTCCATTCAGCTTCTTCATCAATGTCCCTTAGAATATCCACGTGCACAGAATTGCATACATCACAAAGACGAGCACTGTGAGGATTTCTGCTTTTTCAGCCAAGAATTACTTTCTTTGGAGAAATGACATATGTATGCCCATCGCACTATATTTACGTCATATATTCCAGAATGTGTATCTAAAAATGGCTTGGGGTCATTACGTCTAGACAATCATAGCAATCACTAAATACTATCTACATACCAACCGGTTGTTTGGGAGTAATGCCAAAAGAAGAATATTCGGTCTGACAGTCACAAAAATGGTTGGAAATTTACTGTTTATCTAAGTATTAAGTTTATCTAATGGAACTTTAACTAGAACTGCTTGCTTTGCTGAGATGGCAAGAACAAGCTGTTTTTCCATCAGCACTTCAGATGGGCTTGGGGTGAAACAAAAGCCACCTCAAGCTCACTGTTAAGTACAGTGGAGAATCTATGATGCTGTGGACCTTTTTACTTTAAAGGTTCTGGAAACTTCTTTCAGGTGAATTGCATGATGAAGTTTTGAAATATTATTTAATTTGATAAAAATCAGGTAAATCCCACTAGTAAAGTTTCAGTCAGAGAATCATGCAAAACATTTAGCAAGTCGAGCGACAAATGGCTCTCTAGGCACACAACCTTCTGATGGAACATTAGCTTAACAGCATTTTGTTATCAAAATTTAACAGACCATTACTAACAATCTTAATTTAAAATAGCCAGTCATTGGACCTAAATCCTATAGAAACCTTTGACGAACCATGGAAAACAAAGGATATAAGAACCCAAAAGTTTGGACAATCTAGGCTGTCCGGTGATATGGTCAAAAACCTTTCTCTCTATTCACGCCAACATTGTGAAATGTTATAGAAGAAGACCTAATATTGTCCTTTTGACGACATTAAGCATTTTCCCCACCAACTGAATTAATGTACTCAGATTAAATCTTCAATTTTTCAAATCCTTTGCCGTGCAAGAAAGAATTTGTAAAAAAAGCAAAAACACACACAAAATATATATATATTCCCACTAAACATACTAGTGGTGATATGTAACAGATTCCCTGACGTAAAGATGATGGCTTGCAATAGTTTAGATACGACATAATACCGTTGTCACTCAGAAGGTGCCCAAAAGCTTTCCCCTCAACTGAAATGGTCATCATCTGCTGTAGCTTCAGGGGGCAGAGATAGCAGGCCCCTTCTCTTGAGGTGAAGTGGTGATAAAAATCTAATGTGAAAGCCCCCGTCCTGAGGCTACAGGGTCCTCACAGATTGAATCAAGCTACAACTTGCAATCACTATGCGATATCTCCCACTTTAGAGCAATACTGTTAGATTTATCTGATTATCAGTGAGAATAGTGATTTTAAATGTGTTTTAGTGGGGGGGCAAAGAAATGTGCATAGACAAGATAAGAAAATGAAAGGACATAGCAATGTCGCAATTTGTGAATAGCTGATTAATTCTTTCTTTGCCTCTGTGATTGGATGATTTGCATTTAAGTGTGCCCTGAAGGTGGAAAAGAATAAAGAAAATGTCTGCGTGTAGCTCAGATTAAAATTGTAGTTTCTAATTTTAAAGAGGAAATCCTACCAAAATGGGATACCAAACACATTTTAGCTTTGATTTATTCAGGCAGTGGCGGACTACAAAAGTAGAATCCCAAATGAAGGAGGTTTGATGCCAAAGTATGTGCACTATGTTTAGAGAGCATATTTATCAAATCATCAAGGTGAATTCAGGAAAAAAGCTGGTTCTGTAACAAATATATAGGGAAAGAATACAACAGAAGACAAACATGCACCAAGTAACAATTAGTGTACAAGAACATGCTTGTACGTGTGATTGAAAGTCAAGAGGTGGAGTACAATTCAAGAAAAGCTGTGGAGAAGAAACCTGCTCCAGCAATATGGAAAAAAGAGCAGAGAGCACATTATTCAGCAGCAGGGGTGAAGGAGAAATAGCGAGGCCAAGATGGATAGAGGGAGGTGATTGTGTGTTATTCCGTGGAAACCATTCATTTACACACGGAATAAGAGGCCATGGCCAGGCTATAAGCGCCTGAACTGGTGGGGGCTAAAGTGAAATTGGCATTTTCAATTTGTTCTCTGACACGTCTGCCTTGGTCTATTCACACATTCCTCTGTGCCTCCTTCTCTCCCTATCCTCTCTCCTGACTCCCGCCTCTTCCCCTCTTCTTCCTGTGCCTCTCATTATTCCTTCCCCACACCTCTGCAACATCCTCTCCTGCTATCAATCTTGGCCTGACTTTCTCTCGTCTATCTCCATGCCCCCAAAACACCCACAGTCAAACGAGGAAATATGAAGCAGATTCCTTTATCACATATACCAAACATCTCGGGCGCAGTGCTATAAATACGCATCCCACACATGGGACAGTTTCCGCAGAAGGTTGTAGGAAAATTCATCAAAGACTTATCAAATGCTATGTACAGGAAACATAGATGATATACAATAAGCCATGCAAACACAGGAAGAGGAAACACTACACTAACACCACATTTTGGACATCAATTATTGTTTTTCTCTGGTTTAAACATACAGATTTCTTCTGTTTTTTTCCATCCTCCTCCCAATCCTTACCACCAACAGACCACCCAGTCAGCCTGAGAACAAGAAGATGTTTTCTGCAAGGGGTGAAGAGAGCGGAGTAGTATGTTTGAGTTTGTGAGAGCATGCAAGACAATGGGATAGAAGAGCAGGCAATGTAAGAAAGATACTCAGAAAGACAGCACTGGTGAAGGGTTTGGATAACAAAGAACATACAAGATAAAGTTAATTATAAGTAAACAGAAAAGAGAAAAAAAATTAGGCATCAAGACTAATGCTTATCCTGGCCAGGCAGTGAAGAAGGTGAAACATAAAGTGATTGAAAGAAGTTACTATTCTGTTTCTCCCAAAAGGAATCTTGAAAGTGTGGTGTGCATTTCTATTAGGATGCTGTGAGTCAGAGGTTTGTAGAACCACCTTTTGCTGCAAGAAGTCTATCAAAATCCACCATCTTTGCAGATCTAAAGATGTATGTTTTTACCTGTTTTTATTGGCAAAAACTGGAAGGCAAAAACCAAGCAGCAAATCATGTTACCATTTCTGGATAGGATTAAGGTCTAAACTTCAACTGGACCATCCTAACACATGAATGTGATTTGATATAAATCATTTAATTGTAGCTTTGAATGGATGTTTAGGGACATGAAATGTTAGGGACATGAGACGGAGTGCTGACCAGCACTCCATCTCATGTCTTTAGTTGAGTCCAACTGATTTTCTTCCAGGAAAGCTTCATTCTCTCTCCAACCAAATTTGACCAGCTGCCCTCTCCCTGCAAAATAATAAAAAAACACCCCCATATCCTGATGCTGGCGCCACCGTCTTTCATGCTTGAGATGTCTTCAGAATGACGAGCACAGTTAGTTTTACTATGACGTTCTTACAACAATATAGCTTTCTTAAAGGGTAACTAAACCCCATAACAACTTTTTTTTGCTTATAAACTGTATAAATGGCTTTTTACGAATGCAAACATTCCTCTTAACTGAGGACCACTGCAGCTCCTCCTGAGTTACCAAGTACCTACTTATATAGTTCAAATTGTCTTTATTCATTAGTTCTGGTAAACAGTGTTAGGGTAAAAAATAGTGGTTTAACCTAGAAAGAATCACACACAGGGGTCGGAGAGAAATTGAAGTTAAATGAGCTCTGCAATGGGAGATAAAATAAAGTAAAGTTCTGCAAAGGGAGACCAGGAAGATACTCTGGTTGACCGTGTGTCTATTCTCCTCTCAGCTTCTCAAACAGTCTCCCAGCTCTGTGTCCTGATCACACAGCTCTGTTACCTGGTCTCAAAAGGCCCTCCCACTGCAGTCTCTCTTTATTTGGTCAAAGTTCATTAGCATCTTAAAAGAACAGGGTGTATACACATGGTTGAAACCAAATGACATTTAAAAAGTACATTTAAACTATGTAATAAAGAAATACACCCTAAGAAAATAATAATACAACATTATTATTTTTCCCTAACAAACAGGTCTGCCCGTTTGTCAGATAATGTTTTGGACAGAGCTCTGTGACACGTTCAAAGCTCAAAGACAGTTTATAAGTTTGCCCTGCTTAAAGGTCTCTATACTTTTCTCTCTTCCCTATCTCCTGTGTTCGTGGGTCTTCCTCATGCTCAATTCAATGATCTCTAAAGGTAAGTGGTGTAATGGTCTGAATACAAATGTTTCCAGAGCCTTTTAAAGAAGATACCAATAACATGCAATTAAATTTGTGGTTGTAAAAGTGAAATTGTGTAGTGAAAAAACTATTGAGGGAGAATACTTTTGTAAGGCACTATAAAAGCAGGGCACTTAGAGGCAGTATTTGGCAGGTGCTTCAGCTAATATAGGTGTCAGAAATGTATTAACTCTTTTTTACACCTGCCACCCTCAGGTGTTTCACAGATTCACACATTTGTCTTTCAAGAAGTGAGAGTGTAGTTGGAAACTAAAGAGGCCACGAAAAGCAGCATCATTTAAATCCATTTAATCTTCATTAAAACAGACTCAAAGAAACACAAAGTTTATGAGACAAGCTGAGGAGTTTAATTTGAAAAAAAGATTATAATGATTCTAATCTTTGATCAATTGTAAAGTGAAGGATATATGGCAGGACATCCAGGACACCAAACAGCAGGGCAGAGGAATAAACTAACTAACCTAGACTCTCTCTGGTAGTCCAACATCAAATGTGTTTTATGGCTCTATGTTGAATCCACTTCGATATTTCATAGTCATTAACCGTCTCTTTCTGCTGCTGTGCTGTACCCCCTTAGGACAGATGACCTGCTACAGTAAAGGACAAGAGGTCAAGTCACTATTCAGTGTCACCTTCCTGCTGAGCAACGTATGAGAACATGCACAGTTTCCCCCTGAATCAGCCACCTCCACTGGATAACCTACTAGATGATGGATGTAGGTGTTCCCCTTAAACCTGCTTTACAGCCAGACAAGTAGTCTCTCTGAAAATCTGAAACACACATACACACAAACATCTATGTTGCAGACGTTCACTGATTGCTGAGAACATCAGTGTCTAGCCTTTACTCTCCTTTTTAGTCAGTGCTATAGGCGTGCGTCTGTGTTCGTACATCCACCAACAATGAGGTGGGGGTTCATGTGTTGAAAATGGAAAAACAAGGGTTTTTGGAGTGTTCAATCAAAAAAGCATAAATAATTAGTAAGGGAGAGGCGTGCCTGGGTATGGGTATGGGTAACAGAGGGTGGGGGACGAACAGATTGTTAGGTTATGATCTAAAGCTCATCTTCTGTCACTGCCCCAATAGCTTATTAAAGTTTTATAGCAAATAATCACAATGGAACAACATATTTTAGGGACAGCAAAAAAAAAACCACAAAAAAAATACACCCACTGGAAGATTTAACCAATTCACACTGTAGACTAACAACAAAATGTGAAAAAATATAGAATTATTTATATCAACCAATTAATTCTTTTCCTGGAAAAGATCGTAAGGTGGAAAAATATTTTAATTAAAACATGATGGGGCACATATTCATATTCTTTATAATTACATAAATTCTAGCTTCCATTATTGGATTGGCATGATCCTATAAAACGAAATATTCTGGGAAGAAAGACACAAAGAGAAAACCCTGCAGTCTATTCAGACACTTTTCCATTCACACTATTAACTTTAGAGTATACGGTGAGATGCAGTAGTTCCCAGAGTTGGGATGAGGACCCCAAAAAGGGCCACAAATCAATTATTGTGGTGTCTTTATAGTCCCTTCTGAAATCCCACTCATTAAAATTTATAACAGTAAAAGCATGTGTATGATGTTCCAACAAAGCAGAAGCTCTATTAAAAAGATAAAAAATATTTGTCCCTGCTGTTGGTACCGTCAAAATAAAAACTGAAGGTTGTATACTTTTTTAATCTTAGGCTTATATATTAAATACATATTACAATGTTACACCCAGAGCGCCTGTTTTTTCTTCTAAATGTATTGATACTAGGGCTGGACGATATAGAAAAGAAAATATCGATATAGGAATAGTCAAATTGATCGATATAGATAATTATCGATAAATATCACAAAATGTAAATTATATATTTTAAGTCTCTCCCCAATAATTTTTGTTATTCGTCTATGAGCTAATTTCAACTGAGAGTTAAATTAATACATTTTCCAAACACTTATTTTTATCAAAACTAAGTTTGTAATAAGACAGAAACAAATCAAGAGACCTGAGTAACATCAGTAAATACAAAGTAATGTTATTAACCGTTATATTATATTTTTTATTATCTTATTCATTTAAATTAAAGGCTTATCCTGATGCTTTTTAATCTGTTAAACATTTAATGACTCTTCATAATATGAATGGCTGAAACCTTTGGTTTAGTTTTCAATAAAGCTTAGGCTTATTGAAGAGAGCTAAAGCTGTATGTCCAACCCTGAAGTGTTTTTTTAAAGCATTTTTCGCTTCCGAGGAAATGGAGCAAAACCAAGGGGACATTTTAAAAGCCACAGATGTTAGCAGAGCAAGCCACATGTGCTGTTAGCACCTGTGTAAGTTACCTATGTCTCTCTGTAACTGATTTGCAGCGAGCCAGGAGAGGTGAGTCCCTTTTAAGACAGCTGATCGTAGTTTTATTATTGCTACGTTTAGTGTTTTAGTGCGTCGAGGATCGGTTCAAAACGGGACGCAACCTGAGCCACTGAAACATTTACCAGGAACAACATCCTACTCTGCTGCTCCCTTGCTGTGACATTTGACCACGGCGAAGTTTCGCTTTCAGCTCAAATCATTTAATCCTTTTTGTGCTTTGAAAGGAGAGAGTGGTGGCTGACAGAGCTGCGTGGGTCAGCGTTAATGATTCGTTTGGAGTAAGTAATGATTTTTCTATTAAGCTACCTGATGGAAAACTTTTTTTTTCTATCTAACTTTTTTATCAACCCTTTTTTTTTTCTATCGCACCACACGTCTATCGATCGATATATGTACTGCTATCGAATATTGTCCAGCCCTAATTAATACCCACCTAACTAAGAAAACATAGTATTTAATATGGTGATAGAATTGCAAATAATATTTAATCTAATAGTGCTGAAGCTACATAAAGTTGAGAAACAAGCAGTGTTTGAATGTTGCTACAGATCAGTAGGACAATCACATCGGTGACACTGGAGCAATAAACACGATTTACATGTGAGATTATTAGTATATTCCAGAAATATAAAAGAAAGCAGAAGAGAAGAAAGGAACACGGTGCCCAAGTCAGATAATTAGTGATTCTGAAGCTGGACACCTAAAAATATCAAACTTGCCCTGGGCAAGTTTATACCTATGACATGACAGGGTTTTCTCCATCCCTTGACAGTTTTCAAAAGGTGATGACAGGAAAGTCAGACCTGACTGAACACATCCTTCAATCAACTGAAAAACCTTCCAGCTATAAGATATGTTGCAAAAGGACAGAGGAGGAACCAAAGGACAATGACTGAAAGTTGATCCATCTGAAATAGTCTTTGCTTGACTATATAAAGTTCAGCACATAGTGTCTGTCTTACTCAAGATTTATTCATCACTATACTCATTTATACACATATACACACACAGTCCACTTCCAGGCAGATATGGCCTCCTAATCAAGGATCAAGTGGTAATCCCTCCCACAGCTTACGGAGTGTGAATGTGTGTACAGTATGTGTGAGGTCATGCAACTTGGAATCACTCCCTGCTCATAATAGGAGACTGTTAGCCAGTGCTAATCGCTAATGCTAACAGGATTGGAGCATGGCCGGACCGAGTTAGCCAGCTTATCTCTCGCACAGAGACCCACAGACACTCAGAGGGTTGGACTAATACTTTCTACACTAATGGAAAGAAACACAGAAAGAAGAGAGCAGAAGAAAAAATGCTGGCTTGAGAGAAAAATAATGCTGTCATAGTCAATGTTTCTTATTTTTCAGCCAATGCATTAAGCTAGTGTAAGCTACAAGTCTTCTTACAGAAGGAAAAGAGCTGATTTGGGGTGTTTGGCAGAAATGTCCATGTTTTCAGTGTCATTCTTTTGCCTCTCTGTTAAATTTATGCCATTCATCTGGCAGCGTTACTCCCCTCATCAACTCACCCAAATAAGCTCATGCACCAAAATTCAACATATTTTGACATTCACTCATCAAACGACCAGAACTTTAATAGAGTAGCCTCAAGACCAAGACACAGATGACAACTCATAGCTGGTAAAAGGTTCTCATAAATTTTTCAATGTTAAATCTCAAAGTTCTCTATTTTTTGTCTATTGTACTCTTAGTCTGCTAGAAATTTCTACACGTGCAAAAAGATGGATAAACGGATAGAAATAAAAAATGAGACTTGGACAAAAGTCTCGGAGGGAAATTTCTCCACATCTTTTCTGTTACCCTACTTGTTTTTACTGGAAATATGCTCCCATTAACTTCATAAGACTTAAAAAATAGACTTCAATATTATACTTTTTTCTGTCTTCAGGTGTCACATGGCATTTAAAGAAAGAAGTTGATGCCTTTCCCTTGCAGGAAACTTTTTATATAGAGGATGTCTTCACGACCTGAAAGCCACCACAACCTCTCAATCAGAGAAAAAAAAAAACTGGGTACCTCTGTAAGGCGCAGAAGGTAAATTTCATTCTTGCTAATCTTCTAATAATCATGATGAAATTGAATGGGTGAAATCCAGCGCATATATGTAGAGTAAAGGTTACAAATTGAATGGATATGCGGGCATAGGTAGAAATGAGAAATAGATAATTAAAGTGGGGTGGAGGAAGGGTGGAATGGTTGGCATATGATGATAGCTGTGCAGCAATTAATTCATATTTATCCAGGACAAGAGCGTGGGAGCTCTGCTCGTCACCCGTCAGAAATGAGGGGGAGAGACAGACATGAAAAGGAAGTCAGGCACTCAAAACGAAGATGATGGAGAGAAAGGTTTTCTTGTTTCACATAAAATGTTTTGGGCCTCACAAGCTTATCTGTACAATAAATAAATAAATAAATACATAATGTATTCCACAGCATTATTTAGTAACCAAAGATGAATCCAAAATGTGTAAAAAAAAAAAAAAAAGAAAATTAAGTACACTTAGTTTCTACTGGATTTAAGAGGGAAAGTAGCGACCAGGTGCGTCCATACTAATTAAAATCAACTAAATAACTGATCATTATCAGTGTTCACCTTTCATAAAGCAGGATGCTTTTGCAGTTTGGAGCATCTGGAGAATAAAAGATGTGTGTGGATAAAATTACCCAAAAAAAGTTTAGTGATATTTTGGTTTACAGTCATATGACCTCGACTCTTTGAAGTCTTTGAGTCCACCATAAACTCCTCTGCATTCCAAAATCTTCCAATTTCCAATTTATGACAATCTTTCTAACAGCCCAGAGTAGACTGAAATTGTCTTAATAAACAAGACATTCCCAAAAAACAGTAATTTGACAAGACCTGTAAGATGGAGTGACTTTTATTTACAATGAATGTATATGAGAGACAGGAACACGAAGAACAGAGCAGGACAGTAAAGGACTGAGTAATCAAAACCAGAGCCAGTGGAAGATAAGCTCCCAGGGTAAAAAAGAGCATTAACTCTGAAACTGCATTCTAACTGATATAGCCTAAAAAAACATTTTTGGTATAAATTAAATACCATTAAGTACCATTCCAGCAGATTTTAAGGAAATACAATAAAAAATAAAACTTTAAAAACAATGCAGTGAACTGAAATTTAAATCTGATTAGTGTTATCTGAGTAACAAATAGCAGTTTTGAATTTGCAGCAGCTCACAGTAGATTCCAGCCATTTCCCCCACATGTTGCACATACTCACACACACAGTTTGCAGGCCAATTAAAAGAGAGTCAGTGTGTGGTATGGCTGAATGAGGTGGCAGGTCCACTGTTTATATCTCATTAGGCTGTGCAAGACCATGCCAGGGCAGTGTGTACAATGCACGGCCACACTTTTCCTACACAGAGCAGTACCAAGGCCCTCATTAGCCTCCTTCCTGACACTTTTAGCAGCATAAATGTCTGAAAATATGTGCATGCTTTGATGCATTTAAAATGAAAGCTTCACAGCTTCCAGTTATTGCAGCTGGTTAATTATATTAACAAATCACATAAAGTCAAAGGAGTGAAGGCTGGACCCAGACTCATTTCTCTCACATACACACACACTGACAAAATGTACAAGGTTGTACAGGATCGTACAAGCGTGGACTGTATTACCCGCTCTCCCTGCAGACATTTGCAGGCTATGTCAGACATGTTTGGCCCCTTCTCCAGACTGCTGTTTGCTCTCTCTATCCATTCATTTATCTATTAATCCATCAGTTTCGTGTGCCATTTTTCGCGTCCTTTCCCACTTTAAATAAGCGGGTAACTTGTCCTCTCCTCTATAGCTGTGCTTGTCTTTCACCTCTAGTCTTAATTTATTTTACAGATTCTTTCTGAAATTTTTGGATCAAATCTTTCTCGTCTTTGTACTTGTCCGTCTTACCTATCTTTTGTTTTCACACCACAATTTTCTCTGAATCTGTTGCTTTTGTAGTCTGCTGTCTTGCTGTATGAATGTGTGTTTGTGAGAGCACACCCAAACACACACACAATGGTGTTGATCTCCGTAGCCAGACTGCAATTCATCACCATTTTATCTCCCCTAATTGGATGCCATCAGGACCTCTAAAACATCACACCTCTTCTTCAACAAACAGCTGTGCTCTCTCCATGCTCAGAAAATACACACAGACACACATCTTGTATCCAAACTAGATTTTCTCCTCCTGACCCCATGTCTGCTTTTTCCTCACTGGTGAAGAGTTGAGAGAAAAAAGGAGGGTGATGGAGTGGCCGACTGGTTTATCAGACGTTGAGGTAATGGTGTACGGCGCAAGCTGATATCATCTGTCCTCTCATTCCTGCCCTCCAGGGAGAAACAAGGAAAGAAGGTTAAAGAGGGAGAAAAAGGAAAGAGAGTAGAGACATGCAGCTGAACTAAAAGCTAATGAGACTTAGGGCCATAATGCTGAGAGTCTTCAAAAGTTTGTGTCCTTTCTTTCAGTATTAGTGTTCCAATGATTTCCAGCTGTTCTTCCCCAGTATTCAGTATCCCCCCCGTGGTAAAACAGTTTGACCATTAAGACTTTCGCAATAGCACTGAACTCTTTCAATATGTTTTATACAATAATTGTCCATGTGTCTGTGATTTTTTTTCAACAGAACAGCACAGAGTGTTCTTAAGGAAAATTATTCAATTTATCAAAATCTGAAAAGTGTAGTCTGAATTTCAATTCAGCCCCCTTTAGCATGATAACCCAGAATAAAACTAACCGATGCTTGAAGCATCATCCAATGGCTTTATTTAAAGAAAAATAATTATTGAAAATGCAACTCTAGAAAAAAAAACAGTTCTTTTTTTTAAAAACAATGGGCAGAAATTTGAGTCTCATACCAACAAAGACTTGCAGCTGTATATCCAGCTGAAGATGGTTCATCAAAGCGTTCACCTCTTAAAAAGTGTTGCTGACTAATTTTCTCTAACATACCTCTGAGGCCCACATAGTTGGATTTACTAAACCATGTGACCTCTGAATGCAATGTTTGCTCATAATTTTATTTAGGGGTGTCAGATTAGAGAGGACTGAATAAGAATGCATGTGCTGAAAACAGTGTTTCCCTTTCTTTCCCTCAGTTATTTGATCATGAGTGTTGGTATAAAACCTGAAACCCCACAAAATACGCTGAACTGTACGGCTGACAGAAGAATAAATGTGAAAAAATGTGAGGGCTATGAATACTTTTGCAAGTCACTGTGTGTGTGAAATTATTGTGCATATGTGTACAAATGCTTGTTTGCTCCTTAGACCCTTTTGGCGGCAAAACTGCAGCTTTCACTGTCCCCCAGCTCAGCATCCTATTGGCCCTTTCACCTGAACCACAGCTTCTAATTGGTCGGCACACACAGGGAAGCTTTCTTTTCCAGTTCAGAAAAGAGTACAGCTCAGATGCAGACACCAGCTTGTTGTTTTGGTTTGCTGCTGACCAGAGTTTATTTCCACCATAAGGTCTGACTGATGGTTGTGAATTTGTCAGTATTAATGTGGGATTTTTCTGGCAAACGGAAATATGAAGAATATGAAGAGGACACGTTTTTTTTTCCATTTGTATCTCCTTTAAACTGATCAGGGCAGTTCTACAATGTATTTGATAGTGGACATTGGACAGAGAGCCTTTTTATCAACTTTTCCAGGCTGTAAAAATGCAAAATGCCTAACTTCAAAATCCACATATGCAAACTCCAATTAATTATTACTTGTACAATACAAACCTAATGAAGACTCAACACAGCAAAATCTAGAGCCTAAAGCAGTTTTTATAATCCACACCCTAAATGTAGGAATCTTCAAAGTCTTACCACCTTAAACATGGCCTACTTGTGTTATGTCTGCTTGCAAAACCAAACCTTTTACACTCATGCATTCTTTCCTCCTCAGGTCTATAAAATGCACTCGGCCTTTTCCCATTGGGATCAGATGGTGTGTGCAGAAACCTAATACAAAAACACTGAATTCTCCCATGAGTACATATGGATAGCCGATGCTCAACACGGGTAATATAGAGCTGGAGTTACACTATCATATATCCTGTGTACTACATATACAGTGGGTTATTGACAGTTTCCTCCCAGGGAATACTCCATAAGCGCATTACGTTATCATGAAGACTGCAGAAACAGCAAAGTTTGGGAAACTGGAGTTTAAACTTGATCTGACTGGATGTTCTGAATATCCTGTGGTGAGGTTGTCTTCTCTTGGATGGTGTGATATTGTATGAAAGAGAGGAGAAAGAGTTCTGGCCTCAGGAGAGACTTTAGAGAAGATTTTCTTCTCTCACATGCTCTCATCTCAATCCCCCTTCCTCGTGTTATTTTCGACATCTCTCTCCCCCTTTCACTTTTCTCAATTCATGTAACCTGAAATTGTCCATTAAACTCCAATTTCCCTTGTCCATATAACTCCCTCTCATCTTCATTTTTTGTAGTCACTATCTCTCTCAGGCGTTACATCGTTTTGTTCTTCCTCAATCAGTTTTCCCTTCCTCTAGTTTTCTGAATGTTCTTCCTTTACATTTGCCCTCCTCATTTTATTTTTTCTACTCCTGCTGCCCAATTCTTTTAACATTTATCTCTCAACACTAAAAATATAAGGGACTAGAAAAATTAAATCATATTTCTTGTCAAAGTCAAGTCTGTCCTGCAAAGTATAATTTAGTTGTTGCAAGAGGTTTTATGTGACCTGAAATTCATGCTACATACTTTTATTTTGAAATAAGAAGGATATAGTTTTTAAGTTGTCATGCTGTGCTGAAAGTCATTTGAACGCAATTTAAAAGGCCTGAAAACAGCAGAAGTTGTGTGGAATTGGACATGAAACAAAGCATTTTCCCTCGACTGGGAAAAGTGTGAATGCAACGCACTCACCTCGGTGTGGAGGCGCGTGTGGCAGATGGGGTCTGCTCCGTCAAAGCTGAAATATGCAGAACTCTGACTGCCGTGCACTGTGATGTGTACTCTTGTAGCCGACATACACAGAATATTCATCTAACTGCTCCTTACCAGGCAGAATGGAGCCGGTCTGTGTGAAGGCCGATTTTAGAGAACTGAGCCTGGACTGCAGCAGGTTCAGTTGAGAAAACTGATTCATCATAGATGAAGCATTGCAGCTTTACATATTCATCATCTCCTTGTTCCTTTGAAAACCTTGCCTCTTGTGTGTACACCGCAAAGGAGGAACAGAACTCAGCACTGTCAGTCTAGTCGTCAGTCTTGTTCCACGGGAGTTCCTGCTGACTCTGGGGGCAAACTCGGCACATGCCCCTTCGGACTGAAAGCCACAGACCCAATACTACTTTGTTACAAAAGCATTAAATAAGCCTCCATCAATTTTAGAATGTTTTTCTGGTAGCATATTTTGAACTGTAGAAAAACGAACCATGACAGAGCAACAGACAAGCAACTGTCCCCAAGTGACTGGCTAATTATTAGAAGCACTGTCCTGTTCTAGGAACCTAGAGTTGTTTTAAAAAAAACATCAGTGATCACAGTGACATGAACCCAAAGGGTAGAATAAATCTTGTGGTTGATTTTGACCATACACTAAAGTGTGAGCTAACATCATACAGTCGTTCAATCCATTAATTATGCATTCGGATTTAACTCCGAATGCGATTTTCTCTCTTCCCAGTTCACAAGTCTTAAAGAATACCTAGCTGAAGCTAAAGCTCCTTTGAACCCCAATAGGTTAGATTCAATATGGGTGCTACACATAAAAAAAACATGGTGAAAGCTCTAGGGATAAACTGCTAATTTTTTCTTATTGGTTTTATCACATTAACCCAGCAGGACACACTACAGTCTCACTAGTTTCCTGACCTCCTACAAGAATGTCCTCTGTCCTGGTGAGGTTTCAGTCCCAGATCGGAGACTAGAAAAATAAAAAACTGAATAAAGTTGGCACCTCGTTCAAAGCTTCCAGTTATGATAACTCAAAGGGCTACGCCACAGTTTCTTAATTCAATTCAAAAATACTTTATTGATCCCAGAGGGAAATTAAATGATGAAAATGCTGTCTCCTTTGGCCTGGAAGGATCTCCTGTAGCAGTCTCTGTTACAGCAAAACTGAAGAACCCTCCAACTAAATACGTTGTAGGACAGTCTCATAAAGAAGGGCCTCATGGCTGTCCATAATGCTCTTGATTTTTTTGATACTCTTTCTTTGCATTATCATCTCCAGTGGTTCCAGAGTAGTCCAAGAACAGAACCAACTTTATCAATTTGTTGAGCCTTTTTAAGTCTCTGGCTATGATGCTTTAACCCCAACAAATGATGGCAGAAGAGATTAAATTCTCCACAACAGGTTTATAGGATATATGCATAATATTGCTTCAAACCTTGAAGGATCTAAAATTCCTGAAAAAAGCTGCCATGTATTCTAGATGGCTTTAATGTTGAGTCTCCAGCATTTGATACTGTCAACCTAAATTAAAACCACATATTAATTAGAAAACTTCACAATGAACAGAGCCTCTTTAAAACAATGTGATTTATGAAGGTCTATTACTGAAAAAGAAATAGATTTTCTCAAAATATTACTTGTCTCATCTCATATTCATGATCTCAATATTCTGCATTATTTCATCAGCTGTACATATTACTTCATCCACATTCAATACAGCTGTCGTTTCTCTGCTCATACTTGTTTCCTCCGTGATTGTGTGATAGTTCCATACATAGGTTTTAGGGAGACATTTAAGTCAGTAAAACACAATGACAAACTACTGGTTTAGCATCCCACTGATTAGCCATAAAACACTTGTTGCATTGATCTGAGGCATGGGCAAATCCACAGATGCATACAGGGCTATCATGGGAGACACAGTAAGCCATGTTAAGAAATGCACATGTCAAAATGCCTACAGATAGTGATTAACCTCTCTCGCCATAGATGTGTGTGTGTATACAAACAGATGCAGCAGTGTGTACACAGCATAAGAGATGAAGTCTATTTCCACTGCAGCCATGCATGATTCATAGTCAGTGCTGAACGCTGTCACAGCATGAGCAAACAGAGAGGAGCCTGTGTGAAAACTAGAGATATGAAGGTCTATAAATGGATAAACTAATATTTAAGGCCCTATTCTTGTGAAATATTGCCCTTCTGCTAAAATGGGATCCTCATCCTAATAATTCATGACACATAATTAAACTCATAATCTCAAGTCTGCATGAATTATGCCTTAATGGCAAGTTCATGCAGCTGGCACCTTTTTCGCCTCCTGAATCTGAATACGTCTGCATTAGGACTCTATGCTACAGCGAAATCCGGCATTGCAGTCAAGTTGCCATAGCAAATCGCTAAACAAGCACTAAGTGTTGACAGCCTGAGGCTAATTACTGCGAGCATGTCTGCTAGGTGGACATCAAATAGAGATATTTAACTTTCGGCCAAAGCTGGACTTTGATGCTTATTAACACCAGCCTTCCAGCTATTATAAACAGCCATCTCTGTGAAGCGATAAACCTGTAGCAGGATAATTATCCCCGTCTTCACTGTCAAGTGTGTGCCAACACCTGTAGACTATCCGTCCTTGTGGACAGAATACTGTCACAGTGGGTATCCATCAAGAACTACAGCTAAGTACGGACCGAAATTCAGGTATGTTAATGACATAACCTCAGATTATTATGCAGTGCAAAACCTTCCCAGCCAAAAATGACGTTAATTTTTTTTCTAATTTATCAGATATACTGTTCCTTGTTGCTGTGACACCTGCAGATTCTGCACGAAAAACAAAATTAAAAGCCCTACCTATCATCTCTTTTCTAAAAATAGAAACGCAGAGGTAAAGAAGCATGAAGTAGAGGTGAACTTATGAAGAAGATTGAGCGTCAAAACCGGGGAGCAGCAGGAAGGCAGAGAGAAAAAAGATGAACTCTGCAGGCGGATGGAGGAAAAGAGAGAGAGAGGTATAGAGTGGAGGTGTAAACATGATCAATCCGCTCCAAACTAGGTTCAGAGACTTCCTCTCCACATTTTCAGCCTCAATGAAGCGCAACGTTAGCTACCTCTTATCTGTCATGCTATTTTGAAGCCACACACGCGTGTGCACAGAAAGCCACATTCTAACACCAAACAGGCATGGACTCACATGCACAAATACCTCTGCGTACCTCCAAATCCTTTGCACCCATACAAACAAAATGGGTTCTTACTAGACAGCATGCAGCAAAAAAAAATAAATAAATAAAAAACTATGTGTGAGCACTAAATTCAGTTAATATGCATCACTAAACGACAAAGCTATGAGCACATACAGACCCTTGCAATCAGTGGTGTTTATACCCCTGAAACTTTGTCACATTAGCAACAAAAATGCAAATGTACTTTTATTAGAATCATGCCATGGACCAACACCAAGTACACAAAGCAGGAGGTAAAGAAGAACTATTTGTATATTTTACTTATGCTGATTAAAATCTGACAGATTTAGAGAAGAATTATATTAAATTCTGCCTGTATGTTTGGGGTCATTATCCAGTAGATGTAAACCACTGCTCTGGTTTGGTGTTTTTCACCCTTTAACAGGTTTTGTTACAGAATTACCGTGGATTTAGTTAAATTTTCCAATAGACTCAGACACTTCTTCCCGTCTCTGCTGAGGAAATAAATCCCCATAGCATAATGCTGCCACTGCCATGTTTTCCCACAGGGATGGGCAGTTCAGGGACATGGGAAGATGTTAGCTTTCAGCCACACATGGAATTTTGCATGTCACCCATAAACTGGGTGACTTGTGAAAGCAATTGTTTGAACTGAGTTTATTTAGACATATCAAAGTAAAAGTGTGTCAATTACAAAAGCATACTACACTTTTTTCCCTAAAGAAATTCTTTTAACTATGCACTACTTTGTAGTGGTTCTATTACATCAACCAAATATGTTTTTCTTTGTAATGTAGCCCAATGAGAACACTTTAGCAAGGCGCTATGAAAAGTAAGCTTTGGACATCCATGACTCAGTCTTACTCACTCATGCATGATCGATATTTTAAATCTATTCTACAAAACACAAAGCCATTGTTTATGACCTGAGCTAATACAAAGACTGAGAAAATCCCTATTACATATAAATGCATCTTTATCGAAAGTTTACTACTTGACAACATTTATTTGCCAACTATTAGTTCAATACAACATATAAGCATTGGGTCATTTATCTAGACTGTCACAAAGCCAGTATGCAATGAGTGCATAGTGATTAATAATGATGGTGAGCACATTTATGTCCAGAATGGTCATTAGCTGTTGGAGACTATTATTTAACCTTGACCAAGTCAATTCCTTCACTGGGATCATGATTTAGTAACTCAGTTGTATTGATTAGAGCAAAATTAATGAGAATGCTTTCAATCTGTAGCTAATACACAACGTCGTTTGTGCTGCAGTTCATTAAACAGTCAAGCTTTTTTTTTAACTTTAGTTTTGTGTATAAAAAACATTGACTGGTATACTTGTGTTTTATACTTTGAATCAATTTTCTTTTTTCTTTTTTTATGAAGAGTCAAGCACACACAACCAGCACATGCTACTATCCAACATTAACTGTGCTATAACAACATTACTTTAACACACAATTTACCCAGAATGCCCCATATTCTTTCTGTTCTTACTCACATGTGTTTTCTGGCATTGGATGGAGGTGCTGTTGAAGCGCAGTGCAGGAACTCTTTCCTTCTTGCCCTGGATGTTAAAGACGCACTCATAGTTTTTCTGTCCAGACTGAGGCTGGGGTAGATTTCTGGCTGCTAAGGTGATCGGCTTGGTAACTTCGACTGGCATGTATATCTGAGTTGATGGCAGAATCTGGGGGCAATCCTGGGAAACAGAAGAATAAGGACATGCTTACCTTTCAGTTGTAAAGAAGAAAACATGCCAAACAAGATTTTTCAGCCAAGTTGGAAAGTAGTGAAACAAAAACTCAGAAAATATGATGGACAATGAAATTAACTTTGTTACCATAAAATCTTTTAGTAAAGTACTAAGGCAGATTTGGTCTCCAGAGTGAAGAGCTGCTTCTGTGAGTCAACAGCCACATTTAATGCGTTGGGAAAAAATTGACACACACTTCAATTTTTCTAAATTTTGTCACGTCACAACCCCAAACCTCTATGTACTTCATAGAGATTTTATGCAACAGACCAGCACAAAGAAGCACATCACTGTGATGTTGAAGAAAATTATATATGTTGTTCTACAATTTTGGTACGAAAAATCAAATCTGAGACAAACAATTTTCTTCAGTGGTCTCCTTGTTAGTCAATCGAGTCCACCAGTGTGTATTTTACTCTTGACAAACTGAGGTCTTCTATGAAGGCCTCAGAAGCTTGCTAGAGACCTTTAGAGAACAGACACCTTCCTGAAGACCCAAAAACACAGCGGACTGGTCAGATATAAAGTTGTTTGGAAGTTTAAAGCAGAATTAGTTTAGAAACACTTTGGTCAAGCACATAAAATATGAATAAAAGGGCATAATGTCTGATGAGAAACAATGTGAAATAGTTCAAGCGATATGAATAGTTGAAAGACACTGTAGGCTGAATGCAATTCTCCCTCTGACCTTACACCAGGTTGAAATTCTAAGCAAAACAGCCCTTTTTACAAAGGTATAATGGGTATTTTTCAACCATTAAGCATTGGTGCTAGTGTTATGGCGATGCAACACAGTCATGTGTGAAATGGAACAGAAAGCTCTATGACTGCTGCACATTTCTGAAAATATGCATGCGAGTTTGTGATCTCTGTAAGATCCAAGAGGCTTGTTTAGATAATCATTAAACCGCCCATCAACTGAGGGACAAAACCCTGCAGGGTGTGTTTCAGCATGTATCCTTGTACAGATGTGTTAGAGACAAACAGCTCCCTCGATGTGAAATTGGATTAATTTGGCATGTTTGGGACTAGAATAAGACGGAGCAGAACGCTCAGAGGATAAACTTTCCCAGAAGTGAATTTGGGCATGTGCTGGAAGAAATTATGTCATTACAGTGTCCATGCTATAATTTGGCAGCGGCATACAGATCTCGTCAACACAGAACAGGAGAAACAGAAAGACCACAAGGGTGTGGCTGACACATTTTCTTATTTACATATGTTAAAGATTCCAGCCTGTACCTTGTCATATGTGTCACACAATTTACAACATGGAAACAGCTGACTCACATAAATGGAGACATGCAGAGACAATCAATTCATACTCAGCTATTGATATAGGAAGAATGGGCCTTGAAACAATACATTAAGATTCATATTGACTATTCCCCTAAACTACTGCAGCATATATTTTTGCAACATATCCAGGTTACACAGGCTAACAGACTCTTATTAGAACTTCAAAAAAAGATCTTTGACCAGATCCTTGTTTAATATTCACAGCAGACACGTCACCTCACACCCTTTCCCTTCACCTCTCTTGAAGCACATATCTCACTCCCTGGTCTGTAAAATTTCCTTTCCCCTTTCTCCAGCTGTAGCTGCTGTACATTAGAAGCTAGAGTGCGTCCCCAGGGCCTGAACACAATGCCGGAGTTTGTTCATTAGCCTGCTTAGCCCTGGCTTTGTGTTTCGGATCACACACAAACACGTGCCCCCCCCAACACATAATGAGGGAGGGAATACTACAGGAGGAAGACGAAGCAGAGTACAGAGGACCAGACGTATAATCAACTAGGAGGGAGGCTGGGTGCGCAGAGGAAGGGAGAAGCAGGAAAATGGATGGTTAAGGAGCAAGGAGAAAGGTAGGGAGTGGAAGAGGGAGGAGAGGATGAGAAAAATGAAGGGAAAGAAATTTAAGAGGGAGAAAAAGAAGTCAGAAAAGGTAGTTTAATTGGAGACATGTTAATGCAAGTCATTGAACAATCTAAATAAAGGGTCATCATCAACTGTGATGTTGAGCAGAAAAAATTGACTACTTGTAAGCACAACAAAATTATATTTCATCCAAAGTGGGGTGTCTGTATAAGCCCTGCATCATTTCAATCTATTTATCCATCCATCTCAAGCCACATCGTGTACCGAGTCCCCGACAATGTCCTACTTAATTAACTGCCTGCAGTCTCAGACAGCTCTAGAAAATTGATGGAAGGGGCCAGAGATAGAGGGAGAGGCGGGAGACTGGGAAAGAGGAGGAAACAGATTGATTTGCACTTGTGGCTTTTGAAGTCGAGTCACAGAAAGGTACTGTAAGCTCACGTCCAAAAGCTGTGGACTTGCATCACTCGGAGTCACACAAAGTGTGTGTGTATGTGTGTAGGTGTGTGTCGGGTGGGGGTGGGGGGTGGTGTTTGAACACCCTACTGCTATGTCAAGAAAGCCTCTGAGTCGCAAGCTAGCACTGCCTGTAGCATAAGCTGCTGCAAACTGATGTTTTATTCATCCGTCTATCGGCTTCATGTCAGCTCCACAGTCTACTTGTCGCTTCTTGGCCGGTTATATTTCCTTATAAGATCCTTTAACTAAAATCACTTCTCACTGTTAATGCAGCTTAAAAATACAAAAACCTAAATCTATATAAACGAAAAAAGAAAATTGAAGAAAGGCTGAATTTTCTCGAAAATGCTCATATTTGTGTTTATTTGGTATACTAAAATTTTAAAACATTCTAATTTGATTCTGTTCTGATCCCCTTTTGATCCATTGACATCAATAAAATATGACAGATCACGATTCCTGATTAAACCAAATGCTGGAAGGGATTTGTTGTTGGAGTTAAATACACAGTAGAGTACACTGAGTAAATTGTTGAAAATAATCAAAGCAGATACGAAACTTTCTCATGCCACATATAAAATGCCAAACTGTTCATAAAACCTCCTGCAATGGACCGTAAAAAAAAAAGAAGCTGGGAACAAATCAACCGACAGGAGACATGTTCTCTGGATTACTGTTGCTTCTCCGAGTGACAATGAGATTGACAATTCTGGGGTTGGCACATGTCTAACTGCATTGTGAAAAAACTAAACTCTGGTAGAGGGGGTAGGGGAGGAGTTTTTAATGGATGGGAGCTTAGTTTTTTTGTTCAAGTCAAAGGAAGTCTTGATGCTGTAGAATACAAAGCAATGTAATGCTTTATAATTTTTATAATTTATTTTTAAGTATTTGTTAGTGCACAAGGCAAGGTCCATAAGGGCATGGAACACACAGAGGAGCTTGACAGGCCTACACAGATCCCAGACAAAGACACAGCGGATCTTTGAGGCATCTTATCCAACATCAGTGCCTTACCTCACAAATGTCAATCTGGGAAAAAAATGATCAACTGCTCACATAATCACCCTCTTAACCTTGTAGAAACCTTCACAGGAAGATTTTAGTTATAGTTGTAAAGAGTGGGCAAATTCAATATCAAAGCTTATGTATTAAGAACGATGCCAATAAAAGTTCATGAGTATTTAAAGAGCTTCTCAATATTTCTGGCAAACAAAAAGTTGATCATTGTAACTGAGGTAAGTGACAGGAGACACATGCATAACATTAGTTTATAGAGAACATTTAACAAGCATACAGATAGGCTACTACCTTTGCCTCTGATTCTGCAATGCTGCATTTGAAACAAAGGATTTTAAAGGGGAACAAGAGGTAAAAGACGGAACAAAGGAGGATACTGAGAGAAAGAGAGAGAGAGAGAGATGAACAGAACACCCTTGTGCAGGGAGAAACAATTTCATCAGTCTTTGTGACAGGTGCCAAAACAGTTCAAAGCCCGCATTAGGGCAACAGAGTACAGAATACACTGAAACAATATTTTACCGAGGGGAATACTTTGAAGCTGGAGGAGAGATTTTGTTTTTTTCATGTCCTTCCTTTTCAGGACTTCTCCGTTTTCAATTCATCTGTGAAGACGGATGCTTTGGTTTTCTTTGCCAGATGTGATACAGCATCTGGTACATGTAAGAATGACCAACAGGAAGGAAGAGTAAGGGATGTCCATGTGTATTTTTTGAGTGTGTGACTCTAACCCTATGGGCTTACTCCCATACAGGGTGTGTATAATAAATGCCTCAGGAGCACTTAAAGGTATTATATTGAGTCAAATGTCTCAAGATCAATAAAAAAGCAAATTGCTATTTAAGCTTTTCTTGACAACAGATTCTCCAGACCGTGAACTGTTTACACAGACCAACAGCTCGCTTCATAGGGGTCACTTAATCTTGCAGCACTGTAAACAGGTAAGAGGCGCTTTTAGTAAGCCGTTTGAATCTGTGATGGGGTGGAGATGCATGAAAGAATGCATGACACAGATGGTTTTGTCTTCAAGAGAATGAAGCACAAAAACATCTGCACAGTTTTAGGATTCCGATAACTGTCTCTGCATTTAAGTATCTTCATAAACTTATTATTTTGAAAATGTGCAAAAGCCGAAACAGAAAACTGGACTTTTGCACAAATAACTATAAATTCATTAGTAGCTATAAAAATAATTCTTCCAATAATCTCATGACTGCTAAACAGTATTTATATGTACCTGGATATGTGCAGAAGCATGTGTTTGTGATGGCTGATATCCAAGTAGCCAGAGGGGTCTCTTTAGCTCTGCATATTTGTTAGCCCTTCAAGGCAGCCTGAGGCTAAAGCTGCATTTCCTCGTTCTAATGGCATATATAAATATGTAAATTATAAAGAGGAAATGTAAACATTTCTTCGCCTCCCTCTGCTTTTTTTGTTTTACCACAAAACAAACGGGGGAAAAAACAAACAAAAAAACAGGTTGTTCTAAGTCCAAAAAGGGAGATTGTGATACACAGTTTATATTGAACCCAAACTCAATGTTCCCTCCTGAAGGTGGTGCGTAGGGAGGGATCATAGGATTAAGGTGGAGATGGCTCAACAGATTTGAAACTCAGATGAAATAATGTGGGCACTTCTATGATCTCTCAAAGGTCTTGATTTTCCAGTCCATCAGCATTCGGGCCCTGGCCTCCAGTCGTAAATGTTAGATTGTGACAGAAAGGAGAACCTAGATATAAAGGGCTGAAGTAAGTATTATCCATAGGGTAGCTGCGCTCAACCTTAGAGCAGTAGACCACAAGGAAATCAGCCACACATCATAAAATACACCTCTATTATTTTCTATCAAACAACCCACTATGGCAGATAGCCAATTAAAGGGAACGCGGCAATCCTTTTTTCAACCAATTCTTTTTAGAAGTATTGCCATGTCTGATGATGCTTAATATGTGCATTCCACTTTACAGACAGGACAAAAAACTAAGTGATCAAAGTGAAGGTTAGAGAAAATTAACTGATTGTCCGCATTCAAAAAGTAGTTAGAGTTAGCATATCAGGAAACTCATTGGGTACCCCCTTTGGAGGTTTTCTGAGCGGGTCTCACAAGGAAGATCCCCAGAGAGTCTCCATATTTCTTCTGGAATGGGAGGGTTTTAGGATCCCCCAGAATGACCAGGAGCATTTTGCTATTAATCCTTCCTTAATTTGTTACCCTTGCAACTGGACCTTTGTAAATTGGAACATTTTGGTCTAAAAAAGCATTCTTTAAAACAAGTTCTCCACACATTTTTCATTTTGAAGATACTTCTCCACATCGCACATCAGGAAATACAAAAGAATTTAAAGTTATCTGTTTTTTTCTTGTTTATAAAGTAAATGTCTTCGAGTTCAAACTCATCTTTTTCTGTTCCACTACCCGAAGAATTTTTGCCAATGAAACATAATGGGGCAAATATATATACCCATATATATATATCATGACATTTTGTCAACCATATCCAAGGTGGAAGTAAACATCTGAGGTAATAGGAAACATTTTTACCAATTCCTTCTGGGGAGGAATTGAAATACTTTATCTTAAACAAAAATGTGGATAAAATATGTTTTTTTTATATTTATTCAGACATGTAAAATAGTGAAATCAAATTCCAGACATTTAAGAGCTGCGGAGAACCCATGTGGGTGTAAACACTGGATACCACACTTAGGTTAGATGCCACCATAAATCGTCTAACAGGAGATCAGCTGTCACTTCAGATTAAGGCAGCTTTAATGCATTTCTCTTTCGTCAATCTCAATGTGCTTAGATGTGTGCTACACCAGTTCCACTATTAAACTTTCTAAATAAAGACAGACAGTTAATAAACCAATGTTTGCTGGGAAAAGGTAATCTCCACATTGCAGGTGGGCCATACACCTTTTAACATCCGCCAAGAGCAGATAATGAGAAGGTCAGCAGAACGATGTCTCAGTTTGAGTGTGTGTGTGTGTCAGAATGTGTTCATGCAGATATGTAGAAAGGTGAGAGATTAAAATCAAGACATTAGGTGGTGACGAGTGTGAGGGTGGATTTGAACACAAGTAGGAGTAACAGGGGGATAAAGGCAGAATGTGGGATTTGGATGCTTTATTAATAAATACATAAAATAAAAGAGCTAAAAGTGTTCTGAAGGTTTGGCAAAGCCTGTCAAGATATAAATTAATAAAGTTCCAAAAACACTGCGCATTCATAATGAGGCAGATGTCTGGTCGTTGCCTTTTCTTTTTTTTTTTTAAAGTACCGCTCATCCCTCTGATTCACACACACATACACACGCACACACACTCTTCCATCCATAATTAATTAGCTGCTTCTGTGATGTGCAGACTATAGATCAGGGACGAGAAAAAATAACACACTAAATAATGAAGTAAAGCGATATGGGGAGCCTGGGGGAGATATAGGCTGGCAGCGATGGTCACAGAGGAGCAAAGGGGACACAATGCTACAAATAAGAGAAACACTCTGTATGTGTGTGTGTATTTCATCAAGAGATCACAATATGGGTATTTAAAGACTGCCTACAACTGCCTGTAGACGCGGTCTCTTATGTTTTCTGACAAAGCTTTAACACAAGTACTGTCCAGCCAATGGCATATATGGCAGTGACAGTCAATTCATGAGGGGTCATTTTTATTCTACATAACAAGGAGGACCTCCCATATTGGGACAATTTTCACTACATGAATGTTTGTTCAACTAAATAAATTGTTCTAAAAATTATGTGGTTGATATGAAACAAACCCCCAAACAAAAATCATAATCCAAAAAGATTTATGCCGTTTTTATTAATCAGCCATTGGTGCCTTTTTGTCAAAGCAATCCTGGTGGCAACAATAACGGTATGTCCACACTGAACGCGATAGGAGCGACTAAAAAGCGCGACACACACCTAGCTGTTCGCGTGGACATTCGCACCTTGAAGCCAGTACAAAGTGAACTGGTCGCACTTAAAATATGGTATTTTCACGCGCGAACTGGCCTTCAGCAGAGCTGGGGCCAGAATGCATCTGCCGGTGGATTATGGACTGAGCTGACGTCGGACTGCATGTTCGGCCCGGGCTTCAGCGGACCTGGGGCTAGAGTGCAGCTGCCGGTGGATTATGGTCTCCGATCTGACGGAGGACAGAGTGGATTACATGTTTGGCCTGGGCTCCGGTAGAGCTGGGGCCGCTGCACTGGGGGTTTGGTGAGTAAGAGGTATAACTTCATAGTCTAGCTACAGCGGAGGGATCTATAAACAGCAGCGAGCCTCTCATAAATACCGGCTCCTCGCTGCCTGGAGAACATGACCTGCTCGCCCAGTTTGTGACATGAAGGTCTAAGCTTCGCCTGCCGAAACACCAACTACATTTCTGAGCAGCTGTCCATCTGTCTGCGGTTCGTAAAAGTTTATAATATTTGAGCAGCGTGGGACGTGGTGCGGGAGCTGCTACCAGGAAACCAGGTGAGGAGGCTGTTTCAAGGCTCATTTCTAGGCCGAGACGTGCTTTTACAGCAACAACGGCTCTTTTAAGAGCCACCCACAAACCTCTTAAGAGCATTCCTGTCTAAATAGTTTATTTTTTTATTTATGTCTCTATATAGCAAACTGTGTCATGTAGCTCGGGGTGATTAGCCACGATGTTGATCTCCATGACAGTCACAGAATCACTGAAACTCTGTCCCCTGATTGGTTGTCACGGCGCGATTTGACGCTGGAGTTCAGATTTCTCCAACTCGACTGATAGACGCCATGAGCGCGAAGGCACAAAATGCAGCGCGAATTTTCCATCGCATCTGTAGCGCGAATTGTTCAAATCAGGCAGTAAAGCTTATTCGCGACGCAAATCTGCTTCTGAAGTGTCGCGGGACCCCAAGTCGCATTTCATCGCGCTCCTCCATTGATTTTACATGTAAACCTGAAGCTCTAGTTGCTCCTATCGCGTTCAGTGTGGACACACAGTAACAGATGCATCTACATCTACAGATGTTTAGATACATCTACAAATATTTTCCATTAAATACGTAATGTGTTGGGGGTGTTTCGTTTTGTTTTTTTTTGCCCTGCAAAAAAAAAAAAAAAGACATTTTATGTCAGACAAAGACGGTTTGGACCATGCTTATTTTAGGTATTAACAGAAACCATTTAATTACTATTTTAAAAAACACAGACGAAATTTCCAAACAAAATTGACGATTCTGTTAAGGAATTTTTATCCACCAATCATATGCAGAAGCTTTTTTGGCTGAAAGTTGGACTTATGAAACAAACAAAAATAATATTAAAAACATGACTTGGGTCAGTGAGTTTGAATTTAAAGTGGATTTCCTCTAATTCAGACATGACAGAAATCAGGCCGATGTACTAAACTGGAATGATCACAGCTGTTAGAGCTCATTTAAATTTGCTAGTTTCCTGACATAAACCCCCACCTTTATTCATACTTCACACTTTTTGAACAAGGCTGAATTGAGTGCCAATTTCAGAAATATAATGTTAAATATGCTTCATTGATTCCAGAACCAGTCAGTTGTATAGTTTGGATCAAGGTATCACTGTAACATTTAACTGTGTCCATGTAGTAAACTGTTGATTTTAGATAAACATAAACAATTTGGATGCTGTCCTCCATCTTTATTATTTCACCAACTTTGTGCAAAGTTAATGTGAGGAAGATAGTCTTAGCATTATGCTACCACCACTATACTTAAAAGATTTGTAATGTTTTTAGCTTTGGAAGTAACACCACAACACTTCTAAATATTTTTCTCGCATCATTGCTGCCAAATAGCTATTTTTTTGTCTCATCTGACATTTACTCTTTCTACTGATGGAGTGTTGGTTGAGTAACAAATAAAAAAACATTTTTTTTAATCAATGGTCATTAAAAGGACAACTTAAACGTATGATTAAAGCTGTCAAAAACAAATACTTTTCATATCTATGCCGAGAAAAGGAAAACCTCTAAACAGAGCTTATGGAAAAAATTGCTTAGAACATTAACATTTTCTTATGCAAAGCTTTTGAACCATATCATGAAATAAATCAAGTCTGTAATTTGTATCAAAGGTACTCTTCAACTGTGAGGGACAAAATCTAAAACAAAATACAGAAAATCAGAGTGGATGATTTTAAATAATTAATTTTAATTTTATTGCAAGAGAAAATTATTCGATACATTAGACAAACAGAACTCCATATTTGGTAAATAAACCTTTGTTTGCAATTATAGAGATCTGACATTTTTTGTAGTTCACCAGATTTGCACACACTGCAGCAGGAATTTTGGCCCACTCTTCCATACAGATCTTCTCCAGAGTGTTCAGGTTTCGGGCTGTCGCTGGGCAACACAGACTTTCAGCTCTCTCCAAAGATTTTATATTGGATTCGGGTCTGGAGACTGGCTAGGCCTCTCAAGGACATTGAGATGCTTCCTATGGAGCCACTCCTTGGTTACACTGGCTGTGTGTTTCGGGTCATTTTTATGCTGGAATATCCAGCCACGACCCATCTTCAATGCTCTTACTGAGGGAAGGAGATTGTTGGCAAAGATCTCACAATACATGGCCCCATGCATCCTCCTCTTAATACATTGCAGTCATCAGTCCCTTTTGCAGAAAAGCATACCGCAAAGAATGATGTTTCCACCTCCATGCTTCACAGTTAGGATGGTGTTCTTGGGGTTGTACTCATACTCCTCCTTTCTCCAAAAACGGCAAGTGCAGCCCATCACAGCCTTGTGCAGGTCTACAGTTTTATCCCTGATGTCCTTGCACAGCTCTCTGGTCTTGGCCAGTGTGGAGAGGTGAGAGTTTGAGTGTGTGGACAGGTGTCTTTTATACAGGTAATGAGTTCAAACAGGTGCAGTTAATACAGGTAATGAGTGGAGAACAGGAGGCCTTCTTAGGCCACGTCCAGACTAAGCAGGGTAATGCCTTAAACGTATAATTATCTAGTCTACACCCCCCTATCGTCCACACTAACCCGGCGTCGTTTAAGGTCTGTGGGCGGATAACTATTAGCCAGGTAAGAGAGCCGCGTAAATCTTAATTCAACGGCTAAACGAGCTAGTGTGGACAGCTTCCCCGGATAATGAAAGGAAGTGGCGTCAATGAATGCTGCGTCAATAACAATACGACACTACAGACAAAGACAACAGCGAAGAGTAATAAATCGATCTCGACGTTTGTCCACACCAAAAACTCTCTCTTCTTCTGAGCAGCTATTGTTCTCTTCGGTTAACGGGACAAGCAGATATGTACTGTGCTGTAGAACTTCTTGTATATATTATGTAGGCACTGGTGTCACGTAGATTATAAGCATGTTTCGTGCGTCTTTTCGCACATTCCCAGTATTTGCACAGGTCGGTATGGGATTGAGCAATCATGGGACCTTAAATGGGGCGTAAATGCTCGTGTTGAGTGGATAACATTAGGCGTCTAACTCCCCGTATAACCTTATCGGCTTAGTGTGGACGTAGCCTTAAAGAAGAACTAACAGGTCAGTGGGAGCCTAAATTCTTACTGGTTGATAGACGATCATATACTTATGTCATGCATAAAATGTAAATTGATTATTTTAAAAAAATCATCCACTGTGATTTTCTGCATTATAGTTTTAGATTCTGTCACTCAAAGTTGAAGAGTACCTTTGATACAAATTACAGACCTCTACATGCTTTGTAAGAGGGATAACTTCATAAATCTGCAATGTATCAAATACATGTTGTCCCCACTGTATAAAGCTGTAAAATTAGCCAACAGAATATATCAATAGGAGTAGGGTAAAAAAAATAAAAAAAAATCTTGTGTGCGCGCAAAGCCGGCTCATTAGGCAGTTAAAGCCGGAAATATGTTATGTGACAGAGTTACTGCGGGGGATGGAAGGAGCGATAGAACGAGGAACAATTTAATAAGGCAGCAACATGTAGAACAGTGCAGGAGCAAAAGGATGCAGAGAAGAAAGGGGAGTTTGAACCTTGAAAGGGACTGTGAGCTTGTCTGCCCACACCCTTCTTTCTGAGCAGACTGACGATGTACAAAGACAGGATGAGAGAGAAATACGGTGAACTCTCAGAGCAGATGAATGAAGGAATGCATGAATTGAATCCATGTTATTCAGTTGTGATTGGGTTATTAACGCCTTCCAGACCCAGAGCTTGCCTGAGACCAAAATCCATGTCCTCTCTTCACTCCATGGGTAAACATACCGCCTCAGACTCTGAGCTTTAATACATCAACCATGCAAACATACATTTCTGATTTCATCTTGTAATCCCTTATCTTTGATTTACAAGCAAGCTGCCAACCGTACAGTTTATCCCCTTGACACACACGATGCAGTGTGCAAAAAGAAAAAAAGAAAAAAAAGAGAAATGTTTGATTTTTTTCCACCCCTTCTGTTTCATGAAGCTCTTCATTTTTCCTCCCTATGGATTTTCAAAGAGTAGAGGGGGAAGGGTGTGGGTGCCTGGCACCCCGTTATCATTCTAACCCAGATATGTCAGCAGCAATCAAACCTTGTGCTTTTCAGCTTTTCAAAGACAAGCTTTGATTTCAGAGGTAGATATGCTCTTCTATCTGCTGCCCATGACTCTTCTCTATAGACGGCAAAATACTTCAGAAAGTCTGTAATGAAATCAGAATTTCACCAGCAAGAGATGGCTCATAGGAATCAGTTTGTCGGATTCCATGTAAATATGTAACATTCATGCTTTTACAGCCACTAAATAAAACAGTACCCACTTAACAAAAAGATTTAAAGGACTACTGATAATTTTGAGATGACCAGAAGAGAGGTTAAATTTGTTTACACTTCAGCATTATTTGCTAAACACAGAAAGGCATTTGATTTACTCACTCTTCATTCTTTATGCTACTTCAACTACTTAAGTAACAAGTCCAATGCCTATATATGGCAGGTTTTTAACCATCTGATTTAACAAACCATCTTGGTTTTCCACAACATTAGAGCCAAGTTGGAGCTACATCATCAGGCCACTGTAAACGTGTCAGAGTAAAGGTATCATTTTTGAAACATAACCATTATAAAAATCTTTTTTTTTAAGTAATACAGTTCAGGAGATTACCTACTGATACTCCTTGTGGGAGGTGGTAAATTAAATTGCAGGAAGATGAGTAAACTATTGTTATTCCACTGCAAATCAAACCATTTAATAATGCTAAAACTCTGTGCTTTTACATCTTATGGCAGGTCAAACAAAAAAAACGAAGAATTTTATATGTGGGAGTAAAATATTTGTTGGGTTGATGTTCCACTTGTGCTCACCCTAGGCCCTGACAAAAGGGATTCTCTCTTTGGCCCAGCTTTTAATTAGATACAAGAAACAACCACTTCATTGATAACGGTTTGTCACAATAGAAACAGAAAAATACTGGTACTAAGCAAGAAGTATCAAGCAGTAGTCTTGTTTTTAGGCCCCAACACTTCCCAGTACAATTCCAATGCAATTAAAAGCCTCAAAATTTAACACTACCGATAAATAACGTTGTTGGTAGCTATACATTCATGTACATATTAACTACTGTTAGAATTCTCCCTATTATTACGGTAATAAATGTTCACTATCTACAGAAAACATTCTAATATCAGTCTCTTTTGATCTGTATTTTAGCAAATGCTGGCACATAAGATGTGTTTTAGCAAAGAAGCTAATACATAAACAAATATGTAACAATTACCTTGTCAGAATATAGAAATCTTTTTATTACAACTTTACATTTTGTAGTTTACTACTTTTGATTTTCAAGTACGCCTCTTTCTATTTATGTACCATTGTTGAACAATTTGTCAAAGGATTTAACTTTTTAATCTTTCAGTATTTGTCACTAAGGCTAGTTTGCTGATTCTTCAACAGTTTCAAACAGATCAGGTCAAGATGATTGGTTTAATCTGATTTCAGCTTCTGCTATTTTCTATTTCACTTTTGTATTTTTTGTTTCACTTTTGCTGAGTTGTTGTTTCTTTTTTTGGAATTAAAGACCTTTGACACATTTGACAGGTGCTTGACAGAAAATATGAGCGAGAAAAGGGGGGAGACATGCGACAAAGGGCCCGGGGGTAGGAGTCGTACCTATGACAGCAGTGTCAAGAACTATGACCTCCAAATATGGGGCGCCCAATCTACCACTACGCTAAGCGACACCCCTAATACTGAGGGTTTCTTTAAACACATGCGTGATAGCTTTTTATAAATCTAATATTTCTTTTTTTCTATGTTGACTGTTCAAGCGTGTCCTGCTCAAGTTCAGCTTCCAGGGCAGATCATCTAATAATTTCATCTTGAATATGCTTACAGTGTAAATTATCTTCTATGACAGTTTTGTGCAGTGGATTGCTGGCCATCTTGGATTTTCCAAGGGAGTGCACAAGTGTTGTAAAATGGAGGTTGAAATAAGAATCAGTGAGGGCTACTTTCTGAAAACAGCATGGTGAAGAGCCAAACATGACAGTCTCACTTAGCAGGTCATGTGAGATTGGCTACTGGCTCTCAATCCCAGCAGGCGGTTGCCGTTTCTCAATCACAGCCTCTGCTTCTGTGATCTGCCTGCACTTTGGAGTTTGTTTTTCCTTTAGCCCATTCTGCTGAATTGTTTTCTAACTATCCAGCTCTTTCTCTCAGTGACTTGGCAGTTATTTCTCCCCCATCCCTGACACACAGGCAGTTTGATGGTGAAAATGCAATATTCATCTGTGTTCACCATTAGGCGGGCTGGCTGCGAGGGCTGTGGAGATGAAGATTTAAAGCGGCCTGAATAATTAAACCACTGGGAACTGTGACAAACGCGGACGAAAACCAGCATGTACACAAACACTGATGTGTCCATGTGCACAGCCTGCAGCAATAGCCTGTGTGTCCATCAGTGACATCTTTACTACATATTAGCTGTTCATTAAACTTTCGCTGATGCTGGATTCAGTGGTGCAGTCAGTGCGTTGGCATGACTTGGGTGGAACATGCTGAACTAATGGGCCTTGGATTATATATGGAGAAGAGAATAACCAAGCAGCAATGTTGCACACAACACTAAACTCTACAAGTTTAATGTCCAATCAAAGCACTTTAACCGATCTAGGCAAGAGAGTGGCCTTCAAATCCGCATGAAGTCAATATATTATGCAAGCTGAGGTTGCTAAATCTCAGCTTCTTCCATAAATTTCAATCTGCTCTCCTTGTCAACTAAGCAAAGTTTTTATGATCTGAGTTTTACCAAAGTCTCACAGACTAGGCAAACAACCTTTTCAGACTACGTCGGATAAGGACGTATACATAAAGTGGGCACAAAAGTAGCTATAGCAAGTTTATGAAGATAAGGAACAACATTTATACATTGTAAAAAAGGAAAAAGACAACACCCTTATCTCTATCATTCTTTCTAAATTGACGAAAACTTTCACATCATGAGTCCTGCAGCTTTCACATACCAGGTATACTCCATCTAATTCCAGACCTATATTCCCAATATACATCAGGAATGTATCAAAAACAATAAATATGCATTAACAATTGGAGATCAATCAAATAAAGGAAGTTAAGGTCCTCAATTGCTACATTTACATGAACACAATTGACTGGATTAAAATAAAAATGCTTCATATAAACATGCCATTCAGATTACTGAGGATGTAAAAACGTGACCACAAGAAAGAAATAAAAGCACACTGAATAACACCGTAGCTCTCCATTTCAAACGGCCATGTTTGTTTAAAACGGATGTCTATTGCTTCTCCTATGGCAGTTTCCCTTGTTTTAGATAGTTCTGCGCATGTCAAAATTAATTATGCTGTTCAGACATGTAGCACATATAAACGCCTTTTTTAATCGGATGTGAAATTCTAGACCAATCTCTGATTGGATTAAAGATATTTTGCACATGTAAACAAAGCTAATTATATGAGCTGCAAATGACCTGCAAACATAGGGATCAACAACCTCGTGATTCTCTCTCTAGGAATGTCAAATGTTCAAATTGCATTGTAGTTCACCTGAGAGATTATCAAAAATCTGTGCAATTTTTCCTACTGTTCACTGTAGTTTCTGCATAATGATAGGGGACACTGGATCTCTGTGTTGCGCCAAGTAGATTATTTTCACAGGTAATGCTGTTTAACGACTCAGAAGTGCAGTCACTTCACTACTCTATATCTGTAATTATACATAAGTCTTGAATTAATCAATTTAAAAAAAAACAAAAAAACACAAAGAGCACCACCTTATTCCTTGTCCCTAACAGAACAACTACTCTACAATACCAACAACTAAATCTCCCACAGATGGAAATGAATCAGTCAATTAAGAGTCTGAAAAGTTCCCACTGACAAAAATCTGCAAAGTTTCAAGGGTTGAAATGGTCAAAAAAGATAAAACAGCTACACATGAGCAAATCAAACTGGGGTTAAAATATTCAACAGCCACGCTATAAATTAAGTTTGCCTAGCAAAGGAGGCATGTATTGGTTAGTTCTGTTGCCTCAATTTCCTCTTTATGTTATTCTAAATCTCTCTAATGCTTTACTTTCTCTGCCTTTAGAACATAAAAAACTGCATTACTCTGAATATGATCTGTAGCTTGTTACCCTCAAAGTTTTTATTTAATTTATTCTGATGTCCACATGGTTGCTTTAGAGGGTTTTTTCATCTCCTTTTGTTTACATGTGCTCCTAATTTACACACTTTTCCCCATCTTTGAGTGTCTAATATTTTATTAATTGGAAGGAGTTTATTGTTTAGGCAAACTGAATGAGGGATAATTCCTTCAACCTTCCATGATTTCCTTATTTGTGAACTCTTTGCAACAGAGCTGGCACATACAAATAATGAGCGGTGAAACGTGGGTTTGTTACGAGCAAAGAGGAGAACATTTAAAATATGGAAAATTTATAGACTAATAAAAAATAAGGACATGGGGATAAGTGTTAAGTGATGAGATAAAAGGGAGAAACTAGGGTGAAAAAGAGAGGAAGAAACATCTTAAAATACAACCTAGTGACAAAACTATTTGAAAACCTAAAACGTTTACCTCTTTTGATAAACATGCCAAAAATAAGCACTACCCAGTTTTGGTAACAGAAACCGTCATCATTGTGGGTGTTGTTACTTGATGAATGAGGCTACAAATTTGCTATTTTCAGAATCAGTAAGGTATTAGAGACTGTTCAAATGGAAAATCAGAGGGAACTGATATTTCCTAAAAAAGTTCTTCAGTTAATTCAGGCTACAAGAGAGCAAGTGAAAGCCTGATTTTACTAGATACCAGTTAGGCTGTATAAAATGCAGCAACATTATACAAATTTAATGTTTTGATTGTTCAACCTCAGTCTTTCACGAAACATATCTGACATTTAATGTTTTTTTTTATTTTTTATATTACAGTTTAAAATAAATAGAATACAATTTTGGCAGTATTGCATAACAATTATTACAAGATGCGATGACTGCAACACTTTTTGAAGTGGATGAAAATTCCACCGCATGATCCCCAAAGCACTTGCTACACATAATGCACCCCACTGATCCTAATATATATGTAATAAACATGAGAGTGCTTCAAAACTGAGAAACATACTTTACAAACATGACAACACTTGATGTTCCAGAAAATTACCTTTATTTCAATATAGTAATCTGGATTAGTAGGTCAAAGTAAAAAAAAAAAATCAATGCCTTAAATAAACAACAGAATCGATGCATCTTTGAAAAAGGTAGTAAAAAATGTAGGGTTACAGCAAGAGGAAAAAACAGAGTGAGTGAATACAAACAGCAGAAAGGAAAGGAGGACAGAGAAAAAAGGAAACTGAATTTCATTTAAGCACCCACCCACCCACCCACACCTGCCGCCCCCTCACCCGTATGCACCCTGCAGCCCTCTGCTGCTGGTTGTGCTTTGTCCTGATAAGACCCAGTGACAGTCACACACAAACACTCACTGAAGGAGTACAGTCAAACACATACGTATAACCACACTCAAAGAAGGGCCCCTCAAGCAGCCTTGGCCTGCGGTCTGTGAGACGTTCTTTTCTATAAAGAAGATGTGTGTGTGTGTTCTGCTCAATATCTGAGTAACAGCCAGGGTAAACACAGTATGCCAGAATGTCACGGTTCGAAGGCCTTCACACCTCCGTCACAAATAGCCCAGTCAGCCGTGGATTGTGTGTATTTGTGTGCGAGAGCAAAGGGCAGTGATAGTTGGAAACACTGACCATGTGTTTCTGTGACTGTTTAGAGAACGAGGAGGTAGGCTGTATGCGATAAGTGTAATCGCATGGTTAACAGTGGGTAAGAGGAAGACAGTGCGTGAGAAAATGTGATGAACTGGACCTAATTCTTCCAATTTCTTCTGCTCCTGTAAGTCTCCTGATTTTTTGCCAAAAAATTAATCAAGTTGCAAAATTCTATTTTATTTCAGCCTTTTTACTAGTCTGAGCCTAAAAACAAAATATAAAAATCACAAAAGGAAGTAAGATGAATATGGCAAGGAACTGTTGCGTACCTGTAAAACCAAGTTTAAAGGAAGGTCAGCTACCAGTGTGTATAGTGGTTGAGTATGAGGCAGGGTTTGTTTATAAAAGCTACACAAACTGGCACATACAGCTGACCAGGTTTGGCTCTTCACAATCTGATGGAGCCAAGAATTTTAAAAGGTACTTGGCATCCAGTAGTCACCTCTGATCAGACTAGAAATTTAACATATAGTGCACTGAAAAGTATTAGCCCCAGCTATCTTTCATTGGTGCCTTTTAGTCTTCTGATTGAGTTTTTTTAAAGCAAATTTTTTTTTTGTAAAAGATTCTGAGCATATAAAAAAAATAATGAATTAATTTCTTTAGGGAAATCAACAATCAAAACTAATCAGGTCCTATGTGGAAAAAAAGTATTTGTTTCCTAAATCTAAAACTTGAATGTGCTTTATAGTAAAATCTGCCATTGAATGTTTGTGATAAAAGGCAATGAGTCAACATTACTGTGAATGAATTGTAGCCTAACCCTTTCTATGCATAACTGTTTCTGTTCTTGAATGACATGTTTAAAGTCATGCCAAAACACTTGAATGAGATTAAAGTTTAAAATTAAGAGGTAGACTTGCTTGTGTGTTATAGGTCATTGTCCTGCTCCCATGCCTAGATGAACTACTGCTTGACTGCTTGGCAAGACATTCTCCAACAGGATTTTCTGCTAGACAGCAGAATTCATGCATCATCAATTACATCAAGGTCCTAAAGCAGCAAATCCTTCCCAAACCTTCAAACCACTACACAGTGACTGTCATACTGAGAAGTAAAATCAGCACTAAAATGTTAGAAAATCAATGCATCAACTTGTTTGTTCTATACATTTGTTTTCTATAATATTTCAAATGTTGAATTGGAATGGAGTGAATTGTTAAGTGAGGCAGAACTGTGTTGTACCCAACCTCTGGCTGGGATGTGTCAGACACAGGAATTTAATGGGCAGTTGGCACATGCTCATTTCTGTCTCTTTATATCGCCAATATACATGTTTGATTACACATGTACAACACATGCTGATGTTCTAGTCTTTCTAATATATTTAATAATTGTGTGTGACATTTTTAATCTTTCTGATTGGCCTTAGAAGAATAGTTAAAATGCTGCAGGATGAGGCAAAAAATATCGTGCCTAACTGATACCCAATATGTGCAATGGGAAACAGATGCTTTTCTTTTATGCATTGAAGAGACCATAAACAGCCAAAGAAGCAATCCTGGACAACTCTTCTTATGGTTCATATCCAATGGAACAGGCAGATTTTTAGAAATGAAGGCAAATAAAGATGTTTTTTGTCTGTTCAATGTTAGATGAGTTCTCACAATGTGATGACTGATCAGTGACTTTTGAAAGGGAAGAATAAATGGGGGGGGAAAAAAAATCAGAAAATACAGAGGAATGGAGTAAATCAGGAATCACTTTATATGTTAAAATGTAATGTGAAATAATGGAGTGAAAAAAAAAACAGAAAACACAAAATCCTTTATAAATGTAAGCATCTGTTAATGCAATTAAGAACAATAAAGTGGAAATATGGAAAGGCTATAAATGTCCTGTTAAAAAACGTTGTTTTGTGTGTTAAGTCAAACTCTAATGGTAACAAAACAAATGATAACAATGTTGTTGCAGAGTGACGGAGCGAGAGAGCGAGAGCAGCCTTCATTACGATTCTCAATCAAGTTATCCAGAGCCTTGATTGCTCGAGTGAGACTGAGCCTTGCTTTTAACAAAACAAACACGTAAGCATGTCTTAGGATAGCTGAGCCCAGGCAGGCTGAACTTTGCCTGGCACTCATCAAGACGTTGGGTCAGATAAAACCCCAAGGTTGTAACGAGGGGAAAAGTGGAGTACGAGATGGCAATCAAGGAACAAAACAGAAAAGAAGTAAGGAGGAGAAAGTACAAAAAGACAACAGAAGAAACAAATCCACAGGTTGAGTCTTTTATCATCTTCCTTAAGTCTACCTTCAGCTTGTTTTGTTTTTACCATGAAGTAACTTTAATTCCTCTCTAGCAATTTTCCGCCTCGTCGCTCTTTTAATTCAAGAATTTGTTTGTTCTGCCATTTGGAGACTTTGTTGATTCATGCATATTTGATTTGAAAATGTCACTCATTATACATATTTTCTACCTGCTTAATCTGTCAGGCCATGACTTTCCCAATGATTCCCTCTGTATTTAGACAAATTCTCTTCAACAAACCATAAATAACGTTATTTGTCATTGCTGTTCTAGTGGCTGTGTGTGTGTGTGCACGCGTGCGTGCATGCAGGGGGTGGGGGTGGGGGATTTTCATATACAAAACAAAGATGAGTTAAGGTTACAAAATGTTCACCTCAAAGAGATTTTGAACATGTAACTTTTGTATTTCATTTATTTATACCTGCTAGCTTTATTTGTTTGCCTTAACTGTTCTATCTGGTTCCAAAAAAGGTCTTGGACACAATTTCTAAAGAAATTATACTTAAAGTCTCCGACATTTACAGTCAACATATCGATAATGTATTTAATCTGTTAGACGGTCAACTGTCGAGGCTAGATTGGATTCAAACTGGCAGTTAATTCCAAGGTTGTGCAGCCAAAGTTTGAGATGGAACCATTGGGCTACACAGTCAAAAAGGTAAAAATACAACAGTGATAACTGCAACCTTGAGATGATTGTAAACTAAATGTACTGATAGAATGTACTTCTGCTGGAATTGCAAATATAGCATTAAAAGTATTAAGTTACTTTTGAACTAAACATAAAATAAAATTTAAAAAATAATAAAATAAGTGTAACTTCGCAACCTACCCACAATGTGAAAAGTAAAAAAATATCATTCAGACCAAGGCATCTTTGTGCTTGGTTGACCACCAAACCAGCCTGGCCCTAGTATTGTCAAGAGGAAGATAAGAAACATTAGAGCCAACAATGCAGGAAGTTGGAAGACTTTTATTTAACCAGCAGCTATGCAATTCAATTCCGTTTACCTATATAGTGCCAATTCACAACAGATGTCATCTCAAGCCACTTTACAAGAAAAGTAATTTTAATACAATTATACGAACATTCTAACCAGTTAAAGTTTTCTAATAAAGGAATTGCAGCAAATTGCACTGAGTCGTTGACATGAGGTTGTACCCTGTACATGCATACTCCAACCACAGTAATCCCTCATTCTGAGCTATACGCCTTAATCGATAATATTAACAGAAAAGAAGACTTAAAATATATCAGGTTCTGAGATTCTATCTAGTCAGACTGCTTTACTGTGAATTGAACTGAAACAATTTATCATTAAATTTTTTTCGATTTACCTGTATGTGAACACCACCTGTGAAGACCTTCTGCTTATATGCTACGCGCAGCTAATGGAAGTGCTAAAAAAAAAAAAAACAAAAAAAAAAAAAACAAGACCAATTTTTGTCCTATCCTTCACAATAAAAAACTGATAATAGAACACAGAGAGGAAGAACAATGAGAAGAAAGATTAGGTAACTGAGCATCAAAGTGGTGAAGGATGAGGTGGAGAGAGATGGGCCCTGCCCTGGAAAGGAGCTGGAGAAGAGCAGGAGGAGGAAGAGGATAAGCTAAGCCTACAGCAATAGCATTTCTTGTTGGAGCACTGAGGGCACAACTAATGGATATGGCAGCAAAGAGAAGGATGATAAATGACTTGGTGCATGTATGAGTATGTGTGTGTGTGTTTCTATGCAGTTTACTGTACGACTGTTTATACTTTTGTGCATGGAAGTGACAAAGCATAGCAGGTGTGTGTGTGTTCGTGTGAGAGAGCGCCAGCGCCGATGATGCACTCTATTGGAGCATGTGGTTGATGGTTTCTTAAGAAAGATGATTACTGACTTCATCCTCCGCTTTAATCTCTTCATCAGCTTTTTATTTTTCTCATCTATATTGATGACTTCATATTTCAGTAGTTACCCTTATGCTAGAACATTCGTGGAGTTTAAAGAATAACACAAATTTATTTTGTGTAGTTTAAAGTGACAATTTTATATATATATATATATACATATATATATACATATATATATATGTGTTGTCCATAGATGTCTGTTTTTTGCTCAACAGAGAAAGTGAGACTTTCAGCAAATAATGGGAAGGTTGAAGTACTTAAAAAGTTATTCTGACAGCAAGTACTTGTTCAGGAAGTCAGGAAGGAAGGAAGGAAGTCAGGAAGGAAGTAAGTCAGGAAGGAAGTCAGGAAGAAAGAAAGAAAGAAAGAAAGAAAGAAAGAAAGAAAGAAAGAAAGAAAGAAAGAAAGAAAGAAAGAGAGAGAAAGAAAGAAAGAGAAAGAAAGAAAGAAAGCAAGAAAGAAAGAAAGAAAGAAAGAAAGAAAGAAAGAAAGAAAGAAAGAAAGAAGGACACAATAGGAAAACAAAGGACAATACTGAAATTATATTTTCCAGAGCAGTGTAGGAACCATGTGTTTATGCTGGTGGTGTTGCTCATGCTTTACCTTGTTTAAAATGCGCTCTCCTCAAGCTTTCCAAATGTGCACCCTAACCCAACAACTCTGACCTCATGAGACTCAAAGCCTGGGGCCATGTCTCATTTACTACTGGGTACAGAGCCTGTGGTTTGGCAAGGTTGTGATAAGGATTCAGTAATAGCTTTCTTTGAAAGACGAGATAAAAAGGAAAGCAATACGTTATAAGGCTGAGCAATTAATAAAGGTCAGTTATTCGGACTCTGACGACAAGTGACGGAGGAAGGCCTGTAATCTGCATGTAGATAACACAGAGAGCTGGACCAGAAACATAAAGAGCCAGGGATGAATAGTCCTGTGTGTGTAAAGCCTGAGACAGATAAAGCACAGGTATACCTGTCGGTCACTGGGGAGTGATACTGATTCAAATTCTCAAGTCCATTTTGAAGACATGAATTTCGTAACATCTGTGAAACTTTGCAGTTGTGTCTGCTAATGGTGTTGATGAAGAACAACATTAAACCTGGTTGGTGTCCAGCCCTACATGTACTACTGCACTTGACAAATGGTTGCTATGCCTTACATGACGCCTGCAGTCACTGCCACTTGGCACGATTAATATTAGCTTTTATGCTAATGTAGCATTTGGCTTTGTAAGAACAAGGCAGTATTTCCATAGAAAGTCATTCATCCCAGCCTGTTTATGGCCTTATGGGCCACGACAGAATTATTGCTGCACAGTACACATGCTGTTGTCACTGTGCCAAAAGCCAATATTACACATACAGACAGCAGAAACACGGGAGGATGAAAGGAGGAAACCCCAAGACAAAAGGCACACAGGATGGAGTGGAACGTGTGCAGATAAACTAAATCTGTATGTTTGTTACTATATGCGGTATATTTGTTAATATATTGTGAAATAAATGGTCAATTTTAGTAATTTATTTTAAAACCAGTACCAAATAAAGAAATGGGTGCCGCTGAGATGACAGCCATGCTGACTGTGGCAAAACACCAGGGGTCTTACCTCAGAGTTGTTGACACGTCCCTCCTGGAAAGAACAATCGTTGGCGTTTTGGGTGCACATGTGGCGGTACTTGCACCAGTGGCATGGGAAGGAGCCATTCACACAGGAAAGGCAGCTGAAACAGATTAGAAGAAACCATGGAGGAAGTTAGCAAAGTCTGATGCATTTGTTTATGGATTAAGATAGCTTTACGTTACATATTGTCAACTAATTTTTTATTGACAGTTTTTTGTGAAACATCTCTATTCTAGATCTTGTTATGGGAAAATAATTTCAAGATTAGTTCTATTTCATGATTAGTAATTATTAGTAACTGCATCCAGGGAATAAGGCATAATTCTTGGAACTCAATGAAAAGACTGAAGTTGAAGAATTCTAATGGACGTTTCACCTACTCTGGTCTAACTGAAAGGACCCCACTAATTATCGTTAAGCGTGTAGAGTAGACCACATCTCTTATAAAAAGCTCACAGAGGCAAAAACATAGATGAGTAAATAAAAATAAAAAGCCATGTAGAGGGAGAGAGAGGTGCCCGGAGACTGAGGGCCCCTTGTATTAGGGTCCGGCCATAATAAACACTTTCAAAATGCCAATCAAGACCGATTCCTCATCCTTATGGAATTCTGATACAGTAATTATTACAAATATGGCAGAAGGATAGAAGTAATAATAAATTATGCAAATAAAACCAACTATCAGCCTGAAATGGACAGGTAAAGTATAGACTTATGGTTACAATTTTAAAACAACAAAACATTTTCTTACAGTTTGAGGTTCTTTTAAATAAATAATATTTTAAAAAGACGTATGTTAAAGTAATAGACTGACCAGAGCTACAAAGAGCATGGAGGAGCAAGACACAACAGTCCTACAGTACCTGTTGTTGCGCATCGCCAGAGCTTTCCAATTCAACAGTTTAACCATGCTTAAAAAATAAAAGACTACTTCAGCTTTTAGGAAATACTTCTGGTCACAAAATGGATTGTGACTGTGTGGAAAAAAAAGTGTTCAAATATGTGGTAAATGGCCTGAGCTTGTATAGCACTTCTTTTAGTCCCTACGGACCCCAAAGTGCTTCACACTACATCAGACACACTGGTGATGGCAATCTATTAACATATTTACATTTCTGTAGTTATTAAAATCAAAGTAGCATGCTGGTCAAAGAATGAGCTTTCAGAAAATCTATATCACATAGTATATACAACTTCAAATTTTGTTTCATGTTTCTACCCAAGGTTATTTTACTAGCCGGTGAACCTGTGAAATGATTTTTTTTCCTTTTCACCTTTCATCCCCTGATCTTTGGACTTAAAACTTGACTAAACCTCCCTCTCATTCATCAGTTTGCTTCAACCTTCCATTGCTTTCACCTTCTACACATTCACAGACTTCTACAACAGTCATCCAATTCTGTGCATACGGTTACTCTCTTGTTACATTCTTTTTATCCACTCTGTAGTGGACCGTCCCTTATGTTTCACCATCTCTACTACACTCTGTATTCACAGCCCCTCCATTTGCTTTGTCCCCCCTGTTCCTTCTCTAAAGCTCTCTTTCATCCAAAGGGCTAAGAGCCCTGCACCGTTTTTAATTCACCTGCTTTGGCTGAAGCGAGGTGCTGATAGAGCGGCAGAAAGAGAAAGACGAGTGAAAGGAGAGAGGCGAAAAGAGAGAGACATCAAAAGCAGGTGGATTTCCCTTACAGAGGTGTATATACTAGGTATCGTGAGAGAGAGGGGGTGGAGAGGTGGCTGTCTCATGGGATAGAGATGAAACATAGGCTCAGATATCTGAAGATGATTATGAATCTATATGAGCGCTCTCATATCTAAAGAAAACCCAAGGAGAGTCACAAAGGTTTATGTATGGAGTTTCTCAAATAAATGGAAAGAAATTCTTAGTGTGGAGCATACTTTAATAAAGCCACTACTTGTTAGCAAATAAAACAACTTCATGCAAAGCTTACTAAAGGGCAATTTACACAGCTGAGTTTTAGGGTTTTATCTCTGTGCCTTATTTAGCAAGGGATTTGTGTCAGCATATGGTTTATTGGGCTAACAATGAAATACTGCATTTAATAAAGCTAAGATAGTAAACAGGTTACTTTGTATTCCACCATATCTGCCAAGTGTAAATTTGTGTGGATCAGTATAGAGTGAAAAAAAAGCACACACACCTTCCTGACAAGCTCTGGAGAGTATTTTAACCCTATGTAAAATGCCAGAATTCCTTTTCCTTGTCCGCATGAAAAATGAGGGCTTTAACTCTTGAGCTCTGAGATGGAGCCCATGTATAAATCCATCAAACCTTGACGTGGATTCATTTGGATCAATTAGGACTGCTCGTTTGTTAGGTGCACACTTTAAGTGATCATTTCCAGCCCAGAAACCCCCTCCTTTTGAACGAGATCATAGGCTGGAGCTTAATTCAATCCCACTGCCGCTTTAATTGACCAATTTAGCATTGTGCTGACAGAAGCTGTCCATTTAGAATAAAAGATGTGCAGCTAAGGAAATAACAGGCCTCTTAATACCACACAAGAGCAAAGAGGAGATTTGTCAATGTTGCTAACAAATGGAGAAAAAGTGATTAGGCTATGCTGGGTTAGCATGCAGTGCTTAGATTTAAAGTCAGAGTTGGGATTTTAGTGATGTGATGTGTCCTGAATGAAGAGATAAGAAACAGCAGATGGCTGGTCAATACAGAACGAATGAGAACACTTGTAGGGATGTACTTAAATCCCAAGCAAAACAAACTCCACGTCATTTCTCAACAAAGTAAAATATGTCCTACAACATGCTAGCCTGCTCGAAAAATTGCTAAATTATGTCATCATCTCATAGGAATAATTTGCCATTCGCAAGTAAGTGAGATGAGGTTTTATTTTAATTTTTTTAGGCAAGATGAACTGGATTCACCCCATTACAAACCAGAGCAAGCAACCTAAAGGAGAGCTTTTCTTTAAACTTTTTTCATATGTAAATTAACAATTTAAACAATTTAAACTAACATATATAAACTAAAAATTAAAAGAGACTAGAAATGCATTGATTTGTTTCAATGTGGTGACTTAGCTAAGCAGGTCAAACTATCACAATGTTTGACAAACTAAGGCTCATTGGCATTATCATTATTATAAATTAGATAATTAAGGCAGTTTTATATATCTAACAATGGCTATCAGCAGTGGCCTTAAATTATATATACTTCTATATCTTCTGGTCTGACTGCAGCTGGCAGGACTAGACTGGCTGGGAGTGCTTTGCCAGTGACTGCTGTTAGCTGTTTTTTTTTTTGTTTTTTTTGTCCAACAGTTTTTTCCCATTGTTTATCATCCAGTGTCACTACCTAAGTGCAGTCCTGGGCACTGCTCTCCCTGTGCCAAGCCCAGGAGGGCCCAGCACTCCTTCTTGCCTGAGGAGTGAGCAGGCCCTTCTTTTCACCTACGAAAGGTACTTTTTGTTTTTACATCATAATTTCTCCAGTATTGATTTTTTATTTACAGTACTATTTTTGACCTTATCTCTTAGTAACATGAACATGCAATAATAAAATATATTTTAAGCAAAGTTTAAAGATGTTTTGTTTGTAATCTATATTCAGAATCTCAATGGACCGGGAAAAAAAAGAAGATACGACCCCCTGTTTGAACTGTAGGTGTGAATGACTGCTGCAAGATTACGGCTGCTGTTGCTTCAAGATGGTGACAAATGCCAACATAAGCTATTAATTGAGAAAGGTATGTGGGATATATGCAATTAGAAAATCCAGGTACTCCAGAATAAAATACTAATTTGTTAGTTTTGGAATTTTGGAAGTTGCTTTTTTTTATAAAGTCACATAGAACAGCAACCGATTCACTAAGATCACAACACTGATCTTAAGCAGCTTGTATTGTTAAACCCCTGGATATTACTGAGGCAAATTACAGTGCATCCGGAAAGTATTCACAGCAGTTCCCTTTTTCCACTTTTTTTAATGTTACAGCCTTATACCAAAATTGATTAAATGTATTTTTTTCCCTTAAAATTCAACACACAACACCCCATAACGACAAAGTAAAAAGAAATGTTTAGACTGTTGCAAATTTATAAAAAAAAAAAAAAATCCTTAGAAATCACATGTACATAAGTATTCACAGCCTTTGCACTGTACTTTGTTGATGCACCTTTGGCAGCAATTACAGCCTCAAGTCGTTTTGAATATGATGCCACAAGTTTACCACACCTTTCGTTGGGTAGTTTTGCCCATTCCTCTTTGGAGTACCTCTCGAGCTCCATCAGGTTGGATGGAAAGCGTCGGTGCACAGCCATTTTCAGATCTCTCCAGAGATGTTTAATTGGGTTTAGGTCTGGGCTCTGGCTGGGCCACTCAAGGACATTCACAGGGTTGTTCTGTAGCCACTCCTTCGATATTTTGGCTGTGTGCTTAGGGTCATTGTCCTGCTGAAAGGTGAACCGTCGCCCCAATCTGAGGTCAAGAGCGGTCTGGAGCAGGTTTTTTATCCAGGATGTCTCTCTACATTGCTGCATTCATCTTTCCCTCTATCCTGAATAGTCTTCAAGTTCCTGCCGCTGAAAAACATCCCCACAGCATGATGCTGCCACCACCATGCTTCAGTGTAGGGATGGTATTGGCCTGGTGATGAGTGGTGCCTGATTTTCTCCAAACGTAACGCCTGGCATTCACTCCAAATAGTTAAATTTTTGTCTCATCAGACCAGAGGATTTTGTTTCTCATTGTCTGAGAGTCCCTAAGGTGCCTTTTAGCAAACTCCAAGCGGGCTGCCATGTGCCTTTTACTAAGGAGTGGCTTTCGTCTGGCCACTCTACTATGCAGGCCTGACTGGTAGATTGGTGCAGAGATGGTTGTCCTTCTGGAAGGTTCTCGTCTCTCCACAGAGGAATGCTGGAGCTCTGACAAAGTGACCATCGGGTTATTGGTCACCTCCCTGAACAAGGCCCTTCTCCCAGGTTCACTCAGCTTAGAAGGCCGACCAGCTCTAAGAAGAGTCTTGGTGGTTCAAACTTCTTCCACTTACGGATGATGGAGGCCACTATGCTCATTGGAACCTTCAAAGCAGCAGAAATTTTTCTGTAACCTTCCGCAGCCTTGTGCCTCAAGACAATCATGTCTCGGAGGTCTACACTCAATTCCTTTGTCTCCATGCTTGGTTTATGCTTTGACATACACTGTCAACCCAGGGGCCATCCTCCTGAGACCCGGCCCATTCATTTGTGTCCTCTGTAGTGGACATTTTGTTAACCTGTATTCCCATTGAATTTTTGGAGTACCCTATCAAGCTCTCTTATATACTGTAGAGGACATCCTGGGCTTTCCAGTGATATGCCATGTGATTGGTTTGCATGCTGGGAACTTTACTTTTTCTCACTGTCAAGATGGCCGCCATAGCAACAACCACATTTTATGGAAAGAGGAAAGGCAAGTCAAATATTCCTAATTTAATGCTATTTCAACCATTATAATTATATATATTCTTGTTTATTAACATGTCAATAACAACACTTTTACATCTGAAAAAAGTTTAATTTATTTTATTCCGGAATAACTGTCATTTAATCAATGTCAACTGTAGTGGACACCAGGACAATTTTAGTGTATTTAATGGCTGCACATTGTTTTAGGGGAAAGAAGTAAGGTGGAGAGGATTCTTTACCGGATAATAGAGGGAGATTCAGATTTGGAGTTGTCAGATGAGGAAAAGAATGAAGATGAGTACCAACCTGTTATAGGGGAAGATGAAGATGAAGACGGAGAGGAAGAAGATCCAGGAGAATCTGATGAGATTGAGTCAGAGCCAGAGAGAGAGCAAGAAAATCGTCGTGTTTTGTGGGCCAGGACTAGCGTGTATGTTTTATTTAGTTTCAAGCTAATGTATTTCAATTCTCATTTTCATTTTAGATTATTATAGTAGGATATTTGTAACAACTGTTGAATAAGTGTATGTTGCTTGAAAATATAGTCATGACATTATTCAATAGGGAGTCGTAGCACAAAGATGACAGTGAAAGTAATGGATTAATTCCAATGGATGTGTAAAAATTAACAGTAATTCTCATTAACTTTCATTAATTTGTTTTTTTTATTCCGCTCCCCCAATCCATCATAATAGATTCACACCAGTGCTACCTGAGCTACCCAAGAATCAAGATTGCCCTGAAATCCGTAAATACTGGAGTCCAATCCAGTACTTTTCACAGTACATAGATGACAAAATCTTTGAAGATCTGGCAGCTTTTACGAATCAAAGACAGCTGCAAACAACAGGAGTGTCACTGACTACCACTGCCCAGGAAATTAAGATTTTCTTTGGCATATCAGTACACATGGCCTGCCTGGGCTATCCCAGCGTCAAAATGTTTTGGGCTAAAAAAACCCAAGTCCCAGTAATTAGCAGAAAAATGACAAGGGATAGGTTCTACAAGCTGAGAAGCTCACTCAAGATTGTCAATGACCTGGATGTAGCTGAAGAGACAAAGAAATCAGACTTTCTTTGGAGAGTCAGACCATTGCTTGACCGTGTGAGGCAAGGTTGCCTCAGTCTTCCAAGGTGTGACAAGGTGTGCATCGATGAGCAAATCATCCCTTTCACAGGCCGCTGCCCAGTCAGGCAGTATGTGCCAGGAAAACCAAACCCTACTGGCCTAAAGGTTTTTGTGCTCGCCTCAACAAATGGCCTGGTCCTGGATTTTGAGGTTTATCAGGGAAAGAACACATTCAGGGGCCAAAGACTGGGAATTGGAGCCGCAGCGGTCTTGCGAATGGTGGAGTCTGTTCCTAGAGGAACATATGTGTTCTTTGATCGATATTTCACAACAATTGATCTCATGGATGCCTTACTCTCAAAGGGTCTTCCAGCAACTGGAACTATTATGAAGAATAGAGTTCCAAAGCAATGCAACCTGCCAGAAGACAAGCAGCTGAGAAAAGAAGGGAGAGGGGCTTCAGCAACGTTGGTCCGGAGGGACCCTGAGCTGGCAGTGACAAAGTGGTTTGATAATAAACCCGTTCTGATGGCCTCCACTGTCTATGGGAGAGAACCAGAGGACATCTGTAGCAGATGGTCCAAAAAAGAGAAAGTTCATACCCAAGTGAGAAGGCCAGCAGTAATCAGGGAGTATAATGACAATATGGGTGGCGTGGACCTCTGTGACCGAATGCTGAGCTTCTACCGCATGTCAACACGGACCAAGAAGTGGACTTCACGTGTGATGACACATTTCTTTGATGTAGCAATCACAAATGCCTGGATCCAGTACAAGTGTGACAGTGCAGCTCTGAATCGACAACCTAAGAACACGCAGCAGTACCTGGACTTCAAATTGCATCTGGCTGAAGAGTTACTGGACAGTCCATCATTTGTTGACAGCAGTGAAGACAATGAGGAAGAGTTTGAGCCACCAACCAAAACAAGGATCCCGCAACCAGAACCCTCTGTACGTAGATTAGGAGCCAGGCACATGCCAGAGATGATGGACATAAAACATGCAGAAAGATGCAGAAACATGGGCTGCAATGGAAAGACCTACATGAGATGCACCAAATGCAAGATGTTCCTCTGCATAACTAAAAAGAAAACATGCTTCCAGGATTATCACCGTTAAAATGAAGAACTACAAAACTGCCACTGTTCTCCATCGCCATGCCACTATAGCCTATCTTACAGTTCACTCTTGAATTTCATACATTTATTGTCCTTGGAAGGTATGAGCAACTGATGAGTTACAACAAAAGTTATTTTGTTTGATCAAATTAAATGTATTCTTGGGTTAATATCCCCCTACTGACATAATCTGTTTATTTTCTTCATGTTCCAAATGTTGTCATATTTTAGCATGGACATCGTCCTGTTGTCCTCTACAGTGGGCATGCTGTAAAATTTAAACTACAAATAAATTTGAAAAAAATAAAATTGTAAGATGTTTTATTAGGCCCAAGTAGATAGGAAAACACAGAAAAAGGAAATTGCAAGACACTTTTTTTCCCTCGGTTCCAAATCATGTCCAATCTACTTAATTTACCATAAGTGGACTCCAATTAATCTGCTGAAGCACCTCTAGGATGATCAGTGGAAACAGAATGCACCTCAACTCAATTCTGAGCTTCACGTCAAAGGCTGTGAATACTTATGTACGTGTGATTTCTCAAGTTTTTTATTTTTATAAATTATAAATTTGCAACAATTTCAAATACACTTTTTTCAGATTACCATTATGGGGTGTTGTGTTTAGAATGTTATGGGAAAAATGAATTTATTCCATTTTGGAATGAGGCTGTAACAAAAAAAAAATGTGGAAAAAGTGAAGCGCTGTGAATACTTTCTGGATGCACTGTAAATGGACATCGGTAAACGTAGTTGGGCACATTGTAATGCTTGTTAGTGTCTGTTCAAACAGAAACAATCACAAGTCTGAATGTCAAAAACCTTGGATCAGCAAATCAAAGTTCATCAAAATACACTTCAACACCACCTTAAGTCAATAGGTAACGCAAATCAAACAGAAACAGTACATTGTATAGTTAGCTGCCATCCCATTACCCTGATAACCATTTGTATCCAACTTACATGTTTTATTCATGTCAAATCAAGCTTGTTAGTCTAGCAGTGCCTTTAAAATAATGAGAAAAATATCAGCAGGTAACTGCCTGTGTTTCTTTCTTTTATAAGCATGAACTTTTAAATAAAAGAAGGTTCCATTATAATGGCAGCAGCAACCCCCTACAGCTTCGATTGCAAGGCTCCATGTCATGAGCGGCCGTTGGATTTCAAAGCCTCCATTACAGCCTGGGTGCACCCCTTGTCAGTAAAAGCCCACCCAGTGCTATTGGTGTTACATTCTCTTTATCAAGGGTAGGATCTTATTTTCAGACCCCCCCCCAGCATCACCTTATTGCTCCTTCATGTCCTTTACCGTTGCCTGCAGCCAGTCTGAGGCTTTGAGCAGCTGGAGACATGCTCCCTGTATGCTACGCTTGCATTGTTAATTTAAGCCTTTCATATTCAAGTGCTAATCGAGATACACTAGCAGTGTTTCTTCAAAGCAAAACACAATAGACTGATTCACTCCTTGTGTGTCTGCTTGGTCAGTTTGGAAGCCGTCGTCCAATGAGGCACAACAGACTCTCCTGCATTTGGCAAAATTACTTATTTATTGACTACTCTCCACTTCAAAGGCAAGGAGATGAATTATTTAACACCCTCAAGGACGTGTCTATCAATTTGGCTAGCGGATCTCCTAAAATGTGACAAGGATTATACGAACATAAAAAATAAAAACCTAGGATCAACTATTTATACGCAACATGGTATTGCTGCATGTATGAGTTCAACTTGATTGAACATTTATAATTCTTAAGCCTTTTCTGCTCATCTTTTTAAACACCTTTCTCTTGAAAAAGCTGATCTTTAAATTAAATTGTTCTGGGGACCACTAACTCACAAACGATCTAATCTCTGTCCAAATCAAACTGACCACAGCTAGGACACGTGGTTCAAATGACCTCTTGCATACACTTAATCTTCAAATCATTTCCAGACTCTCTCCATCTTAATTAAGCACGGGATACAGAATGAAAAAAAAAGCATATGGAAATATTTAATTAAGCAGTAATCATGGCCGTGGGCGATTTTCTATTTCAATCTCAGAAACCCTTAAACTTAAACTCTGGGGATTCGAATTAGATTAATACAACTATGTAAATTTGTGGCATTTTTTAAGGAACAGGGCCACCATGTAATCTATTGAGTAAATAAGGAGAAGGAGCATGTGCTGAGGAGGATTCAGGGAATGGGTATGAGGAAAATCGAACTACACAGTATGCAACATAAAACATGAAGAACACATAAGCATTGGTTTCTTTCCCGTGTTGAAGTAAACCAAAACTTTAAAATGTTACAAGTTCAAAACCATTTACATATTTTTAGTACCGACCATTTAAAGTTTTTTAAATGAGTCACAAAAGCAAGTGGTCACAGAGTTGTGCAGCACTGCCCATGATCCTCCCCCTGTTGCTGAGCACTGCTAGTCAGCTGGGAGACAGAAATGTGCAACACTTCCCCCTTTATCAAATAGACAAATTGGGATGTCTGACAAAAAAATGACCCGTTAGGAAAACCGTGGACAGTCATTAAGTAAAAACTAAACAAGACTCAACCGTTTAACTTATTAATGTAAAACTATTTTTAAAACTAGACATGGCAAGCTAAAAGTTGGATGGCTGTTAAAGGGTTGACTGAGGTTGCAGGTCATCTGCATTTGGATCTGGCATTTCTCAATTGCCTCTCGACACAACCCCATAGTTCAGGTCAGGTGAGTTTGTTGGCCAATTAAGCACAGGCCTATATCATGCAAAATCCAATTTTTGGTGTTTTCAACCATCTGGTAAAGCAATTTTCTCATAAACACCCCCATCAGAGACTTTTTTGGCTAAATTCATGCATGTCAGAGTAATCCTCCTGAATTCTGCTCTCTGAGCAGCTGCCCCTCCCTCTCCAAGAAATCGACTGAGTGTTCAACCAGTGACATCACAACTTGTTTGCTTAATGGACTCAGCTATGTTGGTCAGGGCTCTGTCTAAAGCCTGGAGTTTTATCAACTGAAATAGGCTTTACTTACTGCGTTTTTTTACAACAAAAAAAAACAAATGTCTGAGCCCTTAAAATAACAGAGTTTCATTGTGGTACTTCATGATTTTCAAATTCTTTGTCAGAATACTGTTTGAGATTAAGCTCAGCACTGTTAGTCTCAGTGTGATCTGCTCCCGGGTATGCAGCGGAGCGGAGCACTGGGGTGCAGGAGGAGGATTTATAGAGAAACGAGCCGTTTCACTTTGTGGTCCAACATTAACTACAGGATACAAGTTAAATTTCAGGACAAATTAATGCTGTATAACACCAATTGTAACATTTTATATAAATTTTTTTATGTACATATATATGTCTATCCAAAAAGTTGAAAGCTATAAATTAGCATGATATAGTCGCTTTAAGCTCTGACCTGTTGTGGCTTCCCCTTATGTGTAGGGTGTCAATGTCCTCTGGACATTAATCCAGTAGGCAGTCTTCTCTGAGATCATGTAGGCTACTGACCCAGACAGAGACTATTTAGAGTACGGGTGTCCCGGGGGCCATTTACAGCCCTTTGACCAATTTTGCACGGCCCTTGACCACTATTCAAGATTGGTACATTCTACAATTTGCACCACAACACAATTGACTGATTCAGATGGAGAATTTCTTTAATAAGGGCATTATTTTTGTGGGCAAATTAAAATGATTAGAAAATGTTCCGTGATACAAAACAAATTAGTCATCTTTTAACAATCATATTTTTTTTTGCTTTCTTTTTGTTTTCATTGTGTAAACAGCTAAGGCAAAACCAGACATAGAGACAACCAAGCGTAGCTAAAAAAAAACATTTTCAAAGAAAGTGACCAAAACCACCATCTCGGGACTTCAGAAAGAAATTAAATTTAGGCTTTAATCTGGAGTGTTTACATTCATGTCATCACTACATGTATGTCCATTAACATGCACTGTCCCAAATAAATAAAAATTAAAAACCCAGTTCTGCTGAGAAACAGCTGATTTTTTTTAAAAATTAGCACCTCTTGAAAATGTGAAAACTTCATGAGGCTCAGGAAACCTTTCAAGATTGTTTTGAGTTAATTAGCTGATTAGAGTGTGACACCTTGAATTCTCAGTTTCACGTTTGGAAAACAGTATATATGTAAGTGCCCGATGAGGTGACCATTATCAGAAAATAATGGAAAGTCCATTATTTTATTTTATAATGGACACCTGAAAGGGCATTATTCCACTTATACCATGGTCACATACGAAAGAAAGAAATACTTAATTATTTAATAATACTTGAATGTGTTTTAGAGTTAAAATCGTGAGTTTTTTAAAATTTTATAAGTCGAGTGCACTATTTAATATCTCTCGCATACAGGCGTTGCCAAGCAACGTGGCCACAGCGAGCTGACCGCAGCAGTTGATCAATGATGGGAAGTGAGATGATGGCTTTACCTTACATTATGTGATACAAAGTATCATTGCGGAAGGCCAGTGCACTACTTACTGCTTGTGTATGTCCAGAGGATGATGGAAAACTTTGCGATGAGTCAACTGTTAATTAACGTTGAGTCTCCGTTTCCATTTCAGCCAGAACAATAATTTAGAACTGTCATCAGGCAATTTGACAGGACGCCTTTCCTAGGTGTACAATATCACGTTTTAACGTACACCCTCCAGCCAATAAGAATCGAGTATAAAAGGCTATAAGCTATAGGTTAAAATCAGTAATATTTTAGCACCATAATAATAGGCATAACTTCCAGAGTATTCCTTCATCTACATTTACAGTTTGAAAAATGCAGCAAAGGAAGGCGCTGCGTGGCAGACTGAGGTACGTGTGTGTGTGTGTGTGTGTGTTGGGGGGTGGGGTGGGGGAGGTGGGGTGGTTGGTGTCCAGAATTCCTTGCTGTTCCAACTCGCTACAAAGGCGTGGCCAAGACAGGGCTGGCTTTATTCACCTAAGCGGTAGGACTGAAATCATTACTGATTTCTAGAATAAAGCCCAGTTTATACTGTACTTCGCCGTCGGTGTGTCAGTGTTGCAATTCCCTGCCAGAACAGCAGGGGGTGCTGACTTTTTCTAGTGGGTCTGACTACCATTGCCGTGTTGTCTCTGGTCAACAAGAGTGTATTAACTTAAGTTTACAAACCCATATTCCCCTAAGCAGCAATGGCCAACAGAAACTCCTGACTGAGCTGTAAAGTTGTTGTTTTTTTACTGGAAGCTCAGAAAAAATACTCTAACACATGTGAACGAATACAGCGGTCTGTTTTCTTGTTCTCTACACCACATGGTATTCAAAAATCACCAAAAGACTATTTGATTACCTGGCCTTGTAATTTAAGCATCCAGTACCCAAAAGCTGTAATGACTACGAATCACATTGAATATAGAGCACTATTCTAGTGAAATGATTTGGGGCTAATGTTGAGCTAGCCAATCGCAGAAGTGTGCTCTCCATTGCATTCGATGGGCTTTACTCCATCCGCACTGGCATAGGTTATGGAGATGAACATATAAACATGCGTTTAGAGAATTATTAAAAAAGGTTTAAAGCTTGAGCAAGTAGCAATGCCCATTTCAAATTCAAGTGCAGTATAAAGCTTTAACCTGAAGAGGGCACTCCACTCAAGGTTTATGGTAGAGAATTCATATTTTTATTAAAATGTACAAAAAAAATAAAATAATGAACAGACAGTACTATGAGTATTAGTACTATTTTTACTACCGTTTATCAGCAAAAGCAGTTTATTTGGGGGTGAGTTGCACCTTATATAAAAGCAATTAGATGAGGTTACGATTTTTGTTTAAAGTTTTTGTGTTAAAAATTGGATATCACTCAAGGTTACAATGATAAAAAGTCTTACAGGCCATTGACTAAAGAAATGTCCAGATCCATTTCCAGCTAGAAAAAAGGGTTTTAACACCTTTCAATGATGATTACTCATTTACAAAGTAAATTTATTCAGTATATTAAGTATAATTGCTTTAAGGGTAACCTTAGCTCTGTCAGGAATAACAGAGCATTCTAGAAACAAAGTGGTGCATGTGGCCACGCAGCGATTATGGCAATAACATTACCAGTCTGATCTCATGAGACTCCACACTTCCAATGCCTGGCAGCCTCTGCAAGTACGCAGGACAGAGTGCCAGCTCCAAATGGGGTTCTTATCTTCACATCTCACTTCACCATCAGAGTTAGTTCATAACACACGTGTCCTGTCTGTAACTTCATTAAACATGTCCATTACATCACTCAGAGGTTGTATCAGATCAGCACAGGGAGCGGATATCATCAGAGTTCATTGGGGGAATGTCTTCTAATGGGCAACTCTCTTTGCTGCATTGCTTGTTCTACATAGGAAAAATAGTGCAACTTTATATCTTTATATGATTTCAACTCTAACAATTGCGTATGTACAATCACAGGTTTTCAATCAGACACAAGAGGTACTCTAGATGGTTTAAATAAAGTATTCAAGAGGTAGAGCAAACACAATGAGGTCCTCATGGGAGATAATTTAATGATGATCTGATACCGTAAACCACCACACCCTTAACCAGCTGAGCTAATCATCTCTGAGACAAAGGATTTGTCTACAAGAGCAGGGAATTGGGGCAACTGGGTTAAAGGTCACAATAACAGATTAGGTGTCTAAGACATGCACAGCATCAGTTAGTGCTAAGTGACACAGTGGGGAAAGGTGCGGTTATGCATGCATGTGTCTATGCCGCTGTGTGTTTGCGAACAATCCTCGAAGGAGGTTCAGCCAGCATCCTGGGGGAAGCCAGAGCAGAGCCCTGCCTGCACCCAAGGGGCCTCTGAGCCATCTGCTGCCCCAAGGCTAATACCCCACCAGACGTTTCTGGCTGCCATGGATCAGCCACGGATTGACAGGAGCGATGATATTGTGTTGGGTGGGGTCAAGGAACTGGAGGATTCTTTTACCGTGGTGGGTTGTATTATGGCCGTCTAAGAGTTAAAACAGGGGTATGGCTGTACAGGGGGAGGATTTTAAAATCACAGAGCTGAAGACTCAACAAGAATTCAGTGTTGCAGCAGTTTTTGCAAGAAAGCCAATCCACAAGCTCAAAAAAAAAACACATGTCTATATTTTTAAAGTAAGCAAGTGAGATTAGAGTTATTAGAATGTGTTATGATCTATGATAAAAAAAAAAAAAAAAACATTTAGGTTTTCATTGTTACAACAGAAATCCAATAGGGAGACTGGATAAAGAAGCATAACTTAAAACAACAAGACAAAAAGAAGCTAAATTGATCCCTCGTCTTTTTTTCTACATTACAATCACTAACTTAAATATATTTGACATAATACAGAAACACAGCAGTACATAATTGTGTTTAAAGTTCTATACTCTGATATCTCAAATATGCATGCAAATTTGTGTGCAACAATCTCAAAAATTTCCAAACTACGTTACTTTGTGTTCCCTTTAAAGAAGGAAACACTAAAGTTCACTACAGATCTGGTGATTACTATAGAGGAAAGAAAGAAACAAATGACATCAGGAAAGATAGCGGATATATGAAACAAAAGAACATGGAAGGTAGGAAGGATTGACAAGTAGAAGACATTAAAATAGTATATAAGGGAGAAGGAGGGACAGACAGACAGACAGACAGACAGACAGACAGACAGACAGACAGACAGACAGACAGACAGACAGACAGACAGGAAGGAAGGAAGGAAGGAAGGAAGGAAGGAAGGAAGGAAGGAAGGAAGGAAAAAGATAGATACAGTGGAAGAACAAAAAAAAGACAAAATGAACGAAGCAAGAATACAAGGAAGAATTTGACAAAGCACCTAGTACAAAACCCAGGAAGGACAATAATGCGTACTAGGATGGAAAGTCAAAAACAAAGGAAAGAGGGAAAAAGGTAATAACCTCCAGTACGCAGTGATGGAGGAACAACTTTCAGATAAAGAAAAAAAATTAGACTGGAAATCCAAATATTTTATCACTCTGTTCAGTTGAATTCCTAGGTGACCTAATTAGTAAATTAGGTCCTATGTAAAGCTATTTTTTGAGGCCTCAGAGGTTTTGCTGTTGTTTCCCATGAGAACACAGCAGATATGTGATAAGGGTACACCAAAAAACCTTCAACTGTAATTGCTGTGAAAGGTGGTTCTACAAATATTTACTGTTGGAAACTAATCACAAATGCATACCACAATTTCTAGATTTTTATTTGTAATACAATATCTAAAACCAAGTGTCTGTCTTCCATTTTATGATTATGAACTGATTTGTGTTGGGCTATTACTTAAAATCTAATAATAACATGGATACTTTGATTAAAAACAAACAAAAAAACAGTATGGTTAATTTTTCAGATCAAAAATGATTGACATGACAGTATTTGTTAATATGATTTAAACAATCTAACTTACGATTGGTGGACGCTGCAATTGTAGAAGACAAAGTCCACACTGGCAAACTTTTTGCCCGTCTCCTTGGACTTGAGGTAGAGCTTTACCACCCGCTTGTCACCTGCAAAGCATTCAAAGGCAAGTATAAAGTCTTGAAAGAGAGAGATAAAATTGTGAATAGACTAAGAGATTTTTCTTTAATTATTAAACAGTCACACTATCAGATCCAGTACAACCTGAAATAATTATGCACACACTGTAACGTAGCAACACACATCACACTTCTCCACAGTAGGGTGACTTTAAAAATAGCTCCAATCAGATCTGATGCCACAAATGATGAGTACTCATAACAGGACATAATAGGCTGAACAACTTCTAAGTCATCTCTTTGAAGAATCCTGATGCACACCAGGTCTGACATGTTTTTAGTGCTTTGAATATGAATATGATGCAAGATTAAACTTCTGTTTGTGACAAAATTGGGCATGAAACCAGTGCATAAATTCAATGAAAGAAATAAACATATAAAGATTAGGTTATTTTTATCTGCAATGGTAAACTACACTGAAGTCGCTGCTTTGAAAAGAAGTTACCAAGAAACGCAGTCATTAGTCATGAAGAAAGCCAAAACAAAACTGACATAAAGAACTCAAAAGACTTTCTATTTTCAGTACATGAATGTGGTGTGTTCTACTATGGGGGAAGAATTAGAATATATTTGTGGTAACAAGACCTTCTAATAAACTCTAACTGCTGAATTTAACGCTATCCACTCCTATAGAAGTAATTCAAATTAAAATCTATTATGAGAAAACGCACTAGTAGAGATACACTCAGAAATCAGCTTGTGACCAGAATTTGACAAACCATCCCTAAATGGAGTCAAAAGAAGCACAGAAATGAAATAAGCTATTTAGAAGTAACAATTTTTTTCTTTAACACCTAGAGGCATTTGAGGTTCAGTTTTACAGTGAGAGAGAATGGCACTTCCAACAGATAACAGAAAGGCTGAACTGAATACTGCAGAACTTGTTCTGTTTTATTATTTAGAACATGCTGACATTGGTGAAGGTTAGCAGCCTTTTAGAAAGCTCAGATTTAAGCAAATGATCTACTTTCTTCTTTAGAAAATAGTTATAGATTCTGCTGTTTTAGTAACACTAGCGGGGCTAACCACACTAATGGATAATAACAAAACATGTACCAATTTGTGTGATGTTGTCACTGCTTCCATTATAAACAATTTGTGATTGTTCAATGCTGGAAAGCTTTAAAAAATATTCTGAACCTTTTATATCTTCTTTTAGTATAGCTCTCAATCAAAACAATTATAATTCTAATCATTGTATCTCGAAAAATCTGCCTTATTTCACAGCATATGATGTCAGTGAAAGACCTAATAAAAGAATGATATAAAAGTTTGAAATATGATCCATAAATCAAAACAAAATCACCAACATACTGATCTCATCGAGAAGTTTCCTCATATCCACAACCACACCCTTGCTACCCCAGTGACCTCACCACCCCATGACTTCACACTTATCGAATTTTCAAGTTCTGACCTTTGTTCCTGGTGATGGGAGTGATGTCCCTCGCAGAAGGAGACAAGCAATAGATGTGTCCATCCTGAATTCGTCCCTCTGTCTCCACATAGTCCTCGAAGGAGCAGTTAACCTCCGCTGACAGATCGGGCACATTACGAGCCGTGAGGACCAGCTATGGAGAGAGAACGAGCGAGACGATCAGCACAAGATCAATGGAAGGACATGGTGGAACATGGATTGTTATAAGATATGACATGCGGGTTAATGGGAGTTGTACAGAAGGGGAGTGAGGCTTGGGTGTGGGTATGCATGACAGGAACAGGACTAAAAGAGCGAGAGCTTGTGTCAATGGTGTGTGTGTGTATCAGTAGTTGTAGCAGATACTGGGAGGTTAATGTGTGTGTTAATGTGAAGACTGAATGTGATGGAATGTAATCACTCAAACCTACATGGTTACATTAAGGAGACTTTGACAGAATGGGGACTTTTGAAAACACACACCGGTTGTAGGATTTTAATTAAAGGAAAAAAACTCAGGAATTTATCTAGGAAGCAATATCCATGCTCACTTTGGATGTTTTAGACCAGGCTAGGCAGGAATATTTCCATCGATACCCTCCTTTATCTATACCATCTATCCTTTGCAGGTTGCCTATATCCACTATCATCAGGCGAGAGGTGGGGTACACCCTGGAACGGTCTCCATTCCAACATAGTGGATACAGCACAAAAAACCATGCAGGCACCGATTCACACCGAAGCACAACTTAGAATGATCAATTAACTCAACATATGTGTTTGTAGACTGTGGGAGGAAGCTGGAGTACACAGAGGGAACACACACATACACAGGAAGAATATGCAGAAAGACCCTGTACGATTCGAACCCAGGACCATCGCAGTGCTAACAAATGTTCCACTGTGCATCCCAGGACAACTTAAGTAGATCAAATATTCAAGTAGCTTAGCTTTAACTTTGAATAACTGCCAATAGCTTTGAAAAAATTTGTTTAACAGCTGTTGATCTCATTTACTGTATAGTGAACTAGGTTGTGCTTGGAGACTTCTTTTTACTCAAAGTCTGTATAATTTACTTTAATGTATAAACAACACATCTGGAATAAAGTCTGCTATAAATTACAAAATCTAGAATCAGATGAAAAGTATTCAAATTTGTGAATGAATATCACAGTGAGGGCTTTTATTTTGTAATGGAAATAGATTTCAGAAGTCATTCCCTTTCACCAAAATCGTTTCCTGTAGACTTCATTGTGAGAGGAGACTGGGTGGTGATCACTATAGAGCTATAGCTAACAAACATATTGTTATGAACTACTATGAGCGCAGAATCCATGAATGTACAGTAAAAAAAAATTGAATGCAAACTTGACAGCAAAATATGCCAGTTGCAGCCAAAGCCATTTCAACATAAAGGCTGAATTTTGCTGCGACTGCACTAAAGTGCAGATTGCTTTTGAGACTCAAGTCCAGATTTGAAGTCTCAGGTCTTTAGAGCATGTGTCTAAGTCATGTCTCAAGCCTTTGTTTTTGCTATCAAGTTCAAAAGAAATCTAAACCTCAATTCCAAGTCCTTGTCTCTGGTTGCTTGTTCTTTTTCTTCCCCATTCAGTGAGGATAGTTTGTAGCTTTCTGCTAAGCCAATGAAACTGCCTGGTGCATAATTTTTCTATGCAGAATAGCAGTGCTGATCTTCAGATCTACTTTGATTCAAAAAAGAAAAAGAAAGCGTCATCTAAAAAACATGAGGAAAAATATTGAATCAAAATATGCTTTAATGAGAACCACCATCTTGTTTGTTAACCTGAAACCGGAGTGAAGAGAAAAGGTTCTACTAAAATCCAGTATATGCATACGGCACTTCTTGGGCTCCTTTCTTTAAGCTTGATGGTTAAAACACAAGCATAGCTTGGATATGAGCCGGTGGAATGCATACATACCTGAACTTCAGACATGGTAACAGATATATTTTTTGGCTGAACTGTGAGCTCCACACACTGTCTCTGGTCAGAGGCAAACCTCTGAGGCTCTGAAGCTCGTTCACAACGGTCCTTACGAGAACATCTGGGAAGCAGGAAAGGAAAGGAAATTAATCAGAGAAAGTAAAAATATATGAAGGATGATTAAGAGAAATGTTGAGGGAAGAAGAAACGAAATTTTTAAGAAAGAAAACAAAAACTGGTGAATAAAAATCCTATTTATATAATACACCTGCAGCTATAATTGCCAGAGAATAGAGAACAAATCTTAAACTACAAGGAGGCAAATTGTTTCCTCTAACTACTACTGTAGGACATTATGTCATTATTCTTTTCCGTGTGTTATTTTTGTAATCCCCAAAATCTTTTTACTTTAACTTCTCAAGAGACATAAAATGCAAATGCAAATAAAATGCAATTCCAGCCTTTCCCACATCAACAGCTCTACACCACTGCCTGCCCTCCTAAAAACCAACTGATCATGCTAAAAATCAGCATATGTCTTAGGTTTTTTTGTCCGTCTTGCTATTAGTTATTCATAATGCATTTACTTCACCTATGCACTAACAATAACTGGCCCCAGTGGTGAGAAGAAAGTGCTGATGTAGCGCTTCACAAGGCCGTAACAACATGACAGAGGCAGAAAAAATGCTAACTGCCTGCTTCGTACAGCAGCTCCCCACGTTTCCTCATTTAGTTAGCTTTCACTCACGCTCAGATGGAAAAAGCAGTCGCCAACCACTCCCCAGGGAATCACTGACACACACACACAAAGTGGGGTGACAGCAGAGCAATACAAAGGTATGTACAGCTTTTCTCATTATGAACCTCCTTTCCTTTTACTGCTCATATGATGGTGGCTATGTAATGCTGTAAATGAAGGTAACGGTGTAAATGAAATCTGCTCTTTTGTCTGGAAACACCTGCATTTGTGAGCCAATGTCTTAATTTTCTATCAACTCCTCACGCAGAACACTGACTTTTAATACCACGTGGGTGAAAGCACCAGGGGGCTGAAACAAAAGGTTATAAATAATTTCCCTATCAATATGATAACATATTAAGAGCCTTCTACAGATTTGGCAACATTAAAGGTGGGAAATAAAGAGGCTGACATGTGGACATAAGGTTAATGTGAGCCCAAAATAGAAAGTTGCAACTACTTCAGGTCTGTGATGACTCAATAGAGAAATGGAGGGACTTGCCTGGTGTGTATGCCTTCAGGGAAGGCAGGGTGGTGATACTTGCTTTAACTGTAATTCATGAGATGAGAGACGATTTTACGGTAAACATCTGAGGTTCTCCGAAAGAGGTTTAAAATTCTTACAGATTTTAACAACATGTAACCAGTCTTCCTCCCCCGGGTACACACAAAACCACAGATGGAGACTTAAAGGTTGCATATGTAACACGAGCATAATAGCGAAACCTATTTTATCTAGGTTATGATTAAAACCAAAACATCCTTCCAGCTGTTGGGTTGCTTGGTTCGCTGCTGATACGCCCCGTGACCAACCTGAACTGTATCTAGTAAGTAACGTATTTTAGAGGAGTTTAATTGTCAGCTAATGTAAGCAAAGTTAACAAGTGAGTTAGCTTACCGATCCAGGAGGAAAGTTGGAGTTTCAGTGTGTGTTTGATGCAGAGGAACTGTTTTATGTTGGCCAATCTAGTGTAGGCTTCACCTAAAACTACTCTTTCTGTTCTTCTGCGGTTACTCCTGTCCATAGGCAGATAATATCTCAAATACTCTGAAGCAGCAGCTTGATTAGCCGACTCCATTTTTCAAAGTGTGAGGCGAGCTGCGCTGAACATACAGTTGGATCATAGACACAGTATCTTAACTTTTTGGACTACATACTAGAAGCTTTTGCTGGAGAAAAACTAACAAGCCATAAACCCAAACAGAGCAGGCCATGGTGAAACATGAGAGTAGCAGCATCATTCTGTGTGGATGTATTTCTCCTTGTGTGGACAAGCACTTGTTGGGGAGATGGATGAAGCTAAATAAAGGGGAATTGTGGAAGTTAGAGGCTGCAAAATACTTTTGAGTGTAGGGCGAGGATCCACTGCTGAGTAGTACAACTACCTAAAGGAAACCGCCACAGCTGCAGTACAATAGTTTATGATGGCCCAGTCAAAGTCTATGCATAAAGTCAATTTTAAACCTGTTCACAGAAGCTTCCCATCCACTCGAACTGACCTTGAGCTTTTTTTTGCAAGGAAGAAAGGGCAACAATTCCAGTCTCTAGATGTCCAAAGCCAATAGAGACATACCCAAAAGACCTGCAACTGTAATTGTTTTGAAAGGCAGCTTGACTAAGTATTACCCTAGGGTGGTCTAGATAAATCTTATAAACCATTCATTTATTTAAAAGACCTTTAATTAAATTATTTAATTGTTGATCAGTGTGAAGTTTGTTGTTGCAATGTGACAAAGCCCTATGCACTCCTATCCGTATGATTGAATGTGTTGGGGTTCATTTTGTCAACCTGCTGCAGCAACAACTCCCTCATCCCAGTGCTACACTTCCAATATTGCAAAGAAACTTTAAAGCTAACAAGAACTGACTCACAAACCCACAACAGCACTTAAGGTGAAGCGCTGCAGGTGTGCTAAACTGTGTTCACACCAACAAAAATAAACCCAGCAAAGAAGAACAATGGAGCCAGAGAAGAGGCCAAGCTGTGATTTTATTTGTGTTCCAACAACAGATTTCCTCAGCTGACAGATTTACAAGGTTTTATGCTCTTAGAGGCACATCAGTACAGCTTTAACAGAGTGTAAAAATACAAGCTAAATCCAGTTTGTTCACTTTAACAGGATTTTAGAAAAAATAAAAAAAAATGTTTTAAAACAGTAATGGCAGTATTGCTTGTTCAAAAACCTCCCTCACCTAAACTCAACTTTTTCCGATTGTAAAATGTCTTTCATTATCTGCCGAGATCTGCAAATGATTCTCACAGGAGGTCACGTTAACCTTTTTGAGTCAGGGTAAAATCTTCAAGTCATTTGTCATATTGACAAGTCGCAGCATTATTTATTTCAAAGAAACAATGTGACAAGCAGCTGTAGACCACCTGTCCAGCTAGGGTGGGGGTAGAGTATGTTCTGTTAACAAGTTATTGATAAAACTCATGTTTAAACAAGGTATGGGGAAAATGGAGCGAATTATTTCTTCCCAGATTCCTTTATTTTCCTTTAATATTTTCTGAAAGTAGATTTTACACTTTTTTTTCTATTATTATTTTTTATCCCACGTTTTTTTCCCATTATCACCCAGTGACCGTCTCTAGTCCTGGGAATTGCTCTACCTCCGCCAACCAGGAAGGACCTACACTGGGCTCAAGCGTCCTTCATGCTTTTGAGGAGTGATGAACCCTTCTTTTCACCTGAGGGGGTGGGGATTCCCCAGCTGGACGTAGCGCGTGGAAAGATCACGTTATTTCAGCCAGATCCTCCCCAATCCCTCAGGTGCCCCGGTCAGCCAGAAGGGGGCAGTGTACAGCCCAGAACTAGTGCATGTTTTTGTGGGAGTAGCTCACATTAGCTACTCAAGGGAGAACACGCAAACTCCACACAGAAAGGCCCTTTCGCCAACCCCACCCAGGGTGTGGGTGCTGATGATATGGAGGAACAGACACACCCTCAGCACCCACAGCGTCCCCGGCGGGAATCGAACCAAGGATATTCTAGCTTTGAGGTGAGCTGCGCTACCAGCTGCGCCACCGTGCTCGCACAATTTACACTTTTAACACATTTTTCATCAAAAAAAGTATCTGCTCATGTGAGTAATGTATTTTTTTTTGTGGTAAAGAATTTCACTTGTATGCTTTGTGTTTAAAAATCCCCCCAAAAACACTTAAAAAAAAAAAAAGAAGAAAAAATGGAGTTATAGGATCTTTGGAGAATAACTTGAATTACAACTGCATGTTATTTATTTTCTATAATAACGTACGGTTTTTTGATAGGGCATGACAAAAAATGCAATGGAGCTACTTATCCAGCAGATGGCGCCAGATTCATAATTTCAGGTCTCAGGAGTGTTGCTTAACACGCGCAGCTGACCAGATGGTTACGTTACGTTTTTGTAAAGAAAAAAGTGGCAGAGGTGAGTAAAAACAACGTTTTGAGCATAGGCCCTATTTGTTGTCAGTGGTGAACTGTGAAATAAGCAATGACAAAAATGTGTTTCCCCCTCTTCCTTCATAAGCTTAATGTTTGCCTCATGGCTTTGTGTGGAAAATTCAGGGTGTAAAAGGTTTAACCTTCCTGTTTCCTTGCTAAAACTTAAATTTGTACAAATAAAGTCCTTAAGTCCATATCTTAACTGATGCGTTAGATTAAATAATTTATCAAAAGTTCCTTTTCCTTGAAAAATGCCGTAGCAACAGCATACAGAGTGCAGACCGTAACGACCCCGCAGACTATTATAAACATTAAAAGTATTCGTGTTGGTTTTGTGAAGTATGAGTGACCGCAGTAAATCCTCAATAGCGACTTTGTCACCATTTGAAATCTACTGTCATAAACCATAACTTAACAGTTTGCGATGCTTGAGAAGAAAAAAACCCAGGAAGAGCGCTACAATGTTTATAACGAGTGCAGCGCCCAGTTCTTAAATGCGAATACTTAGAAGTTGGTCGCTGTGTGCCGTTTACTTTTACTTTAACAGGGTTTTTCATACATAGGAAGCTCAGCGGCGACCGCCACTGTCTAATTTATTACCGCCACTGGCTCACGATGGGGATATATAATAAATACCTTCAGCACTGCTGTCGGGTCTATGCGCTCAATGGTCGGGATTTAACTGCAGTTAGACAAACGCAGCAACAATGCTGGTTATGCGCTGTTTCGATGGCACAATTTTTTTCCTAAAAATTGCCTATCGACACATCTGGCGACATTTCTGACCACAGTTTACTTTGTTAAAATTTGTCGCCGATATTCTCGACAGATTAGAGAGCCGTCTTGTTCTTCATGTTTGCAGAAGTTTGTCTGCATTATAAACTGCATGCACACTTGGTACATTCAAGAAACATTATGTGTTCTGTGGTGTTTTTGAATATCATTGTAAGTAAATCTTATTTACGTTATCTGGAATCCACCGAGTTACTGAGACTGTTATTTGGTGTGTAGATAGGCAGAGAAGGCAGGGTTTAAACTGAAAGTACCTTTTTTTTTATTGGAATTTATCGGCCATTATATCGGCTATCGGCTTTTGATATGGTTTTATATCGGTATCCATATCGGACCCCAAAAATCCATATCGGTCTCACTTGTTTTTCTCTCTGCATCATTTCTACATAACTTTGTTACATAAACAAGATAATGGGCGAAACCTATAAAACAGGTTTGCAAGCTGTGGTCACAAAAACAGGCTGTGATTTTTAAAAACTGGCCGTACAAGGCACAACTACATGGAATGCGTTTAGATCATAAAAAACATAGCGTACCATTAATCAAAACATTACAGTTTGTGCAGAGAATGTGCACAAGAAAGAATTTGTCTACTGGTGAAGCAAAAATAATCGAGACAATACACATTAAGAAAATCTTGCTGACTTGATTCCTGATCACTTTCTTATGAGACAAGGACAAGCAGCAAGAAAGAGGTCCTGCCTTCAGACCAATACACTAATAATTCATCTGACTGATTCAAGATATGAAACCTATTATCACTATAAACTTCACGTTTACTATTTTCTATAAATACATAAATATAAAGTAGATGAGAAAAGATTAATATCAACTTAAAGTAGAGCAGGTAGCTGAGACGGTTACAAATATTTGGTAACAAGGTTTTGCTGTTCGACCCTTGTCTGTCGCTGCCAAAGCTGAAACAAAAAGCCCTCGTTTTACATGTCTGTTGGGATATCTTTCTAATTGTCAAATTAATTCATTTATAATTCCAATACATTGTTTTTGTTGTAACCAAGCAGGTTTAGGAAATTAAATGCTTCAAATATAATGTAAAGTAAAATAAGAGAAAACATTAAATACTGTCTGTCAGACAAACCCGGTGGTAACAAATATGCTGAATATGCATGTGTAGAAGAGAAGAGCAATCCTATTCCTACTACCAATTCCTACTACTACCATAGTAGATAGCTACTGTAGTAGCAAAACGAGGAGAAATGAAACCAATGAGACTGTGCAAGAGTACAAAACAATGATGGTTTGTTCTTTTTTGGAAAATCTGCTTCGCTGAATCATCAGTCTATTCTTCTTTCAAATCTAGCATAATTATCTGTGTGATATTATCGCATTAATTGTGATTGATTAATTACAACCATTTATAGTGCAATATGTTTTTTAATCTCTTTGATCTATTCATTAATCTATAATTTCATTGTTTTTTGTATGCTAGTTGCCTTTAAATTAAATGAGTTTGTATGCTTTGGGTTTCTGTGCTTGAATTGTTAGCTCACAGATAGATGGTATCCAGTCCATACCGCACGCAAGAGCTTAACCCGGCCGCTCCAGCTTAATGGCAAGCCATCGTTATAACTATTACTTAATAAAACCACTTTTTGTGTATCTGTATATATATATATATATATATATATATATATATATATATATATATATTTATTAGGGGTGTGAGGAAAAAAACTCGATTCACGCCTGAATCTCGATTCCTATTTAACAAGATTCAGAATTGATCCGAAATGTTTGAGAATCGATTCTCAAAAAATATGTTTTCTGAACCATTTTACATTTTCGCTTCGCGTAGTGTTTGTCATGCAACGACCACCGTCGCATTGACAGGTCTGATGCGCCGTTGGCTAGCTAGCTGTAGCCCCTAGGCTAAAGCTTTATCATGAAAGACGAAAGAGAAATCCAGCCCGCCCGTCTTTGCTGAAGGTAAATGTTTGGGCCGTCTAAAAGGTCTTCTCCATATATATATATATAAACCTTTGTTCGACCAGACTAGTGTAATGAATTTAAATGAAAATACCAAGATGAGGGTTTTTTATTAGGTGAGATTAAAAATTAGATTAATTTAATTAACTACAGATCATAACTAATTCAAATAAAAGTTTTTTTCAGCTCACGACAGCTTTAAGTATAATATTCCTATTTTAATAATATATGATGTATTGTCCCACAATTAGTATCAAGTAACCCAGGGTTCAGTGTTATGATGTGGAAGTGTGTGTGTGAAGAACTTACATGTTGTGGAGAACACACCATCCACAGTGAGGGTCTCTGGAGCCCAAACACTCCCCACAAGTAGTGTACTGCTCGCAGCTCTCCACTGGAACTCTCACCACCTGCGGAGAAAATAAAAATCAGAGAGAGAGAGATTTTAGGGAAAGGATCAGTGTCACCATAATCGAAGGAAAAACATACAGTAAAGTCAAACTGCACATTTTCAGTTTTCAACATCTGCTCAGCCAACAGTCAGAGTGTGTTTGTGTCTAAGGTTTACGCTCATGAGAGAAAGTCAGAGTCAGTAGGTGTCTTTGTGCAAGTTTGTGCTTGGCCCAGCGACTCCAGGTTTAGCTGTGTGTGAAAGCCTCCAGTCGAGCATGCAATGGCTGAAGACTTGCAAAGCATGCTGGGACACCTGACAGGCGGCTGTGGCGGAAGCGCTTGATTGACGGCTGACCTCAGAACAGCAACAGGAGGCAGAGGAGAAGGACACTTAAGAGAGAGTAGCTTCTCAGGTCTGCAAAGCCTGTTCAACAGGGTCTTGTTGCATCAATGTGACATGACTGTGTGTGTGTGTGTTTGAGCATGTGTGTAATCACCCCGACACATCACCACCACCCTGGAAGCACAAACCTGATGATAGGCTACAGATGTTACCTACGAAACAAAATCAAGTGTGCGAGTTTAGCTCCTCTACTTCAGTTAAAGCTGATGACAGATGGTTCACAACATTGCCCCACTGGGCCTTACACTGTGTGAGTGTATTTCAAGATATTCACAGGAGATCGAGAGTGTTTCATCGTGTGACGGACAGATTGCTAGCATATGTTCGCAGAGCCGGTGAGCAACAAAGTGGGCATGTGCGCTGGAACGCACACATGTGCTGCAAGTGTCAGCGCTGCATTTAACTTTTCTTCACTGAAGAACCCAAATCTGAGAGGCCACCCGATTCGGATCTCATCATGTGAAAGTGCACATAAAGTTGAAACCAGACACTTAACTGTTGCTTAAAACCTAAAAATATCTATATATTTACCCTCTAAAAAAATAAAATAACACCCAGACAGCACAATGCTGCCAACTTCTACTTCACATCTGGGATGGTGTTCTTGGGCTTGGGAACTACCCGCTTTTTACTCTAAATGGTCACTATATACTTTGCCACCGAGTGGCTTTTCATATGAACAGAGGAACGTGGTACCTGAAGTCATCAGGATTAACCATATCTGTGGAGGTCCGCCGTTCTCTTCTATTATCCTGGCTTATTTCTTTTTCCATTGCACAAAAGAAAGCAGTGTCTTTGTTTGGCTGCTGTTTAAATGCATCGTAATCCTTCTGCATTAAACATGTGAACTTGAAGAAACTCATACTGATTCTGAAAGAGTACTACATTATTTGTATAAAAACATATGGGAAACCTAACTGAATTAAAACCGGAAGTATTCCATCTGATTTAATGTCAGACGGACAATATAGCAGTGATCTTTCATACGAAGTATGTAAATTTATGATTTGTATAAATTTTTTGTATATATCAACTTGCAATAACAGCTGATTAGTAAGTAACAGCACTCAACAGTTAATGCTTTTACACACAGATATAATTATCAGAGTCCTATTATGATAAAGATTTATGTCTTTAGGGCTTCCTAGGAAGCAGTGTTAGGACAAAGACAGTTGTTTGGAAAAGATAAAGAGAAAACCGTTTGTAATTAGCTGCACAACAGAATGCAGGAGGACAAGACAAGTTTTGATTTCTTTAACTGGTCTCAGGGTTCCTCCAAAAACATGATGATAATCACTTTTTGGTTTGAGATTGTTACATACAGGCACAAGCACCATTGTTTAATATTGGAACTAGGGGTGGGCAATATGACGATTGAAGACCATTTAACAATCTACATGTCTGACGATCTGTCTTTTTTAAGAGATAGTCTTATCCCGATTCAGTTCTGCTGCTGTATTTCTACCTCAGTATGTGAACGGAAACCTCTGCTCTCTAACTCCCTCTCAGCAAAGGAGCAGAAACGATCACAAAACTCACTCCCTACGACAGAAACAGCAAACAATCCGCGCTACGAGTTGCCCAGCTGTTGTTTTTTTTTTTCAAACACTGCCATTCCATGCATGTATGCCAAATGCAAAGAGAGTTGTAGGGAACAAGAATATGTTTGGATGGATGGAAGAATAATAATTTTCTTCACAATATTACTGAAGTGTTAGAACTGCTTACACTACACTCTACCTTCATTGTAATAGCAGCACTTTGTATATGTTGTGTTTTTACACTACATTGTTAACACGTTTTTATTAGGCAGCTTTATGTGTGGCTGTTTATAACGTGAGCATTTTGGACTAGTTAATGTTTGCAACAACAAAAACATTTGAACAAGTTAATGCTCTCCGTTTTCTATTTTATTAGAGAAGTCAAGATTAAAATGTTATATAGATGCATTTAAGTACGTTAATGATTTTGAAGTACTTTTCAGTGAAAATATTTGAAAAATGCAAAATAAGGTGACTTTTATCATTGTTTCACTCAGAACTTTATGTCCATTTTTAATAATCTCGGGTTTGAGTTCATAATATAAGTGTTTAAAAATTGTGTTGATTATCCCTAGATCGAATAACTATTTCAGTGTTTCTCTTCTTTAACATGTTATTTAAGTTATGCTGGTCATTATTAAAATACATCGTGATAAAATCAAAATCATTATAATGTAATAAAAAAATTGTGACATTCTATTTTTACCCTATTGCCCAGCTCTAATTGGAACTAGCCAAATTAAGGTACATTTATAAAGTGAAACATACATTTTGTTCAACCCATAAGCCACAGTTGATGGTTAGTAGCTGGAATATTAAAGCGTCAATTATACGACTGACCTGTCGGGGGCACATATGCGTCTCAGCTGCAGCTGGACCGCAACAAATGTCGTCATCAATAGCAGAGGAATTGAATAGTAATGATGATTTACATTTCTGGTGTAAAGATGTGGAAGAAAAACCAGCAACATTTCTTAAGAGGAGACAACAGATGAACCTAAAGTTAAACAGCAGTTTGAAGGAGAAAGCAGCGTGTAATACAACTGATAGATAAAAAAAAATTACCCAGACAATCATCTCTTCCCATTCAGTAATTCAGCACCTTAACTGATTTTGTTAGGAGTTCCATATCTGATTTTACAACTCTTGATTTAAATTAATAACCTATAATGTGGTAATACCTGTTTTATGCAGATATGATTCGTGTCACACTTTCTAAAGAGGAGTCCAGAGATGAATCTGAAGAAGTGGGAAATACTGTATGATAGTTAGCTACAATGGCAGAGCAGCTAAACAATCCTTTGCAGCCTTACTATTTGTTTTTTTTTGCAGCTCATTTTTTTCACACTTCTTTTTGTTGGCAGATTTTGCACCTACATTTACCACTGATAATTTAAAGCAATTTTCTGTAATCCATTAATGTCTATTATATGGAAAGGTCCTTAGCGACTGCAATAAATAATGTGTAATTAATAATGTGTCATTTTAGACAGAAGAACCAATGATATTCAATAGAAATAAGACCTTTTTTATATAAATGAACAATTGAATATAAATGAGGGTGTCTGTGGCTCAAGAGGTAGGGGTTCATCCTGTAACAGAAAGTGGGGGGTTTGAGGCAGATTTCCAATTCTGTTGAAGTTTGTTTTCCTCTTCTGAAGACTATACCACATAAGATAGTTGTGAATCTAACAGAGTTTTATTAATACTACACAAAACAAACTATCTTGCTCAATTGCACATGAACAGTGACTATGTTTACATTCGGATTATGGTCACCATTCAGGTTTGTGAAACATTCAGAATAGCCAGTTCATATGTCTGAGCAGAGAGAGTTACTCCTGTATACATGGAATTTGTAATTCTGCAATATCCCGATGTAAACGGCAACGCACGGTTAGCGTCTGGATGTACGGATGACCTTATACTTAAACGACCAAGATTTCTTGTGAATAGACCATACACAGAACACCACTCAATGTTCCTTGTGATGGGGGCATGCCAATACGGGTTTACATGGCCAAATATTCGGGTTGAAAAAAGGGGTAGCCAAGGGATCATATTTGGGTTTTTGCTGGTGTTTACATGGCCATGCACGACCGGGTTATTGCTAATATTCTAGTTTTGGACGGGTTATCAGTTGCATGTAAAAGTAGTCAATGATAAATCTCTAGTGAGAAGTAAGGATAGGAACTGACCAAGAGGCAAACATGTAAAAATGTGCAGTAGGCTATAGGCTACATATTGAAAAATAAGTCACCATAAGTAGCAAACATGCTTTTGTAAACAAATATTACAAAAATGTGGATCAGAACAAAATAATGGCTTGTGACATAGCTTATGTGCCAGAAATTAAAAACATTTGCACCAGAAAAAGAAAACGGGCCAATACTTTGAGAATTGTATTTTATCAGGCCTCTTCTTTTCCCTCCATGCTGTTTTTCCACCATCATCATCTTGCTTAAAGAATCCCATTCATTCATTCATTATCAAGCCAAAAACAAGCAGTTACTCCCTTAGTTTCAAGTCAATATAACAGAACCAACTACAGTAGCTTTCTGGCTGGCTTTGAGCCCAGAGAGAAAGATAGATGAAATGATGCAAATGAGTATTGAAGAGAGCTGGAAGGGAAGAGAGAAGGAGGAGGTCATCTCCTGGAAGTGCAGGCGGGATGGATGAGTGGAGGAAAAGTGTAATTGAAGACACACACAGGGTGAATTGGCAAGGACATTTTACTGAGTAGATGGAATACGGTGGCAGACGTCCGCTATGTGTTACTGTCAAAATGAACCAGTGTGGTTCTCATCTTAAAGGGGCGATAAAAGGAGGACAGAATGAAGTACATGGGTGTCTTTGATTACACGGAGGGGGCAGAGGTGGAAAAGGAGCCTGCGCAAGCAAACGGATGATGGATATGAGGCTGAGAGGATCCCCCACGGGATCCCTTTCATTTAATTTATGATTTAACAAAAAAAAAAAAAAAAAAAAACAGAGAGACGGAGAGAGAATGTATGTTTCCAATAACCTCATGGAACCATCCCATTCCCACTTCCTGCCCCCTAAATCATTTTTGTCTGTCATTAAGGACAATGATTTACATAAATCAAGCTAACGTGATGGGTCCTTGGTAGACTGCAATAATTTAATCACTGCCTTGTGTTGTAATAGTGATGGCCTGTCATTCACAATTGTTCCTGAACTTATAATGGTGAAGACTTGGTGCACCATTTAGTGGTGGTGCTACAGAGTTGTTAATGTGGTGGGCAAACCCATCATTGCTGATTTTCCCAGTGTGGATATAAAATACTGGAAGCTGGGAAGGTGCAAACTGCAGGAGGATACACAAAGTGTGTGTGTGTGTGTGTGTGTTGGGAATTCTGTCTAACCACAGACACAAACGGATCCTCACTCTCTCTCTCACTTCTTGTTCCTCTCGATGGCTCTTTTAATGAAAGCCAATTCCAGACCGTGTGTCACATTACTCCTTTAAATGACCTTATAAAACAAGCCCACCATCTCCCTTCTCCAGCAGTGGCTTTATTTACAACAGCAGCTGCTGCTGCTGTAACTCCGTTCTCCTTTCCCGCCCCTACTCCTGCTGTCAACCCTCTCCTCCTAACCATATCGGTGCGCCATGACATCTCATTTCTGCAATAAAATTTCCACCTTTCCTCTCTGATCTGTTTTTACAGAGCCCCATCACCTGCCTTTAAACATCCAGCTAAAAGGCTTTGCAATGGTCACCCCCACCCCCTCTCCCAAAAGCCAGAGGAACTGTAAAGCTTTCAACGCAGCTTTTCATTGGTTGTAAAATCTAAAGACATAAAACGATCAGCCTTGTCGGAGGGTCTTTTTTCTTCCTTTTATTCAAGTACTGTGGGAGTCTAAAGCACGGTATAAGAGAATCAGAAGGTTGTATGTAGATCTGTTCACAAAGATTATCATAGATGAACACCCTTCAGTTCTAAACATTATGAATTTTGATTTCTTTAAAGGTTCAATACGCTATTTTACAGTTTTCAACGTCTGGTATAAGCACATATGTGATAAAATGTTACCTTTGGTGTTATATAGATTCGCCCTGAAATATAACTCATATATCCTGGAGTTATTCTTTGACCAAGAAGTAAAACGTTTGGTTTCACTCAAATTTTGCCTCCCCTCCCTGTGTGTGCCGCCCATTTCATGATGTAGCCTTGAGCATCAGTCTGACTGCAGAGAAGCAGCATGGGCAACAAGTGATAACAGCAAACTTTAAAAAATAGGCTTATTGTGATGCTCTTTATACTTTTCATGTTTTTTGAAAATGTATTATATTAACGGCTCAGAACTACAGTAGTAGCAGTTTAAAAGTTCTCATGTTTCCATGATTGGTCCTTGACTGGCCCTTGACTGGTATGTGCCTGATCCATCAAAGGTCCATGACAGGTCCGTGGTGGTAATGTAATCCCCCGCTATGACGTCTTCAGTGAGGCCTCGCCCCCAAGGAGCCTGAGTGAAAACCAGCTGCAATGCCTCTTTTGTCCACGGGGAGGAGCAGTGATTTTAATGTTAATGATTTATTGATGTATCAGACTCAGTGTAGCCTATATAAATGTCATTAAAAAATGTTCCCCTATCTGTTCCTCTATGGTTTGCTGGTTTGTATGTAGCCTAAGTTTGAATGTAACTCAGAAACTCAGGGTTCAAATAGCCTACCACTGTAAGTCTTATACCCAGATACAGTAGTTTTATAGCATAAGAGTGCTCTGTAATGTGAAACGTATGATAGTACTGTAGGCAATTAGCCTACTTTTTGGGTTTCATAGGGTTAGGGAACCTGGCCAGGTTCGGGCTTAATTTCTATCATTGTCCACGGTCTCAGGACGGGCTTTAGTGGTCAGCTGATCATCTCAGCGCGATCATTTATACTGTAATAAAGTGCTGCAGTGGGCCACTAATATTATTCCGACAATACCTGTCAAGATGTTGCAGGCACACTGCATGTGTCACGATGTGGAAGACCCACTCCTCTCAGATCAAAACAGAAAACATGCTTCGACTGCTGCGTTGCGCTCTCACAGAAAATACTGAAGTGTAAATGCAGTATTATCCCAAGTTTCAAGTTGCAGAAGTCTCCTGCATTTATATAGCAGCTCCCTGATGGCCAAAAGTCAGACAAAATCTGCTGAAATCTAGACCAAGCGGTGAGAGCGCACACAGAGACTCACATAGGCGAGACAGACTTTTACGCAACAGAAGCAAGTGGTTAAAGCTTCATATAGCTGCAGACAAAAAAAACCCCGTTATAAATCAACATGCCTTGAAATTATTCTTATTCATTTATAATTTTAAGTTTCAGGTAACAGGTCCTTTTGACCGGAGTTTCAAACATTTGTCCAGTAAATTGAAAACAGGTGCCAGTTTTCCTAACGCATGGATTCGTAGTCCTGCAGGAAAGTACTATATAGACATATGAGTCTTTGTAGCCGGGGTAATATTTATAAATTACAGTTTTTTTTTGTTTTTTTTTTAAACAGTTTATCCACCAGCGCAATTTTCATCCAGTCAGTCTCCAACTTTTAAGGCCAGATTACAGCTCTACGCTGAGTCAACGTGTGATTCACAGATGTGATTTACCTGTGACTAATAATGGTCATCTACCATTAATAATAAATGAAACTGTGAAGCTATAACTTTTTTTTTCTTCCATTTTTATTTAAACTAGCAAATTTCACACAACACAGCAAACCAAAAAAAAAAAAAAATCACATTTTAAACGTTTTTTTTAACGGCAATAGCCAAGGCGCTGTGCCTCAGGGTCAGTCTTGCGGGGACTTCTCAGTCTCTCATTTATTTTGTTTCTGACTCTTTGCCAATGGTCCCCAGACAGGTTAGGGAAGCGCTTTGAAACCTGTTGGTGGACCCGCTCCTTTATAATTTGAGGCAGTGGACTTTTTCCGTTTGAGCCGCTCCAGTTTGTCATCTTTCCCCAGCTCTTGTACATATTAAATGGAGTAAACGCCATAAACACATTGGCTGCATATATGTCTGGCCGAGGTTGGTCTCCATCATGGCAGCGTCTAAAAAACTCCTCCTCACGTTCCGCTGGCAGAGCTCTAATTTCAAAGTCTGTCACGACATCCATCGGACGTGTGAGATGAACTGCTGGAGGCATGGGTTCTGGAGAGGGGCGGGGGTCCACCGGTTCGTAAGTCAGCCGACGCCTGGCAGTTGGACTTGCTGTTGGTGGTGCAGGACTCTCCAAACGTTGAAGGCGATGTACAACGTCCTGTACGGCCGCCTCCAGCTGGCCCATTCTCCTGGAGATGTCCTCCAGTGTTTCTGTTGTGTCATTTTTACGGCCACTGACACTTGTTGCCTCAAGAGCTCCCACACGGCTTTTAATGGCCCCGATCTCGGTCACGATGAGCGCCTGGAATGAGCCAGCACAGCTCCCTGCAGCAGCGCTGACAGTGTTAGCCTGCACAAGAAAATAAAAAGGTGGAAATTATTAGTATTAGAGCAAGGTTCAGTCTTCTCACTACAGTCCTCAGGTCACTGGTACTGTTTAAATCAGTTTTAATTCAATAACTTACCGCTTTTTTCTTCACAAGCCGCACGTTTGATCTCCCCACCGGTGTTTTGGATGTGTGTGGCTTCGCATAGGGCGAGGGCTGCTTTGTCTAGTGGGAGAAAAAAAAGAGTAATTTGTTATGTTCACTAAACAAGGAAGGCTATTTAATTCTGGTTAATTATAGTGCTGTTTAAAGAAACGCGCACAAAAAGAAAAGCAACTTACCACACGTTTTGGTCTCCTGGTCACTGGATTGTAAAAGTTGCCGGGTTCCATTTTTAGTGCAAAGATGTTGCCAAAGAGTGGAGGAAAATAATAAAGCGTTGTGTTTTATTGGCATTTTATATTCTACCTGAACGATTATTCTCTGTGTAGTGAAATTTCATTGGCTGCTTACACCTTGGGAATGCATCCGCCAATAAGATGCGTTAGTTTGCAACACGTCATTTACATAAGCATTGCAATAGGCTGTGTTTCTCCCCCCACACTGCCTGACTCAGTCTACTGTACAGCCAAGATGACACGCATCAACAGAGAGAGTTCCCAGCAAGTGCGTCAGATGCGACTTGAAGGAAAATCAACGAGGGAGATCCATAAAAATTTGGTAGACAGGGGCATCAAAGTTACACTAAGGGCTATAACAAAACATTACAGAGAGCCGCAACCCCGCCGCTCATGTCCGAGAAAAATGCACAAGTAAGTTTTTTCATCCATGAATAAATGTAAAACAAAAACTGATAATAATCTATTCACTTATATATTCTGTAATTTCTAATGCGTTTGGATTTGTCTATTCTCATTCTTCTTCTCACAGTGCTATTCTGGTTGCCATTGATGAAATGACCAAGTCCAATGACGAGATGACGGCCCTGGCAGTACAGCAGAAAATCCAGACTGATTTTGGTGTGCGACTGGGTTTGACAAGCATACGCGTTGCTCGCAGAAAAATGGGTTGGAAATTTGGCAAGGCCCGCTTCTGTCCAATGATAAAAGAACGCAACAAAGTGAAAAGGCTGGAACAGGCGACTCTGTGGAACAACTCTGGAGAGACCTGGCATGATGTTCTGTTTGCAGATGAAACAACTGTTGCATTGGAACACTACGCCAGACAGAGTTTCCACAAGAAGGGCCACGTCGTGGCGAAACCTCAGCCAAAACATCCTTTGAAGCTGCATGTTTGGGGAATGATTTCCCGGCAAGGTGCAGGTCCAATGGTAATCTTCGAGGGAATAATGGATCGAAAATACTTTAAAGAGACCATCATTAAAGAACACGCCGCACCATACATAAGGACATATTTTGGGTCTGACCATCGCTTCTTCCAGGACAATGATCCAAAACACACCGCTGCTGGAGCGTACATGGCGTCTGAGGGGATCAACTGGGTGAAAACTCCGCCAGAGTCACCAGACTTTAATCCCATTGAGCTTGTTTGGCACTCAATGAAAGATTTTATTTGGAAGGAGGCTAAGCCAGGTACCAAGCAGGAGCTTGTTGACGCCATACATAGGTTTTGGGACACAAGAGTCAATGTGAACTTTTGCAACAGACTTATCACAGGACTGTCAAAAGTTGTGAGGTGTGTTATTGAAAACGAAGGGGGGCACAGTGGAAAATAAAAGTTCTGGTGGTCATGTATAATAAAAAATAAAAAAATAGGCCTACCGCACTTCTTTTACATTTCCTGTTATGTTGTTTAAATAATAAATGTTCACCAAGCGGCAAATAATGGTTTGTGTCTTTTGTTTTTGCCTCAATGTCACGGAATGAAATAAACGGAATGAAAATAAATAAAAATTAAAAATGGTGTGTGCAATAGGGATTCTCATCCGCAGAACATCTGCTAAGATGGTGACACCAAGTTATCGTAACAGTAACAAGGCTACTTTTAGTAAGAAGTTTGTGGAGTGCTTTTTAACAGAGAACAAGAGTACATACTGCACATAGGATGTCAGGGACTCATTGCCACTATAAGTTAATACAAGTCAAATGTTTCTATAGAGTAAAGCTGGCTAACCTATTGTTCTCGCTGATGATCATCCTGAATGCAACCCCCAACTTAACAACACACCATAGACTCCAGATCATTCACACCTCCTAAAGAACATTACCATCTCCTAGCATCCCCCCACCAAGCTTTCGTGACCTACAGTATGTAACCATGTCTATTCTGTTGTTATTGTAAACATTTCACAACTAATCTGCTGCAATTATCCAGGCACATTTAGCTTTGTCACCATTCAAACCAATGTGTCTAATCCATTACAGTGGATATCAACCTTTTTGTCAACCAGATGTGGCTAAAACAACAACGCACGTTTTTAATTTTTTTTTTCTTTGTCCCCACCCTCCATACGCACACACACACACTACTACCACCACAAATTCGCCGAGTGCTTCACTGACCAGAATCTGACCCGCACAGATCAGAGTCGCATACAAACGCAGTGTTGATACAATGCATTTTGGAGAAAACAATGAAGCAGAAAACAACTCTCTGTTTGAAATTATTTAATTTAATATGAATTTCACAACGCTTTATTTTAGAATGTTTAAGTAAACTAATGTTTAAGTTTACAATTAATATATAATATACACAACAACTTAATTAAGAATTTATTATAAAATATATAAATTGATAAATATGATAAATACGCTATTACGTTGTTTTTGCTTTGTTTATCTCATTACCATCTTCAAGCATCCCCCCACCAAGCTTTGCTCCCCATCGCTACAGCATGTAACCAGGTCTATTCTGGTGTTGCAAACATTCCGTGGTGAGCCGAATAGTCATGTGATTGCATAAATATTATAAATAGGCTATTACGTTGTTTTGCGTTGTGGAACTCTGTCATTTTCATCCAACAACAATAACATAAAAAAACACGAGTTTATCACAAAATTAAAGGAAAGTACATTAGGTTTTAAAAAAGTTATACTTTAGGTTCATAGAAATAAATCAAATTGTTTACAGATATAACTTTTAAGGCTACTTGTTATAATGTTTTACACAACTCATTTGGTGAAGTTTGGCCCGTGTTAGGAGAACTTAAGTTTATGGAGCCTATGATAAACTTTGACAATAGAAGAAGCAGGTTAATTACAAAAAAGTGAGCAGTTTGTGTTGTTACATCCAAAATGGTTTTTCTTCAGTGGACGTGATAACATCATGTCGATGAGAATTCTGTGAGAGAAGCGCCATCTCCTGGTCATACTCTGTATTTCAATTAATGGGTGGAGTTGCAGTAAAACTTTGACACTCCCACGAGAAAGACGGGAGGCCACTCCGGCCACTGGGATTTGGAGGGAACTCTGCCGTTAATGGGCTGGAAAGGGCACGCCATTCGTCCGGCGTTTACTCTGAATGAGAACTTTTAAACTGCTACTACTGTATGGTTTATTTTTTAAAATAAAGCTTACCAGCTTCTTATCGATAGAGTTTAGACGGAGCCAAACCATTGGAGCAAAGTCCAGTGACTGAGTGCTGAAGCCAGTGCATCTTTCCAGCCAAATTTGTATTTTTTTTAAAACGTTCTTACTTCTGAGAAAGAGGTTGAGAAACGGGTGGAAATTTTTTTAAGTTGCGGGTGTTGTTTGCAGTGCGGCCGGGGTGTGTTGTGCCTAAATGCATAAGCAGCGTTATAAATTCACATAAACAGCTTCATAAATGGCTAACAGACATTAGCATGTCGCTAGTGTTTAATTACTGCTCTGGCTACTTCGTTAGGCGTGTTTGATGTTGGAATTGATCCAACTGCAAGACTTAATCTCTCTGGCAGACCGTTTTGGTTTTGGTAAAGGTTTGGAAAGCAGACATCGGTGAATGTTGAATTAAATCCTGTAATCCTCACAGCCAAATGGGCATTTTCACCGAGACATTTTAGAAAGTAAAATACACAAAAAAAACTGTCTTGCGAACTGAGAGAGTCTGAAGCAGCTCGCACCTGTGAGAAAGGGAGCATGTGTGTTTAACTGCAGGGGCGGCACGGACAGGTCGGGCACGTCGTAGTTTGACAGCTTTTCATAAAATATGTCACCATGTTTTGAGTCAGTCGTTCTCCAGGAGAGAGCGGTGCAGCTGCTCAGACATCAGGATTACTGAGAAATGCTTGAACTAACCCCAAAACCACTTTAGCTGGCACTGTACATTCTGTAAGTACTGCACTGTTTAATTGTTGTAAAGTAATTGCTGCTCGTTCTGTTGTTGCTGTTCCCAGTTCCGTGGTTTCTACGCTTCCTGAAGACAGAGTGCCCTGGCTGCCAAAAGCTCGACTACTCCTGACTGTCGTTTACATAAAGAGAAATTTCAAACTCCAGTTTCATTGCGTTTTTGTTGAGGTGGGTTGTTCACCTCTCAACTAATCATGACCAAGGCTCACAAGAACCTTTAAGTACCCAGACTCTTTTGGCTGATATTACTTGTTTCTGATAGTGGAGATGAAGGCTGCATGTTTCCCATGTAGATTCTTCTCATGGTTTGTAACTTGACACTCAAGTAGGAAACTTTTGAAACAAATCCGGAAACCTTTAAAGGATCAGGAAAAAGTAACTCAAGATGGCACAAAACTTTGGTGAGAACTAGCTAAACTTTTTATAATCACTTTTGGAGGGTATATTATATGTAAATAAAAAATGTAATGTGGTAGGAGTCATGAGAAGTACCAATAAACATGTTTTTTGGACTATCAGGAAGTTAAACGTGCTAGCCCTGCATATATATCCCGAGGTTAGGATTAGTTCAAAAACTTCTGACTTTTCCCGCTCTGAATTATGACTTTGAGGGACTATTATGGGAAGTTTCGAACTTCCAAATTGGCAAATTTAAGTTCTGAGTAAATATGAGACTCATTTACATGTCGTTTTTGAACTAATCAAGCAGATTTGTTTCCCTACAGCCAAGGGGAACTCTTGTTTTAAACAACAGTAATTGAGATGGTACTTGGAAAAACTATTCACCGAGTTGGAACTTGCTGGAAAAGTTCTGAGAATCACTGCTTAAAACCATCGGCTTAAGGGGCAAAAAAGGGGAAGTATGATGACAAGCATTATTGTCATCTGTCATCACTCCTCCGTGCCATCTACTCTGTGAAGCTACATTAACCACATCTTTTTTATTTAAAAAGACATAAATCAGTTTATAACCTCTGCTGGATTAATTCAAGCAGATAGTGAAAAGAAATCAATTTATTTTCATAAATGCCCCAGGATGACAGAGGAGCCGAGATCACAACAAATATACTTTGCTGGGCAGCAAACTAACTGTGATGCGAGCTGTGGTTCTTTATCCTTAGATATTAGTGCTTCTTGGCCACAGCGGTTCATTAAAACCAGCAGAGCTACATTCCCCCAGCTACTCCTGAAGTGTACTGTAAAAACAGACACTTCTACCAGCACTGGACTACCTGCTGAGAGCAAGCGCGTGCGTGTGTGAACGTATACGTCCAAGCGGGGGGCCAAATCAAAGACTGGGTTAGCATGTGTGCATTGAGTGGATTGTAAAGGGCTTAAGAGATCAATGGTAGGCTCGGCTGGGCTTGATGTGTTGACTGATTTAAGATAAGCTGGGAGGCAAACACGACTGGCAGAATTTGGACTAAAACAGAGAGATGTCGAAGGTTCAGCTAACATAAACCTGTGAGACAACAAGAAGAGAAACTAACATCACATTTTTATGCCACTAAAAATCATCTGCTGTCATGTTATACTTGCTGAAAGATTGCTGCAACTGTGGCACAAAGTCATTTTCTGCAGGTCTGTTTTATTAAATTAGGCTTTTATGTCTCAAAATGGAACAAAATAGTATCCACAGTGATAGCTGTGATATCTGACAACTCCCTCCAGTATTTGCACCATCAGACTTCCCCCTGTCCTTCTAATCTTTATGGGTCTCATTTAGTGGTTGAGCACAGTTCTCTGTTCTGCTTTTTTCTCTATATAATTCATCTTGTTTTATCATCTTGCTCGGTTTTTAGCCGCTCCTTTTGTGTCTCTCTCATCTGAAATACTGTTTTGATTACAATACCAATGAAAACAAGAGGCGGATCAAGCAACCTATTAGTTTGTTTGAATGTGTATATCTGGGTGTGTGCAGACTGTGAGTTCAAGGACAAAAAAAGATGAAACATTCAGATTCCTCAAAAGCCAGCTAAGCTGACATGTGTATGAAGATAGCATGAACAGGCGTTGTGCATTCAAAACCAGCTGAAAAGCAGCAGAAATATACATGCACCTTAAGACTACGCCTCTTCTCATTAAAAACATTTTGGAAAGTGTTGAATTCATCTTTAGATGTGAGGCGAAAATATTAATGCATGAAGCACTTAACAAAACTTAATTTGCTTTTTTTGTTTAAAGCAAAGATTTTTGCTGCAACACAAAGATGGCAACGGAGTGAATGGATAAAAAAATCCATCCCTCTTCATCACCATCTTCCTAGTATGGACTTTTCCATTACCTCTTCCAAAATAAACTAATCTCCACCCATAGGTCAATATACCCTCAGCCTGTGTGCAGCCACTGTTCATTACAATCTGAGAAAAACGTTGACAAAGACAAAGAATGATACAGGCTTGGAAAAACGTTGCAGAAAACAAAGAGCTAGTACAGAAGTACTATAACAAGGGGGAAAAATGAAGAAAAAGGTAACTGGACAGCTGAGGTATCTAGGCCTAGAGGTCTTCTAATTAAGTGAAGATGCAAGCAGATGTCTGCTTGGTAAATGACTCTGTCACTTTAGTAAATGGACTCTGTGAGGAGTGAGGAGCCACAAAGCTGGCATTTCCATTAGCACTGCCAGGCGAGCCTCCACCATATACACCAGCTGAGGGAAACAGAAGAAGAATCAAGGGAAGAGAGGATAAATTCTGCTTTTCCTGATTAACTCTCACAGCTGAAAGAGTGGCAGATCTGATATGAATAAATATTGCTGGATACGGTTCGAAGAGATGCAGTTAAAGTTAAGGAAGGTTTAAGGCTACGATAACGGCCAAAGACAATTAATAGTAAGCACGGGTTTGTATGAAAATTTTACGTATGAAATCCTTCACGGAAAATATGCTGATTTATTAGAATTCACACAAAAGTCTAAAACACGTAAGAAATGATTTGATGGGTTTAATTTAGTACAGACAGGTATACATGGTTTCAGCTTTCTTTCAGCCAGCTCCTGAGCAGTGTGCAGAAACAAGAGGGGAGGGACAACACTGCAGATGTCAAACTCCTTGAGGAACAATGTCTTGCAACTTCTAGATGCATCTCTATTTCAATTAGCATTGGGAGTAACAGCATTTAAGTATAACGTTACTAACGGCATTATTTTTTAGGTAACGGAGTAATCAAATTACTTTTCCCGTCGTTGAAATGCCGTTATCGTTACTGGAGATCGGCCGCGTTACTACAAGGTGGTTAATAACACGCAGCGGTGTCAGGCTGTCTGACAGCCACATTTCAGCTGCAGGGAGAGAGAGCAGGTGTTGGGGATGATTACGGGGTGATCCGATACCCTGACCGCTCTCGTTGTCTGCATATCGTAAGGCCGTGGAGATATTCGCTCAGACATTACTTTCATTTAAGCGGAGACTCTTTCCAACATCTCACGAGAACTGCGCTGATAAATTCATCATCGTCGAAGGCTGGCAGGTTTTCAATAGATACATACATACATCCCAGAAAATAAATCAATACTTGTGAGATATACAAAGTAACCCCAAAATATTGATAAACTGTTTCTCGACACCTGATGAACCTGACACACCGATTTATTTAAGATAAAGAAGATAATATGTAATAATTCAGGTATATTTCAGGGCTTCTTTCAATAGTTTCTAAGTCATTTGACCAGGTGACACCAAATAAGTATCAAAATATTTTACTATATTTTACTGGTTGTAGTAAAATATTTTACTACAACCAGTTGGAAAGTGCTCTGTTTAGTGTTCAATGTTACAGAAACTAGAGGTTGGCCAAACTTAATGGACAAATTGTCCTTTATTTCATTTTACCTACATTTGTCTGTCTTTGTTTTGCACTTTAATGAAAAGTGTGTAATTATGTATATTCAATATTTATGTTTTCTATATTTTTGTATTTCTGCATACAGCTCCAATCATATTGAGTCAAGTTCAAATACCAAAGGTTCTAACACTGTATATGGTGTTTTTTTAAAATAGTCATTCAGTTACAATTGTTATTCAGCCACTAACTCAAATAATCGAGCAATCAGCAGGACTCTTGAAAATGTGACTTCCTGCTGAGGAGATAAATCCGCCTTTTTATTCACGTGTGTTCGACCAGGAACATCTAAATGTTGCAGGACAATGGCCCTCAAGGACTGGATTTTGACACGCTTCCTTTATGAAGGAAGAACTTTATGAAGCTGGAAGAACTGGTCACTTTGACAATTTCTCTGGCAGCTCATTTAACGGACCATAGAGACAGGTTTATAGAACATTTTAGTGGTTTTTAAACTATTTCTTTGAAATCTTGAAATGCTGTGATATCAGTAATCGGCTCGTCTTTAATCAGGATGCATAACGTGAGGATCATAATTTACGTCTGTACATTTCTGTATGTGTACATTTGAAGTGCAAAATAAATTATTAATGAGTGAACCTTAGCCAAACAATTCCATAATAAAGACATATGGAGAAGAGCCTAAAAGACCAAACAGATTGAGGGGATTGTCCAAAAGAAGAGTACAGCCTTTAAAGAAGACAGTGAATGCTTTACTGTTGTGTTTATCACAATTAAGTTATTTCCTTCCTTAATCTTTAACACAGGAGAAAAATGTGCTCGTCTAATACCTTCTATTTCCTACTTCATAACTGGATCAGATGAGTGGTGCATGAATCTAAAAGAAACTTTGATCCAAATTCAAAACAAGTCTCCATTTCGCCATGCATGACCGACTGGTAATTGTTCTACTCAGCATGGTGTCTGGTTAAGGCATGAGACTCCAAACTGTGTGCCATTTGGAGCATTTCCACAGGCCATGCCAGCTTTGATTGGCCTTATTCCACTACCATCAGTCAGAGCCACATCCTTCCGCACCAATCACCGTCAAGCAACAGGAGGAACCAGTGTGTATGGCCGCTTGATGGTGATCGAGAAGAAAAGCGAGTAGTGGGAAAGAGAGACACCATTAACATCCCTATCCATCTCACCCCCCCTAACATAAGCATATCAACCTGCTCTATCGCACCATCCTCAGGGAGAAGACGGTCCGAGTGAAAACAGAAAGATGAGAAAAAGACAGAGCTATCTAGTGGCAGCCGGGCTTCCATTAAGGACGATAGGATCAAGCACAAGACAAGTGTCTGAGCACACTTCTCTGACAAGGCGCATAAACACACAAAGCATTTAAAGAAAACTTTAGAAATCACAAGAGAATTAAACTTGAAAAGAAAAAGGGTGGTGAGAGGAAAATCAGGAAACTTAATTAAGAGAGAAAGAGGAAGGAAAATGGGAAACACTTTCCCTTGAGTAATAACAGAGACTTGCTGAATCTCATATCATTGCTCTGAAGGAATTATTAGCACACTTAATTTTTCTATGAACATAACATCAAAGACAATATGGGTCTTGGAACTAGCTCTTGTTGTCCAAAATACACGTTTAAGAACAGATTACATTCATTGTTGCGGAGGGAGAAGAGAAACAAAGTAATTCTTAAATTAGGAAGTGTTTAAAGAAAAAAGATTCATGAATTTTAATCTTTGTTGCAGCCAAATTTAAAAACTCATGTGCAACCTCATTCACACCTTACATGATCACTGTGTACACTCTGATATAATCTACATTTGAATTAGAAATGGCAACATTCTTATCTGACAACCACAGATAATAATATTTCTTAATCAGATATAGTCAGGGTCATGTGTTGCTGAATCATGGCTGATTTTAATCTGAAAACATTCTCATAAACCAACTATCTATGAACAGATGCTTGATGAAAATGTAGATACATATAATAGTCACATCTGCCAGCAAATTTAAACTTTACACATAAGAGCAAACACTGTTTTAGAGGTCCCTAGTTTTTAAACAATCAGAGGTTGCAAAGTGAAAACTATCTGTACAGCGATGCCTTCTTTAGTGATTTTTTTTTTGAGTCAGAAAAGTACATGAACTCTACCTGTGATGTGTTCTGTACAAGTATTTATAGTGTTAAAAGTTGTGTTGCATAGTTGCATCAAAAACAGAAGAAGGAATATTGTAAAAACATGAGAAAGAATAACAGGAGTGATGAGGACTTTCAGGAGACATAAGGATGGGATAGAATATGGTTTGATTTCGAGCTTTTTACACCCATCTTCTAAAAAAATGTGTTGAACTGAAGAACAAAGGCACATTCTATAAATACCGAAATTAAATGAAGAAAATATTAACAACCTAGAAAATATGAACAGCGACACTGTAGAGTTAGCGATGCTAACAGCACTAGTGGTTCTAATCTCTAATGAACGTTTTAAAACAGTTTAACCATCAGATGCTTGTGACTTTTTCTATATGTAGACAAATACTGTTAAATTTTGAGGTTTGGTGTATCTGCTCTTAATTTAAACATATCACTGTTTCCCATAAGCAAGTATAATCGATCATAGGGGAAATGCTTGGGGCAAGGGACTAAAATCAGTTGCGACCAGTAACTTGACCAGCCTGAACAGCTCTTCAGCTTATTCTAAGTATATGTACATCTGAATGGTTATTCTGATGTTACATAACTAGCAATCCTGTAAATATTAATACAGCTGAAGCCTCCGGTAAAAATGCTTAAATATAGCTGACAGCAAATCTTCTGATTCTTTTTATATTAGATTAAAGGGCTGTTGCAACAACCATATAACCGAAAACAAAAGTAATATAATTTCAGTAACATCAGATATTTGAAATCATTTGTCTAATTTGAACAATTTAAGACATCCTCTTTTTTTCTAATAGGAATTTATTGTCCTGATAAAAGCAGGATGGGAACACATTTTTTTGACGGAATCATGCAACGGCCATTTGAAAGTTTGTATTTTAAACTCCTATATTTAGTAAGTAATACTAAGCATGCACCAGGAAAAATGTATATTTCCTGGGGTACTTGTGTTCTTCTGAAGATACAGGTAAAAGAACTCTGATAGTAATTGGAACTTTTTGCTTCATAAAACGCACTAGAGTGTGAATGAGCCCACCAACACACAGTGGGCAGCAGTGCATGACGAGCCATATTGTTAATCATACGCTGCGAGAGCTCATTCCTGTGCTGAGAAAAGGTGCTGTAATAGTTTGAACTCTTGTAATTGAGTGCCATATACCTACATGACTATACCCCTCCACCATTTCACCCTGGTCCCTCCCTCCCAGTCACTGTACTCCTGTGTCCGCCTCACTGCACCAGGTCTATTAACATTTCCATAACAATGACCATCTCCTCAGTAAAAGTCTGCATGTCTGGGTGTGGACATATGAGCACTCCAATAAGCTTTGCTGACTTTCAAGCAAGTAGATGTGAAAAACTAAAAATCTGAGCACTCATAAATCAAAAATAAAGTGAGAGAGTGCCTAATGTGCTTGGTTAATTTATATTAGCAAGAAAAAAAATATTTTATCTTAGTCAGCTTCCAAAAGTAGCCCATGCTTAAACACTACATTATGTGCTTGTTAACTTCAGGATTTCCTCACTTAACCATAGTTGATAAATTGTGGGAAATTCCTCTTGAATCCACTTAGAACTGACTGATTAGCTATATCTATCCCAGTGAAATGGCAGTCTAGACTGATGCAACCAGCTGCTTATTATGTATTTTGATGTCACTTTGTGCTAATGTGTTTGCTAACGAGATTGGCAGTGAACCAGTAATATGTGAATGTAAACAGATCAACACACACAAGCACACACAGAGGATTGGTGTCTGACGAAGCCCTTAGGGGAAGACATTACTTGATGAAGCCATGTTCAGAAACCCAACAACAAAGCAGACCATTGTTTGGGATAGTAGTGCCTTATGCCAGTAGCCTTTAAATGGCACAAGAACTGTTTGTGTATATAGCTATGGTTTTGAGTAGAGATGTGTATTGGGAAGAATCTGGGGACACAATACGGGGGACGATACAATATACTGCGCCATATTGTGATATATTCCGATAGCATGAGTAAGACTGTCTATTGCCATTTTAAAAACTGAATTTAACCATATAAAAACTAACAGCATTCTCCCCAAAAAATGAGAATCTGTTGTTACCAAGTAATATTGTTTTTACTACACTGGAAAAGATAGAATTTTATGTCCACCTATACAGGTTCAAAAAGTGGCTTTAGAATGGAGCAGTGAACTGAAACAGTGTGTAACCTTGATGGGCATTTGTCAGTGTACATATATTTGTACATAGCGGTTGGTTGAGAAGATCTGAGGATTTAAACCTGAAAGTAGGCAATGTCCGGTCTACGGTACAGGAATGCTAACGGGTAAAAACACAAAACAATGTTTTCTAAACTAAATTTATTCTCTCTGACCTTTTTTGCTCTGTTCCTTGTTCTTCATTATGCTGCTGTGTAACTGATGAAGATGTTAACAATAAATTGTAATGATGATAATTTTCTCTTACAAAACAGCTGTATTTATAGAGGGATTAAATTACACAGAACTGTACTCTATTTAGTAATTAAGTGACGTCTGGGGGAAATCAGTTGAACTGGATTTGATTACGTGGAAACCGATTAATTGAATGCTAAAATTGAATAATACTAAACTGTAAACATTAAATATTTTAAGGCTAATTATGTTGTGTCAACTACATAGGAGCACTATAAAAAATTGAGGTTTCTAGTTGTATAGTAAAATTTGAAAAAGTCTGAATACAGTTTATGTGCAGGATGTAGCATCATTAGCACATGAAGGCAGTCCTTAAACAGTATGCTTTCTTTTGCTCCAAATGCAAGATGCCTTCCCACACCAAACATGAATATTCATTGCCCCAGCAATTAGCCAGTGTTGCACTACGGCACTATCATATGCAATGGCTGTCTTAAAAGAAACAAGGATGCGTTCGGCCAAGTGTGGATGACAGACGCATGGCAGAAAGAGAAGGGGGAAAAAACTGCAGCCGAGGCATCAAACACAGTCGCTGCTTCCTAACTTTGACTATAAAATGGAAAAAGGAGTGATTTGACGATGAAAACTCTTGACTGAGCCAAGACACCATGAGACGATTTCTTACATAGAGTTTTGCTCAAGAGATGCTTCAAAAAGTTGATATCGACTCAAAGGGTGACATTGCTTTTAGTGAAGCTCGATGTGCAGATAAAACAACTCCACTGAAGCAGAAGCACAACAACATCACTGCTAACCTGGAGAAAAAAAATGCATCAGTTATAAGATGTGTGCGTGGAACGTTTGGAGGTGACTGAATGGATCATTTTCAGACGATGTTTAGATTTCAAAAATGTCAGCAGCTGCAGACTCTACGGTTTGCTCTGACATGTGCGATGTGCCACAGTGATAAACAATAAGCTATCCAGTGAAGGACACAAAGCCAACAGAGTGACTGCAGTCAAAAGTAAGCTGATCTAAATTTCCCGCAATAACATAGTCTCATCAAACACACACAGCAGGCTGTCTGCTCCTGCTGTCATATCCTCCATTGATAATAACGACAGTGATGAATATAGCTGGGACCAAGCGAGTCATAAATCACTAGGCCTTGCCCTCTAACTCTAACTCACCGCCTGGGCCTCCATTTGTGTGTGTTCCCGCGTATGTGTATGAGGGGGGACTTGTTGTGAGCTACGCATCACTGAATATGTCCACTGACACCTTAATGTGCTTGGCTTGTCTTAGGAACCCCCATAGGCAACCAGCTACACACACAGAGAACCTCACAGGGTAAAGACATAGATGTGTGTGTGTGTGTGTGTGTATGTGTGTATCTCCTTCTAGAAAAAAGATAAACAGAAAGAATCCTCCATTCTTTTTTCCATATGTGAGGCACCAATTTGAATTTCGAGGCCAATTTCTGATTTTCAGTGTTCCATCTGCCATTGGTTTTGACTAATTAAATTTTCTCTATAAGATCCATCATGTATATGGATATAATATCATAATTATCTATTTTTTTTTACAAAAAAGTCCTGAGTGATCAATATTATTAAATCTAGGACCAGAGATGGTGTCTTACGGTCTTCCTCACATGGTACCAGCAACAGAACAAAGCTTTTGTTTACTAGTGAAGCATTGGTCCTTTGAGTTTCAACTTGCCAGTCAGAGGCAAAGATTGAAAATCATTTGATGCCGGTCAACAACCTGTTTCAATGTCCATCTAAATTAATTCCCCAAAAGTTACCCATTTAAAATAATGATCTGAGTCTGTGTTAATGTGTGCATGAGCACATAGTAGACTGGGGACAGTAGCAATATCAAGACATCATTAAAAATATGGGAATGAGATCAGTGGAAGGCATTGAGAGGGGTGGGCTGAAATTTGGCTTAGAAAGAAACAAGTGTGTGTGAGTGTGTGCGTGCACAGCAGCTGAAGTGAGGATTTTAAAAAGTAGGGATGGGGGGCATTGGCAGAATAGATGGAGGGCAGAGGATAAAGATGAGGGTAGGATGGAGTCTGAGCAAAGGGAATTGCCCCCTCAAGTTATTACTGCCTTAGAACGAGGGTGGGGGCATTAGCTTGAAGGTCTGGCAATATTAGAACCCCATTCTGCTTAACCCGAGTCGGCTATCCATTAATGGGGATCAAACACAGCAAGATGAAGTAGTGGGTACGTATGTGATAGATTGAATGTATGTGTGTGTTTGAGTGGGGGAAAAGGGCATGTTAGGTGTATAGAGGCAGAACGTCCTTGAGTGTGAAAGGCTGTATTGAGGAGTGTGTATGAATAAACCATTTGAGCTCAAGTTTAAATTCTCATTCTGGGCTTGGATCTATACGCCGCATTATTTGTCCATGTGGTTCAGAAGCTCAGGGCAGACACAAAGTGCTTTAAATCCCCCTTGTAGATGTATATTAATGGATTACCAACTGAAGATGCATCGATTAATCCGCCATAGATTGGAACTGTCCAGATCAAATTGAAGAACTGAAAATAAAAGGTTCTCTTATTGATAAAATCAACAGAACGAAGAAATCTGACTATTTTAAGAACCAATGATAAACAAACATCAGATTTGGTCTTCATTTATTAAAAAAATAAGTGTTTATAACCATCGTATATACTTTATTATTAACACATTAAAGATATGTAGCTTGTCTGCATTCTAAACACAATTTTGTGTTGCTTGCTGTGTTTTATGTGTCATGTTGTCTGTAATACTTCTAATAAAGTTTCAAGTAATGTGTGGTCGGCTTAATATTCTTGTTCAAAAAAAAAATAATTTTTTAATTAGTTTCTAATTAATGCTCTCGAACCATCTGTCTGTCATCTTGGTGTTACCCATTAAGTTGGCTTCATTGTGTTTTCTGTTCAATATCAGTGCTCTAGAGAGCAGTCACCATTTAGCGTCTAAGTTATATGATTATTGGTCAGATTAGGATTTTTTGTAATGAGTTACTGCATATTTTTGCAAACATTCAGCAGAAAAGCTCATTTGGAGCTCGACTAGCAAAAAGTGAGTCCTACTGCTGTTCTAAGTAGAAGGAAAGCGGTACAACAAGGAAACATAAGGCTAAACCAATGGGCAATGTATTCAGATGTTTAATGGAACATCTTGTGTAAAGAAGCAGCCCAGTACCATGAGTTAGGGCTGGGCGGTATACCGAAAATTTACCGATACCGAAATTTATGACTGTTACAGACGTAATTATGCCAGTGCCGGTAAATTTGGTATGTAAGAAAAAGAAAAGAAAAAAAGATGTGTTTTAGTTTAAGAAATTAGCGTTTCATGTCATGTGACATCCGGAGCAGGGAAGCACGGCTAATAAAGCTCATGTGTAGCTCTATTTAGCAGGAGTTTCGACTCGTCTACTGACTTTTTTTTTTTTTTTTTTTTTTTTTTCAGAAAAATGTGACTAGTGAAAAATAAAGTGACTTTCTATGGCGTTATTGGATACTTGGACTCTAAAGTGGAGCACATATGTTTGTTACTGCAGCAAAGGAGCTGCTGCCGAACCAGAGCGTTTCTAGCCCAACAGCTCCGCCCACACAGGTCCGGCTCAGGCGGAGCAGAGATTAAAACCGCTGTGTTGCTGCTTGAAGCCGCCGCCTATTAACTCCTGTGCTCCGATTTAAAATATTTTCTAAAATAAACGGCTGAACACTAAAATCCCCAATTTCACTCATCCCCTGTCACCTTCCTCACCTCATCTGGTCTGGTCTGTGTGATCACTTCTGAGTTTAAACTGGACTCTTAAGAAATACAGAAAGGAGTGGGAATCAAATACTAAATTAAAAGGCTGTTTGTTATTTTAAAGAACATTAAGCTAATTTGGCCACTACCGGACACTGAATACAGAAAAGGACACTATTTATTTTTTAAAGAAAAGGACAGGGGGTTATTCCACTTACCGTTATCGAGGTTAAATGCTCAGTGTAACGTGATATTAATTTTAGCTCATATCCCCCAACCCTACCATAAATTAAGGCTGCACCTGTAAACATGTGCAATACATATCTGATTGTATGGCAATTCGTCTTTAGCTTGTTTCAATAAAACTCTATATACTCCAGCAAATATAAACCTAATCTTCTCAAGTTTATTTTCTCTTAGAAGCATTGTTTTTACAGGTTTTTACATTGATCAAAAAGGAGTGAGGCTCAGCATTGGTAAAAAGATTAATTATTTTCTTAACTGTGTCTGACCAAAGTACATGCATCAATAGAAATGGCTCAGTTAGCGCTAATAAAGTAGACTAAAGCTTTCAAAAGTTGTACTTTTAAAACCAAAACAATATTTTGAATATCCAATGTTGTGCATAAGAATTTTCAAAGGAATGCATTCATGAGGGGAGTTCACTTTTGTCACAAGTTTCAACTGATTGATGCAGGGGTTTTTTTTTTGTTATGCACTTTAAGTACACGCAGCGCATCATGACCCAAATAAACTGTGTTTATTCAGAAGTGAATAAAGAATTTCAACCATTTTGAGGGGGCAAACGTTTGGCAATATATACAGAAAAGATTTGCAGCTGTAGCTTGGTGAGTGCTGTGTATCCACACCTGGACAGATACATGGTCCAGCTGTTACACAAACAACAGACTGTTGTGAGCCAAGACGACATATTCCTGTTGACTCACTTTACCATCCAATCTTCTTTGCTTTAATTCTCAATAAAGACTCAAAGAAAGTGTTACGTTTTTTTTTTGCATCCATATTTAGTTGTTACCGGGAGCAGAAATGATCAAAAGAATGAAGATGCATCTTAACACATTCTTTCGTTTCAAACATTTCTCTCAGCTCATGGAGCAAGTAAGTAGTTTAAAAAAAAACTGCACAGATGTCTTATATTTACTCAAGTAAAGAATCTGTGAGCTGACAAGCTTAAACATAATAAAGTTTTATGAAATATGAAAATCTACCCCATTTTTTATGAGAGACCTCAGTCAAAAATGTTATCTTAATGGATCGCTTCTAAATCAAATTTTAATCATTCAAAACAGCTGTTTGGTGACTTTGTCCATTGTAGAACACAGTTTATGTGAGCAAAGAGACCAAGAGAGAATGACACTGATGTAACAATTATGCTAAAGCCCAAGTTACAGATGCTGGGTGAACTTAACTGATAGGCTTATTGATGAATGATTACAATTAATCATCAACTATTCATTACCAACATATAAAGTTTTAAAATTTAATCTCAGATTATATCAGATAGATAAGCAAGAAGCAGTTAATGCTTGAGCTGTAAACCGTGTTCAGAACCTTCAGGCGCGGAACTATAAACAGAAAATAATTCACTTTTTTAGGGTGAACGGGTGTAACAGAGGTAAACATTTTGTTACAATTTAAAATCTATTCATTGAGATACAAGATAAGGTCTTCTCTGGCTGTAGGGAGCACGGTGTAAATCTGTGCTGTCCCTCCCCCGCCCACTGCTGCAACCTGCTAATCAGATAGCTGACTTTCTCAGACAGAATTCAACCACTTCATCGTCTGGCTGGTAAAAGCCCGGACAGTCATGATGTTGAAAGTAAAGCAGGGCTATCCACCACTCACGCTATCCTTCCCTCATGGCACTAATGAGACAGAAAAACGAGGGGAGCAGCTGGGCTTGGGGAGCGACAGAGATGCGACATGCTCTCCTCTTCCTCCTCACTCCCCTTCTTCCTCCATCTAGCTCACATTTAAAACAGAACAACCATCACTAGAGGTGGGGGCTGCTAATGACCACTTGAACACACACACACTGCATGTGACCCGTAACACTCCCTATATGTCTCGGTATGTGAAATGTCTCGATTATAAGGAAACTGTCAGTGTGGTAAAGTATCTGATGTGAATGCACGCTGCCTTGCAATTAAATCCAGTGGGGATGCAAAGTGTAGTGATTGTGCAGTGGGGAGGGAGGTTAAGATATACACAAATAATGGCTAATGGGGGTGAGATCTGCTCTGGACAGCTGGTAATAAGACTACTTTGGGGGAGCCGATGTTTCAGTCCAATTAAATAGCTAGTGGATATAAATCACCTGTGGTAGAAAATTTAACGAGGCACACTGTTGATAGCTACATGTGTGTGTTTGCGTTTAACACGTGTAAGAATTTCATACGCCCATTTCTAGTTTGCAGCTACGCATGTGTTGGATATAATATCTGGAGAGTATTTCCAGCAATAAACTCACCTGTCTGTCAGTCAGGGTGTAGATGCACTGCAGGTCAGGGCTGAACAGCATGTCTCTCAGTAAAGGGCTTCCTCCTTCGCTGACAGTCACCTTCTCATACAGCACCGCCGGACGGTTGGAGCTGACAGAGTTCACCAGGATCTATGAGGAAATACACATGAAAACAGTTTTCTTTGTGCACTGGAAAAATTATGAATACATTAAAAACAGTAAAGAACTTTTTTTCTGTAAACACCTCTACTTAATATTAAGCAAACTTTATTCATTATTATAACAGCAAAGCTTCTTGATGCATCTGATCACTCAATGGCAATAGGTGGTCCAGATGAAGTCTCTTCCAAATTAAGTCTAGTTATAAGAATCAGACAATGCATTTTTAACCTCTGCAAGGCACATTTACACTTTTCTGTGCACCTTTTTCACCATAATGACAAATACTGCATGAGAAATGGGGAAGCTGAAGGCTGGACTTTCTGACGTTATAAACGGATCAAGATATCTAAATAATGACTCGATTATTGTGAATATAAAATGTCTCAAACAGCCTTTTTTTTCGTTTAAATACTTAGAAATGGTGACTAGGGATTTCCCATTCAAGCATTGTTTAAATAATCTGCATCAGTGCCTCAGACCAAGTCCTTCATATCTGTTGTTCTGTTGTTTAAAGATTAAAGTTTTCAGTGAGCCTCACCTTCTAGTTGAGCCCTTCTCAGGAGGAAATGTATTAAAAACAAGTTTGACAAACTGTATTATACGTATTAAAAATTCAAATGTCAATGTAAAGAAATCCAGCTTTCCCTACAAAAACCAAAAAATGTTCCCAAAAAACTGTTTCTGGCTAGCTTGGCAGAACCAAAGAAGCCATGGACTGGAGCTCGGCAGCATCGATACAGAGCATAAAACAAGGATTATAAATAGCCTCTTTTCGTGTGTGGGAAAACACACTTACTTGGATAAAAACCTGCTCAGTTATGTAAACAAACCTAACTGCTCAGGAGCAAATATCAGCACAAAACAGCCTGTATGGAAACACTCCGATTTTATTTCTTAGCTTCCGCAAATAATTTGCCCAGATTTGGAGCGTAATGGTGCAGATACAAGATACGAGATTGGCTGGCAGAGATGGCTGTGAGCCAAATCCATCTCAGCAGCAAATGAAAAGTGCAGAGCGACGGGGGTGGGGGTGGGTTGGTGCAAGCATCGGCTCTCTATTACCGAGCTTTGCAGGCCGGTGCCGCTATCAGCCCACGGTGACAAGGGAAGGACAGCGGGCGATGAGTCGCTGGAAAATGATTCTGAACACACACACACACACAAATAGGTTCATATACAGGTAGATGAAAAAAAAAGCAAGATGAAAGCTGACGTACACAGACAGAGACAGATGCGTATGGTAATGCTGGATGCACTTTGATGTGTACATGCACACAGAGACAGTGGGAGAAACACATGGCTGAGTGCTGAAAACACACACTTTATAATGGATGGAATTTATTTACAATCTCACCAAAAGAAACCAGAGGCAACAATCCCATTATCTCTTTCTGCCTGTGTGTAAATGTATGTGTGTGTGTGAGAGATAGAGAGATAGAGTGAAAGAGCTCATAAGGCTGTGATAAAGCACTGGAGATGAGAGGAAATATGGATGTTATTATCTAGATAATGGGGCCGTACACAAAGGATACATTTCATTCAGGGATGGCTTGCAAACGCGCACTGCTGCACAGTTTATACATCTATACAAAAAGCTTCATATGCAAAGGAAGGAAAAGAATGGCTTTTGTTCTCTGAGCTCCCTGCATTCTACAAATATGAGACTTTTCCAGTTCACTGGCTAATGACCGGTTCAAGCCTAGACTGGTCCTGCACACAGAAAGATGAGATAATATGGAGAATGAAAGACAGTCTTTCTGTCACCCTTCCTGTTTTCGATTCGAGTCCAGCTGCATGTCAGTCTGCACTTTCTCTATTTTGCGAAATCCCCAAATTACAAAACTATTGTGTCATCCAATCTTGGTATCTGCCCACACCTTTGTTGCACTCTGACACTGAAGATGCAGTACATCTGGAGCACAGACTTTTTCCCAAGAAATGTGCCGCCAGAACAATGAAGACGAGAAAGACGGGCACACGGTAAAACAAGGGAATGAGGGTGGGTGACGTGTCAAAACATTGGTAATAAATTGTTTCAATCAACTTGTCCTACAGGCGCTGCAGCCAAGGCTGGCCAGAAAAACAGGAAGACAACAAAATAGTGAGGGACGTACAAAGTGAACAGACGGGTGGGGGAAAGGAAGGGTGGGTGCGCTGGATGAGTAAAATGTCTAATTAAATCAATCTGAGTGACTGTGCCTTGGAATGCGGTGTTTAATCTAAGGTTAAACAAAAATGTGTTTGCTGGCAAGCTCAGTGGCAACATGCACACATTTGTGTTGATTTTTATATTCATCTGCGAGGAGTATTAACGTGCAAAAGTCCGTTTGATTTGCAAAGCTAAATGTGGATCCTTCCATCTGTGTCTATTCTGAGCTTTGTGAATGCACATAAACCAAGCTGAGAAATCAATTCAACAGTCTGCGGTGACAGGAGAAGGTGCCTTAGTTTCATTGTTTTCTCTGTCTTGCTTAGCTCTACACTAAGTGCTTGATGGATGGCTTCACAGAATGATGCTGTGCTTGTGCTTTCAAGACGAGCTGCAATCCTATTCTCTTGTCAACATGGATAATGTAACATTAAACACATTAGAGTTAACTTACATTGCCTTGGGAAAAAAAAAATATTCACAGCAATCTATTTTATACATTTACATTACAAACGCAAGTGTTGATGTATTTTAGTGGGATTTAACACAAAGCTGAGTCCAAAAATGAGTGTTTTACAATTGAGAATCTGAAAAGTGTGGCGTGCATTTATTTTAAGCTTCTTCATTCTGATATCCCAAAAAAAAAAATGTGGCCAACCGAATAAAGAAGTCACCAAGTTATTAAATACAGTCCAGCTGTTTAATCAGAATTTAAATCCAGCTGTTCTTGCAAACTTCAGAGGTTTTGTCAGACAACACTAGAGTGTATAAATCATCACGAAGACTAAAGAACACAACATAAATTGTAACATTTGTACATTTAAATCTATTACACACAACTCTCATTCAAAGATTAGAAGGAATATTGCACAACGGCTAACAAATATGGATGTTCATGGTAACTCTAGAGAAGACAGAGAAATCCAGAAAAAAGTGAAGGAATCTCCTAAACAATGTTCATCTTTATGAGAAAAGGGCAGGAAAAAAGTCAGTGTTTAAAGAAAGCCAAAAAAAAGTCATTTTTCCAGCTTGCTGCAAACCATTTTGGGGACCAGTAAATTTGTGGAAGATGTTTCTCTTTTCAGATTAGATTTTTTTTGTCAACGATAACATTTATAGAAGAGTCAGATGGTTCTCTACCGCTAAAAAACTGTCCAGCCTACAATTCTTCTTTATTCTATTAGTGGTGATGCTTTCCTGCTGAAAAGAAATTGTGAATAAACAGAGATAAAGAAAAACGTTGTGCTCTCTGGAGAATGCTGCCCCTACCACATAGAAAAAATGAAATCTAATATCTTACACAATGAAGAAGGAAAGCTTGTGGAAGGGTAGCTTCCGCTGCAACCCTCTTAAAGTGGAGCATATCCAACTTTGCCTGACATCCCTGTGGACTTTATTACCAGACATTCAGAAACCCCGCTTTATCCCTGTGAGAGAGAAAAAATCTGACTGCAAGTAAACAAACCAACTCTAAACAATCACCACAATGTAACATTCCTGAATACTACCCATAATCCTCCTCCTACAACATCTAACATTAATTTCTCATCTGTACTATTAGCATTAACATCTCTCCTCTGCCTGCTGGTTCACCAAAAAGCCCCCGGTGTTGGGTTTTATCTGTGCCAGGCAGGCCTGGTTAGCTCCAATAGAAATACTGGATAGCTCGCTGCTGATTGGGAGGGCTGGCAATGTGAGGCTGAGAGGGGTGGCTGATAAGACAGTGGCACACCGACAGAAATGATGCCTGTCTTAGCCTCAAGTTAGAAGAGATGGAGCGTGAGTTAATTTCAGATTTTATAACATGGATGTGTTGCATGCGATGAAAGAGAGCAAGGGAAGGGAGGAGCAAATAAAGGGAGTGGCTGAAGGAGCTATGAAGGAGTCTTGAAGAAAATTGTTGCTTCAGGATGTAAACTGAAAGGAAGGGATACAACTTTTTAATAGGAGGCAAAGAATGGAATACTCCATTATAATTAAAATCAAACTAAATGGACCAATACATTCCAGGTGTTACCACGTAGGTCCAAAAGATGCTGGAAGACACAGTTTAGGTAATGGATCTCTACTGGCCTGGACAAAAATAAGGAACAGGCACCACAGAAAAGGGGTAAACTTGACAATAACTATGTGCAATCATGCATAATGGCAATAGGCCTCTACATTCCTGCCTTTGATGTGACAGCAGGCTCCATGGTAAATGTGCATGTGTTTAAGAGGGCCCGGTAAAGTGGGGAGTTTTACGTGAAACTCTGCAGAACAAAAGGAAATGAAAGGAACAGAATGACGCTGATGATGGCCAGGAGAAATATTATGTTCAACAGTGAGTGAGCTAAAAGATGTGGTCATGTTAAGGTTGAAGGCGTAACAACACAACAATGCAGTGAGATGACATGGATACCTCATCCTGGCCTCATTGTTGTCATTTAATCAGATTATATGATTACAAGCTGCAGAAGAACTTTGACATGGACCTCTAAAGAAGACTTGAGGATGAAATTTTCAACTTACTGTTTAAAATCAACATAGTTTAAAGGATAAATATTATCTTTATAGCTATGCATTTTTCAAATGTCACCATTATTTCTGACGCAAGGGGTCAATTTCATCCAAAGAAACTGCATTTTCAAAACAGCCTAGATAATGCTTGGTTCCAGTGAAATTCTCTGATTTCATCTTTTTGCTCGTCTTAGCAGTTTTCTATCTCTAGCACTGGATTTCAGATAAAAGACTGGAATCACTCATCTTATCGCGTTGTGAGCTTGGCAGGATCAGAGCTGTGTGAGAAAAACAGATCTATCAGCTGCTCTTAAACAGCAACAGATGATATGGAAACACCTATTTTTCTAGCTAGATATGCGTGTGTCAGTCTTGAACAGAATTACCTGGTTCTTCTGCTGCATTCTTTTGCCTTAATACCATGAAACTCTAGTTTGTTTTCTAACTTTAATCAGAAATTCATAATGTCCTTAATGTAATACCTAATAGCTTAGCTAATAAAATACACGGATTCCTTAGGTGACAGCACAGACTGCCATATTGTTAGTAAATGTACCATGAGTTGCTGGAACATAAATAGCTGCTGCCTTTCTATTCCTTGGCAATGTGAGACTTTTGACCCAGCATGAAAAACAACAGAAACACATCAACACATAGAATGTTACCAAGAAAGAGCATCTCCTTCATGTATAACAACATGTTTGTAAATATACGTCCATCTGATTCGTGACTGACTGTCTTTTAAAGGTGGGAGCAGATGGACCATCACACATGAGTGATTGCCATGATACAACTATGGGACAAATCCCCCACTACCACCACACACACACACACACACATTCTCAGTGTATCTGCCTGACACATAGATGGGCTTAGAGTAAACCTTAACCATATGTAGGTCAGACACTTGGATACCAGGCAGCCTTTGCCTCATTAGAACCGTGACAGACTAAGAAGCATAGTGACATTGATGGAGGAGATGTGTCCTCAAACATATCTACACACAAACGGTGGAATGCGAGCCAGTTGGCTATCAAAACACTTCAGGACTGGTTTGTTTAAAGTCATGAGAAAAAAGGAAAATCTTTAAATCATTTTTAAAAAAATTAAACAAATGACTTCATAAATTCAATTCTGTTTACAACTAAACAATTGTCACCTCAAGTAACTTTAAATATGGAGATCAAATTCTTAATCTAGAAAAATCAACTGAAATCCAGGTTATTATAAGATGTGTCTGAATTCAATTAACTAATTACAAATGATAAATGATTCGATTACATGGATAACAGAGAGGAATGCTTCACTCCCCTCTTCATGTTAAAACTGGGGTATGGCTGAGCGATACGGCCTCAAATCTATACGGCAATGTGCGCGGTAAGGATATCTATTGTAATATACTCTTTTTTTCTATATATATTAAAATGACTGTCTATGATCATTTTCACTTTCCAGATACATTGCACCAAAACCACTTCCAAAAGGTTTGGAATACCACTAAAATAAACTTTATTTTACAAAATGCATTTTAAAAAAAACTCAAAAATTCTTACAACATAAAGATGACGATATTTTAAATTAAATACAAGCTAAATGGTTTGAAAATAAAGTTCGAATTTGTCTGCATCCCTGGTTACTTAATTAATAATTAAATATTGTACAAAAGGAAACCTGCACATATTTGAATTGAAATGCTTCAAAGTTCAACTGGTTCATTTTCCATTGAATAAAAAAGAAAGCATTTTAAACTTGCAATATGTAGTGTAAAGACAAACACTGACCATCAGTATCCTTGTGTACCAGGTACAAAGTGTGTAGGTACAGCTTGATGACATCAAAATATATAATTGCGGTAGGGTTGTATAGTTCAAATCTTTACCTTGAGCTAAATTGATCTTTTTGACCTTATACCTTTTATATTGCCTACTACAACTCTGAGGATGGAAAACTGAAGAGAAAGCAGCATTTTGCGTGTGGGCTGAAGGATGGATGGATTAATGATGTTTCAGGCCTTGCTGTACCAGACACATTCCATCACAGGGACTGAAGCCCTCGCTGATTAATTCATCTGCTCAACTGTTTCGTATCAGATTACTTGGACTGCCAATTCTCATTGACTGGCTGTGATATTCACCCATAATTCTGCACCGCTAATATTCGTGTGTGCGAACCTGTGGCCTTTCACCAGCAGCACACGCTAAAGGTCACAGTCTTCCACACTCAGACACAGCTGCAGAAAACATGCAACAGGCTATGGCAAGCAGGGTAGAAAGAACAAAGGCCCATGCAACATGTGGCATTATTCTCCCGCCGTTTATGCATGCATATGATACACAGCAAGTATGCTGGTTGAAAATGAACCCTGCCAACAGCAAATTAAACCTATTCATCACTGTTAAGGACTTTAATTCCCAAACTTGCTAAAATCAAAAGACATTGTCATTCCTCTATCTGCTCCACTGTCTTAGCTTCTTTCTTTCTATAATCAGGAATTCATCTCCCTCTCTCACCTGAGCATCCCTACCATCACTTTCTCTTCCTTTGGCTCCCTCCCTGCGCCTCTTCGTGAGAATTAAATGCCTTTAGCGAGCAGTCGTCAGATAAGTGCATGTAGCGAGTTGCTAGACACGGCACAGCGGCAGCATTTCATCTTCCAACCATCACTAAATCACACTAACTCAATCATCAGCATAGAGCTACACACACACACACACACACGACCTGCTGCAATCGTAAGCAGCGCCACATCTAAAGAGGTGCTTTGCTATGACTGATTTTATCAGCTGTCTTGCAAACGGGGGAAGAAATTGCACCACAACATTATCATATACAATAAGATGAGGCTGGAAGATAGAGACGTCCAATTGAACGGCTTTTTAGTGTCACAATTCAAATGAGAAAATACCTCCTTTTACACTGTGGTGTAACACAAATCCCTTATGGGATATCTCACCCGAAACAATTTTACACATTTACATCAAAGGCTGCTGAGAGGGTATTTGGTTTAAGAAGCAACATGCATGCAGATTTAATGTGTGTATGTGCACATGAGCGGAGCAACTTGTCACATTACTCTTACGGTGAGGCAGGCATTTCTGGATGAATGCAGAGCGTCTGAGCCAGTGAGGGGAAAAAGGAGAAAGCTCTGCTAACAAGCAGCTCGCTGCCAGCATTATCGGAGACAGGAAGGTGGAAAAACGAAACTAAGATTGGAAAGAAAGCTTAATGCAAATGAGGGGGGGGGGGGGGGGGCACACTGATGCAATCATACACAGAGCCACTGCATGTGTAGGGTGTGTGTAGCTTTCCAAAAGTAAAAAATAAAAAGGGAAATTTGTGTGACAGGAATATTTTCAAGAAATTAGAATTAATTGATTATTTCATTTTAGTAATTTAATCTAGGGAATATACTATGTAGAGATCAGAGTGTTTAAACATCCAGCAGAAAGAAGCAGGACACCCTCTGACCTCCTTCCTTATACTCTACAGTGTGTAGTGATTGAACCTTGTAGGACCAGACACCAGGATTATGTAGGAGGGACTGAAGAGGATAATCTTTTATTACCATATACAATATAATATTATGAATATGAGGGTGTGGGTAGAGTTCGAGCATGGCATCATTCTGGGTGCACGGCTTGTCTTGCAATCTGGCCAACCTGCTTATAAAATATCTAAAACGCCTAAAGGACTCCAGTCTCAGCTATGTTTAAGTGGAAGCTATTTTTTCCATAAGTGTTTGCGTTGAGTCAGAGTATGAGTAGGAGGCTGAAGGCTGAAGTGTGTGCTCTCCTTTTTTTGCAAGTACTTGCATGAAAAGCAAAGTGATTGTATATAGTAAATACATTATTAAGTCGGAGATAAAAATGGCAAAAAAAGAATATAAAACATGCACACACTCACACACACTCCTACTGTGTAAAACTATGCAGCATGGCTCGACCCACCATTTACAGACTATCAGCCATTCACTGGGATTATAGCGAGTGGGACCTTATCTCCAGCAGTAATTACCGAGGCAGGTGTGTGCGAGTGTCGTCCTATGGGAGAGACAGAGTGATTACATGGCCACTGGTGCCTCTAATAACATCTTTTAGTGGGAGAGAGACGGAGAAAGTGTGGGTGGGGGTAAGATGAGTGATTTCCATCTTTCTTTGGGACAACCAGGAAAATTCTGCAGGCTATTTTGACTGTGCTGTGTGCTTTACGAGTGTGTGCGCAGATGTTTGCAATGGCTGTAATACAAGATTCTAATGGGGAGCATGGCGAAAACCACACTTTGGAGTGACGTGTTCCAAACCAATCCTGGCTGCAAAATGCCAGCCGCATTCTGCTCTTTACACTTCACCCTCCTCCTGAACGGACTTGTGGGAAAGCTACTCTGGTCACGCTCTTCTTTCTTTCCTTTCATTTTTTTATTTGTTTTGACAATTTGTTTCCTCTGTTAATCTGCCTCTCCTCTTTAAGTGCCATCTCTCAGCAGCATCTTCATCCTCTGTTATTCCAAAAACACAGCTAAAAAGGAAACGGTCTTAATGGAACAAAGTAAGCCAGAAAACCAAAAACTCAAATGAGCACAAAGTGGGAGAAACAATTTAGGAGTAAAGTTGGTAAAGGAAGGTTACATGCAAGATTGTGAATGTGCAAAGCACACCAACGTACAAAGTCTGGCAGCTATAAAGCCTGTGGAATGCTGATTGTGTTTAAAATGAGCTTTTATGGAGTGGTTTACAGTGATTTATAGCTTTTGGTTGGGCTTGTGTCTGTACTTCATCTTGGAGAAGCAGTAAACATGGATATGATTTTCTGTGGTTTTTCTGCGATTGTTGTAATTCTTCTAAAACATAAGGTCTGAAAAAGGTAATCAGAGCATATCGTAGTTTGGTCACATTATATTCACGAATGTTATGGTTTTTTATTGGGGAGTTTGATATAAACTAACCCAAACTAGTCCCTAATTGTGTGTGTTTACCAAACTTCGCTGGCCAAAGTGTAAGCAAATCCAGAAGTGATAAAAAATTGTAGCTTCCCCTCATCCACTAGGGGCTGCATCCAGAAAGGTGTAAGTGTCTCCCATGTTAAAAATGCCACCTTCACAGTAGAAATAAACACGTTTAAGGCCTGGTTCAAAAAACCATTTTGGGTTCAGGTTTACCATCATGACAACTATGAGGGGGGTGATTTTTTCGATCAGGAGTTGGGAAGAATCTCTGAACGAGCCGTTTTCTGGCCTGCTTTCTGCTTTTGCACTAGTGGCTGGCAAAAGGCAGGGCTCTTTGGAGCGCATCTCTGATCAGCTGCACCAGTCACAAACTCACTGTCAGCTACTGTCATAGCATAACAGTTGTTTTGAACTCAGAGTACAGGTCTGAGCTGAAACTCAGACGTCCTCATGGGAATCTGTTATTTGATGTTTTGCTTAAGTTACCTGTACTCGATGTAATGAGTAAAGTTTAAAAAGTCTGCACAGAGATGTCAATTCTAATTTCTCAAAATGATGTTTTGTCAGTTAACAACTTAAGTTGGTGTTCAACCGCAATATTGCATGGGATACAAAATCATTGACTTCCACTTTTATGTTTAGTGTGAGGAAACTTGGCAGAGATTTTTGTTGGTAAATGCCACATTTACCTCTCATCTCTTCTCACATAAGAAGCAAGGATATGTGATGGCGTCAAATATAAGATGAGAAGGAGCATTGCAATTATTTAAATGTGTTAAAGTTGCGATGTTTGGATAAAATTGCAAGGATTGGCGGAATTTGTGTCAACAGTTGTAATCACAACATCACAACATCCTGGAGGGACTGACTGAATGCTTCAGTACTTTGGATTTCTGTGATAATTTATGGTTGTTCAAGGAGTCAATTTATAAAAAAGGGACCTTAATATGTTTTGTAAATCTCCACATTACATATGGAGGACATTGGCATGGCAACCTAAAAACAATTACAGCACAGAGTTATGAGGAAATGAAAGGAGGGAGTCTGTCTGTCTAACATTTTACAGGACAGTGCCATGAAGGGAGCGCTGAAAAAATACAAAAATATGTGTCGTGCTTTTGACCTTTGACATTTAATAGTAATGTGGAATGTGACCTGCACGTCTGGAAGGGGTTCTGATGTTAGTTTAACCCGGCGGGAGTGTATTTGCATTTGTCTGTAAGGAAGAGTTCTGTTTTTCTTAGCAGTAGGCTGAATGCATTGCTTTCTGCTGGGAGCCAGAATAAGATGCCCTGATAGACGAGGATAAAGTCATCTGGGCAATCTGGACAAGAAGGTGGTCTAGAGTGTTTAAAGTTAAAACATTGACTTTGCAGTCATGAACCACCTAACAGAAGAGAGAATGCATGCATATTAACACTAATCTAGTCTTTAGTTCACTGGCAAAAAGCACATTATTTGTGAAGTTTCTTGCATGCACACATACAATGCTGAAATTTAGCGCTTATGTTTCATCTCTTCTTGGCTGAATTTACTTATTCAGCTTCTCCACCCAAGAAAAGACAACATTAATCTCTTTCTCAAACCAAAACCATGTCTGACTCAGAGGTATGCAACGACAAAATCAACCGTTTTCCTCAGACCTTCACTGCCTCCTTTTCAAATGAGGCCAACCCACTTTTTCTGGACAAATTACTAACCCTTGTTTGAGCAGATTGGTTTAACTCGAGATCCACAACTTTAACTGAAAAGAGACTAAGGCAAGGACACTCTAGATAAAAGTTATAATATGGTGCCAATCATGCCTCTCCTATGCTCATTTAGAACTTTTTTCCTTTTTCATCTCTTTGTTGTTCATTCTGCAATCATCTCCTTTTCATTTGTTTATCTCTCTTTCCATCTCTTCCAGCCCCCTCCCAGCTCATTTTGCTCTCACAGTGTGCTGTAATGGTCTACAGGGAAGGTCTTCGCTGTTGCCCTTTAAATAAAAGAAACATGACTGATTTTAGAACAAAAAAACAGGAGAGAGAAGATCCCTCATCATATGTGTGTGTATGAAAGATAAAACACAGGGCGAGAAAAAGACTAAGCAAAGGCAAGTTCATGCGTAAAAAAAAAATTTGAATGTCAGAACAAACATATTGGATATGAACATAGCACAACACCCGACAAAGGAAATGTATGCCGATATATCATCCATACATACTTTTTGTGTTACTACAACTTCTCTAGTTAGATAGATATAAAAACTGCAAAATATGAACTGGTAAAACCTGGGCTGGAATATTCCACATAGATTAGTGTTTTTGATCTGTGAAATCTTTCCATGATCAGATTAATTAATGATGTAAAAGCTAGCATCAGTTATGTAACTTCCAATAAATTTAGTGAGACTAAACTAGAGAGTAATTTTATGGTTTAAGGAGTTTGGAGAATCTGGACTGTATTTTTCAAAATCTAAAATATTTCAAAACTTGCTAAACAAGATTTATTAAAGACAGTTTTGTCTTTGTGAAAGAGACAATTATGAATTTTTGACATTTTTAGGGTCTTTCCTGGCAACAGGTAAATAGAAAATGTGCTAAAATACTTTACACTGATTAGAAATTCTTTAATTAGAATAACATTTATTTTTATCGCTCAAAGTTAAAGGGGGAAAAATTATTTGTCATTCAGCCTGAACAGTTTATCTTCACCCTGAACCAAATACTGTGCATTTTGTTGTCGCATGGGGTGGATATACAACTACAGCCCTACAACAAACTAAAACCAAATGCTGCTTTAATCATTTTCACTGCTCGTTAAATGACACTGGTAGAAAAACAATGATGACGACATGTGTTTGACATTTCTTTCACCCCACCCTTGTGTATTTAAAAAGCTGATGAAATGAAAGTTTTTAATGCGCAATATCTAGGATTCACCATTTTATTTATAGACTTGAGCAAAGTCAACATATTCAGCAGTGAAACGGTAATTAGGATAAAAACTTTTTATAACTGAAACTGCTTTTGTGATATAAAGTAAAACAGAACTGAAAAATAAATACATAGGAAAAATCTGTTCAAAGGCAGGTGTGTTGCAGTGATTCACAAGAAAGACAGCTGTGTCCCAAGATTAACAGATACTCTTTCAGTCCATCTTGGCCGTTGAAAACACAACCTTGATTTTTATCTCACCCCTCCCTTTTTATGAAAAGACAACCACAGATTGGTGCCAACATGGAATGAGTCATTGAGCAGCCCACAAGAAGTGTGCACACTGGGTGAAGGAACGTCAGGAATGTGGTTCGCTCTGTTCATTTATGCACCTGTAAAAGGTAAACACAAGACTATGAATAGTTTCTATCAAACTTCCTTGTAACTAAAGCTTTTTGCAACAGAGCTTTTTAGAAGGGATTTATTAATAATTGAAAATCTGATGGGAATAATCCTTGTCTTTTTTTAGTTGTGACACACTACATTTAAAAACTGGCTTATGAAATGTTAATACTGACAAAAATTATTTAAAAGCCTTTTGATAACAAAAGGCTTCCGATAGCAGATCAACCTATTGTTGGAATGCCTAGGTTGAAACAGAAACTGATCCACAATGTTTACGGTCCAAAGGTACTGCTTTCGCGAGAGTGCATCTAATAACTGTGCAAAGGGTTGTTTTTGCCTTCCAGTAAGGAAAATGTATAATAAAGCAAATGTTGAGCTCCAGCCAATGAGAAGAGCTCAGAGGTAATGAATTGTTCAGGCAGCAAATTCCATTGCATAAAAAGCCGTGACTGGTACAGTGAAACAGGAAGTGGGTGAAACATTGCTGCCTGTGGCCTTTGCTTTGTAAACTCACAGTATGCTTTTCATCGATCAATCAATCATTTTATTTTAAGACTATATCTTGCATACACAAAGATTCATAAACCCTACATACATAGACCTCTACCCTGAAGAGCAAAACCACTAGCTAAACAAAGTCTTGAAAAGTCCAACATATAGGCATCTGTGTTTAGTGTTGAATAATCTAGTCAATGTTTCAGAGATCTAAATAAATAAATAGTCAAAAAATAATTACCAACAGCCTTAAACTGAAGTCCACAAAGTAATCAAAGCAACAACAACAACAAAAAAATAGGCAGTATAGTAAATAAGAATAAAAAAAAGAGCAGATTGAAACTAAATCTAAATGTAATCGAATTAAGAGAAGCCTCAATTAAAGTCAAAGCCAAATCTTAAATTAGTCTTTTTTGTAACAAAAAGTTATGTATTTCTTTAATGGTCTCTACTGCTCTCAGATTTACAGACGACCGAGAAGAATGGCTCACTTTGAGTTTTTGTTCAGATGTACATACAGTACAAGTGTGCTCTACACCCCATGTGTATCACTCAAATTACAACTATTAATACCTAAAACTGCTCTGTATGTATGTATGGGCGGCCAAAGAAGTTTGCAGCATGGACAAACAACAAGGGATACCCCTCTACTTTCTACTCTGTCTCCACTGAAGTAGATCTGAAAACAGACGTAAGCAGGTGCACGAACACACACAGAGGAACATAAACTCCAGGAATGCCACAGCAGCAGGGCTGAAGCAGCTGGTGTGACCAGGTGGAGGACAGAAACCCCGCCTCTGGTTTTGGACCGTAGCCATGGTAACAAAACAGGGCCTGACCAATGGCTGCTGTGCCCCAGGAGGATGACTTGGGGTGAAGTCTGTGTTTGACATCCAAAGCTGTCCAGATGATACAGGCCACCCACGTTCAACCACATTCCTGCCAAATGATGATAATGAGAAGCTGTGAGCAACTTGTTGGATATTCCTACTGGCGCCTGATTTCAGCCCAACAATTAGCTAGAGCAAATTTGGCAACACCCAAAGACACAGTGGCATTACCAACCACAAAGTTACCCGTCTTACAAAGCCTTTTGTTTCAACTGTTTGTTTCCCACAGGAACAAACTGTGTTTCATGATATATATTGCCCAAAAACCGCATGTAAAATGTGTTGTAATATGCAAGAGTTTAAGCTTAGTGTGTCAGATTGAAAACAAAACAGTATGAAGGATAAGGGAAACAAAATACATAAAAATAAAATTAAAATAAAAAAAGTTATGAAAGACTGATCACTTGAAACCCAGTGTGCTTGTTCTAAGTGAGAAGGCGACAGAAGGAAAAAGAAAAAAGAAAAAAAAAGTTTCTCTTAAGAGGTGGCTCAGCTCTATATCCTGCATGTCAGCAAGGAAGGTGGGATTAAGAAAAGGAAGAGAATAATAAAATCTAGAAGTCACATGGACAAAAGTACTGAAAAGAGGAACATAAAAAAATCTGTAAATCAGCCCTTTGTTTTTTGCACACGTGAATGTGCTACATCCACTCATTCACAAAAAACTAAAGTGGAATAAACACATTAAATGTCAGGACTACCACTTCTCTTTTTTGTACAGAGCAGGATAAAAACCTCAACTCACTTAAATATTAAAGCAGAAGCAAGACTGACATCAAAACTGGCTGAGACAATAAAAACAATACAGGTTTAAATGTTTCTCTATAACAGGAATTGTAGTTTGCTACATCAAGGTATCCTTTGTTTTCTGATGCACAGAAAATCAATCGATAAAAGCAAAGAAGAACAAACGCTTTAGCTGACATGATGGGAAATAGCACAAGCACACCCTAATCTAAGGAAATACCTCCAGTGGTTGCTTCTTGTTTTTTCTTGCTTCTGTCATCATTGATCATCAACTCTAATCGGGCTTTTCTTTCTGATCGAGATATGGTAAATAACAGATTGTAACACAGCTGGATGGTCTGTTTGTGCTTACCCCCGATTAAAATATTACTCAGAGATATTGCTCAGGCTTTGAGAGTGGCAGGAACATCACAGCACGGGGGTGGATGAGAAATTAGAAAAAAAAAACAATTCCCACATGCTCCTGATCATGAACCGGTATAACGTTAATCGGTGTTTAGGCCGCAAATGTATGCCTGCGGATAAGGAAAAGTAAGACTAGTTGGAATACTTTTAATGCGGCGTTTGAAAAAAGACTCGACTTCCTCCAATAAATGTTTCATACACTGTGCACAAATACGCAGGCATTGGCTAATAGCTGCAATCCATGTATAACAAGGCTTTAAAAAGTTAGTGTAATGTCTGACTGTTACTTTGATTCAAAGTTTTTTTTTATTGAGATGCTAAACAAATTGTCAAAATGACAGGAGTAATGCAGCGCTGCCTCTACCCCACCTGTTGCTGGACACTGCTGCACAGTTGGCTGAAAGAAGGAGCCTACACTTTTCTGCAGCCTGTTAAATTAATTCATGTACCAAAATAAATAAATGAAAAACACATACATATTAAAACCATAAAAAACAATATGTTGCTTTATTAAGCAGCAGAATAAAGGATTGTAGTTTCGGCAATCTAACTCACAGAAAGTAGATAATGAATATTTTGTTCATTGACTTGTGAATGCCGTCATACTGTGGTTTTTGTTTGTTAGGTTATAAAACAAAGATAATTCCACAAAGCTTTTCTGGTGCCGCATGTCGCCAATCCAGTTTGCACAGAATAGTTAGGCTTGATTCTAAATATCATATAAAGGTAAGGCTGTTTTCATAATAAGAAATGCCTCCATCTGCAAAATCCTTTAACCCAAGCCATTTGCCAATTTTACTGTGGGAGCAGATCAAATCAAAGAGAACCAAACATATTACAAACACTGAGCATTCCAGCTCTTTCTCCTTGAATTCCTCTAAGGGACCCAAAAGGAATTAAAGCTGAAGCTGAGAGGAAGTGATACAACGGGGTAGGGATGACAAACTTCCAATTCAATGAAAGAGAGGGAGAGCAGAAGAAAGCTGTGTAAAGTTAGCAGACAGTCAGCTGAGGGCACTGGACTGTCACAAGACTGATATTATTGTGTCTCTCTTGGTCTCACTCACTCCCCTCTCCTTTAAACAAACATATGCCTTCTTATCTCGGCCTTCTTCCTCCTCAAACTCCCTCCACTGCACCACACAGAGAGACAGGAAATTTGTATGAGAAGAGGAAGCCGTCTTTATAGAAAACAGAGGAAATCCTTCGTGCTCGATTGCTTTATTTCACACATGTAACGCCACAAGCGTGCACACGCATACAAGACGAGACAATTACGCAGACAATGAAAGAGATGAGGGCTGATCAGAGTTGGTGTTAATTATGGCACAATGACACAGAGTATTGATGATTCTGCTTCTGCTGTGCTGACTTGACAGGAAGCCATAGGAGATAAATGTCAGCTCCACATGGTGAAGATGTACAATATGCACTTTGTGTGATTAGATTAGGTCAGAATTGAAGTAAATTATACATTCCTTTAGTTAACTTCTCTTCCTACATTTAAATAATAGTGTTCCTATAACCTAAAATTTCACGTAAATCTTGCAAACTTTTTGAGATTCAACTTTCAAGAGTTCTCAGCGTTTTACTTTCATTTAAAAAAATATAAAATAGTGAAATTGATACATGTATGGTTCATACTGTATCAATACTAATTTGTGCAAGCAAGCAAGCAAGCAAGCAAGCAAGCAAGAAAGAAAGAAAGAAAGAAAGAAAGACAGAAAGAAAGAAAGACAGAAAGAAAGAAAGACAGAAAGAAAGAAAGAAAGATTCACTAATGTTGGGGAAGAAAAATACAAAGGAGGATATGAAGAAGGAAGCAAGAAACGCTGTACTGAAGGAAATAATTAAGGACAAAAGGGATGGAAAAAGAGCAAAACATTTAGACAACAGAGAAAGTCTGGAAATACAAATATTCCCTATTATCTTATGCTCTTTTTCCATACTTAACCAGATGTGGAAAATATTAAAATCAAATTCTCCACTTCAAAAAATATTTCCACACTGTCAAGGAATGCTGTGATAAACACCAAAATCATAACACACCGAAGATTTCCTCAAAGGGTAGCTGTGCATTACTATCAGCTCATTAAACAGAGGAGGAGCTTTTGTACTTGCTTACTCACTCTTTCCGTTCACATCCCTGCAGACCTGACCACAGATACACATTAAAGAAAACACATGCATTCAACACTAAGCAGCAGCATGGGCACTCAGCAGGATTTTGAGGACAATTAAAAAGCTCAATTAGACTTATATTCTTAGTTCTACAAATGAGCGGGTTACAGATGGTGTGGTATGCTCCTCGCATATAAAAACACATTCCGGCGGTTTCCTCCTTGGAGTGAACGCGCAGGGAAACGTGAAGAGAGGAAGGAAGAGATGGTTTGGATTTAAATATGTCTGATGGCGCCGTTTTGAGAAAAGCAGCTGATGAAAATATGTCCCACATCTTCAACAGTGCCATATCGCCGATACTAATGTTATGTTGCATTTTTTCAAAAGGTAATTCACTCAGAGTGCTTGAAATCCCTTCGGTGAGGTTTGCTCACTTTATGATTGCAGCTGGTGATAGATGCTGTTTGCCCCTTTTTGCAAATATATTCAAGCGTTTGTTTAATTTCCTTTCTCCATCATTTCCTTCCTATGCTCTAAAGGTAGTTACATATGTCATCCAAGACAACTGTATTTCTCTCTCCCATTGCCTTTTTCACTTACTCAAATCTTTCTACAATAAAACTGTTTAGTCAATTGCAACACTGAGTGGCTTGCCTTGTCATATTACAGCCACAAACTTCAATGTACTTTATTAGAATTTGCTTTGTTGTAAGTCGACAAAAGGTAGTGCATTTTTCAAACATAATTTGTGAAGTAGAAGATTAGTTGTCAACAAAATCAATCAATAGAGACCACATCTATGCCTAGCTTTATCTCTGTATAGATCCAGCTGTTCTGTGATGGCCTCAAAAAGAGAAGAACAAACAGCATCATGAGCTCCAAGGAACATGGCAGTCAAGATGTGAAAGAAGCTTGAGATCAAAAGTGAATTGCTTAGACTATATAAAACCCAACACGTGACAGAAAACCCACATTCTACATCCCCCCCCAGAGCATAAAATCCCCATAATAAAACATGGTGATGGAAACATCATGCTGTGTGGAAGAATTACTTCATCCAGAGAAACTGAACAGAGTACGGAAGATGGATGGGGATAAACACAGAGACCTCAGAAAAGCTGTTGAGAGGCAGCATAAGACTGGAGCAGAGGTTCATCTTAACCTACAACCAGAGGTAACATAAACTGCCCTAAATCTGAGGAGATCAACCAAATCAAAGTCCAAACTCTAGAATAACTTCAAAACGTACGGCTCATTCCATCCAATTCATCTAAAAAAACAGGCAAATATTTTAAGCTCGAAACATTCAAAGCTGCTAGAGAGGAAGTCCAAAAGCCTAGGTTGCTGTTTAATATTGCATCGAGCTATTGATTCAGGGAGGCTGAACACAAATATGTTATATTTAAGTTTTAGTGTCGATAAAAAAACCATGTATCTTTTCTCTTCCAATTCACAACTATGCACCATTTTGTGTAAACCTGTTGTTTGTCAATTCATATTTGTGTCAACAGCCCCTAAACCAAATCCCAAACTCTTAATAAAAAATATAGGTAGAAACAGTAAAATTCTCCAGATGGTTCAACCTGTAGGTCTATGGCCCATTAGTTGCAGGGCAATGCTTTACTATCTACTTGGGCGGGGCACATGTGCATAAACGAAAACTCTGTCACACATAGACATAGGGCAATAAATCCAAATAACCATAACACCACCCCCGCAAAAAACATAGGGAACGCAGCAGCTAATGCCAAAAAAACTGGCCAAATCCCAGAGTTCATCTGGAGGTAAACTTGATTCATTGTTGCACAAGGACATGTGCTACAGTCCAACAATGAAGAAACTTGGCAGCACATTAAAGAACTATTTTGGCTTTTAATTAAAACCTTGGAAAGTCTGATTGTTAAATAAAGAAAGAATTAGTCAAAGTATAAATGCTCGCCTTTTTTGGCAATAAAATGATATGCCTCCTCTTATCTGTACTCCTGACTTTCTAAAAAGGAACTCGCAGGCCAGTCTCTAGTTCAAAGCTGATGAAAAAAGAAACACGGCTGAGTTCACACATACATTCATGCACTCACTTTTTAGTGCACACATGCTGAGCAATTTGCATTCCCACACCTTTAAATGCAAGAAAAAGAATTTTTAAAAAATACTGAGACACACACCCACAAGCAAACACGCTGAGTGCTAACTCAGAGCTGGAGCTGAGAAGTCCCGGTGGGAAAATCCACTTTCCGGAACATTTTACCCAATTTGCATCGCTCCTGGCTCCATCGCTCTCTCCGAGGAGAAGAGATGGAAAAGAAGAACAATTCAGTGTGTGTGCATCCATGTGAATTTATCACCAATTGTGTTGTAACTTAAAGGGCTGGAGGAAACCATGTAAATCAGTTTAGTCATCACTGATAACTCCACCAATATTTCCTGTTTAGTCTTATTCACCTATTCCAACCTACAGTGATAGAGTCAACTGGTCCATTCCCTGTTTTTCAGCTCATCCAAGAAGCAGGCAGTGATGATTGGCTGCTGATGAAATGTCAAATTCCTTCAGGGAACTGTGAACAATTTGACAAATTTCACATCATCAGGACATCCCCTTACTGCTTTCCCCGTCTTTCAGTGGAGCGCCCAAACCCAAAACTGTTCTTCACATGAACAAACGCAGTCAGAGAGGCAGATGTAGGACCAATGCATTAGAGAAATGATGCAAGGAGACGAGTCAGAGCCACAAGCAATCACTCTGATTAAGAGAGTGTGTTTGTGTCTGCTATTGCAGCTCCCTGCTGTAATCCCTCGCGTCCTGCTTCCTCTGAGGAATTAGGTTGTTTTTCTGAGGTTTGACATTATATCATCTGGTTAGGTGTACCTGATGGTAATGGGTGACAATAAACATAGGTTTTCATATATCACAGATGCAGAAAAGTTCAGCAGGGAGATGAGTAAGAGGTTGCCCACGTGATTAGTAATACAAATTGCACAAATATGGTTTATAGCAAAAAGAATGTACAACAAATGACTCATCAAACCCTAGAAAAAGCCTTTACATATTGCTTTCTTTCTCCATTACACATTTAAATGTTTTCCTTCTCCTTGAGTACTCCATGGTTGGAAACTTTCAGCACCGTTTCTAAATCAATCCACATTAACACAGACAACACATTTCACCTGGTCTTTGCTTTTTGGTCCTGAAGGTCAATTACAATACGAGCTCTTTATCAGAAGAAGCAATCGAAAGCTAATTTCCCTTAAAGCATGTCTCTTTACTCTAATTACCCAGAGGGACAAACAATAGCCAGAAGGGGTTCTGGGTGCAACCCTCACCTGAATAACTCTAAGTGGCTTTTTGCCTTTAACACACTCCTCGGGTGTCTGAAAAAGTCTGGATTTTTGTTGGTCCTGACATCAAGATCAATACTGGAGGCCACAAACTTTACTTCTAACTTCAAAATAAAACTATGTATATGCATTTAATAGGACTGTACAACATACTATTGCAATATAAGAGTGTGGAATAGTATCCTTGAAAAGGACATCATATGTTTGGATTTGCATATATGAAACCAGTCCATTTAGCTTTGGAAACTGCAATGCTGGTGGTAGTTGGTAGTCTCCAGTGGAACAGCAGCTTTTGCTTTGCTTGCCATTGGTAGAGATTGTATTTTCTATATCGATCACATTCATTTAATTGGCCAAGCCAAAAATAATGACCAAGATTAAAATTTGATTGATTTTCCAGCCCCAAGGCCAAGAAGCTAATGTAAAGCAATGTGCTAAACATTCACACCGAGGCTCTTAAAAGCATAAATCAATTTAATTTGAAGGGCTATGCATTCAACAGTAAATTAATATTCTTTGTCTGAAATCTACCAGCCACTTTGTAATTTATACAGCTGATCTCACACACATAGAAAAGCATTTGATCCTGTGCAGAAATCTGTCAAAGGTGAGTATACAATAACAGCGTGCCAGTTACTGCACATGAACTTTATCTGGCTTCCTTTTCTCCGTCTCTCTAAGCGTTTATTCCCTGCGGCAGCCTTGACCCTCTTGCCTCCACTTCACTCCACTGCATCACTAAATGCAGCCATTTTGGCTCCCGTAGGGCCCTTGATGGAGCTCTGGTCGCCTCCTGGCCACATTCATACCACTGGGCCTGTAATGAAACTATGGATTTTCCATCGTGGTGCTGACACTAACTGCCTGTTTGCTGTGCATCCAGTCTCAAGTCTGTACCATGCGTGTTGAGAAGACATATCCCCTAATAAGAGCATTTCTCTAACCTTTTCCACTATAAGGCTTCAGTTTTATACCATGCGCCAAACAATGACCATTTACATGTTTAAGAGTCAGTTTTAATTTAGTATTGAGCTTAAGTGCACAGATTCTCCAAACCTAAACTAGTAACCTATGTAAAAGCATACCAATTCCAGAATGAAGAACACATCAATGCAGAGACATTCCTCATCTGTCAAGTGAAACCATGAAAACACTGAATACGAATGGAGAGCACATGAGAACGTGTGGTGCCTCTGCAGTTTCTCTCTCAGCCAACCCAAACACGCAAGCACACACACACTCACACAGATGCGCACGGGGGTAAACATGACCTACAAGCCCACTTATTTTCCACCCCCTGCTACAGACTGCCTTCCTGTCCCTGTACTGTTCATAACGTTCAGCAACAACAGCAGCAACCCAGTTTTGTCTTGCTGCGACTGAGCTGTAAATCCCATGACGGCATTGCAAAACATCGATGCTCTGTGACTTCCCTCTTTTCCCTCTCATCAGCCCATACTCTTCCTCACCATCACCAGCAGTGGCTGCCCTGACTACAGTTGCCCTAGCAACCGAGGAGCAGGCCTGGAACACAGGGGAGTTTGGAGACAAGTTGAAGAAGAGACCTCTATGTTATTGGAGACCTATTACCGTGTGCCCTGCTTGTCCCTGGTTGTGTGGTATGTTTAACTTATTTTTTTTTAAATGTTCTGCACAACCACACGACGGGGTTCTTGTGGAAACTTCAGAACAGTCAAAAGGCAAACGTGCCCATCATGGCAACTGAAGGTTATAGAGCATGTACTGAGCGCAAAACATCTATTTAAATATATTTAAAGTAAATTGAAAACCGAGAAGGAAAAATAATTACGTACATTGAGGAGAAATCCTGTACACCCGTATTTCTCCTTCAAACCATCTGAGCTGGTTGTATCCATTCCAAGGTTATCTGTAATCCAATAGGTTTCCCTTGAGGCAGGCGCTTTTCCAGATACACCGCCAATATCCTGATACGAGAAACATCCGGAAGGAATTTCTACAGAGTGACACAGCATGCCACATCCCTTCCTTTCTTCCTCTACGGCAGGATATAGTGTTTCAAGAACAAGCAGTTAATCCTCACAGTCACAGACAGAAAAGCGAAAAAGTTCTCATGCCTGCAAACAAATCATGTCCTGAAACTTCCTTCACTGCCATGCTACAAAAACTGACAATAACACAGACACACCCAAAAAACACAGCATTACTTTTTCATTGAATCAAAGCTATATCTAGCTGTCTATCTAGTCCATGTTTTAAATATAAATATGACTCTTATTTTTAAGTAAGATTTAAGTTTAAAGGTCTGAAATGGCCTCAAATTAATATCACAATATATTGAGCTGTTCACCTCGATGACGATAAATGGACAATAACTACCCTACCGCCAAAACAACGTTTTTTTCTTGAGATACTGTGGCTTCTCTTTTTGATCAGTTCTACCTCCATAGCTTCAAGATTTGACTCCTCCTCCATTAGTCCACCACCTTTATTTCCAGTGTTAGAAACTCCTTAGAATGGAAAATAAATAATGACTCTCCCAAAAGACATTAGAAGTCGCTAAAATATGTCATCGCCTCATTTGCATAATGTCAATGTAATTAAAATGGACTCTGTAGGAGAAGGGAATAATTTTTTTAAAGTATGTTTTTTGCACAATATGTTTTTTTTAACCATTGATGGACGGGTGGTTGGGATGGAGCTGCTGTATGGTTTTTCATTTTGAGTATGTTTTATTTTTTATATTTCATGTGTTAATCACTACTGTGGCAATAAAATTCAATTCTATAATAGAGGCAGTAGGCCAATGCAACGTCTCTAATGAATGGCTTTAACGAGCCTTTTAATTGAGGGTTCAATTTCCACTCAATCCTCCCTACTGTATTTTGGAGAGTCCAGTTAAGACTGAGAGATGATGACTGTTCCTCGTCTGTCTCAATGACTGAGTTTATGATAGTGAAAGTGTTGATTTATTTAGTGTGCCGTTTATTTCAGACAGAATTTTTTTTAATTTACATCCAAACACGGGTAGGATGAGGCAACCGTGGCTTTGGACACAGTAGGGTTAACAGCGGCTCTGACTTCAGTGCGAGGACTGGCTGCCTGCTAGCCATTTGGGACAGCAAAGAGCAGAGAAAAGCAGCACCCCTGCATGGTGAAAAAAGTAACAAGATAGGTGCTTCTTAGCTGTCCCCAAAAACACACACACACACAAAAAAGTTGCTACCTTCGTCGCTAGTTGTTTATCTAAAAAAAGAGTGGTTAAAAAACTGGCTAAATATAGCAATAAAGTAGCTAGGTCGGCAACACTGCTGAATGGGGTGCCGTCATTTAGTCACGTGATTTCCATGGCACCCAGTCTGTAACATTGTTTGGCTGCAGCGTCTTCAAGGGACGTGAGCATAGCCAAAATACACAATCTTTTCTTCTTTTTTTAAACACTGAAAATACTGACATGGGCAGAAGTATGTCTGTTACAGTCATAAATTTCAGTATCTACAAATGTTTGGTTTATTACCCAGCTCTATGACCGTTACATTTATTCATCTTTGGCAGCAGAGAAACTCAATGTTTAGAGCTTGAAAGGAATGCACATTTTTACAGCAAGTCCACTCTTTTCTAACCCTTCCCATTCATTGGATGTACCTGCACTCTTGCCTTCATTAACGACTGCATGCGTTTAATAACCTGCATGGTGTGTTTGTCTGCAACCTCTCCCTGGGGACCCTGTTTGTAGCACTTTAATAAGCTTAATCCAACAGTAACACATGGATGGAGGAGGAGAGGACTGTGAATGGCTGGAGTATGGGAGGTGGCAGAAAAGGAAAAGAGGGTGGAGAGAGGAGAATATTCCTTTCTACCATTTGTTATTCTCCCTTCAACAAGCAAACACACACACACACAGAGGCATCCATGTTGGATCCTGGCAGTGTCAGTAGTTGGCCAGGCCACTATAAAACCCATAGAGAGGAGGAAATCTTCTAAATGGCCACATGTGCTGTTGGTGGCCAACTAAACCTTTTCCAGTTAGACAAAGAAACCAAACTGTGGCCAGACTAAATCACTAATTAAAAATAATAGTGAAGGCTTAATTGGTGTTAGCCAATTTAGAGTGGCAGTGTGCAATTATTGTTTCAGAGTAGATGTGGAGGAGACTGTTGGGAGCGTCCATGTGTATGTCTTGGCTAATTTAGCTGCTCAAAACAGTATTTAAGGACCAGCACATTTTTACAGAATTGGAGGAGAGCAAGTAAGAGGGGAACACACGTGTAAAGAGAGTAGATAAAGTGAGAAAATGCAGAAAGAAGTTTAATAAATACAAGTGGTAGAAGACGGGTGTGAAGCAATGTGGGGGAGGGAACGAAAGAAGATGCATAAACAAATACTAGCCTTGGGAATAGATGCAATCAGCTCAGTCAGTCAGCTAATGACTAACTCCATGGAGGAAAGAGAAGAGCAGAAAGAGTACTGATGGCATCAGTGAAACGCAGAGAAAAGGAAGAGGAACAGAGTGAAACAGAGAAAAGCAGAGAGAGAGGAGCAAGAGACAAATGGCAAAGAGGAGAGATGGATGCATACATGACTAATTAATCAGTTTGAAACATTTGAACCAAAGAAAAGCATGGGCAAATATTTTACCAAGAGGGACAATCAGAGATTAGTGAATGCAGATGGGGAGAAAGGAAAGGGGGCTGCAAGGACAAAGAGAGGCAGTGAAGTTAACAGTGCAAGACAGTGAATAAAACTGGACCCAGGGAGCCCCCTCTTAAATGTGCAATTCTTCAATTTTAAAGCTTTGAGCAGATGGAAATTAAACTGTCACAGGGTCAGCTGTACAAACTTTTAAATGTTTTCACTGCTGAACAAAAAGCCTTATATAGAGCTAGAACAACAGCTAGACTCCTAACTGGTAATAAACTAAATATAAATTCTCTAATTGGGGTGAACGTGATGCCCTGCACAGAACTAACTCTTCCACATTGTTTCATGTAATTATACATAATAGACCAACAACAATGTGGAGCATAATTGTGAGATGGAAAGAATAATACATGGTTTTCTTAAAATCTAGAATTTCTAAAAAATCTTAAGTGAGACAGTGATTTGTGTTCAGTTCCTCTTACTGATGCCTGTCGTAACAAAAATGCAGCCCAAACAATTGGATTCAGAAGTAACCAACTTTGTCAATAAAACTAATCTGCATGCAAGTTAAACACAGTTTAAATGTAGTTGTTCTCTAAAGACTTAAACTGTTTATTTCACAAGCCACATGGGGACACAATTAGCACGTAAAAGAAGGTTAAAAAAATGTATTGACATTTGTTGCTGTAATGTAACAAAACATGGAACAATGAAATGCACTGTTAAGTTAAAACATATTGTAATTTGTCAGAAAGTGGAATGATGTATGGATGGAGTTTGTGCATTTAGTTTGGTCTGTTACAGGAAGCACAGAGTGATAAGATATCTACTGTGACCTTTTCGTGGTCCCAAAGCATATGATGAAACAGACAGAGCCCCTTCAACTAAACCACATTTCCCTCACAGTTACCTCATAACAACTTTACACTGTTAAAAATGTGTGTGTTTTTGCTTTGGTACATACAAACCGCAAGCATCTTGCATCGCTAAAGCAGAGGAACTAATCAAAACGATCTATTAAAAATCTATTAGGATTGCAATGAGTAATCTGATAAGCCGCCTACGGTTACTCCCAATAGGAGCCTGAGAGTGAGAGTGTGTGCTGTCTACATTCTTCACAGTAGATTAGCTAATTTGATAGTAACTCATATTCACACTCATCATTTGATGTAATGGAGCTGAAGAAGCTTCTCATATTCAGCTATTTCGCACAGATTTAAGAGAAGTGTCAGAGTGCTGTGTCTTGCTGAAGTATGTTTCCAACCTCTGGATGTTTGATTCTTCTCTGAAAAGCTCGAAGGGTGAGGGCTTGAGTGGTATTCATATAGGGTCCTCGATAGTGGAGCTGGGCAGTATTCTGACAACGATCTTTTCTAAATTAATGCATATTACTGAGCGCTGGTGTGCCTGAAAGTAGGAGATATGTTAAACAGTATGTTAGTGCCCTTTATGTGAGATAAAAATCAAAGCTAAGCTATGTCTGCTGCTTCTCTTATGATGACTAAATCGAAAGACATGCTGCACCAGGATGTTTTCAACTTTGGGTACAGTGGGCAGGTTTTTTTAACCTAGAATTTCAAAACTATTTTTAAAAAATGTAATCACACAGTGGTAATGGTTTAAAATCTTTTTTTAAGCTTTGTTTTAAATTTTTATAGTAAAAATCTCATTTTTAAATCCTTGCCTATTTGACTTTGTAGTAGTTTTTTCAATCATGACCTATAGCCCTTTGTAAACATTTGATGTAAAGGGCACTATAAATAAAATGTATAAATGTATATATTTCTTTCATTTATCATTTTTATCAATGCAACTCTAGAGAAATGCTAAAACTATTAGTTTTCTTCCAGCTAGCCGCCAAAGCAAAGCAGCACTGTCCCTCCTTACTTGTTGCTGCACGCTGGCAGAAAGAGGGGCACATTTAACACTTGAAATTAAACTTTAAAAAGGGTAATTCCAAAAACATTACTTCATCCCAAAACATATTTTGCATAATTCATATTTTGAATACTGATTCTTACAATATTTGTCTAATATATCGGACAGCCTAAATGGAGCATCATCCTTCACCTCTACCAATACAGCCGTTTTAAAATTATAGAAGGGGAAGTTACAGAAATGGCAGAAATACCCTAGGAGTTTGACTGTGAAGTTGCAGTATGTAAGGCAAGGCAAGGCAATTTTATTTGTATAGCACAATTTCAACACAAGGCAATTCAAGATGCTTTACATGATTAAAATTGGAACACAGCATAAATCAATTTGATGATTAAAATACCAGAAAGCAACTACAATAAGACAATAATCAAGATAATACAGCAATTTAAGGAGAAAAAAAACACTAACTGATAACTGATCTCACTGAAAAGCTCAGTTCTTTCTTCCACTAACTGATCTTGCTGAAAAAGCTGTAGTAAAAGAAGGTTTCTCATAGGGATGCACCGATCCGACTTTTTCAGTCCCGATACCGGGATTTTGTGTATCTGTCGATACCAGATACCGATCTGATACTATTTGTGACAGTGTGGAGGTCCTGTCACAATGGCTCCGATAGATGATGTGCCCTGGCTGCTTGGCTACAAGGATATCCCTTTGGCTGACTGGTTAGCATATGACCTTCACCTGGGAGTCATGGGATCGAATCCCACCTGGGCTCTGGTTGTGTACCTCGACGCATATTTCTGAATTAATAAACTGTATAACTTCTGGTGCCTTTCTTGAAGAGACTAAATGCACCAGACTTTACTAAATAAAACATAACTGAGACAAAATAACAGATGTAAAATATAAAATTACCACAAAATAAAATTCCATGTGAAAAATTAATCTTTTTTGGTGAATTTGTTGCAGATTTTCCCCATTTTGAGTATTGGTTCATGGTATCGGTTAAGTTTAACTGATACCGATACCAGTACGTTAGGCAGTATCTGGGCCGATACCCGATACCAGTATCCGTATCGGTGCATCCCTAGTTTCTCAGTTAGGAGAACTGAGCTATTACATTATCTAATTTAAGATATTTTGATAATATTTGCTTAGGCATTTATTCAAGGTTATACTAAAATCTCCTTTTGACCACCGCAAAGTATTAAGTAACTTGAATGTACTTGTTTTTTGACATTAAGATGCGAGTCTTGGCACATGTTTTTCCAGAGTTCTGGCTTAGTGCCATCCATCTGCTGTTCTTGTGGTGGTAACAATGGACAAAAACAGCCGACCGGACGTTGAATTTCCTTTTCCTTATGATTAACTTCCCTTTTCAAAGAATTTTCCCACAATAAATCACACATGTACAGTAAAACACGGTACATTTTCTATCAGAAGAAGAAAGTAAATGTAAAGATCTGATGAACCTTTGAGGCAATATATAAATATAATACTTAAATTAAATACTTCTATCCAGAGATGCCTAATGGAGATGACCTACAATCGAGCCTCCTTCATTTGGATCATGTGAGCATCCCAGCGTGCATCCCAACTCCTCTAATCCTCCCTTAAAAATGGATTCAAGCATAATACATTTATTATTCATCTCCTCAGCTCTCTTTTCAACAGTCTCTCTTTCTCTGGGCTTTCCTTCTTTCTCTGATCTGCTCCTCACTTTGGCTCATTAACCCCTGGCAGCAGCGAATCAGGGTGGAGGAACAGAGAAGAAGTGAATGAGTGCAGTAACACACTGTTGGACAGAGCTAAACTGCATTAGCACTGAGATTATCAAGGACCTAACTGGTATATTCTGTAACATTAGGTGACATTTTGGCTCACTGTAACATATCCTGCTTTTTAAAGGTGATTAACTTCTAACATTTATCGCAGTGCTTGTTACATTTCTTTTAATAATTGGCACTGAGATTACAACATATACGTGAAGATTAGCCAAAATGACTGCCAAGTCATATTCTTTTTTTCCGTCACCTATGCTTGTTAGAGAGTCTGCAAGTATGGGTTATCACAGAAGAGAAGACTTTGTAGGACAAAGGTGCCGAGATAGAGGCGGCGGTTTTAATGAGAATGTGTGGGTGGATTCAAGCACATATGATGACATAAAAAAAATCTTTTAAAACGACCCCTCATTATTGTCTATCCTTTCAATATAAATGCTACAACCCATGTCTGAGAATATGCAAGAGTGGAAGTGTTAAGGTTGTGCAGATGCAAACTTGCTCATGTACATGCATATTTATACGGGTGCACTTTTTTATTTAACGAGAGGAAATGAGAGAAAAAGAAATAGACAAGTGCATTTCTTTTCGACTCAAAGTCTCAACTATTACCAGCCAGAGGAATCTTTGATCAGAGAGTAGAAAGAAAATGTCAGCATCACATGAAACAGGAATAGAGAAGGGAAAAAAAGACGTGAAGCAAAGAATCGTTGCCTTTACTAATTCATAAAATGTGTGAATGGAAGGAGGAGAACGCTGCTTGACCCGACATGATCCTGTGTGAAAAGTAATTGTCCCCCCGCCCCTAACGTAAATAGCCAATTAGTGTTTGCTGTAGCTGACAATGAGTTTTTAAATTATTGTGAAAAAGTTTTGGAAAAATTTTTTTTTGCATAATTGTTTGAACTCCGCCACATTCGAAGTTTTTATCCACTGACCTGTATGAAGGCAAACCAATTGGATTTAAGTCTCCCAAAATCAGAATTGCCTGGTTAAGTTTTATTTTCCATGGTATCTGCCAGTATCGAGAAAGGATTGCTGAAAGACTGTCTTACTGAGGGGTCAGTTCATTCCATTTACCATGGAAATAATGGACAAAGTGGCGAGGTTCGAATAAAGCTCAAATTATGGCAAACCTTATTTTTCAATATGCATTTATTGCCTCTTAGCCAATGTTTTGAAAGCATCAGACCTTCTACTTAGCTCTATGTGCTCAGAATTGTAGCTCCCCAATCACATGCATCTATTTAATATAACTATCACAAACAATTTTGGATTATTCTTTATGTTATTTGTCCTAGAGATGTGTGTTGCATGATTTTAACACATTCAATTACGTCAGCTTGACACTACCAGAAGAACACTGGGTAATAAAGTTGGGGTCTTGTTTGGACGAAATATTCATCTCATTAAGGTAGTGTTTATATAATTACATGGTATCTTTTCTGAGTAATCTACTGCCTTAAAACACAAGATTGTCATTATTTAATATGTTTTTCTTTAAGTTTATAGAAAATTCTCTTTTTATAACTGAAGTTACACAATATTGTGTCAATGATGGTGTTTCAGATGCATTGTTAAGCATACGAGAGAATGATGTTACTGCACCGCTAGATTGTGGTATCGCTATAAAACTACATAAATGGCTGAATGGGGTCGAGTGGAAAGTTCTGCGATCAGGAGGGGGGCGGGGTATGCGGCGCCTCATTTGCATTAAAAGAGGCCAAACCAAAACGAGTTACTTAGGGCGCTTTCACATGGTACGGGAGTCCGTACTCGGGTACGGTATTTGGTCAAAATCCACTTATTTCGTACCATGTGAACACAGACTGTACCGTGCCAGAATACGGCCAGAGAGACCTGCCTTGGAGGTAGTATCCGAGTCCAGGTACGAGCGGCCACGTATCATGTGAACACAACGCGTACTCTGGCCGTACTCAAGACAATAGACGCGCTCCATGCGGAAATGACGACATCGCCGGCCGAAATTACAGAATCACCTCGCGACCATACAAATACCAAAACAACGCGATTCAAGCATCCCACAGCAACACAGCAGGTTACAAAACGGCGGGTTTACTACAACACTCACCCTGTAGATGGCTTCAGGTAGCAGCTGACCAGTAGACCAGTTTGTTTACATTCTAGGCTGTCGCTCGTTTTATGACGTCGGTACTTCTCACTCCCTTGTTTGTTGGAGAACTAAGACTTATTTGTATACCGCCACCTGCTGTTTATTTGTAGTAAAAGACTGGATCCCAATACGGTCAGAGATCCGTGACATGTGAACAGAAAAAATTAGCATTTTCTCTGGCCGTTTTCTGGTACGGCCACCCATGTGAAAACGGCCCTAAGCTTATTTTAAAAGAAAATAAGCTTTCTTTTAAAGGCCTGTATGGACAACAAGCTACAGACTAATCAAAAGCCAAAATCCAATGTCCAGGAGGTGACACACCATGTACTACGTTCCCTGTATTGAATTCTGCAATACCAACCCAAAGGGGCAACCATTGCACTCTGAATGAATGAGCTAGAGACATCATTCACAGGAAGATTGTGTTCTTTTCTAGGCTGACTCTAGCCACATGTGAGGACATGCCAGCAGATGGGAGAAAGACTCAGGCTGGCAATGATGAGAGATAATAGATATCCACATGCTTCAGTGGGATACACATATGTACACGCATATGGAGGCAAATATAGTCTACAGAATGACGATATATCAGTCTATATTAACAATTTTTGAAAATCCCAATAGTCCTGGATTGTCGTTACACAATGTAAGAAAAATCCCTTTATATTTAAAGTGGTATGTGTTCTCCTTGCAACACTCAAGAGTGCTGACACAACCAGTTCATGTTTTGATCATTGATTACTGCAGCTCTGAGATGTAAAAATATAAGTTAAATTATTTGTTTGCACAGAATCATTACTTTAGTTATATGATAATGCTTTGAGGTCTGAAGCATTATAAAATCAAAAAAATACTTATTTTACTTTTTTTTTTTTTTTTTTACGTGTCCTGTCTAGCAGTATGCTACTCAGAATTGGTGTCTGAGTACCAAGTACAAGCCCAACAGTTTTACTTTCCCAAGCAGAGTATTACAGCTTCGCTGTAGTACGCCACTTGATGTATATGTATGAAAAATCTTTATTAGTGATTACTGTGGGTTCAATTTCCTGACGTCATGGACATTAAACTGAGACAAGAAGGGAGAAAGGAAGAAGGTGAAGAAAAGAAACCGGACCAACAGAGGGGCGAACCGACGACACAAGACAGGGAGGCAAATAAAGAACACAAGAAAACATCCCAGTCCTCCACCTCTGCCGGACGGCAGAGAAACAGTAATACAAAACAAAAACAACAAAGTGTACAGAACCAAACCAATAGTTCGGATCTGGTAGAATAAACAAAGAATTACACATTCACTACACACAAGCATTGATTAATGAACATAATACAAATGTTTCTGGTAAGCTCCTGTGAACAACTAACTAATGATGATAACCTCAGCTTAAGATATGTCCGTCCTCACCTATGTCCCCACACCTATGTGTGTGCGGGCATGCAGGTTCGGAATAAGGTTTCCCCATGCAAGTGATTGATAGCTGGTGTAAGGAACCGTCAATCCGTCCTACAGGAATCGGCACAGACATGGAGGAGGCAAGAGATGTATGCATCCAGCGTCCCACAGAGTACAGAGTCCACAGGCGGATCAGCGCAGGGTCGACCACCGCCAAGAGGGGAACAGATGGAAGCCCCAGGGGAGCACCCACCAGCCGCGATGCTGGGGCCCGAGAGATCGCAGTGACGAGCCCACGGGCTCCGCCGGTAACCGGCTACGCCAGGGCGGGCCCGGACCAGGAACCGGAGGCCACGGGGACCAGGGGCACCCCACCCCCCGGCGGGGCCCCAACCAGGGACCAGCCGACAAGGGTCCGCGTCCGCCGCCGCCGCAGGCAAGGAGGACCCGCAGCCAACCGACGGACAACACACGCCGCCGCCACCCCGGACCAGTACCCACCGCCAACAACCCGGCCCGCCTCCACACATCCACACGCCAGGGAGCCACAGCAAGAGCCACTGCGGATGTACGCCCTCCCCAGGCCGCGCCCAGCCGGCACCTGGACATCCAGATCTTCCAGCTCCAGGGTCCAGATCCCGCCCCACGTGGGGCGCCAAGATCAGGGGCCCAGCCAATGCCGGACAGCCCCACCAGGCGAACAGACCAGCCAGCTGAAGTCCTGGAACCGGCAGGAGGACTGGGCGCCAGGCACGGTCCCCACCGATCCACCGGACGGCACCAACCTATTCTACAAACCCGGCACCCCCATAAGAGGTGCCCCAGTCAATCCAAGGAGGACATCGGCCCGAAACAGCGGCCGCCCGACACACCGGACCACCCAGGACCCGCCCGACATGCACCAGGACCGAGCCGGGCCGCAACCGGGACCCGGCCGGCCATCGAGAGTCATCATCAACCAGCGGGCAGGAGCAACCATCACCGACGGGGAGTGACGGGGAGGGAAGAAGATGCATCAGGCCAGAGAGCAGCCAAACACCCAACCTGACAGGTAGACATAGACAAACAGAGACACTCATACGTACCCTCCCTCTCATGTGTACACATTCTTACAAATACAAAAAAATCCTTATTTTCCTATTTAAAAGAGGTTGGTCTTGATCAGTGCAAATTTTCTGTTTCCCTCTTTTACAATTGCTCTAAAAATACTTGAGTGAAATTGGTACCCATATTTTTTATTTAAATCTTTATGATGTTGTTTGATCATAAATGTTCTTCTACAAGCTCCTGAGGCCTGAGGAACACTTAATTTATACAGAGATTAAATTAAATAATTACTATCCATTTACTAAATAAGTACCTACCTAAAGCACTTGATATTATTTGATTTTATTTGGGAGTAGTATACTAAAATGGGGCTGAATTCATATATATGCTGCACAAAATTCTACAACTAATTTACTTTAAATGTCACAAATTCTTATACACTGAAGATGTGCTTCGGGTATCATATTTACCAAATCAGCCCGTTTCTCTGTCACTATTAAACACAAGTCGTTTTCCTTCATCATCCTCTAAATTACAACATGCTGCTCTTGAAATTCTTGTCAGAATCATGTTTCAGATTTTACATACTGAGTCAATATTTCTCATTACATGTCTACATGTAAAAAGAGATTATTTTGATCCATTTGTTGTTTTATTTGTCCATTATATACATAAAAATTTGTCTTTATGGATTAAAATGTTCTAAAAATATTCTGGAATATGTAAGGCAGATAACATTTCTATTGCTCTATTTTATACTCTTGAAGCATAATCACAAAAACAACAAATAGTGTCTGCAGTTTTCCCAGCAACTGTCTCTTATGTTAAGGAGACAGTTCGTCGACAATCTAAACACAGTTCACACTCACTCTTACCTGTCCGGCAGATTATCAGATGGTATAAAATATAAATATTTGGACATCAAACACTGATTCTTATCTGCTTTGTTTTTGGTTATTCTTTATCTGAAGAAGTTTTTGAGTTTCTGCTGTTTTGGTTTTGCCTTTTCACCCTGTTAAATTTTAGACTCCTGCAAACAGTGGATATTTAATAGAATATATTTAAAAAGAAGCACTGTGATGAATGTTTTGATTTGGTTTATTTGGGAACATGCTGATGAGACTGGATGATTCGAAAGCAAACATACAGAAAATCTCAGCATGAAATGCAAAGAATGAATGATCTGTTTTGTTTCGAGTGTCTGGTCTTAACCTCCACAGCTTCTGCCATGTCTAATCTTTTTCATCCTTCTCTACATCTCTATCTCATGCTCCGTTTGTGTGTATGTGTGTGTTTGTGTGACCTTGTGCGGCTGTGTGAACTAATGACCGAGAGCTACCAAGCGACAGCACAAAGCCCGTCTCTGTACTCGTGCCCGGGCCAAACAACTCGTGGCTCGGGTGGTTGAGCTAAACGATGACACGAAACGCATTCACACAAAATGAAGACAGTCAAGTTCAGCTTTTCTACTAAACAGGAAATGATTTAAGTTTTTTTTGTTTTGTTTTTCAGACAGATACATTTTAATACAGAAAAGGGCACAGAAATGAAACATTCTTTTGCAACATAATTTCTCTGGATAACAAAAAACTGGAAAACTTAAGACTTCCCACAAAAAAAGTTTATTTTCTAATTTGGGTGGAGATCTTTGAACAAAGGGGAGGTAGTAACACAGATTTAAATCGAAACCATAAAAACAAGTGACAGCATGCACATAAACAAACACACACACACACGTGCAAGAGTGAGTCTGACGAGACAGCATTATTCACAAGAAAAACAATCATCTGTCAATTAGGCCATGACATGGTCTCTTAATGGTGACATCAACAGTCTCCTAGGAATACGTCAGTGACTTTACACAGAAAAATACACATAAAGTGACAAACTGTCACTTGTATTTAACATCAAATATTATAAAACCTCTTAGGATCACTGCTGAATCCAGTTCAATACATTAATAGAAAGACATGAAAATAATACCAGTGCTAAATTTTAATGCTCTGACCAAGTTTTAGGGCTGCATGATTTTAGAAAAACATGCAATCACAATGTCATTATTACCTTTTACAGTGATGATATTGATTGCAATTAAGCTGTATTACCCTATTACCCCCACCAAAATCCTACTATTCCAACTACTCTTACTAAGCTTTGGGATCTCCATGCTTAAATTTTCTATCACCAGCAGTAAGATTCCATTCAAATTGTCCAATATGATAACAGGATTCCCAACATGAATGTAAGATTTTGAAAGGTAACACCATAGCCAATTTCTTTTCCAAGCATTTATACTGCCTTTTTGCACCTTGTTTTTGTGTGAAAATTATGATTCAATAAAATGTGCTGCTCTATGACATTCCAAATTATAGTATTGCATTGTTAAATCAAAAACTGATTTTTTTTTTTTTTTGTCTCCCTTGCAATGGACAAAAACCCCGACCTAACATAAAAAAAACTGCCAGAATTTAGATTTATTTCAGTAAACTCATGCATGTATTGTTTTGGTGTACATCAAAAACACCAAACTCTGAGATGCTATCGTGTGAGAAGTTTAAAGTGATCTGAGTATGCACAAAACCTCTGTGGTGAGACTGATGGTTTCTTGATTTGATAGTAGCATGTCTGGTTTCTTGCTTTTTATAAATGACGTCTGACATCAGCATGGGTTGGTCATAAAGGAGTGGTCATTCTGGTTTCATGCCAAAGTAACATCATGTTCTCATAAAACTGGTATTATCTCAAGTATTTGAAATATGATTAACCATTTCTTACATTGCTCTTTATGTAGCTTTTATATACACCACTGGTCTGGCTGCAACACATAGAATCCCAACTGGTAGCTGAAAACAATCAATCCATGACTTTCCTGCTAATAAATAGTACGCTACACAGAGGCCCAAGCACATAAACACTGGTCTGTGCTGTGCCTCCACAGGATAGGGCTTCGCTAAGGAAAACCACATACAAGTTTAAATTGTGCACAGGCTGGCTGATCAATCCATAAATAACACAAAAGAATTTAAGTATCTATTTCCAATGATGTTATGAAAATCCAACTATTAAAACACAGACTTTTGAAGCAGGAGCCACTTTGAAACACTTTGTTTTAATTTTCTTATATGTTTCACAATAAAATACACTTTAATTCACAGCTACCCTATTTTGCTTAAACTAAGCAGAGAAACAATCTATCAATATCTTAGCCAATATGTGCTAAAATAAGTGATTAAGGACTTAGAAAATTGACTTCTACCCTTGTTTGGTGATGTTTTGCATGTCATTCCAAAGCCTTTTTAAGTTCTAAACATGGGTTTTAAGTATTAGCCTTAAAAGCTGCCGACACAACAATTACACTTATACAGCTGTTAAGGTCAGTAATTGGGCCACAGCCCTACCCTCCATTAGTTCAGTCGTTCGGCCTTTGCCATCAAACATGTCCCAACAGTGCTAACACACCTGAGTTTTTTTGGTCACCTGGCAGAGAATGTGAAGTAAAGATACAACTTGAAGACAACATTTATAATAGCTGGTCTCTGAAAACCAATATGAAACACAAAACCATTGTAATTCTCAATAGACAAAGCATCAAGTGGCCTGCAGGGAAGAGAGATGCAAATACTTGAGTTTACAAAAGTAAACCCTGTTCTAGTCTGGGTATTGAATGTCTTCTTTAACATATATGAGCTAAGCTATAGGGTTTTCACCTAACGGAACCCTTTTGTTTCTTGCCTGCCAGGAAAACCAGTGTTATATGGTGAATGTGTGCTCCTGCTGTCCATCATCAGAAGTTGGGGGATACTCTTACTGATCCACTGTGGAATAGGCATCAAGCAGCATCTCCACACCCAGCCACCTGAGCCTGGCACATCCACAACAGACACCCAGCGGGCACTTGGGGTTCTGACCACCTGGCACAAAGGCTGCACACACATAACAGATGGCTTACATTGCCCCCTGATGGTGCGCGCAGCTGAGGAATCCTAAGTCCTTTCTGTGTGTAAATGTGTGCAAAGCATCAAAGAAAAAAAAAGCACAATTAGGTATTGAATTATCGACTTTAAGGTTCTCTTTTAGTCTCTCCTCCTTTAGACCACCCATAGGGACTCTGCATATGTGTGCAAGTGTGTCCCCGCCATGGTCATTGCCCTTTTATTGTCATTGCCTAAGAAAGCCTGAAAGTGCAGAAGTGGCCATTTGCCCATTTATATATTTTTTTCGGTAAATAATTGACGTGAAAAGCAGTGACTCTGTTAAAGTGTGTATTCAGACAGAAAACCAGGATAAAGAAGGTAATGCAATTTTTAAAGATGAAAAACTGAGGACAAACGGTGACCAATGAGGAGTTGAGCAAAGCACAGCCTTAAAAAATGTTTTACTCATCGTATTAAAACTGCAAACCTTTATGAGGGTTTCTGTGTGATCAAACAGTCCACAGAAGAATGGAATGTTTGTATAATTGTACTGAAATATTTTTTTTTAAAGTGCCTTGAGATGATATCTGTTTTGAATTGGTGCTATATAAATAAACTGAATTAAACTGAATTGAATAACTGAAAGAAGATTAATGATTTTCTTGGTTGTTTAGAAATAAAGTACTGAAAAGATGTGCTTAAAATCCCCAAAAGTTAAATTTTTGGTTTCATCTCACAACACCAATTTCTCACACTACTATTTGGCAAATTTCACACAGGACTTGTTTCTTTGAACAACAGTCTGCTTGCCACCTTTTAATAAAGTCAATTTGTGGGTGAACAGTTAATAAATAAAGAAGCCCAATGTCTTCGACCTTACCAGTGTCCAGATGACCACTAGAACTACTGGACATCAGCCTTTTATCACTCGTTTACTCAACCTCCTATTGCTGTCTTCATCTGTCTTACCATTCTGTCTTCCTTCCTGTTCCTAAGTCTCCTCTACATGTACCCCATCAAACCCTGACTCATTAGTGAAAGCTTCCCATGTGAATGTCCCTGAGAGTGAGTGTGTCAAGCAGAGCACAAAGGGACTTCATTAGGGCTCGCTTTAAACATGTTGTTTATGCCACTGCTTTGTTGCTCTGGACAACCTTGAACATCATTGTTAATTAAAAATAGACTGAAAGAAGATGACACAAGCTATCAAAGCTCTCCAGTCAGCCCAGATGATGAATCAGAAGATGAATCTAAGAGAAGATGAAGTAGTGTACTTAAAGTGTTATTAAAAAAAAGAAAGATGTTCTAGATCCTTAGAAGAAAGATCCATTTTTCACACATCGGTTGTTTTTACCTCAGTCCTTCCATCAATCCTTCCATCTTGTTCTCTTCTAAAAGTGCAACTAAAAAAATGTATTAATTCATCCTAGCATTTTACGACTTCATGACTATAGAGTTTCAGAGCGAGTTTGTGTGTGCTTAAGGTTGTGTATACTGATCCTTCTCAACATATTGAATCTTTTCCAATACAATATCCTTTTTTCCTGTACTTTCTGAGCCAGCAAGAAGAACCACAAGCCTGTTGTCTTTTTTGTTAATGTACACAAGAGCAACAAACATACCTACTTCCCAAGCGAGGTTCCACACACAAATACACCTCAACCAGAGTGGATAACTTGAAGCTCGGAGGAAAAGACACACGAGACCAGCTGAGAAAATAAATCGGTTGTTGCCAAGCTAAGTGAATGGGCGTCACGCTGACAAATGCAAAGCACTGAATCTTAGTCAACTTGTATTATTTGTCTTCATCCTCATAAACATAAACACAGACACGCACAAACAAACCCACGCCATCACAGGAGAACGCATTATTGCACATACGGTGAGTGACACACACACAAACGCCCCATGCATACACAAACAGGCATTAAAAGCACACAAACACACAGTCTGATTATACATTCATAATTTTGAATGGATGACAGGTCTTGAGCAGTGAGGAGGGAAACGGGGTGAATTCTAATGAGCTGCCATTTACATGAGATTCCTTTTCTTTATAAACTGAATACATAGAGAAAGTCTCAACTATTCAAATTATACAAAGCGAATAATAACTGTGTCAGAGTGGATGTCTATCTACCGTACAATCACAAAAACAAAACTTGCAGTTAACACATAATGTTGTCGCAATCATTCCTTTTTCTATTAAACAAGGACCGCAATTGTGTTACAACTGGGAAGAATTTAAATCTAATGTTGCTATAAACCCTTGTGAGGACAACTGGTTTTAAAATGCTTTATCCATCTATCTGAGATATCCGTTTTGACTCAAAGTTCCCAGCAGAAAAGCCCTCCTGAGGTGTTAGTTGTCCAAACAGTTGCCAGATTTGTCATCAGTTCTTTCTTTTAGTTTACTGACAAAGAAGCACAGTGGGGCAATAATTTAAAGACTATTAAATACAGTGCTTTACAAGAAAATACCAAATTTCTACGATAGGAACTGCATTCTCTGATTTCATGGATCAGCAAATAACTACCTCAATTTAAAGAAAAAGTAGTAAAACCGTTTACAGCCAAAACCAGTTAAGATAAAAGTAAATCAGGACTATAAAAAAAAACAGCATCTCTTCAGTTTGTACAAATCACAGCATTACAATAAATTTCAAATCAATCCTACCTTCTTCAGTTTACCATTGCGTGTACCGACAAATGCTACTGTGTTGCCATGGTAGTCATAGGCAGCCACTGAAGTCATGCCATCCTCTTTGTCTATGAAGAGAGGGGTGCCTTCAATAGTGCTGGTTCCTCCAAGAGGCTGGTTGAAGTCTTGGCCACAGAAGTTGTCATCTATCTGCAGAGGCTGCAGAGTAAAGACAAAACGTTAGCAACAATGTAAAAGACTTGCCGGCACTTTTTCAACATAAATTAAACTATAGAAGCAGGACCCTAAAACGTAGTCTCCTGACCAGAATCGGCTGAAATTAGAGACCTGAACAGTGAACAGCAAAAAATAAATATAAATAATATAAAATAAGATAAAAGTTGTTAATCTTTAGTCAGCCAGTGAACTAAAAAAAAAAAAAAAAAAAATCAGCTGTACTATTTGATGAATACACTGTTTTGTAGTGAAGACGACTCAAGGTTAGCCAGGAAAAAGTTAAAGCAAGCAGACAACTGTCAAAAGCCATCTAAAAAAATGTTTTCTAGAAAGTGTTTAGCATGTCTGTTGTTAAATTGAGCAGCAAGTGAGTGAGAGAGAGCAAGACTTTCAGTAGATAACAATGCTAAAAGGGGAACATCAAGTTTTGAGTCTACGCTCCGTCATGGAAAATACTGGATTGGGAAATATTGAATATGTTTAAAACACACACAGAACCTGCTGTTTAACTAATGCTGCACTAATACACATGTAGATCTTAATTGCCTATATAGGGTACTAAATCCAATTTATATAAAATTATATCTGTCTTTATTTAAATTAGAAAAGACTTAATCAACCACCTCAAACTACAAGGTTACTTGTTTTTGTTTAATTATATTTCATCAGGAGAAGGGGTGCAATGAATACTGTAGTTATAACTGTACTTATTTCAATCCTTTTTCAGATATGTGACTGAAAATCATACCTTTAATATCCTTTTTTTGTCTTCTCTATTTTCTGTTATTTTTGCAGTATTATGATAGTTTGTTGCATAAAATACTAAGAATTCAAAGGAATTCAAAATAAAATGTACTACTACTACTCTCTCAGCTCAGGAAGTCTGGAAAAAATAACTATTTCCAATGTTTATTGTCTATGAGCATTTTATTGTACTTCTAAACAGAAAAAAGGAACTGATTCAAACTTTACAAAAACATCAAAACAAATCGAAAGGATTTCTTGTAAACTGATGTAGTTCATTAATTTTCTAGTGCATATCTGATGTGCAAAAACCACCATTTGCTAATGATGATTTTTAGATTTGAGGTATTTTAAAGGAAAAATACACAAGCTTTTGAGCTGGCCCCTTACGGAGCACCATCTAGCGTTTTTTGTTTTTCCTCTCATGTTAAATCTTCTATGCTTCCCCTAAGCTTAAAGCATATATTGACATATAACATATATACAATATTGCATATAAAAAAAAATATGTTTCATACATACATTCAGGAAAAAAAACATATTTCAAACAAACAAATGTATTCCTTTAAGTTTTGAATCCTTATTGAGAACAGAGACAAGATAACAAAAAGTCCACTCAGACCCAGTACATGCAGCACTTTATCCTTACCACCCCTCTCAAAACAGTTCTTAAAAGCCCCCAAGCTGTGTTCAAGTCCACAGGGAGCTCATTTCCATCACCCAGTGAGAACTGCGGTGAAACCCACTGGTCTCTTATCTAATGTTATTGCTTTTGATTCCATTGCATAATATAGTAAATGGGCTATTCAAATAAAAAGCCATTCACACAGAAAAGTTGCATTCTCACAAGCACAATCCCACCAGGAAAACCTTTTTTTTTTTCTGCAGCATTCAGTCATGGTGGTGACATCACGACCATGTGACAATATGAGGGGCATTCGAAAATCACGAGGGGCACATCACCCAAGGCAGATCATTGACCCGTATGATCCCTTAACCAGTCACTACACACACTCATTCAGCCCATAATGCATTAAAAAGAGTTCAAGTGCCAAAGTGAATTAATCATTTTTGTTTGATGATAAAAGACTTGTTAAACACATTTCGTACTAGAATCAAGGTATTTTTAGTATGGTTGAAAAAGCAATTAGGTTAGGACTTCATTTAATTACCAGGAGCAATATTAAGCTTTTCCAAGCTTCTTATAGTGGGGGAAAATATTTCCGTGTAGATGTTTCTTGTTTTTCTAACTCATAACATGACTTAGGTCAGCACATAATCAATCAGTCAAACAATTGTGATTATGACGGAGACTGGAGGTCAGACACAGTTTGATTTATTCAAGCATCATATTGGAGCAGAACAACAAGACTAAAACCAAATGGTCGTTAGTGAGTTATTCACAGCCAGTACACACACACTTACACTCAGGGAGTGTGTAAATAGCAGTGTAATCCACAGACTTATCACTACATCATCTGATTGATCCACACAGGAAAACAGATAACACCTCCCTCCTCCACACACTCTCTCCCAAATGATCTACCTAAATTGCCTGTAGCTCAGCGCACATCAATAAAGCTGCCTTCTGCATTTTTAGACATTTTTGCACGTCTCTGGCTGCAATAAGAACCCTTGGAGCTCTCACTAAGTAATCTTACAATTTGTAGACTTGACCTTTTTCTATTTTGTCAAATTGCAAACATAAATGTGACTGTATGTCACTAAGATTTCACATGATAGAACAAAGTAGTGCTTGGTTGTCAATTGGAAGCAAAATGTCACATGGTTTTCAGCATTCCATTCAAATAATATTCTGAAATGTGGTGAACATTTCTATGCAGTTCCTTATAATCTCATATTGCAAATAAAAAGGTCCACTTTCACAAAATCCTACAGACAGGGTTTGTATCCTTTTGTATGGCACTGTTTTCCTCTTATTGCTCAAACTCACTTCCAACCCCTCATACACCTAAACATGCTCTCCAAGAAGCATATAGGCTTCCTCTCATTATGCCTCCTTCTACACAACTATTTCCCATGATCAAAAAAGACCCTTTTTGGTCAAATGTGAGGGCAATGTTTAAGCAACAGAAACACACAGCTAGAACTAGAAACTACATTGTTTTGTAACCATTGATGCCTGAGGGGTAATTTCTTCCCCTAAGAATAAAGATGACTGACAACACACTCACTACAACATTGATACGCTCTGATAATCCTGCCATGTGTAAAAAACGACACACATTTAATCAAAAGTATCCTTTATAAGTAGATTTACCACAAACAAAATAACTAACATCCTCATATGAGCTACAACTTTATAGTCATGTAAGAATCTGTCAGCTGAACACAAACAAGTGCACATGACATCACAGCCTGGGGGATAATAGTTCAATAGGCTAATTAAAGTGATAGTCTGGATCTCTAAATGAATAACAAATTTTAATAATTGAATTAAATTGACCTTCTGGCCTTAAATGTTGATATAAAATATGTCATTTTATGAATTATAACATTACGGGCAAGTCCCGCCTTCCCGTATCTTAGCTATGGCTCAAAAGCCACGGTGCCGTCCACCTGAACCAATCAAGTGATGCCAAGGGCTGTCAATCATCACGAATGCTGTGTGCTCGTAACTTCGCGCATGCTCAGTTTTCTGTTTACACGGAGCCTCCGAATCAAGCCTCCGCCATTAGTCCCGAGCGCAGCCATGGCTCAACACTCGGCACAAAAGCAGAAGATACCGATTTCAAACCATAAAAAGCATCCTCACCTCCGATAACTCCATTATTGACACTCTGGTAGTTTTCTCTCTCTCCTATGCACGTGTTTGCCCATTGACCTTGCGCGTGCATGGAAAAGTAGGCGCGGCTTCAAGACAAATCAAAAAGGGAGGGAGCATGGGTCGTTTTTTTCAAATCATTTCCCACTCACTCTTTTTTCATACAAAGTCCAGACTATCACTTTAATCATCGTAGCTCCTAAAACTACTGTGTACAGATTCCGCAAGACCCCCTACCTCAATGCATTAACAACTAATAAGCATACACCACCTATACCTATAGCCTATATATTTCTCTCTGGGCCCCAGGAAAGTAAAAGTTCTGGAAGCTTTAAACAGCTGAAATTGGCAAACAATGAAGGCCGATACCCTTGAGAATAGTCAGCCTTTTACGGGGTGAGGGGGGTTTCTGAGTATTAAGCAATTTAACCCCACAACAAAATTCCCATGAGAGTTAGGGCCAATGGCAGTGGTGGAAGGAGTATTTCTCTCCTTGGGTTCTCAAGGTCATTGGGTGGAAACTGTATTCAAAGTTCTGCAATGTTTCAGAGAGCCAGTTAGGGAAGACCTAAAGTCTACAACCTTCATTTGACTTGAAAAGAAAGTGCTGCTGTATTCTTTTTTCCACAAAATCTCTTGCTGAAAAATGTGACAATCTCTAATCCTGCTGGATGCTCCTACAACCAGGTATCACTAAAAGACATGTTGTACTTTCTTTATTTGCATATATAAAACCTATTTCTGTGTGCCACCAACACAACATGAGCTCATGTTACCATGTGCTAAAAGCACATAGTAACATGAGCTATGCTTTCAGAAAAAAAACAAGTCTTGTATTAGATGACGGTATGGTGTTTGTTTCCTCATAGGTGGAAGCTGCTTTACCTACTTCATACACTGAAATAAAATAATTTCTGTCGTACCATACACACACACAGCAACACTGATTGCCAAGCAGGGCTAGCTGAAGAGCGGTGAAGAAAATTATTGAATCATCATTCCTCTATTGTTGCCACTTCTTTAACTTGGGCATACAAATATGCTTGGGCAGACATCACCCTACATTCTACTGGGATTTATCAATATTACACCTTGTGTCAGTTACAGAACACAATACAGGCTTATATACACTATGTTGATCGGACACGTCGCTGTGGATTACAGCTAATAAGGTGGGAGGCAAACACGTGAAAAAGCACAAAACACTCATTCAGCATCATGCAAATAAACTAGACAGCTTGTTGCCTTTAATGGGTGTTGTGTCACTTTAGATAACAGTTTGTAAAGGGAAATAAATACCAACACAAAGAGCCGCCTGATAAATTAAGTAGACAGGACAGGATCACGGTTACCATAACATTTCATCTGTGTGCTTTTATGTATGCACTTGTGCATCCTCAGTGCTTTCTTCATTAAGGCATCAGACACAAAGATGCGTTTCAAGGCGCACACACACAATATCATGACCTGCATCGTAGTGATGCTGCTCTTTGTGCGTGTGCACAAAATGGCCTGCTTCCATGAGTGTATCAATGCGAATATGTGTGGGAGATATCAGGAAGTGAAAGTTATGAAGAGGTGAAGAGGGAAAGAAAAGAAGGGAAAGAAACAGCAGGAGACACACACTCCCACAGAGATCACCAAGGATATCCAGGTCGATACAAGTGCCTGAAGTGAATACACACACACATACATAGCTCATGTTGTAACAGAAACTTTTTGATAAACTTTTCATACATAGCACCCATGCGACAGCTTTACAAGCTGCATTTTTTTTTTTTACTCTCCATATACCACCTCAAGGGAGGAAGCAACAGTAGATCTCAATGCCACACAGTGGCTGTAGTCTATCGAATAACCAAGTGTTACTATACCAGTCTGATTAGCCTTGTATCCTATAAGAATGTTGGTTGCCAGTCCACCATCAGACAGCAAACGTGTGATTAGAATATCTGACCGGCATCGGCAGCGGGATTATAATCAATGCCTTCATCTCAAGACAACTGGAGCGTGGAGGTACCGGGAGGGAGAGGATTACCATCGCGGGAGAAATTAAATCTTGTCCTAAGGAAGATACTGTATCAGACAAGCCCGCTATATTTCACTCATAACTGATGGTGATACACACACTTCCAACAAGTAGTGCGAGATGTTTATGTGCAAATGATTCACAGCGGAAAACTGACAAAGAAGCTCGTTGAGCAGCAAGAGCTTAAACAGAACCATGAAGTAGGCGATTAACTTATTATAGCAGCTGTTCGACTGTGGAACCATCACTGCTCCTAAGAAACTTAAGTGTTGCTTGATGTTATTTGCACCGTCATCTCAGTTCAAATAACTTTTCTGCAGTTATTCAGTTCAAAAAAGCTTTATTGATCCTAAAGGAAAATTAAGTCTCGTAGCTCTTACTATTCAATTGCTCACATTTCTTAATGTATATGCACACACCTACGTATTAACTAATAAATAACACCGATGCATTAGGATTTTAAATGAAGAAACACACCTGAAAATATTACTTGCTTTGCATTTATTGTATGCATTTCTATCGTATTGGTGTTGAAAAAATGTGATGCACTGCAGTTGGATTTTAGAGATTGTAAAATAAATTGTTGGTGCTATACATTTTTTTATAGCACCAAACCCAGTAACACCCATATTATAAGCTTGAGAATTTAACGTATAGCCCTGTTTTTTATATAGACATATTACTTAAAACAAAATGAAGGCAACACTAAACACATCCTTGATCTGAATAAATGAAATATTCTTATTCATCACTTTGTTCTTTACATAGCTGAAAGTGCTGACAGCAATATATATATATTTATCAATATAAATCAAATTTATCAACCCATGGAGGTCTGGATGTTGAATCACACTCAAAATTCAAGTGGAAAAACACACTACAAGCTGATCTAACTTTGATGTAATGTCCTTTAAACAAGTCAAAATGAGGCTCGTTAATGTGCCTCCACGTGCCTGTAGGACCTCCCTACAACATCTGGACATGCTCCTGACGAGGTGGCAGATTGTCTCCGGAGGGGTCTCCTCCCAGACCTGGACTAAAGCATCCACCAACTCCTGGACAGTCAGGTGCAGAGTGCCATCGGTGGATGGAGCAAGACATTATATCCCATCTATGTGCTCAATGGAACGGACACACAGACATTTCAAGATCTCTTACAAATACAAATCTGCACAGCCCATATAAATTTAGCCCTCTTTATTCTGATACCCCTAAGTAAGGTCTAGACCAAATATTAAAACAAAAAACAATGCATTGTTGTAATTTCACTTTATAAGTATAAATTACTTTTTGTTAGTCTATCATAAAAAGAGACAATTTGTGTCTGTAAAATTGTAAAAAATAGTTAAACAAGAAAAAGTTACTTCCAAAAACTTTCGTTCTCCAGAAGATTTAGATTACGATGAATTGAAATATCATGGTTATTTCTTTTGATGTTCGGAATATATATATTTTTGCAATTCTAGATTTAAAGTGCATAAGAAAAAGATGTCGTGGTGGATCTGCAGAACTAATTTCTAGATGATGTTACATGATCCTCATTGATCAATAATTTTCAAAAAAAAGAGATAACTGCACTCATTCTATATTCATGGGATGCAGTGGGGTAATTTCAGTGTTGAGAACAATCCAAGCAGACTTTGCAACCCTTGAGGAGTTAGCTCATCTTCAGAGCAGTGCTTCCAAAAGCTGTCACCACATGTTTAGGCCACAACAGATGGAGAGATATAGAAATAATCCAGGGTATTGTAATTTGTCAAATTTACTCATGTTGCAGACGCAACCTCCAGTGTATTTTGTTGGGATTTTCATGTGTTGGACCCACATGAAGTGGATAAATTGGGATAGGGAGAGAAACCTCATGATTTTAAAAAATGCTTTACATTTGAAAAACTAAAAAAAGTGGTTCATACATGTATTTACCCCCCTAAATAGAATCACCTTGCATGCACTTGCAGCAGGAATAATTTTTGTGGTATTTTTCTCTTAGCTTTGAACATATAGAGACAGAGTTATCCATCCTGTATTCAATGCAAACAAAATAGCATAGTTGGACTGGCTGGAGAGTGTTAATAGGGAACAAGATGTTGACCTCTTACCACAGTTCCTCAATTCAATTCAATTCAATTCAGTTTATTTATATAGCGCCATTTCACAACAGATGTCATCTCAAGGCACTTTACAAAAAGAGTTTTTACAATACAATGTTTAGTGTAGAAATTACAGAACCACAGAAGATTGCGTTGTGGAATTCTCAGCAATCCCTCATACTGAGCAAGCATGAAGCGACAGTGGGAAGGAAAAACTCCCTTTTAACAGGAAGAAACCTCCGGCAGAACCAGACTCAGCACAAGCAGTTATCTGCCGCGACCGTCTGTGGCTTGGAGAATACATAACAGAGACACAGAAAGAGCAATAGAACTGATGCAGAAGTTTGTTGCAGGACGTGGAGAATTTTCCGTCACTGCAATGCCATCTTAGTCAGGGTCGTCAAGCAGGGCTAATCCGGAGCACCTACTATAATAGAAAACAGGTTAGTGCTTGAATTGACAGCACATCATGCAGTTGGGGAGAAGTAGGAGAGAAAGTAGGAACAGACCCTAATAATGTCCTCCAACAGCCTAGCCTAAAGCAGCATAGCTACTAACATTAACCTGTCTCCTAGCTACTAGGAGACCTGGCTACCAACACTCTGAGTTCTCCTGATCCAGGCTCAGCCCGTGGACGGTGTAGGGCCGGTAACGGCCCCCGTCATGCCGGGGTCTTCTCGGAGTCGGGTTGTTTGAGAATGCAGCCCAAAGTGGGTGGTAAACTTGGGTCTTAATTTGGAATGGACCATTTTAACATGGGGGAAATGGTTTGAGGTAAACCTTTCAAGATTGGTTGCCCTAAAGCGAACTTGAACTCTGATCTCAGTCTCAAGTCTCTGGAAGTTTACAACAGGTTGTCTTTCATCCATCAATTCAGACCAGCTTCTTGCTAACTGTCCACCTGAGCTGTGGATCTTTGTAGAGATTACTAGGAACTTCTTTGGCTGCATGTTACAAATGCTCTCCACCTATTAAGCCGGTCAATGTAGGGGGGAAGCTATGTCTAGGTAGATTTAATGATACGGCATACTCTGTTTTCAGATTGTGGAATGAACAGTGGAATGTTCTGTGCTTGAGAAATTACAACCCAACCAAGCTTAAATTCTCCAAAACTGATTCAGATGGCAAAATATTGTGCGGTTTGTTTATTAATGTTAAAAAACCTCTTAAGCCTTCACAGGACAGCTGCAGTGATACTCAGATCCAAGTACACACCAGAGGAATCCATTTACTACTCACAATGCTACTGCGGGGTATCTCAGTAAAGGGAGCTAAATACATTACACAATAGATTTTTATCTAGTTAGAAAAAACTATTCTGTCTACTTCAGTATTATGTCCTAAGTTTTTTTTGTTCTAACTAACCACATAAAAGCCCAATAAAATACAACAAGGCTTATTCGTTCAATGCGACAAAATGTGAAAAAAATGTTATGCTGTGTCTACCCCATGGAGTATATACAAAAAAATCTTTCTAAATGCATACAAATTGTAGCAATTATTGTAAAATTAATATTTGCAACAGCTCAGTGGCAATTAGAAACCAGAGGACTAAATGGGCCCCCTCAAGCAAAGTAGTTAACCTCTCACCGAGCAGCTCAGTTACCAGCAGGGTAAAACTGCAGTCCAAGCAGCAACAAAGATTTAAACAAGATGAAACCACGGCAAAGCAGCTTATTAAAAATTGATGGTGGGTGTGGAAAATAAATTCAAATTTAAGATTATCACAAAAGCAAAAGGTGATGTAAATTGTACATCTGAAACAAGGTAAAAAATATATTTTCTAAAAATGTCAAACAGGAAATTACCATCACATGCAATGCATGCTTATCACTTCCCCACACTTCTTGATTATATCTGATAATGATGCATTCAACACACCACCCACACACAGTACAGATCAATACATAATTACGCTGACAATTAGTATCATTAGAGTGGTGCTGTAGCTGCTAATTTGTGGACCTAAACACTCTTCAGAGAGGGAGAGAGGTCAGATTAAAATAAGCAGCTCTCACAGTCTGTATGTTTTTTTTTTCTATTGTTCTGTCATAACAGGATAAGGTTCCTCAGATGTGACAAGATGAGCTAAAAAAAAAAAAAAAAAAAAAGTCTAAAAATCTTTACTAAAACAGGACATTTCTCTTTTTACGTTAAAACACCATTACATCAGCAGATTTTAAATGACCCAGACGCATTAGTTTGAAATAACTTTTAAAAGATGGTGCTCCACTGACATCTCCCTGCTCGACTCATTTAGTCTGTCAATTATCTCTTCATCAACTCTGGCTCAATTAATCAGGTTTAATTACTTAAACACATTTGCTGCCATATCCTTTTAGATTAGGTCCACAGAAATAAGATGGTGTCTTACAAAATACCACAAGAGCGTTACACTCATTACATGATATCTTTAATGATGAGTTTAATCAGGTTAGAAGATGGTCTCACAGTCAGTTGCAAGTTGCCTTGGCTGTGAAGCAGTAATCGAAATCTCCTTGGGTCACTGAAAGTGGCATCATGCTGTTTTTTTCCTATAGAACGCTTTTCATTAATAGAAAAAAACACTTATTTGCATTTTTTTTGCACACTTTTAATAAATTAAAGACATCATCAGAAAAATGTCTTTAAACATTTGGATCTTTTAACAATGCTGTAAGCAGAGGCCAGATTTGGGCCTGTGATAAGATGCTATTAACGAGGCTCCTCTAACAAACTCAAACTAAAACAAACATGACAGATAACCTCTGGCGTAACTGAACCTGTGGCCTTTATAGAAGAAAAAAGTTTTACATATTTGTTTGTTTTTTAATGTGTGTGTGAACATATAAGGAACCTTTCAATTGATTTCAGTATTTCCAGGAGCTTAAAAGGTTGAAGACTATCTATAATTACAGACCAGTTAGTATTTTACTTTCTGCAGAGAAGTTTAAACAGAAAATGGGAAATAAGCAGATACTGAGAGATTATTTGATTAACATCTTAATGCAGCTGTTTATCGATTGCTCAACCTGGACAGTAAACTACCATTTTACAGACAAAGTTAAATTTTCTGTCTAAAGATAGTGATGTGATTGAACCCCTTTTTTTTGTAAAGCATTTGTCACAGCCAATCCAAATTTTTGTTTAAATAGATAAAATCCTGTTTGTCAATTCGATCACAAGTTTTTCTGCATACAAAATCATAAGTCATCTGTTACAAAGCTGTCTACAATCAATCAAATTTTATTTATAAAGCACTTTTCATACAAGAATTGCACCTCAAAGTGCTTTACGGATTAAAATGAGGGGATTTAAAAGTAGTTTCCGAAAAATCTAAGAGTGTTAGTGTTCACTCATCAATGAACTAGGGCTGGGCGGTATACCGTAAATGTAACAATACCAAAATGCATGACTGTTACGTCATTTCACGCATGTCGGTACATTCAGTATGTAAAAAGAAAAGACTTGTTTTAGTTTAGGGGTTTTGTTATCGTCCACTTACCAAACTGCTAAATATACCAAGATACTGATTTTGGATCATATTGCCCAGCCCTACGACAAACTTCAATTTGCTTCATCTAACAGTAACAACGTGAATGCAAATGATGTTGCAATTTATTTACATGGCATTTACAGATTGTTAATATGGATTTAACCTTCTGTCAAAATATTCTGTGGCACTGATAACTCTTTGTTGATTTTAATATCTTCTTTAAAGCTGAAAAGAAAAAGGTTACAATAGGACAAATTGAATATTTCAAATTTCACCTTCATAAGATATCAGAAGCAGGCCAGCTGTTTAGACAACTTGACTAAGTTAGATATTTTTACTAGCCACAAGGCCAGACACCAATGTTATTTTGAAATGTCAAAAATTTGAAGATTGAGTCAAAGTTCTCCCTCTCTCTCAATAATATATATATATATATATAAATTTCACTTGTTACAAGTGGAAAACAATCAGATTTGTAAATTTCTGTCACATTTATAGGGTTTTTCATTGTCTCCTCGTAAGAACTTCTACTAATCACAGAAAAGATCAGCTTTGTCAAACTATCATAAAATTCGGTATCAAAAATAAGTTGTTTTTTTCATTTAAGAAGTTATTATACATACTCGTTTGTCTTTTCTGATACCTTTAATCCAACCAAATTAAAATTTTACATTTTTGTTTTTTGACTGTTAGTTTAGACTTCTTTTGGTATATATCATTTTTGTTAGTTTATATTTTGTAGTTTATGATCACCAACACATTTCTAGGAACTATTTTTCACCATCCATGCAATGAAATATTAGAAAACATGTTCATTACTCTGGAAAGCACCAACAAGCCATATCACAAAATCATTGCAAAAAAAAGTTAAAAAGCAGGCAATTTTAAATGGTAAGTGGCATTACACTAACAAGAAAATGTAATCTTAACCAGAAAGAGATGACCGAACTATTGATTTTAGGTTTTGTTTTTAAATCTCACCTTTGACACTGTTGGCCAGACAACAGCTGGTCCATGCGGCCTTAGAAGACGTTTATTTAAAATAGACTGGTTTTCTAGAATTGATTCTCTGATTGATGCCCTGACTTGTGCCAAAGTTCAAAACTCTCCCATCCATCTTGTAATCAAGAGAAAACACTTTGACAGTTTGAGTAATCCTTTGGAACACGAAGAAAAATGGAAAAGAGTTGCACTTCCCATGAGAACAGGGAATATATTAACTGCAAAGGGAGGGAAGGACCAGCTGCACAATGACTTACTGTCAGCATGATGTTAGCACATATTACAATTGAGGTCTGAATCTGAGGGGTAGCTCTGGATTTTGACAGTCTGCATCACCTCTTTTGTCGTTCAGTTGAAAAACGTACACTCACCAAGAATGAAGAAAAATGAAAATTACTTTAGTCAAGAAACTTTTCTTTAACTTACATACTGATATTTTTTTGCAACTTCTGAATTTGATTACCACATTACACACTATTTCAGGGGTAAACATTTATTTTTCTATTTAGTAACCCCTGAGCAAGGAGATTTTATGGCTATCTCAACCGAGAATATTTCAAAGATGTGTGCTTCCAAGTCTCATTAGTATTGCACCTACATTGGAAACACACACCCTGTCAATGGCGCGTCAGAGTTGACATGACGGAGAGACACAAGGTTGAAGAGGACAGAGCGCTGGCCAGGTGAGGGACACGATATTTTGTTTGACAGTCAATCACACCCCCCTACTCTCTTTTGCCTTCTTTTTGTCATCCACCCTTTTCTCAAGCTGGCAGCGGCAGTGAAAAAAAGTTCTGAGGCCATCACTCTTCCTCTGGCCCTGCTCTCCTCTCAGCCAGTGAATCATTGCCTCTCTCCTTCCTGAGCACACTGGCTGTAAAAGGCTTGCTTCTCCTTTCTTGGCTGTTTGTCGTTTCCTCCACCCAAAAGCTTTTCTCTTCCTCTATTTCATCAAATCTTCCATTCTAATGTCCATCTCAGATATTCAATTGTTTTTTTCTTTCTCACTTGGCTATAGTTGAGGCTTTGGAAAAAAAAAACCTCAGAAACAAACAAGTCTCTACAGATGATCAGTCATCCACAAATTTCTAAATTTAATTTGGTTTAAAGCACCACAAAAACCTGACATCACATCAGAAGTTAACCAGCTTTGACTGAAGCAAAACGCAAACTAGATGAAAGTTCTTAATTTGCTCTGTCATGGTGTTCACCCTCCTTGCCTGCAGCTGGTGGTCAGAGGGTCTGGTGTTGCCGATTGTACAGCACAGCCACTTCTGTCGGTTTGTAGCAAGGGCAGCTGAAGCTAAAATGTAGCTCACAATCATCAGCGTGTAAATGTGTGAATTACTGAATGTAGTGTGAAGCATCCTACAGGCCATTGACCAGTCTTCATCAAGTCCGTCTTCTGTTCCCCATTGAATAAACAGTAATCAAGCAATTACTGTACCAGTTTCATCAGAGTCTGACTCAGTAGTACTTTTGGGGATGAAATTTTCTTCATGTCAACATTGAAAACAGGCCTCATAAAAGCATTTTTAATTTAGTAAATCCAAAAAGTGTTATTGAAATTTGGCCATTATTTTATGAAATTCAAACTGATAATGGGACAGTTCTTTTTTAATATCCATATATGGATTTTTTTTTCTCTCTCTCTTGCTCCCTCCAGTTTCTTTGGCATCCAACTCCTCTGGTTTGGACTCCCTCTGGTTCTTTCATTTTTATTTCCACCTACATCTCGGACCTTTCTCTCCCCTTTCTTTCTCTCTCTGGTTCTGGCTGGCTCACTCGTTTACTTTCTACAACATTCCTGTTCATCCTTTCATGCTCTCACCTCTACACAAATCTTTCTCTTGTGCTTCTCTTCCCATTGCACTCCCTTCTATATTTTCAGTCACCTCTCCCACTCTCTCACTCCTAACTTAGTGACTCTCCTCCACCCTCTCATTCTTCTGTTTTGGAAATAGTTTGTATTGATCCACTCTCAAACTGGGGAGAAGGTCAGGGGTTCACTAATAAAGCTCAGGGACAAAACAAGACACACACATACACAGAAACACTAAAATACTGTACACAAACAGGAGACAAATATAGCCTTGTAACAGAGCTGAGGTGCTAAACACTGCAGAGTCAGTGTGTTTTTGAGGAAAACATGTTTTATCACAGACTTGCATCTAATGCGGCTGAAGATTTGTGTTTACCAAAAACATATGAAGTGTCAGAGTGGCAGCTTGATGATGGGCAGAAGCAAGAAATTACAATTGAATACAAATCTAAACTTCACACGGTAGGCTGATGGAGTTCCTGGTGATCAATCATGGTAGCGTGGTTAGCAGATGTCCATGCCTATCCAGCCCTGCACTCTCCTCTGCACCATGGCAGGGTCAACCTAAGCACATTCACCCAACACCCTCACCATTAAGAAGCATTTCCCATATTGCTGAAACTGCTTTTTTATTCCTCGGGTTGCTTAAGAAGAACATTTAGGACTCATGAAATGGCTGCATCAGTTTATGATTGCAAGAGTTTTAACATCTACTACATAAACCATCCCTCGCTAATCTGTGATGAAGAGACTTGAATTTTTTTTTGTTTTTGTATTCATGCTAAAACGTCTTTTGCATGAGGGCAAACGCTATTGAAAATAATAAGTTAAAAATTTAACTAGATCTACATATTACCCAAGAACATTTACAGTTCATATGTTCAATCGCCGAGGAAGGTGAATCACATCACACAGGAATGCTATTTTTAACTTGGGCTTTGCAGAGAAAATATCCAGACTGACTCACCCAATGACTTTTTAACTCAGTCTTTCCTGAGCTAAAGTGTAGCTGGATGTGGCACAACTAATTAAACATGCATCAAGAAGTGTGCTAGTGACCTGAATAGCAAGATTGTTGCCCTGGAAACTCTCAAAATGTGATATTTTTACTGATTAGGAAACAAGATACATTAGAATTTTACTCTTAAGTGCAGAAGCTGCTCAAGAGATAAAACCTAACTATTTGCTGTTTTTGTAAGAGATTTTACAAGGAAACAGTATTTTCTACAGTGGCTTGTTAGTTGTTCAGTCACACCTCCAGAAATGAGAAAGTTGAGGGCTGCTGCTCATTTGACACACTGCTGATTTTTTAAGTTTTCTTACTTACAAAGTATGTAGAGGTCTGTAATTTGTATCAAATGTACTCCTCAACAGAATCGAAAATGCAGAATATCACAGTGGATGATTTTTAAACAATTCATTTCCATTTTACTGCATGACAAATATTAGTTCACCTCAACCAGGATGAATTTAGGCTCCCACAGACATGTTAGTTCTTCTTTAAGAAGCCCTCCAGTTCTCCACTCATTACATGTATTAACTGCACCTGTTTGAACTCATTACCTGTATAAAAGACACCTGCCCACATACTCAAACAAACTCCAACCTCTCCACAATGGCCATGACCAGAGAGCTGTGCAAGGATGTCAAGGATAAAATTGTAGACCTGCACAAGGCTGGGATGGGCTACAGGTCAATTGGGAAGCAGCTTGGTGAGAGGGCAACAACTGTTGGTGCAATAATTAGAAAACGGAAGAAGTTCAAGACGACGGTCAATCGCCCTCGGTCTGGATCTCTCCTAGTGGGGCATCAATGATCATGAGGACAGCGAGGGATGAGCCTAGAACTACACAACAGGACCTGCTCAATGACCTGAATAGAGCTGAGACCACAGTCTCAACGAAAACAAACACTCCGCTGTCATGGATTAAAATTGTTCTAAAAATTGTTCTAGATTCTGTCCCTCAGATGCCCCATTTCCACTATGGCCAGTACGGTACGGAATGGAATGGGTAGGTTGTGTTTCCATTACCATCTCAAAAGAACTGTAGTGGGCGAGGATGTGGGAGTGCTTAGGTTAACAAAAGCTCCAGCAAAATGAATCTTTCTTCTGTTGTTGAAGATTAAATTTTTGGAAAACAGTAAATATTCACCCTCTATTCTGAACCTTTAATCATGTAAAATAAGAGGGGTTTGGCCATTGTTTAATAATTTTAGAAAGGGAAATAATATTTTGACATAAAAATAAACAGAAGAAATACTGCATTTAATTTTTTTTTAATTAGAAGTACTGTTCTGCCATTAAAATTTTGTTTTTGGTTTCATTTATTGAAATACAAAACCTAAAACAAACCCAAAGCAATTTAAAAATAACATTTAAATATATATTTTTTTTATCTAGAAAGTGTTTTTTTCTGAAACCAGGAAGAATGTCTGAAAACCTGAACCTACTGTGAAAAAGACTTGAAGCAACACAGTGCGGAACGCAAACCTGGATCTAGCGCACGTGAGTCACGAACACTAACCATTCAGCCAACATAATTAAATACATGGATTCAATAATGTATATACTTACAAGATCCCCACGTTGTTTAAGAGTTATATAATTCGCGATTCGTGGTGATTTCTTTATATATATTCTATATATATATTCTATTATATATATTCCTTTATATTTCTTTTTAGGCTGCTTGCAGTTAACTGTAGTGTGCTACTTATTAGAAAATTTAAACTATACCTTACTCTGAGGGCGCTTTCACATGGTACGGGAGTCCGTACTCGGGTACGGTATTTGGCCAAAATCCACTTATTTCGTACCATGTGAACACAGACTGTACCGTGCCAGGACACGGCCAGAGAGACCTGCCTTGGAGGTAGTATCCGAGTCCAGGTACGGGCGGCCACGTATCATGTGAACACAACCCGTACTCTGGCCGTACTCAAGACAATAGACGCGCTCCACGCGGAAATGACGACACCGCCGGCCGAAATTACAGAATCACCTCGCGACCATAAAAATACCAAAACAGCACGATTCAAGCATCCCACAGCAACACAGCAGGTTACAAAACGGCGGGTTTACAACAACACTCACCCTGTAGATGGCTTCAGGTAGCAGCTGACCAGTAGACCAGTTTGTTTACATTCTAGCCTGTCGCTCGTTTTATGACGTTGGTACTTCTCACTCCCTTGTTTGTTGGAGAACTACAGACTTATTTGTATAACGCCACCTGCTGTTTATTTGTAGTAAAACACTGGATTCAAATACGGGCAGAGATCCGTGACATGTGAACAGAAAAAATTAGCATTTTCTCTGGCCGTTTTCTGGTACGGCCACACATGTGAAAACGGCCTGAGACAAACAAACAACTCCAGACCAATCAGTTGCTACCGCTGCTGCGTACAGGTGAGAGGGATATCATATGTCCAGGCCAATCAGTCCATAGGTGGGCATTTTGGATCGCTTCGGCACGCTTGGAACCAAGGCAGAGGTAGGTCGAAAAAAGGGATCGGCTGGGGACGGACGCAGGTAATGGAAACATGCCAAAGCGTCCTTTTCTGTACCGTAAAAGCATAAGTTAAAGAGTACCTTGATACGAATCACAGACCTCTAGAAGCTTTGTAAGTGGGAAAACTTCAAAAATCAGCAGTATATCAAGTACTTGTTCTACCCACTGTAGCTCCTTGACCATTTAGTTCTTTTGCCGTTTTCAACTGTTCCCCAAAAAATGTGTATAGAAAAGAGCCACCTTCCAAAGTAAGTGAATGTGCATTAAACTTAGCCATGTTTTGTCAAACTGAAGGAGGAGCCAACTGAGACAGTGAAATCTTCAAAAAATGTCAAAAAGTGTAAACAGAGGATAATCAAGTTCTCAAGTTTTATCTTTTGAGCTTTGAACATGTCTTTTGTGGAACAGGACTGGATATTGAAATGTTTTTTTTCCTTTTCTGAGAGTCGGGATAAGAGTGTGCATTTACTAGGGAATATACACCGAGACAGATGTTTACAGGTACTAATACCACCTGTGCTATTATAAGACAATAAAAACTATTTAAAATCCTGAGTTAAAAACCATTTTTGTAAATGTAAGCTGCTACTTTCTATTTGGTCATGTAAAGAACATAATATAGCTACACAGCAGGAATGGCTCCATAACATCCCACAAAGTACACACAGTAGACTGTCATTAGTGCTCTTTCAGGACACATCATGTAAGTTCTTGACACTGTAGTGTAGTTTTGGCTTTCGGCTGTTTCCATCCATCTTCTAAGAGCATTTAGGACTAATCTGAGCTCTCTGCATTCAGCATTTCAGTGTTATTACTACTATAATAAAAATGAAATATCTACAAAAAAATGCAAAGATCTGAAGTAGCAGTTTACCCAAATTCACCTTTTCCTCCTTTAACAAATTTATAAGCGAGATATATATATATATATATATATATATATATATATATACACACACACAGTGATAAAAGTTTGAACAAAATGATAGAGTAATCTTATTTATTCTCCATACAATAGATATTATTTATAAGAAATAGCAAGTAGGAAAAGAGGCAAATTGCTAATAACAGAACCAGCTTTAATACAATGTTGGATCATGTCTTTTTCTGGTTAAATAAGATAGCATCTCGATGTTTAAACTTTAAGATGAAAACCTAAATTATAGTATATTTATATCACCTATGCATGTACATCTTGATTATTCGGTTTCATTCAATTTTTCTGTTTTACTGCTAGCTATGCTTAGCTGTTTTTGGACAGTCTGTTTCGGAAAATCAAGCTCCTTTGGAGCTGAGGTTTAGATCAGTGCTGAGCTTCTGAAATTAGGTCATTTTTGAGGGGCACTGGAGCAGACATCGTTAACCTGACTGTGACCTCTTAGGTCCTGCTGCTGTCTTGGGGTCACTCAGTCAGCTCTTTTGTGAAGCCATTACATGGTCATTGATGACAGTTTTTAAGACACAGCAGGTTTTAGGGGGTTGCCTAAGTGATAAATTATCGATGGATGTAATCCTTATCAAAAGCATAGAAACCATGGTAACAAGCAATGCAGAATGGGATCGGGGGAACAGAGGGAGTGACAGAGTGAGCCATATCAGTGAATTTATGAGCAGACGGATCAACAAATCTATGGTAGGGAGCAAGCACGAAGGTCATAGCAGTAAAAAGATTAAACATCATCTTAGTGGCACGGTATGAGTCAATAGGGAAAATAATTAAATAATGAAATGGGAAATGGCCTGTGATTGTACAGCGCTTTATTTAGTCTCCAAGCACCCCAAAGCGCTTTTAACTACAGTCATTTATCTATTCACACACTGTTGATGGCAAGACACAGCTGCCCTGAAACAAGGCTGTCGGGCACTGATGCCACCGGGCCCTCTGACCACCACCAGTAGGTAACGGGTAAAGTGTCTTGCCAAAGGACACAATAACCAAGAAAACCAGACATGCTCAAAGCAGAAACCCTTGGTTACAAAATGAACCCCTAATCCCTCCGTCACGGTCACCCTGTGACCCCGTGAACCAATCCGACAAAAAAAGATTAAATTACATAGCAAAACGCATTACAGTTATAAGTAATTAGTTGATTTCAGATGTACAGAGCCTTCACACAAGCATATTTTTGTTGAAGCATTACCTTTCTTCTGTAAAATAAAAAAAGAAAGGTGAAAGGTGATAGAATTAAAAGATCCATGTGATCGACAAATTATTATTCTGAACTGCTTTTACATTTGTCGGTCTGGTTTTCGTAGGTACCACAGCACCGAGACAGCCCTCCTCAAATTTTTTTAGAACCACAGTATTTGTATTATTAGACCTCAGGGCAGCGTTTGACACTGTTGATCATGGTATATTACTGCAACGTCTAGAGAGCTGGGTTGGACTCTATGGTATGACACTGAATAGGTTCAAATCCTGCCTTAAGAACAGGAACTTCTATGTGTTAATTAAGCAATTCTCATCAGAAAATAGAGAAATCACATGCTCAAATCACAGGGTTCCATCCTAGGGCCCCTCCTTTTAGCATCAACATGCTCCCACTAATTATAACTACCAGAACGCTGCTGCTTGTCTTCTCACTAGAACTAGGAAAGCAGAACAAATCACCCCAGTTGCAAATTCCTTACAGTGGCTCCCTGTAGCTCAGAGAACAGATTTCAAAATGCTTTTATTAGTTTATAAATATTTGAATGGGTTAGCACTGGAGTACATTAGAGATCTGCTATCACAGTACAAGCCACCTAGATCACTCAGATCCTCCAGCTCTAGTTTACCGATTGTCCCTAGAATCAGAACCAAGCTGGGGAAGCAGCTTTCAGTTTCTAAGTCTAAAACTACAACCTACCTTTTTAGAATCGCCTAATAGTAACTGATCATATTATTGTTTTTGGGGGGGGGGGGGGGGGGGTTGTTACTTGCTTGTTCTTAATATTTATTCTAATTTTTGTATTGATTATTGTCTTATTGTAAATGCTTTCTTGTATTTTAATCATCAAAGTGATTTATGCTGTGTTTGAATTTTAATCATGTAAAGCACCTTGAATTGCCTTGTGTTGAAAGTGTGCTATACAAATAAAATTGCCTTGCCTTGCCTATTAAGGTTTGATCAAATAGCCTAAGAAAACTTGACTTTACTGAAAACACCTGTGCAGAACAGTGAAAGGAAGAATAAAACTAAACACATAGCAGTGTGCTCCTGGATCTCCCTATTCCGCTATCAAGATGGCATTAAATTAATCAGCTGATTCATACAGTTATCTACCTGTAAACGATAGCACATGTATATACACCATAGTGATGGAGACTGCACCAAGAAGTCAGCTTTGGATTGGAATTAGACAATTTTATATTCGGGTGTGCCTGATCAGTGGTTGGTTACAATCTTTTTCCCCAATCAGTGAACACATCTCAACTATTTATTAAGAAAACAGAACTTTGTAGTGGAGATTGTTATTGAGAGCAGGAAATTCAATATTAGCCATTTTCTGTTTCAGTAAGACGTTTAAACTTTCAGAATATGTAATATTCAAAAACATTGTCTGTCTCGTTGAAAATCTCAAGAGTTGAGGTAAGGATAAACATTTTTTTACTAAAAGCATATTGTGCATTTGATGTTATAACTGTCTGCAATCAGAAATCTATTGAATGATATGAAACACCTTAAAACCTAGCACTTCAACTGTGAGTGCCGAATTATGTTTGCCATCTGCATATCTGTTTCTCCGTAGTGTTTTAAGGTTGCTAGTTGGACTTCACGAATGTGGCTTTTTAAGTAGAGTCTTCTGTAATGCATGCAAGGCCATGCTTTCTGGATCAGTTCCTAAGAAAACACGTCTAAACCACTCTCTCTTGCAGGATCTTGCACTGCAGAGCACAGAATCATGCTGAGTGCCCTGGCGCTCCTCCTGAGTGACATTTCACAAATCCAGGGGACTGGGCTAATGATGTCCCCTCTGAGTGAATCAACAGTCCAATAGTTTGTTGGGGGACAGAAGTAAAAAAAATAGCAGATAAACTAAAAAAAGGGGAGACCAAAGGCGGCAGAACATGAAAGAAAGCTAGTATTTAATAACTGCAAATCTGATTCAGGACAAGCAGTTTGTCCTCAATTAAATAACTACATCTGTGTGATCAATGCTAAGATTTTTTCTGCATTTTCAGAACAAAATATCAACCCAAATGTAGTCAACAAAACATGTAAACGTGTACTGAATTGCCAAGTGGGATAAATAAAGTGATCTGAAATCTAAAAGCAAAAATATGAATTTACCGAGTTGATGCAGTCGAGCTCCTTGTTGAGCAGCCAGGGTAATGAGAGTTTCCCTTCACCCCTGTAGCAGGACTGAATTCGCTCTTTGATCTTCTCCTTGATCTTCCTCAGGGTGAACAGGCACAATGCAGACTCCTTGGGTGGCTTTGCACGATTTTTCTGACCCTGGGAGAAAACCGTGAAGAGGATGTCTTCATTCTCCGAAATCCCCAAGGAGTTAGCCAGCTGCCGGCCTGGCCGGGCCAGGAAAGCGTCCTGCACCAGACGGTACTCTATCCCGTCTTTGGTGCAGCCAATGGGGAACTCCACATAGGAGTAAAACTTTGGGTCGTCCATGCAGAGGCGGACAATTTTGGAGGTGAAAAACTGCTCCCCACTGGCGTCAGGTGAGGTCAGTTTGGTATCTAGCTGCATTGTCAGATAATATACAAACTGTTCACTGCTAAAGCTGTACACATAATAGATGTCGAAAGCAGGAAATTTGGACAGAGTGTCTGAGGGGATCTTAAGCTGAGAGGAGACAAACTCGTCTTGATAAACAAAGCTAAACATGTCCGCATTTTCTTCGTTCTCCATGAGTTTGCGACTGGACAAGGTAGGGAAGTACTCAGATTTTCCATCAATAGGTGTTCCAATGAATAGCTTGCTGGTAGAACTTTGAGGGGAAGATATGATGACCCCTGACATGGTCCCAGACTCAGCCACACTGGAGAGGTAATGCTCCTTACGGTGGTGAGGCTCGCCAAGTTTAAAGAGGTCATCCAGACGCAAAAACTGGCAGATGCCTTGTGAGGTGCTGCCGCAGGCGATGAGACGGTTTTGTGCGTAGTCTATAAGAAGCAGCTTGTTCACATTTGGGGTTTGGGACAGTTCGTGGGGGCAGGACTGGACACTGGGCGGGGGGTAGCATTTCTCATCATCCACTACTGGGCCAGTCATGTGGTTGCGCAGTTTTGTCAGGTTGCTGGAAAGCTTGAAAATCCAGTTGACAGCTCCCACATAGACTTCTCCAGTCTTGTTGTGGATGACCAGATGAGTAAGGAAACTGTCAGGAGGGGAAAACCGTTTAAGGGGGGGAGGTTGATCTCCAGAGAGGGATGAGACCATGAGGAGTAAAACTCCAAACAGGACTGGCAAGTTCCCCTGGCCATGATGGGGAAACGTCCGAGAAAGAGGACACATATCTGAAGTGTCCTAAGGCAATGCTTTGGGGGGAGGGGGCGGGGGGAGGAGAAAGGAAGAAGAATCTGTGCTGTTTAGATCCAAGTCCGGATTTTATTCTTTTGCTCCTCTGCTATTAAGGAATGAGAAAGGAGAGCTTGAGGGGGGGGGATAAGGACCAGGGAAAGAGAAGCAAAACTCCTATTGATCCACTGTCCTGTTTTCAGCACTGTGAGCAGTCACCAGGAACATCATCCAAAGAGGCACAAGGTTGGATCCCTGAAAGCCAAATAAAAGAAAATATGTTAGTCTATAAAATGTTTTTTTTTTAATTGAATAACCATCAAGGATAAAGAGATGCCTAAAAATACTTTTTAAAAAATCACAGTTTGAATGAGAAAAAAAAGCCAACTTGACATTTGCCTTGGTAAAATATAAATAATATCAAATCAGGCCTGGAAGGCAAATGTGTCTGCTGTGAATTATGGGCAAGAATGCAGGGAAGGCAGGAGTCGATTATTAAAACCTCTATACAAAGAATTTGAGTATAGCCATGAGTTATGGACTCGCAATACTGAACCTACTAATATTTCATAACTTTCAGTGTTACAGTGCTGCTTTTGGAGATTTCTTTCAAGGAAGAAACTACTACTTGAGGCTGTAGCACTGACAGTGAGAAATTTATAGCTAGATCTGCGTAAAGCTTTTCCTGTCATGGTTTGAACTGTAACAAAGTTCAAACGTTAACAAGTTTTTCCCTATTGTAATTACTTATGTAGCTCTGGTGGGTTAGTAATGGGTATCAGAGTTGTATGACAGCCAAAACTATACAGCAATACAGGATAATCTTGTAGTGCTGCCTTGGCTAAGATAATCAAGTCCAATACATTAAGTAAATCAAATAGAAAATTTGAACATTTACAAATGTTTTACTGAGTTTTTCAATGTCAAACCTATTGCAGTGACCGACTTTAAAGCATGAGGCTAATGTATATATTTTAAGTGTTGATATTAACTCTGCAAATGTTGGAGTTTTTTTCCAAACATTTATTGTCAATCTTAAAACTGTGCATGCTGTGATGCATCTGGCTCCGTTCCCCTCTCCACTGTAGTCCCCGTCTGCTGAGCAAAGCTCACATGGAAAACCGAGGAGCAGGGGTTTGGCAAACATTTATTTAGCCTAAAAGTTTACTCAGCACACACTAAACCATATTGTCAGTGCTCAGTGCAGAAGTGAAATGTGTCGTTTTAAGGGTAGCAGTCAGCAGGGATTCTTCTGGATATAGAAATGATACAGAAAAATTATAGAGAAGACTGGCAGACCTAATCATGTTCCTTTTGTAAATGTTCACTCATCCATCTACTGTCAAAACCCACTTATCCTTATAGACGGGACCTGGACAGGTCGTCAGACCATCACAAGGCAACACACAAAGGACAAACAACCACGCATGCACACAGGTATGCCTTGGAGCAATTAATAGAAACCAAATTACCGAATTTAAACCAAATTTATAGAAACCAAATTACAGAATTTAAACCATTTTATAGAAACCAAATTGTTTAACCATAAGAAGCTGGAGTACCGAGAGATAACCCACAGAAGTACGAAGAGAATATACACTTTATATCACAATCCTGGACTATGATAGGAACCTAGCACCTTCTTGCTCCAAAGCGATGTACAACATCAAATATGTACAACATCAAGCTGGTCCATGGTTCAAAAACATTAGAACTTTGTACCAGGGATTAAATGCAAAGACAAATCATCTTATTTGCAATGCTAACCACACTAAGTGCTAATCTTGATGCTAAGAACTGTATAAACCCCTCATCCAAATAATTTCATTTTAATTTTATAACTAGTGCAACTGCATTTACTCTCTCACACAACATCTACTGCTCATCATCTCAGCTCCTAATATAACGAATTCATAACAGAACAGAGATATTATGAAGGCTGTTAAATTGTAAAAACACATTCAAGTCAGCTAAAATAATCATAAGCTGTTCTGCAGAACCTGGAAATAAAAAAGAATTCCAATTGGTGGATTTTTTTTTTTGCACAAAAAAAAAATTATTAGAAAGGTAGGCAAGAACGAGAAAAAAAATACAGCTCAGAAAGAAGCAACTCATTAAAGAGAAATGGTTCATCATATGTTTAGCACTCTGTAACTCACTTTCCACTTCCTGTTCTTCTGATGACCCTCTTAAGAAGCAAACAGTATTAGTCATGAAGCTAACAGATATTAAACATTTGTCTGTTAATCAAGCACCGTGAGAGGCATCAATCTGTTGTGAAATAGATCTCCAAAGTTTTTTGTTAAAACTAAATAAACACCTATGTGTCAACTTTGAGGAAGCGTGTCGGCTATTACTAAGGCAATAAAACACCTCTGTAAGAGCCATCTTGGAAATGTTCATTATCATTAGTCACTCTGCTGCACACAGTAAATAACAGGTGAGAATGGAAGAGAGCAGAGAGAGCAGCAGGGTTGTTCCATGCAACAGTAAACCATAACTCAGATGGCACAAAGCTAGCCAGGATCAGGAAGAGGCTCCGTCATCTTACACTTCACCTGGAAAATAACTAATTTATATCAAAGAGAAAAATTAGAAGACAAAAACAGTACTGGTAGAAAGCTAGAAGGCATGCTCTGTAAAAGGTGACTAGAATGGACATCAACAGCATTTTAATCAACTATACCTTTGCTTGAAGAGAATATCAGGGGAGCCCTGTAGAAGGGGGCACTTCAGCATGAAAACTGCAGACAGAAGGGCCTGGGCTGCAATTATCAGATATACCCCTACTCTCCACTCTGTGAGATTAAAATGACTTGACGCGGATCATGGCCTCTTTGGCACAGGCAGATGCAATAAAGTGACGAGCCAGCCTATAAAAAAAATAATTTCTTGCTCAACAGTACAGTCGCGCTGCGCGATGAGAGCAGATGTCAATTTAAAGCGTGGCAGTGCGTGGGGAGGCCGGCTGCCTCATTTTCCTTTGCCATTTCTAAGAGTGGCACAGACACAATGAGGCAGATAGAGAACGCCAGCTAATGCCTGATAAAGAACGAGAGAGAACCTGGAAAAAAAAAAAACTCTTGTAATTTCTCTTCATTTAGGCCAGGCGTAGCTTGATGTAAGGGAGTGTGAGTCTAACGACAAATTGCATCTGGAGTCTGTGGCTGCTTTTTATCTATTGGGCAATAAGGCATAATGAAAGACGTTTTAAGAGTTGGAGGGGATGATGGATACGGGATGGAAAAAGGAATCATGCTGATAATGTCCTCACTAATGCATCCCAAGGCATATTCACCCTCAGTCCCCCTTCACCACACACTTAACTCAACTTTCCTACATATTTTGCCTGTAACGATTTTAGACAAGGTTCCACAGTTCTAAATACTTTTCATTTTTTGTACGGACGGACGGACGGATGGATGCTTTAGTTAGTTGGACGGGTTGGAAATACAACAATTACTCCGTACGTGCTTCAGATTAACAAACCTCCATTCAGATCTTTAAAATAAATTCAAATCTTTTCCAGACTATCTAGGAATCCTTTTAAACTAAAAATGAGTCTTGATTTTGTGCACACATTCCCCTCACTCAAAATTCTCATATTTTCTCTCCCCACACTTATCCCCCGAAACCCTCTTCAATTTCACTTTCCTCCAGAGCTTAAGCGAAATGCTGGGAAGAGCACTGAAGGAAGGTTGCGAATCATATTTGGCTGTATCTGGGGAAAACATGTCAATCATTTGGCCATGAGCCTGTCTCCTGCTTCAGGAATGAGGAATCAACGAATTGGGGGAGCTGAAGCCTTTATCAATTAAGGAGAAAGCATTAGAGACACAAGGCTGTAAAGGGGTGAGATGATTGGATTTAATATCGGCACATCCTATCAACTGACAGGAAGGGAAACGGTTCCAGTAGGAATTGGAAACTGGAAAAGAAATTGAGAATAAATATGTTGAGGGCGTCTTCTCCAACTCAACTGAAAGATTGGCAAGGTGGTTGCATGTTGTTAAAAATCCAGAGGGTGAGGAAGAGGTAAGACGTTAGTGGAGTGAGCTGGCTACCTTGCACTCTCAGCCTCCTCTCAAAAGAGGTTGAACCTGTCCGCTCAGATAACGTTCCAACCGTAAAGCCGGGCTGATTTATTGCTGCTGGCATATCAATTACAGCCCTCAACACTGGGAGGAAAGAAGGAGGAGAAGAAGGTATCAAGAGAGAAAAAGAGAGTGGAGATGAGTGAGGAAGAAGAGCAGCAAATTGACAAATCCTCTATCCTGGGCCTTTCAAGACAACATCTGGGTCAGTTTTATAAAATGTCAACACTAAATCCCATAAAGACAAACAATAATTTAGGCAAGGAGCAGAAATATCCATTACGGTGCTAAATTAAAGAAGAAATGACCTGCATGATAATCTGCCCTCCACATCCTTAATTTCAACACCTAAAACACTCTAGAGATTGGATAATTGCCCAGGGGAGGAAAGGTAGATGCGGGGGGAGGGGGGGGGGGGGGGGGGGGTTCTGAACAGCACAAGGCAACGGCAAGAAGCAGGTGGAGGGCTGGGACAATTGGAGACCAGGAGAGATAGAAGGGGACCCAAACCTTGAAGCCTTAATCCTATTGGAGGGTTTGCCTAATCCTGCCGTCACTATTCAACATATGGGAAGAATGGATTACCACCCCCACCCCCCAACCCACCGAGGGGCAGATAGGCAAGGGAGTGGGTAGCGATCCCTGATTATAACGTAATTGTAAAACAAAATAAAATACAGCCACAAGCATCTAGTGACAAATAACTGGGTTTCCTCTTATTTTAGAGCTCTGAGAAAAACATATTCCTTGGTTCTTATTCACACTCTCCAGGCAGGTAAGGTGACTGGTGGGTCATTTACAGACTGGTTACACAATTGGTCTGGCAAATGTCCCAGTCAGAGGGCAGAGGGTGTCTGAGACGAACAGGAGGGGGGTAGGACTAACCTAAACCAATTTGGTTTACAAAGTGCCTGTGCCGCACCACAATCTCAAATCTCACTGCAACTAACTAATCACTCCTCTCTGGAGGATTACTGGAATATTCTCAAAACTATTCAAATCCCATCTGTCACCATACATGGACATTTGTTCATACAGTCCCCATTTTTCCAGCTGGTTGGCAGTATAATTTAAACACTTGATTTCTAGAGTTATCCTAGGTCAATATAGCAATGTACATTAATACCAGTAATTATTTTTTTGTCACTCAAAATTACCAAAAACCCATTTGGTGCTTGAAAGGAACAATGAAATAAATAGAAAGCGATTTTAGATGCCAAAAAACAAATGCCAATGTGTTGCTTTTAATTCATCAAATAGGACCTGATAGCTTTCAGATGGAAAAAGTGAACTGCAATAAAGCAGAGCTGCACTATGTGGTATATTGTTTGCTTCCTGCCTTCGTAATAGAAACAAACCAACTGGTTTGTCATTAGGCGCAATAAAAGCTGATGACTATTTTAGGAAGCAAGTGTGTGTATGTACCCGTTTTGGCTTTCTTCTTTGAAGACTAAACTAATGCCTTAAATTACAAGTACTGGGAATGTGTGAGGGACAGTGCCTTGCTAGAGTTTTCTATTCCTTCAACTGTCTCACATTTTGTGAACTTACAACCAGCAACCTCAGTGGGAATTCATGTGATGGACCAAAAATCAAAAAGGTCTAGCAAGTTTTAGCATTTATCCTCCCTGAGACACAAACTATTTTTGTAACACTAGAAAGATTTGTTGCGAGTACGACTAATCTTCATTTTGTTAGGCTTGTATCAAGAGGTCTGAAAAAGTCTGAAGATGGAAACTGCAAGACTGCCTTTTAACAGGCTGGCTTGAAGAAGCATCAATCACAAGGACAACCCTTTTCCTGAAAAACCAGTGTGCAGTGTGGGTAACAGATGTGTGACAGCTGCCATTCTAAAAGTGGAGACAGACTGTGGGCACTACATCACACAAATTATTCCTCTCCTCATTCCCTCCAAGTATAAAGTCACACAAAGGTATTACCATAGTAATGTGGCTACCCTCCAACATATCCAGACAGACAGCGTTACACAAATATATGGCTGCTTTGGTATGCATCTGTGTGGTGCATAAATGTACGTGTGTCTGGTGGTTTATTTGACCACAGCAGATTGCACTGTTATATGTTCACAGCTTTTTTGTCTCTTTGAGCACTTCATATTTAGTCAAATTACTGATTATGAGATGGAGCTCATCTTATCAGAGGATGTTAGTACAACAAGCATCCCTAAGATGGGTGATATAAAGATGATAAAAAAAAATAATAAAAAAATAAAAATAAAATGTTGAATATTTTGATGTAGAAAACCTATTTACAATACTGTTTAAGAGAAGGAAATATGTTTGAGAGCAAATGTAAAATAATGCTGTTCCCACGTACTGCCTATTAGGTCACACATATTGACTCTTATTGAGTTGAACCTACTTTTATCATTGCTACTTTCGTTTTTTGTTCTTAGATAACATACTTAAATTGTTTTATTGCCCGACATCACCATAGGCATATTTACATGAAGCTAAAACCACCAATCAGGGATTCAGAATGACTCATTGGAGTTTGGAAACCACTTTGTGTTGAAGATAGGGGCATTTGAGGTCACAATGAGACAGTGCCTTACAAATGCATACATTTTTTTCTACATTTTAAATGCCAAACTTTAATTTATTTTATTAAGATTATTCAAAGTAGAAACAAAAACTACATAGTTTAAAAGTTTGTACGAAGAAAAACCTGATACACGTGGTATGAATTTGTATTTAACCTCTTTTACTCTTGGGCCAGTAAACCCACAGAAACATGGCTGTCCACCGAAATTTTATTAATGAAAGAAGCAGCCAAGAAAGGGTTACATTTTACACCTTTTGGACAATTATGGTTTATATTTTAAGGCAAAATTAAAAGAAGGAAAATTATTTGAAAAATAATAACTAGGGCTGTCAAAATTCACAGCTACCTTGTGAGTAATTAGAATAAAATGTATAATTGTTTCAAAGCCCTAATAATAAGTTATGAGTTTCTATTGACAGATCAAACACCATCCATGCGTTCTGAAATCATAATCCGATTTGTTAAAATGTAAAAAAATCTAAATGAATCTGTACAGAAATGAGAGGTTTGCTAGGTATGTTATTTGAAAAAATTACCACTGAGGTTTTTAGAGCATCGTTTGTGTGAAGTTAATGGCAATGAATCAGAGATAACTATTCTTGCTTTTTTTACGACACTGAAAACCCGACAAAAAGTTCAATGGTTACACAAACTAACCAATTATTTTGCAGTTAAAGAAAATGAATATATGTTTTTTGTGCAAATAAATGTGTATTCAGCTCTCTTTACTCTGATGCCCCAAATAATATCAAAGCCAAAACAAAAAAAGTGGTAGATATTTAAATGTGCCACATAACGGTCATGTTGAGCATACCCATTTTCCATCAAGCCTTTCTTCTCTTTTCTTTTTTGTCCTGCTGGCAAAGAGTCACATCTGAACTGCGATCAAGGTACCATCAATGTTGGATTTCACCCATCCTCCAATAGCTGAGATCCTTTGGTTATCTGTTGTGCCTCAGCTCTCAGGGTGCCTACAGACTGCCGTTTTGAATCTTCTTTGAGCAGTTTGAGCTAGATGTTGAATGCCACCATCCTAGTGCACTGAATGGTTTATGAGCATTGTGTCTAATTTGGCTGCTGAACACTGAGTTGAGCACCCCAGGCTGTCTCCCAGGCATGCAGCCCTTGTCATTAAAATAACACATGAGGAGCAGACAGACTGTATTTGTCTCCTCCTTTGCATCTATCCCAATAATCCTTGCACCTTCTTCTTTCTTTCTTCTGTTTTTCTGAAAAGCTCAAATCTGTGTATTTTTTCAGTTGTGCTCTTTGTCTTTTTAGCTCTAATGCAACACAGACAGCCAACTTAAATACAAAATCTCCCAAACTAAATCAAAGAGTCGACACAGGCAGATTTCCCCCTCCAGATTTCTTCAGCCGGGGTTGAAAACCCACACAAAACAAAGACCATGCTTCCAGTTGCTACGACAGACGGAAGCACTGATGAACGAGGAACCAGCTAAAACCAACCCACATTTTAAATAGAAGCACACAGACCCACAAACACACAGATTAGTGGTTTGCTCTTAATCTCAGGATTGTGTTAGATGACTGGCTCTTTCTTTCTATGACAAATCCAGTGTCTCCCAGTGTCTGTGGGAGTGTATGAGTGTGTATAACCTGAGGTGGGAGAGGTAGGAAATACGTTCAAACGTACGTTCAAGGCTGAAGGTGCCTTGTTTGAAAAAAAATAAAACAAATTAAAAATACGGCCCAAAAAAATGTAAAAATCAGCATTTAGCCATCAGCTAAGTAAGACAGACCACACTGAGCCCTTTGATACTGCCTGAAGCATTAAGCAAATGCCCTTTGTGTTTGATAAGGCTTGAACTGAACAAGAGCAGATGAATGATCAGAGGTGGCCTTAACACGAAGCAGCAGGATGGATGTGAACTAGCATGGCTGTAAAAATATATTCTAATATCTGAAGCGGCATAATATTTGTTTTTATTTGTATATGAAAGCCTTTGCTACTGTTTACGTTAGTCTCCTTTATGTGTGTGTCGAATAGTTTAATCCTTAAACCCTTCTAAAAGACAACTGAATCAAAAGGCTGAATTCCCCAATCAGTATGTCATTCAGCTCTGCTTACAAGCCATTTGTTTGATTCTGATGTTTTAAAGATGCATCTTTAAGGAAGACAGCTCTCGACAATTGGACTTGGGGACCCCAGGAAAGTTTAAATCACTCCACTCGACTTTCTTAGCTATCCGAGCTAAAGGCTGCTAGCCACATATGCATGCCAGAATTTCAAACTCTTGATTTTTGTAAAATTTTGAAAACCTTTTCCTTTAAATTCTTAATTATGTACCATTTTCCTTTGGTCTATCACATTAAAAGTTCTTAGTTTTTAAATGACAAAAAGGTCAGGTGGTTTCCGGTTTATCAAAAAATATATATATTTTTTAAACATCTCGTGTTGCATAAATCCCAGGCCCAACATTATGTTTTTAGTTCATAAACTTCAGCCATATGGTAAGCACATGTAAAACAAATAGAGCCCAATTGTCAATGGTGACCAGCCTGAGTAGTTTTAATTAGCATCCAATAAGTATAACCAGCATTCAAGAACTGTTAGCTAGATGAGAATTAATAAACATCAGTTTCAGTCCGATTTGATCCAGCCTTAGCCAGAACAGCCACAGTACCAGGCCCAAGGGCAACTACACACAGAAAATGTTGATGACAACTAATGAGCCCTATCCTTTAATCACAAGGGTCACAGTTCCTTTAGTGCAAACTTTCTCCCTGGCCGTACAGAGTTGTGGTTTTAAGCCATCTAGACTGGCTGTGCAGGTGCTGATATGGTGAAACCACAGCTGAGGAGAGATCCAGTCAGCAGACTGGTTGAAGTGGGACACAGCTGTGATAAAATGAGGACATGCATGATGAATGTATAACGACAGAACACCATGGAGTGTGTTCGTGAAACATAACCCAGACTGAAGTCCACTGTATAATGCATGGACAAAGACAGAGGTTGTGTTAACAGCTCTTGCTGTTAAAACAAAGCATGTGCATTCCTCCGAAGCGCTGCTTATATTGGATCTCTGAGCTCACTGTAGAGGAATGCAAGCAGCTCAGCCCAAAACAGCTTATTACCAAACACTGAGGTCCTGGACTGAAACTCTCAGTTTGCTTTCCCCTGCCCAACAACATTCATCTAGGAGCTTGTCTGACCTCTGACACTTGGGGCGCTGCTTTGTAAAAACTTGCCGCCGAGTGTTGATTGCTGTAAAAATACGCATGCCACTGCAAATTGACTCCCAAATGATCTGAGGATCGTTCTGGTCAGAGCGGTAATGAAAGGGCGAGAGGCTGCATCAAGGAGAGTTCCTTTAAATATAGAATCCTCTATTGTCAAAACAGTGGTATAAAGGTACCCCCTGTTTGAATGAGAAAAGCTTAGGGTTGGGTAGTTCTGGTATTAGGCAGATATTACAGAGCTATAAAAGTAACATCTATCTCTTATCTGAAGAGATCAGATTTTATTGATACAACAATTAAACTAAATTTGTCCAAAAACTGAACCCATCTATGCTCTGGAAAGGCACTTAGATCATACATGTTATTTCATATGCACTAATCAAATGATCTTCACATTCCCAGATTACATCAATTTATGTTGTACCTGAATCCTGTTGACCCAGCAGGCTGATTGTGAGTGTGCTGTCTTTTAGCTGCACTCCCAGAGATGTACAATGGGGATCCCATCCAGCATACTGTTTATGTTGTGACCATGTTAGTATATGCTTTCACGTAATGAGTTGTTTTATCTATTATCTGTTAAGTTCCTAGTTATTGGGAGTAGGACATAAATAATCGGGGGGTTTTCTCACACCAACACTGACCTATTGTAAATCATCTCCAACATCTGCATATGGTGCACCGCTTAAATGCCGTTGAATACCACAGTTGGCCTGTATCTGTCTTTGTGTGTTTGTTTGTTAGCTCTTGGTCAGGTTGTCCTGAAACTGAATTTAAAGGTCTTTATAATAATAATGGCTCACTTCAAATTGTCTCAGCCTCGGTGCATTGTTTTTATCAGTGTGCTACAAGATGAAAGGAAAAACGTATCAGAGAAAGAATCTTTGACATGATAATGAAACTGGCACATGATCCAAGTGATTCTACCTAAAGAATGTTCTGCATTTCCCTAACCTTGCTCCTCAAGGCACACTGCCCTGAATTTTTTTAGAGTTTCCCCTTCTTTGGCACACCTGATTTCAGCTGATGACTGATTAACAAGTACGAATCAGGTATGTCAAAGCAGGGAAACATTGACAGCATGCAGGACAGTTTGCCTTCAGGACCAGGGTTGAGAGACACAGGTTCAAACTCCAGCAATTGGCCATCAGATCTACTCTGTGCCCCAATCTTTACATTATCCAGAGCATTTTATAAAAATAAAAAAAAAGTTATCCTGCTATGTTCTAATAATACTAGAAGCAAAAAGTCTCCTCGAACACAGACAGACTGCGACAGGACTAGCTCACAAGTGACTTGGACGGCAGCCTCATCCATCTCCGTCCATTAAAAGCCATACTGTTTCCGGATATATGCTGTTGAGTAATATCAGTAACCATATCATTTGCAATGACGGCATGGCCCTCTCCCCGCTCTAAATGCTTTAAGACGGGCGTGTGGCTTGTGTCAAATTAAATTTAGCCGATTTATGTCCCCTCGATGGAGCTAAAGACAGCTGGGTAAACGCAGATATCCGAAGCTCTGGGAGCACAGCTCCTCAACAGACAAACAAAGCTAAACAGAACAAAAACAACAAAATCCCCAAAAATGAAAGTTAATTGTTATGTGATTGCAAATACTATGTCTGAACCCCTTGTCTAAGTCATTACAATAAACAGGAAAATCCGTGACAGCGTCTACACTGCACAGAGGCAGCACCATGTCCAGGAACTCAGTGGGACGGAACTATTCATTCATTTTTTTTGGAACGGCTACATCTGAGTCATGCGAGGCCAACTCCAATTATCTCCTGACGTACTCTTGTAAACCTGAAACAAAGGAAGCCCATCTAGCCCTGCCGCTTTTAGCTCAGGAGTCCCGTTTTATTTCAGGCAGCAGACGGTGCAAGTCAGGACATAAACCTGAGAGTTTGGCAGTTTTCCCGTCTTCTCCCTGTTTCAGGCAGCACATGATAACATAGCTTAGCATGCATAACTGCTTCATATACATGAGGGGACAGGAAGAAAGACAGTTGTGCATGAACATGTGGTTGCAAGTGGCTAAGATGACATCCTTGAAACGAAAACACTACTAATGACAAGCACAATAATCTTATCAGAAGGCACAAATGTAGCCCTAATGAGAACTTAATCATGTCAACTCAAAGTGCTGTGCACATGATAAAAATCAGAAAGCAACAAAAAACTAAAGAAACTATCCAAGCATGGAAATTATTAATGACAAATATATTAACTAGTAACTATTAAATTAATATGCTTATGACCTACGATTTATATTAATTTGAACAACTGCTATAAAAATTCAGCAATAACAGAATAAATAAGTATTGTAAATATCAATGTTTCTAAAGCAAACAAAATGAGCAATAAAAGTGCAGATTGACTTAATAGAAAATTAAGTGAAGTATAAATAGAGAAACCAAAATTGAACTTTATGGAATACATGCAGAAAAGGTACGTTGGGCAGAGGGCTAACATTGCAAGACATCATCCCTACAGGGAAATTGGTGAAGGCAATTATGCTTTTCAGCAGCACGGACAGAGAAGCTTGTCAGAGTTGATTAGAAGAAGAGTGTAGCTAAAAACAGGCCAATCCTGGTAAAAAAGTAAAATCAAATACAGTTTTAGGTGGAAATGATCCTACCACCAGGAAAATTACCCTAAACATAAAGCCAGACCTACATGGGAATGGGTCAAAGTATATGCATATGTTAGAGTGGCCTGTTCAAAGTCCGACCTGAATCTAACTGAGAATACCAATACCATTTCTAAACATTTTTTAAACGGTCTATCACATAAAATCCCAATAAAATACACTGATTAATGTGGCTTTCACAGGTAAAAAGGTGAAAAATGTTAATTGGAAAATCACTATAAGCAATTGTACAGAATTTATTCACAGTGGCATAGACTAAATTTTCTGTGGGCGATAAAGAAAATGAGAGCAGCAATATTCTAAGGGAAACCAGGTGTATATATGACAGAATAATAAAGTTGAAAAATGTTGAAGTTAAAAACGATGTGGTGGTGAAACCAGAAGAAAAACAAGTGGGGGGATAGAGGAGCGGAGTGACAGAAGATGGGGATACCTTCACAGAGAGTCACCGGGGTGTAACGAAGGGGAATGGAGAGTGATAAGACGAGAACAATCTGTCTTTGCATGTTTAGCCAAAAAGGATTTTATTTTCAGCAAGTGGGCAACTAAGTGCCTGACACATAACAGCTTAACTTAAAATCCAGCAAAGTACTTGAAAATAAGCAACTTTCCCAACGATCACATTTTGAAGAACTTAATTGAGGGCTTTAGATAGTTTCTTATAGGCTTACAGGCATTATATCTGCTCCTACTACATAACACTTCCTTTTTCTGAAAGTATCCAAGTAAAAAAAAACGTTTGAAATTAATCTTTTTTCTCATTATCATTTGCATTTCTAAGTAAATTAAAGTAAGCCAGTCAGGCACCACGAATAATTTAATCTTATCAGTGAAGCTGAGGTGTAAATTTTCACAAAGCCTTTTCTCCTTAATGGCTTTTGTCCAGCAGTAATCATCTTAAGATCTCCTGAAAGAACAGAGCTCAAGGCTAAGACGTTCAGCATTACAGGCCAAGTGGAATTCTACTCTTTCCTCTGACATGATCAGAGCAGAATGCGAGGAGCCGAGCTGTTCTTGGAATTATCCCAAAAGGAAGGGCCGGGCCTACTGGTCGGTCCAGAAGGACAAGTAACATCTGTGTGAGAGAGAGAGACTCACAAGGCTGACGTAGGGAGAGTTTAAGCAACCTTGTTTTCATTAAGTCAAATTAAATGGATTCTCCTTAGACTTGGTAGGGAACACATTTAATTAAGCTGCAGCTAATGTAAACTGGGACTATGGCCACATCGATGTTCTTTGTGTCCCTCATAGTTTACTTTGGTTATCGCTATGTCAAAATGTAGCGAGAGACAGCAAGCTGGCGGAGAGACAAGGAGCCAAAACTGTGTCTAAAGAGCTTGTCAGTATCGTTGCAGGAACAGAGCCCGGGACGAGGTAGAGCTCTGGGGAAGAGCGTGGAGGAGGATAAGAACAGACATGGAGCGAAAGAAAAACACAGTGGGAGATGTGTTGGAAAGACAGAAATGTGAGCACAGAGGAAGGAAGATAAGCAGAGACTGGTGTGAGCGGGGGAAGATGAGAAGAAGAGTGATGAGTGTGGGGAATGCCAGAGACAAAGAGGCAAGAAGACAGGGGAGAACTAAATATATCAGTGCCTTGCTCAACACGACACTGAGGTTGATACCAAGAGTCTGAGGCGCAAAGGCAGCGTCTGGAAAGACAGAGGCCTCTAGCTGATCAAGTGCACTTCTACTTCTAGGCGAGGTTTTTTTGACAAGTGTGTTTAACGGAGACAGCAGTTGTTTCTTGACAAAAGATTGAAGGAAGCTATACAAAGAAACTCCAGGAGATCCATCAGTTTTGACCAGAAACTCAAAAATCACATATTTTGTTGCAACCTTCATAAGCACTAAAGTAAAACAATCTTCGGTGTGGGAGTTATTAGTGAGTGGAGAAGATGTAAACTAACTTGAGTATGATTGAGATTTTTTTTTTTTATGAAATCTGGGAAAGGTAAATAAAGCTATTCAAACACAGATGTTAGGACCATGTCATTCAGGCTGCAGAAGTATAATGTTAGACTTCAACAGGTGTTGGTCGTTTTACTTCATTGCCATTTTTTACTTTTGATTCTGGGAATGATGAACATATCCCAGCTATGTAGCTAGGTTCTTTTGAGCTTTCAACCTCTGTAAGTTATGGAATATGGTGCTAAAGGGAATTTTGGAAATCTCAGGTTAATTCAAGGGGCTATATTTATGACCGTATGCACAGAAAAAAAAGTTTCTGCTAAACACAACAATCATGCCAAGATTTAAAAGCCAGATTAGAATGTTAACTCCAAATTTTGCTGGATGTGCTTTAAATGAATAAATTACTTGTTTTAGAGATCTTTCGGATTCACAGTGGAAAGCTGCCTCTGCTCCCAAAACAATTTTAGAACAAGATGAAAGAACATTTATTTTAGGCAGCCTTTTTATTTCCCTTTAAACTGTATCATATCTGTTAATAAAATCCATGAGTGGGTTGAGCAGCACAGTTGACTGTGTGGGTTGAGTCCATGAAACGCTAGCAAATTCTGGCCATGCCAAAAAGTCTTTTCTGCTACTGACTCGTTTATAGTTTCACATTAGGAACTCACAAATCGATTGGATGATTAAAGTTTAATGAAACAAGACATCCTGACAATTTAACAAGATATTTGTTTAAAGAGGTTGGACCTCAGTAGTGCGTGGCAGAATTGACTACAATTGACTACAGTGCATCTCTAACTAAAGCACTTTAAATTCATTAATAGATTAATATTCTACATCTAGTGGCTTAACTAGAGAGGCCAACGTGCTTATATTTGCATCAGTATGATTATGTTTTTGATCCGTTTATTTCCCAATAATCCATCTTTGAGATCCTCTACTAGTCACCTCACTGTAGAGTTCCGGTTTGTTCAGACAACTGCACTGCCATGTTCCACAAGCCGCTAGAAAACCTACTGCCACTCATAATTTCAAATCCCTCACTAATTTCTGCTTCCATTAATTTTTCTGCAGATTCAAAAGATGTCATAGGCGTAACTTGATCAGCGTCATCAGGCATTGTTTGATAATATATGCATGGCACGTTGCTTGGCTTCAAAGTTCAGTGGATGGCACTGGTAATGATGCAAGGAATGCTGGTATGGATGTTTGTCATGGTGGGTGTAAAAACAGGATGGAGCACAGACATGGGGGGGGCTTCAAACATTTACGTGAACAATAGTGTTAAAACCATATCATGACAGCAATGCTAGGCTGAAGTGCCTTCCAGGGTTGAAAACTAACTCAGCATTTCACATAACCACAGAACTCCAGACGTGATCAATACTAATAAAAACTGAGGTCCCAGTGTTAAGCTATATTTACCAAGGCTTTTCAGATATTATTAGAGTTATAACAAGGTTATTCAGGAAAGAAAATAAGATCAAGATTTCCCATAAATCAATATCTGAACAGATTTAAGGCCATCTTTCTTGGGAGAAATCAATTCTTAACAGCTCGGGAATTAACCCATAGCCAAATGGTATGAGTGGGTTTTGAACCACGGTTTAACAAATGCAGTTTCATAATGAGATTCAGAAAAAAGCCGGTCATCATCCACTTTCCTCTGTGGTTAATATGACCATTCCCTTGATGTGCTCATAGATGGCTTTTATGATCCATTTTATCTTGTTAAAACTCATGTGATTTCAAAGGGGAAAAGGTTAACATGTACTCAACAACGAGCACTTGCCACCAGGGTGATGCCTATGACCTCTTCCTGCCAAGACAAAGCAGCCAGAGACATTCTTAGAAGGTCTCAGTCTCTCTTTTGAGAAATAGTTCTTCCTACACGCCTCATTTGAGTTTTAACAATTGCCTTAAAGTCACACACTTACACAGTGGATTTACAGTTCAATTGCCCGAAAGAAGGCTAAGAAAAAGTTATCTGAACCAGTGACAAATAAACTGTGAATGTGTTTGTTGAGGAAGTGTCTTATGAAATGCACTGACCTTTCCGTAGAGGACAAAATGAATCAAATTCTCTTGGCTGAGGTTCTATGAAACGCAAGGCAGTAATTACTGATGCCTAATGAGTAATTGGGACAAAAAGCACCAGCATACTCATGCCATTTCTGCTCACCTAAAAGGCTACATCAACATCTAAAATGCAAATATAAAATTGTATTTACAATGCACACAATCTGCGCCTAAGGGCAAAAAATGACAAAACAAATTATTCTCTCACTGTACACTGAAGCTCCTTTGTAGTTTCACCCAGAAATGAGGAAGAATCAAACAAAAAAACTGGAGACTAGAACTTAAAGATGGAGAGAATAATCAGTAGGACAACAACCAAACTATTTCCTGATATAATCCTCTTAAAAATGTTAGATCAAATAAGAGTGTGCCTGGAAAGTCTCGACCGTGGTATTATGCCGTAAGCATTTATTTAACAAGATCCCAGCAGAGCACACAACCAAATCTCTCACTTCACCATTCATTTGTAAGTCATCCATCAACATGTGGAGTGCAGTGGTTGTGTGTGAATGGATGGAAATGGCAGGCGATGCTTGAGGTGCTCCTTTCAGTAAGCACGATAACTATAAGAGGCCCTGATCCAGCCTGAGAGGGATATGGGTTAATATAAACCTAATGTGGGTCACCGTGTGGCTGGCCAAGCTCTGGGCTTCTTTAGGCATGGATAAATAAATAGCACTATAAGAGTTCCCAAATGTTTTCACATTTGTCACATAATAATCACAAACATCAATGTATTTTACAGAGATTTTATGTGGTAGACCAACACAAAGTCAAATTTCTGGCCAACTCTTTCAAGCTCACACAGCACAAGCCCAGACAAATTAGACAAAGAGCCCCCGCAAAAAAAAAGAAAAAAAAAAAAGTTGTCTTAGTGCAGATTCTCAATTTGTTTTAGGTCTGGGCTTTAACTGACCCCTTCTTCTTAAAACATGAAAATGTTAACCCATTTCATTGTAAATAGCTTTTATGCCATTGTTGCGAGGTGTTTAAGGTTGTGTGCCATGTTCATTTTCAGTCCTTAACTTAAATTAAGGCCTCATATTGCAAGAGCACCATCTTCCAAAGCTTTGCTCTGACCCCCTATGTTGTGTATGGCAAACTGGATTTCCTATGCCTTTGTTCTTTAATTTTTGTCCATAAAGACCAGATTTGTGGAGCGCACACCTATAGTTGCCCATTCCACAGATTAACCTTCCTGAGCTGCATCTCTGTGGCTCCTCCAGAATTACTCTGCCAGCCTGTTTGATTAATGCTCTCCTGAAAAATAATTATACACAGGTGGACTCTTCAATAGTTATCCAACTTCTGAAGACAAATGGCTGCACTGAATGTAATTGAAGGGTCCCACAGCAAAGGGAGGTGAATACAATGCACAATCTTTTCTCGTCTTGATTTACAAAAAGAAAATGAAGACTTTTTCCAGTTTTTGTTTATCATATAAAATCCTAATAAGATGCATTGAGGTTTGTGGTTTTAACATGACAAAATATGAAAAAAAGTTAATCCTTCTTCTCAAGTACAGTTTATGCATGGAAATTACACATACAGGACTGGTTAAAACTTCCTCCAGTGTCTGCTTTTCAGCTGTGCATTTCCTGTGTTCAGCTAAGCTAGTCCTCTCACTCCATTTCTTCATAATATGGTCCTGATTAACAGGCCAGTGGCGGTGGTGTCTGGTTCGCCAAGTTATTCCAGTTATGTGTTTGTACTGGGGTGGGTCTTCGGGGAAACATGTGTCAGCCTGATCCGAAGCACAGACAGGACCTTCACTGCCACTTCCCCCAAAGGAACGTGACAACAATGAAGGGCAGGGAGAGTGGAGAGGTATAGGGTTTGAACATGGACATATGGATTATCAGCACTTTTGTCTCTACGCTATTTGAATTTCAGCTCAGGGTTGAAATGGTAGATAAGCTTAATCATGCACCCTTTAGCTTGTTTTCCCCTTATCTGAAAATACCAAGTGAATAGTTTATACCTAGAACATCAGGAATAAGTGTGACGTTCTCAACCTGTAATTCTTCAGCTTCCTCAAAAAGATATGTTAGTGTGGCAGGTTTAATGCTGCAACTTATTTAAGAACCAACCTAGAATAGATGGGAAGTATAAAAAGGTTTACGAGACAATATTGTGGTGCAAGGATCTGATGCACGTAACCACAGAGTCTGCTGAGCAAACGAAAATCTGCAATGTACACCTCGCTTTTTCCTGTTCCACCTGTAATATCACAGCTAAAGCTCAGCGTAAACACGTCCTGAAACCCACCACACACATGCAGACGTGGGGCTGGGGCTTCACCACGGTGGCGCCGGGGCAGGGCATGCGCCAGCAGCAGCAGCTACTAATTAAGAGTGGCTGGCTGAACAGCTATAGTTAGGGCTGGAGCTGCAGGGCTGAGGGAAGCAAAGCGACAGGTCTGACACTGCGCCTGTGCGAGACCGTGTGTGCGTATGTTTGTGAATATAGGAGCGTATGTGTGCTACTACAGGCCTTGAGGCTTTGGGGTAAAGCTCCAGTTCAACTCTTGCTGACTCAGATTCAACAGTACCCGTCTGGCTGCAGTTCTACTGGCATAGCCAGAAGGGGAGGAAGAGGAGCAATTCACTCATTCACTGTTTCTGTTACAAAGTTTGTGTGCATCTTTCGGTATCGTTTCCAGTTCTACCCTCCTTCACCACACTGATGAGCAGTGATGATATTTTCCCACCCCTTTCCCTCATAATACAACCATTCAGATTCAATGAACATTTACATCATCTGTTTGCAGAGCAGGACACGGAACAACAAGGATCAAAAAGGAAATACAGTTGCTTCAACCTGATCCAACCACAGCCCCACTGATGGGAGGCTGTGTCCTAGTTGAGGCAGAAGCTTGAAGAGGCCCTGGGGCTGATGAGGTTAAACACTGTCAGTTTCCTAGACAGTCTTTTGATTTTGATTCCCACATGCTAAAACTAGATATTCCTGCCCTGCCCATATTTTAGTGAATTAAACTTGATGGACAAGTTAGGGATTAACAGCTCCTCTGGCTCAGTCCATCTTTTAGTGCGATATAAACGCCAGTTTAAGAGGTGAGACTTTGTGCATACTGATGTAATCCAAGCATAATTTTGTAAAATTTAAATGATAATGTGATGATTGATGGTTAGAAAATGCTGATTAGATAATCTGTATTTAGCATTATCTAAATTCGCTGTATAAACTGGGGTGACTTTGGCTTGCAAGGTATGGTAGTTGGTTTGTAATAGGAGGGTTACATCCGGCTTCTGCCATCACATATCAAAGTGCAGCTGGGAAAGGCACTTAACCCCAAGTTGTCTACTGATCTGTGAATGCATGTGTGCACGTCTTCAAGTGCAAATTTGTCAATCTGGCTCCAGTGTAAAGCACTTTGAGCAGTCAGTATGACTAGAAAAGTGCTACAAGTTCAGTTTATTGCATATTGCATTCCATAATTGCAAAAAGACAAAACATTACTTTAATGATGCAGTCAACTGGTCTTCAAAGTTATAGCTTGGGTATAGTTTCATCTGATACATGTTCCACAAATTTAAATACATTTGAGATTCACGGCAGCCATATTATATGAGACCAGCTATCTGCCATTGCATAATCTAACTAAAACAGCCTTACCTCAGGTGTAGAGTCAAAGTGCACTGAATGCAACATTAGCTTTCTAGAGTAGTAGTTTCTCAAACTGTGGAACACATATGACTAGTAATCTGTGTTTTACCTTTCGTGGTTCATTTTTGTTTCAACTATTTACAAGAAACATCACAGAATAGCCGTCATCATTGTATTAATATTTTTTTTTTTTTTTGAGTATTTAGTTGACAGTTTCAAGAGCCATACATCTACACTGTGTATGGCAAAATCACTTTAGGGATAGTTGGACTTTTTCCATCTTTGCAGAAGCCATACGGAGTCAGCATCGCATCCGTTCTGCATCCAGCTTGAATTAGGCTTTTGTCTCACTGAAAGCCTCAACAGTGAGAGACTAAAATAATAGTTTAGATTTACACCAACTTTGAAAGTTGAGAACCCTTTCCCAGTCTGCTTGGAACAAATAATGAAATGTACATGGTAAATTTAACATCATACAAGATGAACATGCCTAAAACTTTAGACTACTTATAAACGTATCAATCTTTTCTCAGAGTTTGCAAGATGAAAGAACCCTTCAGGAAGCTTAATTGACATTTGGATGCTGTCTAACAATGTCAGTGAGCTAAAATCTTCAAGCCGTCTATTTTCCTTCTTTCTAACTCCCAGGACTGGAGTTTACTGACCTGTGCGCAGACATGTACTCATATACACACACAAACACTTTTACTCCTCTGTGTTTACAGTCTAAACAGAGTGCAACGGGAGAGTAGGTCTGTTTATTGTTTGTCTGTTCCCTTCTCTCCCTGTGTTCCTGGATGTTTACCTTTGCAGAACAATGTACTAGGCTGGGGAAAAACTGAGCATGGAAAGTCGTAGCTGTGTGCAGTATGAGTGCTCTTGCATCTATTGTATTTATGATTGCATTTTTATGTTCCCTAAATAGCAGGCTGTGTGGTCTAAAATACAACCCACCCACAAACCCAGATGTTCTACTTTTTGTGGTGTGTGCACTTTAACTCTCATTTCCACAATACATAACATTAAAACTTTGTTGTCCAAAAAAAAAATCATTTGGACTTCAATTTATTTTTATGAAGCAGATTCAAACAGAAAATCTATTATAATAGAGCGACACATTTTCACTGTAGCCTGACTATTAGGAGTGTTTTTGGTCAGGGAAACGCAACTATACCGTGTAGGTACCTATAGCTTCTGAAAAGAGGAAAGTATGACTCTTCCAGCTGAGCAGCATGTGTCAGTTTCTCTGCGTGTGGGTGCAAGAGCTGGGCCTCTCGCCAGCCAACAGTTGGGCTACATGCCCCATGCAAGCTCACCAACTGAGGCTATTTAGTCCATCACTGAACCAGACCTATAAATCTAGCTCTAGAAGTAGCAGCCATGCCTGAATTTATATTTAATCTCTTAAGAATTACTTCATGTCGATGTGGCATTATTTCTGCTTGAAAGCAAAACAAGTGATAAAAACAACACAATTTGAGTAAATTTTTAAACTTTTATTTGAGTAAAAATGCTTTAGAAATTATGAAATGTATCAAGTTCGTATCAAGAATTAGAAACCTTATTCCTAGTGGTGTTGCTGTACAATTGATGTGCTTGTAACTACTGGTGAGACAGAGACTGAAGAGCGGATGTGGTGAGCTTTATTTTTCAAGTAAAAGGTTTGCCGTTTCTGGACAGAAGAACTTCTTGTACCACTTGCTGCTGCACTTTAATCAGACAAAGTTTAACCCGAGGCTGGTGGAAGGACTATGCACCCAAATTGAAACAGGATTATTTTTGCGATCATTGGGTTATTTCCCACCTGTTATTTTTGTTAAATATATGCTTCATTTCCTGTCAACAGACAACCCAACCAGGTTAAACAACAGGGCACTTTCTTCAACAACACATGCGTGTGATGGACGGAGTGATGAATGCATTTCCATGTTTAGCATTAATACAGATTTCATTCTTGGTTTGTTTTTCCTTTATTTGTTTTTCCATGACAAACATAATAATGGGTAAGATCTCTATAAAAAGAGGCAGCTGTTGAGATGATGGTGTGTTTTTAGCGAGATGAACCAAAACCACTGAGGTGTTCTGGGTAAATGTTGAGTAGTTTTTCATAATGAAACCTCATCACAGAAAGAGAACAGAGAAGCCAAGCACTGTGCCCATTCTCACTCTGGACCCGTGCCAGGCTTGCTCCAGCAGAGGAAAGCCGAGAAAGAGAGGCTGCTGAGAGCGAGCGTGGATGCGTTTGCATGTGAGAAGGGGCAAACATTCCCCTGGCAGGATCCCCGGGACCCAGCGGAGGGCAGGGTTCAGCCGCTGAAGGAGAGGCTGCGTGCCCGGCAGTCAATTAGCAGCGTGCATTTACACAACAAATGGAGCTCCCACGGTTTCTCAAGCCCTCACACACACGCGTGCACACACCACTCATGAGTGTATCCACTCAGTGCTCATCAGCACACGCCGACACAAGGTCATGGAGAATAGGAGGGAGAGAGAGTGTGAGGGGGAGAGAGAGAAGAAGAGGCCAGCTATCTGCTGGAGTGGTACTCCAAAACTACTAACTCGTTGTCTGTATCAGAAACACACACAGAGGTGCTTTGGGCTTAGAGTAACAAACTGAATGGTTGTGTTTAGAAGATGTAATGAAGACAGATATACTTTTCAAGAAGTGCATTCTTGAACTTGGCTTGACCTTTTCTGATCCAACTGGAAAGGTAGATATTTAGGCAGGTATTATTCGCCAGCTGAAAGAAAAAAGTTCCAACGGTCGTAATAAATAATTACATAAGTCGCACTTTTGGCACACATACTGGTTTCAAGTGTCTTAATGGGATCAGTGTTGACTAGCATTCATTCAGCTTAAAACAAAACTGAGCGGTGCCACGCTCCACTTTTGTAGGGCACTACACTAGTCATTGTCAAACTGCAACCACAGACTTGACAGAAACTTTGACATGCTTTTGCAGCAATTACTGCTGCACTTCCATTTAGGATTTTTCTCTAACCAGCTTAGCAGAAAAGTCTTCCCACACCATCTTTGTGATACAGTATCATGGAGAGATCAGAGCAATGAAAAATCATTAAAAAGGCTAATAGTCTTCAGCTTCAAACTGAGGCAAGAACTTTGACCCTAGAAAGCAGGCATCTTGGTGAGGTGGGAAGGTAGAGTGGAAACTAAAAACCAAAAGAGGAGAATTTGGGCTAATGTTAATTCTTAATGTGTGTATACATCTCATTTCAAGGTCAGCTCACTAAAATGTTCAATCTTTGCCCAACAAACTCCACATACTTTAAATTCATTCCTATGAATGTAGATCAATCAATTAGGGGTGAAAAGAGATCAGAGGTATTCTGCGACAAGTGAACTGTGCCACAGAACAATCAACACAACACATCTTTCTCTGCATCAAAAACACTCTTGCTTTTCTCTCCCCCTCCAGCTGTGCTTCGAACAGGCCTTCAAATCACTTGGGCTGTGTCCTTTGATTGCTTGACCTCGCTGCATGATTAAACAACCATTTTCATCACGGCCTCCATGGGAGAGCAAGAAGGAGAGAGAGTCACACAGACAAGTATGATCGAGCCCAACAGAACAGGATTTCTTCATCCCGATGATAAGAGACTTTTGGATAAAGAGGCAGAAACTTGAGATGAGAAGCGAGTTGTGAATATCAACTCAAGTTAGAGGGAACAAAGCAGGCTCATCTGTGTACTACCCACAATCAAGCACAGCAAAAACCGAATACCAAGAGCAGCGATCATCTAAAATAAATAACAGAGCATCATGCCTGTTAAATCAACAGTGGGAATCTCTGTAAAAACTATTCAGTGACATTTTTTAATGCATTTTATTAGATGCATTAACATAAAATGTAAAAAAGGATGTGACTATTCTTACAAGGTACTTGTAAGATACTGTTAACTGCTAATTTAACCTCCCAGGGTGACCGTAGCTATTCTCTGATCGAAAATACTTCTGTGGATGCATAAAAATGTTACTATGAGGTAATGCTTTTTAGTTAGACTGCTTCAAAATTTAATAACCTGTGTTTATTATCCAGCCCCCTGGGAAGCAACACAATTACGTGCTGAGATTATGTTTAAGAATCCATAAAGCTTGGATAGCTAACAAGAAGTCGGAGTCACAGTCTGTGTTGAGCAGAGAGCAACAGCGATTTGCTGAGCTCACCAGTGTAAGTCAGGAGGAGTTTAATTTCCTCCTCTTCCCTGAAACCAAACCTCTTGTCCTATATAGTTGCCACCCCCTTATAACATCTGTTCAGCTTCCAAATAAAGAAGAAAAAGCTGTAAATCGGGTACGGCAGGGTGGTGCAAGCAACAGCATCTGTTCCAATGCTGCATTCAGACCTTAATTAAACTTTGAATCAGCTTCACTGAGTTTTCCCCTCAACCCTCTTTCACTGCTCCTCTCTACCTCATCGTTTCTTGCCTACAAGAGCTTTTCTGTGCAACGACATTTATTATTCTTTGGTGTGAGCTGCCTCCTTGCTGCTCTGAGTTAGCAAGTGCTGCCAAGTCCCCTCCCCCGTTTCTTGGCGGTCGTATTCTTTCTCCTCAGCTGTCTCTAGCAACATTTTGTTCAGTTTCCTTCTTTTCCCGCCCTTTACCAATTCTAAGCACTAAGGGCTTTTATAGTAATGTAGCTACAGGCAGACTGGGAGATGGGCTGCTTATGGAAGTGTCTGTGTGGTGGCTAAGTCTGACTAAATAGGTGTGGCTAAACAGCGAGCGGTGTGTTTTATCACCATGCGCTATATATATATATGCTATATGCTATATATATATATATATATATATATATGGCAATTCATCACACCAGAATACCCAAATACAGCTGAAACTAGTTTATATAAACTGTATTAAAAATCCCTTTTTTGTTTTTTTCTCTCTGTTGCATGGCTGTACATTAACTCTTCTTAGCTTATAGCACTCGTACTACAGAAGACGCTGGTAAATCAAGCTTTTGGCAGTAATCGGACTATTGGCTTAGCCAGAGTTGAGGGCGATGTCCCAGTTTACGTGTCACTTAGAAAATCGAATTACTGAAAGAATTGTGTTTGACTCTGCAACACTATGTGACAACATGGGTCCTGTCGCACTGATATTCTTACATTGCACTACTAGTCACATAGATAGTAAACATATACTAAAGTCAGTGAATCAGATCAAATAAAAGCAAAATATGCACAATGAGTAAACAAACTGATGAAAACAACGCTGCCACACAGTACATTTGGTAAGTCTTGCACTGTTTGATTGTGTCACACTTGCTGCTACTGCTAATTTTGTTGTTGTGTGTCCATAGGCCCTTCATTTCCCGAAGGGGGAGTGCCCAAGCTACCAAAAGCTCACCTGCTCCTCTCACTTACATGCAGAGAAATTTGATTTTCCAATCGCACTGTCTGGGTATCTTACTGCGATTTCTCAAACTCCAGTTCTGTTCGACTTAAGTCAAGCTAAGGTGTATACATGCACTTCAAAAGTCCGAAATCAGTCGCACTAAGGCAATGATTCGACTTTCTGCGAGTGCGACACACCTCTAGAGCTTGGTGGAGCTCACGGTGTGGCATGAAGCAGTCCTTTCAAATGGCCGAAATGCACTCAGAGTGAACTGGCCTTTAAAAAATAAAAAATAAATAAAACACACACAACCCCCAACACACACAACAACAAAAAACACACAACAAACGGGCAGCCTGGGAGATCACAAAATCACAGGAGAATTACAATTGCATAACTTAAAGGGTAGTATACAGAAAATAAATGATTTATGTAAATAAGTACAATGAACTCACCATCCACAAGTAACACTAGAGATGTTTCTGTCCTTGTCTTCTCTATTTTCACGCTGATCAGCTGTTTTATCACTGGTATCATATAAATTTGGTGATTCTCCACTTGAGGGATTAACGTCTCGTCATCTCTTTTAAAAAACAAATCAGTCCTACAGACCAACTGACTTCAACCCTGGTGTCACCGGTAATTTTGTTTTTTCATAGTAAAGCAATCAGGAATCTGCATGCGTCTTACTTTGAAATTTTATGAATAATTCACACTGTTCCCTTGGCCAACTTTGTGTTTGGCCCGATACACAGTCCTGAGCTTTACGCTTTTTATTAATAAGTAAGTAATTCCTTAAAAAATGACACTTTTTATTGAAACACGAAGGATGAGAGGAACAGGTGAACAGATTTACCCCGATGAGGAAAGTCAGGTCAAATTACCCTGAGGTTGCGATAGTGAAAACGGACCTTATGGGGGTGAAGAGCAGAGCTGATCATGCAGAACAGCCACATTCCTTCACAAGCAAAGGGAACCAGGGAAATTGTGGATCTCATTGAGGAATGAAGGACAACCCTGAGAGAAAAGGACTTGCATAAGAAAGGACACTCCTCCCTGCTTGCACGCATCAACTCACCAGTCACATGTTACACACCCCATTTCATTTGAAAAGCTGAATGGAATCATAGACACATTCCTTCATGTTTGCTGGCAGCTTCGTCACATGTTCTGTGTCCATCTTATCCTAGTAAGACTGACTGGAGCAAAGATACCCACAGTTACCCAGTGTCTCTTCACGTGGGAGCTGGCATGCTGCTGACCTCTGTGACAGCTCCTGGTAGGGAGAGTAGAGGGCAGGGCCAGAGGTCAGCGAGCACAACTGCAGTCATCATGGGACAGCAATGCGCAGCTCGCACTCACGGCCATCTAAATACCCCATCCCCCACGATGCAGTAGCAGACCATTACCCCAGGCTGGGTAAAACAGCAACAAGAGAGCCCTGGCAATAAGACCTCTGTGCCTCACTACACCTTTAAAGTAGGGATCAGTCTAACCTCTGACCTCTCTGATCCCATACCTCCACCTCCTGGTTTGCGGGCCTCCTTCTCCCCCCTCCTCTTGCTCTTCTTCTATTTCTGGCTGCACCTCGCCCCTCCTAGTCCCCTTCTGAGGCCAGTCCACCATTGTCTGTCCCAAAGCACTTATTCCCAAAGCCACCTAGCTCTGCTTGCCTTTTCTCTGTAGGGGGTCGAGAAGGGTGAGACGACTTAAAAGCACCCCCAGGATTTGTTCCGTTGCAAAGTGGTGGTAGCCCAGGTCTGCTAAAAGAATTATCCTGTGCAGCAGCTAATGTTCTGCACAACATGCTGTCGAGTGTTTTTTTGTTCCCTTAAGTTATGCAAGGGAGGAGACGGAGGGAAACTGGGTTTTATGGTCCACAAGCACATGTTTCCATTGAGGCACGAGAAGAAAATGAAAATCTTTCTGGGAAGTCACTGAACTTGTTTCTAAAGTTATAGATTGTTACAAAACCACAAGGAAGGTGCAGGCTAACAGTGAAACTGTGAAATGCAAAATAAAAACCCTTCATATACATTTGAATTACAGCAATTTGTGTTAAGATTCTAGTGAAAGCATCAACATTAGCAGTATTTGCATTGGTTTGCAGCAGCTGATGCTGTGTAACTGCAGCACAGTGAAAAAAAAAATGCCTTGTACGTATGTCTGTGGTCGGCATGCTATGCAGAGGCGCAATGCCAACATACAATGAAAACCAGAGACGGTAAGCCACTCGTCACTTATCCCACTTTAACCCTTTAAGAGCAGCACAAAGGAGAGCTGACACAGTGGCTATGGAACGAGAAAAGGCCAGAATAGGGAGGAGGTGTTGGAGATTTCATGCTGCTTCAGCACCAATTTAAAAGTTTCAGACAAGATTTTAATTTAGCTTGAGCAAAAGCCTGGAGGGAACAGATGCGAGAATTCAGAAACAACGACAAGGGATCCAACAAACTTTTGATGCCAAAAGTCTAGAGTTTAAGACTCAACTTTGCACTTTGGAGAAAGAACAAACCTGAAAATATTTAATGGAAACAAATTCGTAAAAAAAAAAAACATTGACAAACGTACAAAAATATGAGAAAAAAGAAACAAATATATATCTATATCAGGCCTAGAAAATGTTTGAATCAAATTAGTTCAAAAATATTATAGAAAGTCTTACGGATATAATTATCTGATTGGAGCAAAGAAGAGCATTAGAAGTAATGCTCTTAAGACAAACATAGTTTGTCACAGACAGGCTAACTTCATTACTTAGTAGTCTAGAATCCCAAATTGCATTTGAGACATGTAGAACAAATGTTTCAATCCACTTCAAATAGCTCTACTTTGGTTGTGGGAACAAGAGGTTCTTGCAATGTATTTGTATGTTTTTGAGTGGTTTCATTGAGTAGTTGTTTTCAGTGTTCTGACAAAAATGAAATATTGTGGTCAGAACTGAAAACTGTCAAATGTTTTTTTAGTTTTTCAGTTTCTAAATACAAGAAATGGTGTGATAGTGACAGACTAACTGTGATAAAGTGTCTAAAGATGGAGCTTTTACTGAAACCGTTTTAGTTCAAGCTGTGAAGTCGTCCCCAAAACCTGACAGATCCTTGTTTGACTCAGTCATAAATACACATGGGCAACTAATTCAAATTTAGAGAGGCCAGAGGTTGGGAAGTGTTTTAAAGATTCTGTGCAAAAATCAGTATAAACAGCCTTCTGAGATAAGATATAAGAAGAAGGGCTTAATATTTAGCAACTCTAAATTCAATTTTGCACCAAAACCCTAGGCATACGCTGAAGCAAGCACCAAGAAGAACCAATCACATGTTAACTCTGGGAAGGTATTAATGAACATGTAATTGTCATCTGGTAAACATGGGCGCCTGTGCAGACATCAGTAGGAACAGTTTACGAGGCAAGGTGCATGTATGCATTTTTTACACAGATGCATCTCAAAATCCAATTAATGATGGAAAAAAACAAACATCCTGCATGGATTTGCAGACAATACCCATCACAGCCTAAGGGCCAGCGCCACCCTGCTGCTGACCTCTCTGCATTAAGTCGCCCTTCCTTCCGCTAACCTGGAGGTTCCTGCTTTGTAGTCCACAACGCAGCCACAGTTAAGGGGCCAAACAGGCAGCGAGCTGATTTATAGGCTAGCCCACAGCAATGCTTTCCCTGGGCAAGTGGCTCTCTTCAGAAACCTGCCTTCTATTAGTCTTATTTACAGGGATGGCGAGTACGGACAGTCTGAATTATTTAACATTCCCGTTGGTAAACACAACAGAAACCTGGAGAGTGAGGATACGCAAGAACAGGGAGGAGCAAGATGAAAGAAAAAAATAGAGTAAAAATGTGGGAGTTAGAGAGACTTGAAGAATATAAAGAGAAGGAAGCAATTAAGAGGTGCAGAACCATAAAAATTTATCACAACTATTAAATTCTTATATGTGAGTTTTGTTTCATCTCCAAAGTGGGGAGGCATACTTTACACACTCATAAAGAGTCGTCGCACTGCCACAAGTCCATGGACACAGAAACCAGTATACCGCCGTGTACATCAGTGAAAGTGCACGGACGATGCTCGGCTTATCATCATGCAAATAGATGCGAAGACACACACCCACAGCATGCTGCCTCATCTCTCACACAGTAGTTCTCATTAACAAGCCAAACATGCCTGAAGACGCCGACAGACTCTAGTGAGTACGGTAAACAACCATCGGGCTTCCTCATCTAAACTTAGTCTATCTCTGCGAGGAAGACTGACAGAATCTGTGAGAAAAGCCAGAAAATATTCAATAAGTGAGTTATGCTTACGGTGTGTACAGAAGGTCCGGTAAAAATCCCCAGACAAAGCATCCTTATTAGTTTTTATCAGTAAAGAAACCTGTTGAGAGAAATTTGTTGTATATAATATCACTTATTCACCAGCTGTCAAAAAGCTGACCAACACTTAACTCTAACCTGCCTGTACTAGAGATGCACTAGTCAGGTTTTTCCAGACAGAAAATATGTCCTAGATACTTTTTTTGAAAGAGGTAGTACTTTCGAAACCAGCTAAAAAAAAAGAAAAAGATGTGTAAGATTATCTAAATTTATGCATAAAAGCCTACATCTAACAACGCCTTTATCTGAATTATTTTAAACTCAAAACAGTGCATGCTGCTGATCAATATACAGATTCAAAATGGTGAGAGTTCTTGGGTTTTGAATAGAAAACGATACGTCCAGGTCACCTTATCAAAATGTATTAAGTTTTTTAAAACCAATGTTTTAAAAATAATTCTTAAATTCTCAGTGAGATTGTTCTTAAGATTTGAATTTATTTTATTAAAATACTACATAAAGTGGCAGAAGATAAAAAGATGGCTTGACATGCTTGTTTTACTTGATAGAACTAGAATGGGAAAAGGGTGTAATATCCTGAGCAAGAAACACTTGACAACTTTGCTTCAATATTTAAACAAGAAATAAATGTTATATAATTTTAATAACCAATCATAGACATTAGGATGTATAATATTTATTTTCTCTTTTAAACAAAAGCAGTTAAATTAAGTCATGTTAAATATTTGTGTTTTCATATCTGTGTAGAAAATATAAAACAGCTTTTGTTTAATCAAGGTTAACATACGATGAGAATCTTCTATTGGTCTCTGCAGTTACTTTGTTGCAGAGTTTTGAACAGGAAGTGATTGCCAATTCTTAAGCACTAAATGAGTTTAAGCTGCACAAGAATGGACATACATACATATATCTGGTCTAATTTTACACTTGAGGGGGGAAATGAGACAAGTAGATTATATAAATATATATAATCTATTCGTCTCATTTCCTCCCTCAGGAGTAAAATTAGACCAGAATAAAATGAAACGTATACATGTCATCTATAGTTACAGGAAGGAACTGTGGCTTCCCGATCAATGGCAGATCCAGACTCTTCTTCAAAAGAGGAAACAACAAGAGAGGGCATTTTTTACGTCAGAGACCCTGGCTGCCTGTCTGACTCAGTGTCTGAAGGGAGATGGATGGAATGCTGACAAGAGTATTAGCATGCTGGGGAGGAAACCACAGATGCTGAGGCTGTGCCCACTAGCTGCAGTGGCTATGGGATTTCCACACAAGGCCAGTGGGTCAGGAGAGGAACCGGATCGTATGAGCGCGACTAGAACCCAATTCGAGCTGTGGTGAGCAGAGGGTCAGAGACAACCAATGAAAATGTTACTTGGGTTTGGATCAGAGCCCATTCCACAAATTAAATGCCATTTAATCTCTTCCAACAAAAAGCAATCAACACTTGAGACAAAAGGACAAGTTAAATTCGGTTCTCCAAAATACAAATGGGGACTGCATTATTTTTAATTTGCAGCCACATTTTTCCGATAATGTCAGATTTCTCACTCCAAATCGTCTTGTTGGAGTGGCCTTTTTAGTGCCTGCTTCAAAAAGCGTCTCCCATACCCGAGCAGCTGTCACTTTCAGCAGGCACCGAGGAGGATGGAAGCGGGGGAGGGGTCCTTTGAAGAAACTGTTAAAAGTGGGCGATAAAAATAAACTGGGAGAGAGGAGAAAATTAATTATACATAACAGACAGTTCACTTGAATGAGCACATGACAGAGGCACCAAAAAAAGAAGAAACTAAGGCTGCCTTCCTCAGACACAGACAGCAGCAATAAAGCTTTGCTCTGCCAAAGCTCTGGTCAAATTAATTTGGCTACAACTGAAGGTAGGGACATAAAAGATTTTTTTAAAGGGGGTCAACCCATCTAACAATGCACAACGCTTTCGTTTTTATATTCTGCCCACTTGTGTTACATAAACTGTGCATTATCAAAATAAAGCTGTCAGTCACACGAAGACAGCCTAGTCTACCTTTAAATTTGACTCTGATTGGCGCTGATGAGGGTTTGTGCCGCTGTCTCACTAGCGAATTCACCTCTCAATATCAACGGTAATGCAGTGGCACTTCGTAGTTCAACACCACCTACCGGCGCTCAATCCCAGCTTCTTGTGTGGGCCAAATGGAGGTCATTCCAATTTGAGCAGTCAGTCAAGACGGGCCCTCCAGGTATTGGTGAGAGAGTTTATTTTATATTAGTGCTCGTCGTCTTGATAGGCATTGATACCATGAGAGGCATGTGTAGAGCTGGGTTTTCAGCCAGAGCCCTAACTGCTGCTCCAGCTAAGAGCGTTTAATATTCCTGCCGCTGTGTGGTTCCTTCGCCTCGGGGCTCCGAGCAAAAACCCAGAGAGACGAAGAAAAATGCTCAGACAGAAAAGAGGCATCAGTAAGAAGATAGAGAAGTGACAGTGAGGAGAAGCAGGTTAAGAGATGTCAGAAGCACTAAGTTTCTGCACAGATTTCTACATCAAACTTTTTATACTATATCTGACGCAAATTAGTTTTCAGACAACAACAAAAGTTCAATATCAATTTATAGTGAACATATTTCTACAAACAGAATGTAGAACAGAATTTTGGATGGAATTGAGACTGATGAGCAGCAAAAAAAAAGAGAATAGCCTTTTCATGCTTATCTTTATAATACATATCCAAATGTGGAAAATATATGAATTCTAATCTTTCCTAAATGTCTGCAGACAGTGTAGGAGGTCTTCAAGCAAAGAAAATCAGACAAGATCAAAGAAAAATAAAAGGAGTTAGACTGATGCACAACAATAGCAAAGTGGTTGCAGCATGCCACTCTAGCTATAACCTCTTTAGGATGACTGACACAAATGAAAACTTATGTAATAAAAACAACCGATCCTCACCGGCTATTATATGACAACAGATATTACATTACAGCAGCAGTGAGCCAAGAAAGTGCTCAGGCATGGCGGAGAGACTTAGGACTACAGCATACCAAGCCGTCTCTGCCACTGCTACTATGTCTGTTAGGGAGATCCTCTTTCAGAGTGATAAATGCTTCTTCAATGAGCACCAATCTGAAAAGGAGCGATGGGACACACGCTGGCAAACTACGAAGGCCAATTATCCTGGCAAGAACATCCTGCAAAACCGGTCGCACAAAAAAAAAAAAAAGAAGGACGATCCTTAAGCTGCCAAAGAGTCTGGAGAGCAAATGAAAGGCAGGAAGGTATAAGCCCTACATGTGCATGAATTCATCTCTGGAAGCAAGACGGGAGAACCACGATGCATCCGAGAAATTAAATATGACGGCAGGAGGAGAGTCAAATGAGGAGGGGAGATGTAGACCACACTGACAGAAGGAGAGGGTGAGGGAAAATGAAAGGAAGAAAAAATGTAGATAGGAAGAGAGGCAGAAGAGCAGAGGCATGAGAGAGGAGGCGAGGAGGAAATGCCTAAAGATGAGGTTGGTTCAAAATGTCAAACCGTAAGAAAAATGGAAAATGAGCTGGCTTTCACAGGCTGACAAAGAGACTACACATTGAATGAAAGTGGTAAGACTATAATGTGGTCTGGAAGGAAATTTTTCCAATCAAGTAGTGACAATCTGCCTTGTGCAGATCTAAATTTCATTTAAATGTTTGTTTTCTCAAAATCCCTTATCAATAAAAGCACTATCAGCACTACTACAAAATAGCAATGACTGTTTTTGCTGTGCACCATGAGGAATTCAGTTTTCAAACTTCTTTCTGCTCTAGTCATCCACCAACAATCTAATCAGACCTGCCGACTGAAAGGTCCATAGGAATGCGATGCAGGGAGAAGCAACACAAAGCCAGGGCCAGAGGGGTGCAAAGTGCACGTCAGCTCGAATTCCAAAGTTTGGACATCACTGATTCACTCTTCACAGCGCTGCAGCCAGGCAGACCGGATAGCTCAGCCTCTGAAAACTCCTGACAGCAACGGCCCTTTGTGGGGCAGATCTGTATCATAATTAAGGATGATTGAGGCAAATTGCTTGTAATGTTCTGGCTGGGTTGGCAGGTTTAATGCAACAATTCTATACAAGACGACACTTTAGGGGAGCAAAACGATATAAGAAAATCTCTGTAACCTCTTAGAGTGTTAGAGAGAGAGTGTGATCGTTGGTATTTAGGCTACAGCAACGTGATTGTCCGGACAAGCCTGAACATGTTCACATATTGTCCCATTACCACCTGACAATGACGCTGGCATTCTTTACCAAGAACAACAGATCGTTTATTATTATTCATTTACAGAAAACTTCTTCATTCAACAACAAATGTATTTTTATGAAATCAATTTCATGAATTGTGCAACCCATATGTACAAGGTATTGCAAACAAAACTGCAGATGAGTAGAATATTTTCTACAGATATTTACTAGCAAAAATCTAGTGATACTATATGTATCACAATACAGGGGGGACGATACAATATATTGCTTTAATGTCAGACTGTATATAGTGATTTTTAACACTGAATTTAACTGTACAATAACTGACAGCATTCTAAATACTCAAACCGGTTTCATCCATAATACAGCCGCCAACTACCAGTCATTTTTTTTATTTTACAACATACATAACTGTCATTATTGATGGTTCCTTTATAATTCTACAAAAATAAAAATTGATATTTTGCTTTTGAATATCAATACAATATTATGAAAAACATGATATATCAGCACGTCGATATTTTCTTACATCCCCTATGTTTTCTAATCATAACTACCCGTTTCTGAATAAAGAACACTCAAAATTAGGTATTTTCAGGATCGATGAGGTGTTTACTACAAAAATCAAAGGAACCAAAATGATTACAATCAAATTTCTATCTTTGATTACGATTAGAGAAATATCTGCAGGTTATTAGAGCAGCAAGAGAGAACAAGGCTACCGGCAGATAACAAGGCCGGCTGACCTTATCACAGAGTTTTTTTCTCCCTTTGAGCTTTTTCCTGCTTGTTATGAAACATGCTAGATTTGGAAACGCTAACATATGGATATTTCCCAGATAATGTAAGCATTTACAAACTCCTGAGAATAAACACACAGACTGCTGTTTTGCTAATACCAGCTGTACTGATCACTTAGAAAGTGCTAAAGCCAGTTTAGGATATACCTGCTTCAAACAATACTCCCTTTTATTTAAAACTTGCTTTCTCTGACAACTCTGACTGCTGAATCTCAGGTTTAGACAACTGCCCTGTTTTTGCTGCCAGTCCCACCTTCATAGAAGCACTGTTTGTTTTGACGGAACAAGGTCGCGACACACACTGTTGTGTGGTTGGTGAAATATCCCTCTACCTACAGTTGGACGCCACCTTTTAAGCAAACACTCGAGTCACGGCTCTAATCCAGAAACATTTACATTTGAATGCAGGTCATTTTCATTTAACTGTCGGTGAGGAAGGCTGCCGCTTATCTAAACTGATGTTCATGATCATCACGGTTACTCTGATTTGATCTGTAATAATTAATCATATTTAACAGTTATTTGTCGTTTTGATGCGCAAACGTACTATGAAATAAGAACCTGCTAAATTTACTTGTAGTTTTAAAGGGAATGTGCTTACTGTGTAGAAGATTGTATCACGCTTTTAAGAACTTCCTAAGTAGGGATGCAACTATACCACTTTTTTCAACCCAATACGATACCAATATTTGGATCAGAGTACATGCCAATACCGAGTACCAATGCCAATACTTCTACCACACACAAAAAATGCAATGAATTTGAAGACAGACTTAATTTTCTTCTCTGCTTGTTAGAAAAAATGGTAACATAGATAAAAAAATAATAATTCTCACAAAACAAATATTTTAAGTGAAAAATTATAGTTTCTGTGAAATTATTGAAGAGTTTCCACATTTTGAGTATTGGTTCATTGAATTGGTTAAACTATGAAAGTACATTAGAACGGTATTGGCCCCAATACCACTATCGGAACGTCACTATCTGTAGGTATGGCATGCAAATATTAGTCTAGCTATCTGCCCTACAAAACAGTGTTACTTTATGTGAGTAATGGGTGGTGCTCCTTTAGTTTCTAAACCATGACTGGGTATTTTTGTTTTTTACTGCTAGAAATATTGTCAAGAGCATAATTTGTAAATGTTTGGGAGACTTTTTTTAACCAAGTTGGCCAGCAATGCAAAGCAACCTTTGGGAGATGGGAAACGCAACCTGGGTAGTCATAAATAAAAAGGTAACCATCTTCATATCGTATCCCATATCTGTGACAGCCAGAACTATTCCCAAATCTTACAAAAACGGGGGGGAAAGGCAGTACTCTTCCCAGTTGATTGGCAGTGTGCAGCAAGAGGTAGGGGAGAGGCAGCACTGGGCTACTATGTTACAGATAACGGAAGAAAGCTCTGGTGACATGGTCTTTAACATCTCATCAAAAGGACTTCATAGTATAACATCGGTTGAACGGAAAACATACCAAGTTTTGAAACCCTAAAACCTTATCGTACACCTTGATCCATGTTACCAGCACCTGCCTACCTGTGGGGGGACACAATGAAGAAAACCACCCTCTTGCTGTGGCCTGATATACTGTTGGGACTTCTGCAGAGATTTCTGTACATAAGCTGCACTCTGGCCCCAGCCCTCTACCTCCTCCCATATCTCTCACCAACCTTCTAAAAAAATTACTGTTATATTTAAGCATTGCCTAATCTAATATGACTGATGGATCCAAATGAATTCAAAAAGCGTGCAGGGGGTCGGGGTGTGACGACTAATTTGGTTAACAGGGCTTTGATTTTAAAACACACACACGCGCACAAATGAGGAGAATCCGATAGAGCAATGAAAGCATTTTCAATAGCTGACAAGCAATGCGCACTCAAACACACCCACAGACAGCCCTCGCCTCTCACTCCATCCCTGCTCCGCTCAGAAAAGGGGGAGAATTCAATTGCTGTCGCATAACAATGACCGCAAATTGCCTCTCATTCGTTAGCAGATTAACGCTCTTTTCACATCGCAACAACACAATTTCTAATTATTTCAAAGCTAATAAGGGGGATCGATTTTCCCCCGTCCCTCCCCTAGAGAAATCTAACAACTGCTCCCAGATGTCTTTTTTTAAAGAAATAAGTAAACAGCATAAATACATAAAAACATAAGAATATATATATCCAGGAGATGTTTTAGTGTAAAGCTAAGAATACCTGTAATTATGTAGAATGTTGATGGTGGCATTCCTCTTCCTTCCGCTGAGGAAAAGCGACAGCGACGCACCCCGATCTCCCAAAACATTGATCCCTGAGGTTTGTTTTATTTCTAAACTGTTTTTTAAACAAAATTTAATTTTAACTGCAACCAGTCAAACTTAGCGCCCACTGCACCAAAGCAGAGACTACCGAGGAGGAACAACACGCAGCAGAGAGCAGTTTCTGCGCCAGGTGTTTTAACCCGAGGTCATTAAAAATGTTCAAATGAACTAAGAAGCCTAAACAACTAGTTTCTGCGAGGATTCAGTCCAAAACACTCCGAACAAACCTCCCAACACACTCTCTTCCTCTCCACCGGTTGTGTTTTCCACAGCTCCCTCAAACTCGCCGCCGAGAGTCTAGGAGAAACACGGCGACAAAAACTCGCCACACGGAGCAACAGTAATACATATATTTAAAAAAAACATTAAAACATAACCTCAAATTTTACATCAACAACCGGAGCTTGTTCCACGCGAGAATAGCTCCCCTTGCTCCGGGTACTTACAGGTTCAAGTGATCCTAAGGGCTGATATCCCCGCCATGGTTTTAAATTCCACAACTTGGGCACATTTCCACGCTAGTCACACGGAGTGGCGGCAGCGGCGGTGCTCTCTGTCCGACGGCTCCCCTGCGTGTGAATGGAGTGGAGAGGAATGCAACTCCTGCTTTGGGAAGGAGGGAGGAGAAGGCGCACTGCTGTTGCAGTACTCCACGCAACCCATGGAGGGCTTCACAGCACAACTTGTAAAACACTTCGAGGATCTTTATGCTACAGTCACTACCTTCAATGTATTTTCATGAGATTTGACTTGATAGACCAACACATAGCCTATTACTATGAAGCAGAATGAAACTTATACATGGTTTAATTTATTTCTACTAATGAACATGTATAAGGTGTGCTATGCAGTTGTATTCATCCTTTCACTCTTGTTCCCCTTAATAAAATTAATTGCAGTCAGTTGCCAAGACTGATTTCATCATTTCAATACAATCAGCATAGCCTATGTCTAAGTTAATCTTACTATAAATAAATGTTTCCTGTGAAGACTGCTTAGGTTTATTAGAGGCAAGTTTGAGAATATACACAGGCCTATGTTTAATCTGTAGGAGGCACAAAGATCCACATTTTGGGTGGGGGGAATCTTTCAACAGGATAGCTATTTTATTTGTGCCGCACAAACGTGGACTTACAAACACATACTCCCCAAGACAAGAGAAATGTGCTCTCTGTTCCAGGGTTCCAAGAACAGCCCTGGTTCTGGAGTCCTCGTAGCTTGTTGTTGTCTTTATTACGGGGAGAAATTTCTCCTTGTGTCATGGGAGAGAAAAATGAAGCTGGTGTTCTACAATCGCAGAGACCTGTGAAGACTTTCTAGGAGTTCTGCACTTAAGTTCTTGTGAAGTATGACATGAAATAGCCAGAAAGTATGTGGTGGCAAAGAAGAGAATCAAAATATTTCTCATTTGCACTTTTGATTATGCAGAGGAAGCTGCTCCGGTATGATGAGGCCAAATTTTTGGCTTACATACGAAAACATAATGTATGCCTGAAAACTATTGCAGGATATTATCCCTATAGGGATGTATTGTGGTGGCAGCAGCATCGTGTTGTGTGAATATATATATATATAAGGTTAAATGGTCTTTCTAGATTTTCCTTAGGTATGAGTGTTTGCCTGCATGGTTTTGTTGTCCTGAAATGGACTGGCGACCTGTCAAGGCTGTACCCCGCCTTTCACAATGATTCCTGGACATAGCCCTCACAGCAATTGCATCAGGATCCTTCCTTGTGTGCTTGACACTGGACTTATCGTGGTGCGTGCAATTTTTTTTCCCAATAAATATGCCCTGTCATTCTACCCCTCTACATGCATCACTGCTAAAGATCTTGGCCATATAAAATTTGATCAAAGTGCCAAAGCACAAAGTCCACATGAAGGCATGGCCCCACCCTGCAACAGAAATAGATAAAAATACGTTTATTTAGATTATACATTTTTCTTCTTTTAAACAATACTATCAGTATTTGCATGCTTGGCATGTCTGGAAAAATTTTGTTGTTGTTGTAATTTTGGCACAAAACATAACATTAAAGCATGTTAAACCTTTACCAATTGACACCTATAATGAAATGAAGATGCATTATTTAGGAGTAATTTGGAGTCTGTAGCTTTGTATTTAGATAATCACTGCAGGATCTGCAGAATTCAACAGTTTAAATGCAGTCTCAATTGAGTACTGATATATTAGTGTATGTCTTAACAGTGAGGAAGCTTTTGGGATAAGTGAGTTATTCAAACAGGCAGCTCGGGTTACCAATTGCACTCAAGAGAGCAGAGAGCAAGATCTGGCACTAACCACACCACCTGGCCTCATATGCTCTATGTGTGTGTGTGTAATAAAAAGAAAGAGAGAGGGAGGGAGAAAGAGAGAGGAAATATATGGATTCAGAGAGGTAGGTGGAATGTGAGTTTTTGATTGAGAATGATAAGCACATTTGTGTGCTTTGCGTGAATAAAAGACCAGATTAATTTCAGCACTTCCAAGAAAATTTCCCCTGGGTTAGTGCCACAACCCAGCTTTTAGTTCTATCCTAAAGCCCACTGTCTGTCTTTAGAATTGATTAGTTTGGTCATAGTAATACTAAAAGATTAGTCTCACTTACCACGTGAAAGGCCCCTGGACAAAACCATCCTCCGTCTAACTCTTAGACACTAACACATTGATTAGCTTCTGGTTTCTGCAGCTCACATCCTTTCAGCTCACTTCAGGCTTTGTGACATTATCATGGGAAGAATTGATGAATTATGAATTACAACATTAGCCTTATGTAAACCAGGATCAAAAGACGAATATGAATAGTCATTTCCTTTTTTATAACGCAGACATGTGTCGAGTAATGCTCGGATAATGAAACAGTTCAAATCAAGAAACAGCTTCAGTATTCTTACCTACAGCATGCAACCAAAAGTTGTTTTGTCTACAGTGTTCAGTGATGCTTTTCCAAATGAGGCAGATTAATCTTAGCTGTCATGATTTCGCTAGGCAGCGCAGAGACTGAGCAGCTTGCGCTGAAAGCAATGGGAATATTAAATAAATTTATGCATTGCTGCTGTTTGCTCTCAATTTGTTGTTTTTTTAAATTCATGCACTATTAATGGGTCTGCATTTGGCAAGAAGAACAAATATTTTAAGAGAATGGAGAAGATACAAAAGCTGACTGATCACAGAGGGGAAGAGAGAGTCACTGTTGTCCTTGAAAATATAGAAAGAACGTGCAGTAGCATAGATACAGATACAGTTATTTGAAGTACGACACTATGGTATATATAGAGATAAGTGAAGAGAAGAGAACCTTTGTCAAAAGAAGACCATGAGAAGTCCTAATTACAGTGTACCCCTGCATGAAATGGTCATAGCAAACAGAGCATACAGGTGCTGGCCAGTAAATTAGAATATCATCAAAAAGTTGAATTATTTCAGTAATTCCATTCAAAACGTGAAACTTCTATACTGTATACTTTCCTTCCACACATAGTGATATATTTCAAGTGTTTATTAATTTTCATTTTTATTATTACAACTGACAGCTAATGAAAACACCAAATTCAGTATCTCAGAAAATTAGAATATTCTGAAAAGGCTCAATATAGAAGACACCTGGTGCCACTCTAATCAGCTGATTAACTCAAAACACCTGCAAAGGCCTTTAAAAGGTCCCTCAGTCTTGTTCTGAAGGCTCCACAATCATGGGGAAGACTTCTGACTTAACAGCTGTCCAAAAGACGACCATTGACACCTTGTACAAGGAGGGCAAGACACAAAAGGTGATTGCTAAAGAAGCTGGCTGTTCGCAGAGCTATGTGTCCAAGACCATTAACAGACAGGTGAAGGGACGGAAAAAATGTGGTAGAAAAAAGTGTACAAGCTCTAGGGATAACCGCACCCTGCAGAGAATTGTGACGACAAAACCATTCAAAAATGTGGGGGAGATCCACAAAGAGTGGACTGCAGATGGAGTCAGCGCTTCAAGAACCACCACGAAGAGACTCATGAAAGACATGGGATTCAGCTGTCGCATTCCATGTGTCAAGCCACTCTTGAACAAGAAACAGTGTTAGAAGCGTCTCGCCTGGGCCAAGGACAAAAAGGACTGGACTCCTGCTGAGTGGTCCAAAGTTATGTTTTCTGATGAAAGCAATTTTTGCATTTCCTTTGGAAATCAAGGACCCAGAGTCTGGAGGAAGAGCGGAGAAGCACAGAATCCACGTTGCATGAGGTTCAGTGTAAAGTTTCCACCGTCAGTGATGGTGTGGGGTGCCATGTCATCTGCCGGTGTTGGCCCACTCTGTTTCCTGAGGTCCAAGGTCAATGCAGCCGTCTACCAGGAAGTTTTAGAGCACTTCATGCTTCCTGCTGCTGACCAACTTTATGGGGATGCAGACTTCACTTTTCAACAGGACTTGGCACCTGCACACAGTGCCAAAACCACCAGTACCTGGTTCAAGGACCATGGTATCCCTGTCCTTGATTGGCCAGCAAACTCGCCTGACCTTAACCCCATAGAAAATCTATGGGGTATTGTGAAGCGGAAGATGCAATACGCTAGACCCAACAATGCAGAGGAGCTGAAGACGACTATCAGAGCAACCTGGGCTCTCATAACACCTGAGCAGTGCCACAGACTGATCGAGTCCATGCCACGCCGCATTACTGCAGTGATGGAGGCAAAAGGAGCCCCGACTAAGTATTGAGTGCTATACATGCACATTCTTTTCATGTTCATTCTTTTCAGTTGGCCAACATTTAAAAAAAACACATTTTTTTTCATTGGCCTTTAAAATATTCTAATTTTTTGAGATACCAAATTTGGAGTTTTCATTAGTTGTCACTTATAAATATCAAAATTAAAAGAAATAAACATTGGAAATACATTGGTCTGTGTGCATTGCATGAATATAATGTACAAGTTTCACGTTTTGAATGGAATTATTGAAATAATTCAACTTTTTGATGATATTCTAATTTACTGGCCAGCACCTGTAGAAGGGGCTCCAGAGAGTGCAGGAAAAATGAACTTCTTGGCTTACAAAACGTTGTGGGTGGTTGAACAGTAACACATACCGTAAACCTGAATACATCATCCATGTGATGAAACATGGTGGTTACAGAATCATTCTATGGAGATGCTTTTCTCTAACAGGCCGGTCCCCCTGTGGTGCACCGGCCAAGGGTTCAGAATCTCCTCTCACCCAGTGACCACTGGAGAAAGGTACCAACCCCATCAACACCTAGGCTTACAAATAATGAATAGATGGCTGGAGAAAAGGGAATATGAACTGAGCTAAATACAGGATAATCTTGGATGAAAACCAGTTAGAGGTTTTAAAAAACTTGACTTTACAGAAGCTAGTTAGCTTGCAGCAAGACATGTTTTTAAATCTAAGCATATTCATGTGTTAAAAATGGTATAGTCAAAGTTAAGACCTAGGTTCAATTGAGAATTTGTGGCCAAACTTGGAAGTGCCGGTTGACAGATGTTTTCCATTCCGTCTTACCGACTTTGAACAATTTGCAAAGAAGAATGAGCCAACACTTTAGTCTCTAGATATTTAAACTTTGAAGATTCATGCCTTCAAAGACCTTTTGCTTTTGTTGCAGGAAATGGGGTTTCTACAAAGCTGTTTGTATCTGAATAAAACAAAGTTCCTAACACTTTGGGATTTTTCTCTTGAAAAGAAATGTCTGATAAATCCGTAATTTTCTTTCCTACTGAAGAACATGTAAAACTTTGAGTTTGGTTTATTAGATAAAATTCTAATAAAATAAATGGAGGTTTACGGTTGTAATGGGACAAAATGGGAAAACATTTAACTAATACGAATACCCTTACAAGCTACTGTGTATATGAAACAGTACAATAACAATTCTCAGGCTCTCCAATATGGCGTTTTGAGGTTACCAAGGTGGTTAAAAAGCTTCTCATTGGGGAGGCCCCAGAGGGGCATTAAGGTTCTGGATGTTGCGGGGCTGTGTTAGTTAATGCATCGCTGCAATACTGGGAGGACAGTTCCTTTGGACAGGCAGACCAGGGTGGAGGTCCCCCCATTTAAAAAAGGGGAATTCACAGTGCATTCCAACCATAGGGCAATCTTACTTCAGAGCCTCCCTGTTGAGGTCTATAGGGGTTTTGGGGAGGAGGCTCCCATGGATAGTCAGACCTTGGATTCAACAGCAACAATGCAGTTGTACAGGATCATGTCTTCACATCAACATAAACAAAGGATGAGCAGACACATAAATACATGGACAGATGATATAGCTAACAGCACCATGAGTTTTCAGTCTTTCCTGACAAAAAAGTAACATATTGTTTGTGATCTATATATTTTTGATTACCTTATTTTTGAAACAGTCAATGCTACCATACCAGTTACTCAAAAAACAGTATGTTTCTTCCTTAAATGCTATGAAAAAAATCTGATCTGCACCAATTAGGTGTAACTAATCTGATTTGAGCCAGCGGGTGAAGTGCAAGTTTGGTGGCTTTGTGACCTGAGGTCCCAGAGCTCAAGATAAACAGGTAATGAGCCATTAATAGGCTGACAATGACAGCTAGCAGGTGGTAAAATTACAGGATGTCATGTGGCTAAACTTCTTTGATCTGTTTTTACAGTTGCTTCGAGCACATTTCATCTCTCATGATCCTTATTTTTTGCAAATATTAAAATCAGACAAGGACAGACAGAAACTGAAATTGTAATGCTACTTCATTGAAGCATTGAGTACGCAATTAAACATATTAGCTGCACTAAAATGTTAATCCAAATAATATTGACAAAAGCACATAAGTTTGAGGGTCACATGTATGATGACTGCAGGAACTGTCTCATTCAGAAAGTTTAATTTTTTGCTTTTCTTAATAACCAAGTCACCATGCTGTTCACTTCAACAAATCCCAATTTACAATGTATTAAAGTGTCCAAGACCAGACAAACCTTTGACTCAAAAGAGTAAACGTTTTTTAAAATCTCGATTTAAGAGAGTGAAGATGTTGCTCTTGTTATGAGTCCATAGTTTGGTTGTTTGCAGCATTGACGCATTTAATCCTCTTGATATAATATCTGAATCTAAACTACCAGATTAGGGTTTTGAAATATATATTGTTGGCTGTAAAATGTAGGCATTACAAAGCCTGGATTCTTCCTCAAAGCGCAATGTGTGCTTTTTTTTGCATAGTTTTTGTATCAAAAATGAAATTTGGAGCACGTTATTGTGATGATTTGGTTGTTGAAGAACCACTCAGTGTGCAGTGAAGCAGAATGATTTCCGATTCTGAATGTAAAAACACGTTTTATCATGCAGATGCTGCAATGATAAAAGAGTTACATAATTGCATAAAATGTATATTTAAGGATATATTTAAATCTTTTAGTTTTGGCTCTTAAAGAACAACTTTCCCACTGACACTGCAAGGCAACCAGACCCACCATACCTTAAAGCTGCTAGGACAGGACACTGTAAATAAATAAATAAATAAATAAATCTTATAATACAATCCAGTCACATGTACAATAAAGATATATTTATTTAATTTATTTTTTTCTTCTTCAGACATTTTCTTTAGCTATGTGATTGTCTTCTACATGTCCAGGAGTGCCTGATGTACTCTAAAACATATTATGTTGACCTAGCTGAACTAGTATTGTAATTTTTCATCATATCAGGCTAAACTGTGCTGTGTTGAATAAATGTTTAGGCTAGTCCTATTATATTTTCGAATAACCTAACTGCGAAAGAAAACTTGAAGATAATGGCTTGTGAAATATGAACACGCAGCCTCCTTTCCATTTGAGTTACTTTCCTTGTTTTCAGCCTTATTGCATGGGAATATCTCAGAATATAACGATTCACAGGGCTATAGGGAGTATTAATACCACTTTTTTTCATTCATGTCATAGTAACAAACTTCAAGGCGTCTATATTTTAAGAGGTCGAGCCACACACACTCATGAATTACTGTGAAGTTGAATGACAATGATGATGGCAAGTTTTCAGATGCTTTTAAGACTTGAAATCTAAAAAGTGGGACATTCATACGGTATGTTATCAGTCTCATTCACTCTGATACCCCTACACAAAGTCTATTGCTGCCAAGTGGCTTCAGAATACACATAGGTAGTAAATAAAGTCCAGCTGAAGCTAATATAATTTTCATATCACTGCACAATAATGCACAACTCGAAACTAGTCCATCACAAACAAATTGACGTTTGTGGTAGGGATGGGAGCATTTAAATTACGAATTTTTACAATGAAAAAAATACCAAATCAATTGACAAAGACCCAATCCACATCGTTAGTTATTTAAATTGAGGTACAACATGTGTGTGAATCATGTCGTAAGACAAAACAGACCAGAAAATACCTTTCATCGCTCCATTGACTTCCATTCATTTTTTTCGCTCAGGTGACCTACGGGCCTTCAGGAAGGCTCGCCATAGACATAGTATGCATTTTCTAAAATAACATTATTAAACAAATACCAAGTATACAAAACGCGAACAAATGAAGTATATAGAGGAATTCAACAGATACAAACAGCCACAGGTGTTATACAAATACCATACACAAAAAAATATGTATATGAATTGTTTTGACAGCCTTTTTCTTGATATTATGATATTGATTTGATCTATAGTTAAACATGTACCATCTTTTTGGGTTTAAAAAAAAACAACAATTTTCCTAAGTGTCTAGGTAGCCTGTTCTAAGATGGTTCTATTATAATTTATAAATTGTGATACATATCATTATCGCAGGAGGCTGCACTGTATATCGCAATATGAATTTTAGGCCATATTGCCCATCCCTACTTTGTGGTAGTTAGATGGCAGACAAACATGATTGTTTTTCCCAATCATTCTGTAAGCAACATACAACATATTCATGATTGAAAATATATGTAAATTATAGGCTTATTGGCACAGATACTAAAATAACTGCAACACAAACAGTCAAGCATGTAATCAGAAGATTTTGTAACCTGGATTAGGTGAAGGTTAGTGTATTTATTCTTTGCATTGATATGCATAAGATCCACATTTGAAATCCGAATTCTTTCATAAAGTAAAATAAATTAACCATATTTCCTGCATTATTTTTCATTCTGAAGAGCTTTCGGTTGTTGAAAAGCTTATGAGACTCTGGAGACTTGTTCTTTGAATTGCTGCAGCCTTATATACAGACTTATTGGCTGTGATTTAGTGTGCATCTTTTCATAGACCTCCATTATCAATTAACTGTAAGTGCACACCACTGGGAATATCCTCAGTAGTGTACGTCTGCCGCATTAACATCCATCCATGAATCACCTGTCTGTGCTTTCTTTTTCTGCTGAATGTTCTCATCTGAGCAGCAATCTGTCATAGATTGAGGGAAAAAAGTAAGTTAATAATTTGCAGCTGGCTGTGTAACATTTTAAGCTCTCATAAATCTGATTAACAGTTGAGTTCATGGTGAATGAGAGCTGAGCCTGAAGACTGATTTCTCCAATTAGGAATTCTGCAGAAGAGTTTGGCCACCGTGAAAATATAGGAAACCTGAAGTGAGGATAATGATTTGCGATCTTTCCTTTGATGGACCTCATTAGGTGCTAAATTGATAAGCTAGAGGTCTGCTGTAACCTTTAAAATACCTCAGGATGTCTGTGGAAAACAGATATTTGCTATCTGATAGTAATCAATTTGCTACCAAGTCAATTAGGGGCAAAATTTTAATGAAGCATATAACTTAAATAGAAAACAAGAAAAGCTTTGATACTATATTAACAGAGCCATGTAATTAGAAGCTTTGAAAAGCACACCTAAAAGGCAACACGTTTTAAATGTAGCGCTTTTCAGTTCTCGTCTAACAGTCATTTGCTTTCTACTAAACTGGTTCACAAAGTTTTCCCTTCCCCTGCCTGACTTCTTGGTTGTATGAACAGAATCTTGCCTCCATCAATGAAGAGTGTATGCCTGTGATCGGTCAACTCAACATTGACCATTTCATCAGAATGTTGCTCTATAGTCGCTGTAATCAGTAGTCAATGCAGCGTTTGGGCACTACATGCTTTATTTCCAAAGGACAATATATTTAATATGGTCTTTTGGCGATTTTGAACACAAGGAGGTGTAGTGAAACAACAAAATAGAATGCCATGTTTGTTTACATGTGTTTTTAGAGAATTCTATGAGCTGCACTTCTAGTAAAACGCTTTAAAGCTTAAACAAAACTTACTTTCTGTTGTCCATTGCTCCTTGAGGGGGGGATGCGTTCACAAGCTGAAGAAAAACCTCTAAATAACCAGAAACAACACTGCAGTGGTAGGCAGACCCACCATGAAAAGTTAGCACCCTGCTGTCCTGGTCGGAAATTGCTTTGCAACACTGAAAAACCAATGGAGAACGAGGGACAGAAACGAAGAACTATAAATGGAAGACGTCTCTGTCAATATGTCTGCATCTGGGTACAAACTGTATAACTTTTGGCTTTACTCCGTCCGTCCTTGCGTAGGTGACGGAGAGCCCTTGTGTCAACGCATAACTGTGCCGTGTTAATCCGTTTCGACGTAGAAAGAGAACTATAAACTAGGTTTAACAGTTATCCTATCAAAACATAATCTCACCTGAGCTGTGGATCTCTAATCTCTCAGTTATAATTGACCTCTTGGCTGCTTGCCTCATTATGGTGTCTTTGCCCAGGCAAAGTTTAGATTGACAGCCATGTCTTGGTAGGTTTACCATTGTGCTATACTATTTTCCATTTTTGCATAATGGGTTGAGATTTTCAAAATTTTAGATATTGTTTATAGCCTAACTCAGGATTAAAATGTAGTTTTACAGTTTTGTAGCCTCCCTTGCGCTTCTAATCATGCTGCGATACACATAAAAACCCTGCCTACCTCTCATCTGTCTCTTTCGCCCCTCCCTATAGGTCGCCTGGTCCTGCTGACCCTTCTCCCCCCTCTTCTCCTTCCCTGGGTCCTGCTGACCTGCCTCCTCTCCTTCCCTGAGTCCTGCCTTGCCCAGGGGCACATCGACATGTGGCTGGAGGAAGCTGGAATTGAACCTACAACCCTCTAAGTGCAAGCCAACTCTACTCTACCACTGAGCCACAGATGCCAGTTCCCAGACCTTTCAATCCTCCAGGTCTTCAATAAACTGTTAAAATTCAGAATCTGTAGCATTGTTCTTGCTTGTGAATAGTTAATTCCATCCGTAGCGTGGTCCTGGCTACTGAACTGCTCTACAACTAAATCCATGACTTGCCTACAGTATCCTTAGTGTTCTAGATTTTCTCTAACAAACATCATGCCTTCACATAAGAGCTACATTTATAACGGAATAAAAGTGTGCAAATGCAGAAACCATGTATTTCTCAGGTTACTCTGAGGCTAGCTGGTTGGAAATAATTTTTATTTTTAGGTACTAAAATAAAGGGGGCAGAAATATGTATATCTACCACTTTTTAATATTTTTATTCATGTAATCTTCCTTTGATTCCACATCTATGCTCTATTTTGTCTTAGTCCCATATGCAAAATCCCAATAAAATTCATAGAAGTTTGTGCTTATAGGGTGAGAAAATGTGGAAAGAGTTCAAGAGGTTAGGGTTACCTTTCAAGGCACCATCTGATGGAGAGGAGTTTTGGTGGTGCGCCATCTTAATTAAAATCTAGGTGAGTCAAACTAGAACTAATTAGTTACAAACTGCCTCTGTGTGTCATGGCTCAGCTGTCTTCAAACACAGAATGTGGCCTTTCTCCACTGGCTTCTGATGTGCATGCATCGAGATGTTCAGTACAGGGAGAATGGCAAACACAGCGTTTGATCACTTCCCCCATGATCAAAGATGAAGCCCCTTTTGATATTGGAGTTTTTTTCTCCCCTCTTTCATAATACAGTGTGAGAAATAGAGAACAATGAGGACAAATATAAACAAAAAGGAAGCTTTGAAACTGTTAGCTATTAGGCATTTCATGTGTACTATAGGAGTTTAACTAAAATAAGGGCATTCACTTTCTTCTGCTGAAAGCTCAGAGTTATACTAAGGCATGATGTGAAAATTGAATAAAATTGCAGAACACAATACAAGAAAAATGAGCCACATTGCAATCTTGAAATTATGTAAATGCTAAATAAAATTGACCTCAGAGACCCGTTCAAATCTTGTGAATAAACACCTAATAGCCAGTGCAAAAATTGGAGCATTCAGAAAAGACATCAAAGCTTGAGTTGTATTTTGCATTCTTTTTTCTTTACATAGAAATTCAATGTGATTTACACTCAAATTGAACAAAGTATTGCTTTGTTCATGCTTTTTCTCTTCTGTTATTCTTGATATTTTTTGATAAGCTTGCAAGAAGACAGACAAACAAATAGAAAAAATAAAACGCATACCTCCCCATGGCTCTATATTTAGTGGAGTACTCATGAAAAATGTGATATACAAAGCAATTATGGTCATAAAATGACAACAAACACCTACCCCCAAAAAATGAAACAACTGTAAGATAAATCAAACAAAAAATTGTACTTAACCAAACAATAAAAATAAAACTAACAGTGACATAAACAGCGACAGTTTCCAAGCAACACATTTCATGTGCGGGTATTTTCTTTGCTCAGAAGGATATCTGGGATCATTTTACATGCCTGTGTCTACAGGAATCTTTTGTGTCATATTGTGCCTAATGTAATAACTGTTCATATGCTTCCATGCTCTTAACATTTATCAGGTGTATTTGTCTTTCAGTTATGCTCTGTGTTATTGGAATTTGAGTATTTTCCTGATTATATTATAATTTGAATCTGTGTTTTGGCTTCAATGAAAACTATTTTAGCTAAATAGAGCCCTGAGTTCATGGCTCTTACAATGATGATCTCATATATCTCTGAATATTGGTTAGACTACAGCACGATGTGCCACATTCTCTGAGGATAAAGTCCTTTTCAATGTTGGTGAAGCACCAGGTGGATAACTTTTTCTTGCGTGAGATCAAACAAAACTACTCATTTCATGTCCCTTCTGCATTGCCCCATATACGTCTTAGCAACATCCTTCTGGGAAAGATGTGACTTTTGATGGATTGAAACATAATCATGCTGAAAAATTTAGAAATATTCTTTCCTGTTCTAAATTCAGAAATTAAATATGTGAGACTTGCCATTGTAACCTTTTAATGGAACTGTTTTATTTAGTCAGATGAGACAAATACTTGGCTTTATCTCAAAATAAAGGATGAATATGCAGAACAACAGTTGATACCCACTGGTAAGTATGGTGGAGAGCCTATGATGCTACAGACTTCTTTCCCTTTCAAGGACCCAGGGAACTTTGTTATGGAGATAGTTTCACAGCATTGTTGTCCTCACAGACAGTATATGGTAACAGAAATATAAACCGACCCTGTCAGGGTATGTTCTGTGGTTTTGAGCTGTTGTGCATAAGAACGACAACAGGGCTATTTTTGGCACACACCAAACAGAAAAGACCAACGCGGTAGTCTCAAATTCTGAAAGCAAATCTGTTTTTACAGGTGTAGTTATAACTACAGAGGGGATATTTATTGTAAACTATTGCATAAGATCAAAATTGCCTAAATGTGTCACTTCAAATTGTATAGTTCACTTCTATACAGTGAATGCGAGATAAGAGGCAGGTTCAAGCTAAGACCAGATCAGGCAAGCAAAAGGTCCTCTAGTTTTAGCATGTCCTCACCTTTACAGTGCATGGGATGATGAACTTCTAAACTTGGTGGGCTCTGCCAGAAAACTAAAATATGGGTTGCCGGCAAGTTTTTTGGCAGGTTACTGAATCAAAAGATATAGTCAAAACAACACAGGGTAATGGCTCATCAGAATGGCTCATCACATACAAAAAAATAAACATTCCATGAAGCCGTCAGTCCTTTTAAAGAGCTGTGGGGTAGGCAAAAAAAACCAAGCATAATAGAGGGTGCAGAAGTGTAGTTGATGAACAATTCTGAACATTTTAGCTAAATGTACCAATAACTTTGTTTAAAATATCAAACATTTGATTTATCTTTTCCTCACTGAATAACAGTAATATTTTTCTAAAATTTTCAGTGTGATGTTATACAACTGCAATAAAAGCTTAATTTATTCTGTTTTTTTAATGTACCAGGTCTTTCAGACCTCCACATAATTGAGCGTTACTTTTCTCTACCAAAAGAAACTTTCAAAATTTTTTATTTATTAAAAAAACATTATAAAAAATATTTTTTTTATTTATAAAAAAAAATCTAAAAAAATCATTTTGAGTGCATTTTAGGAGTGATATGTGGATATATGCTGTGAACAACTGTGAGCCAAAATTTTTTCAATAATTTAACTCACTGATTTGATTTTGATATGTCCTATACATCTCTCTCACACAATTTATAGTTAAAAAGGTTCCATTAGACTCCATATATCAAAACTAAAACATATAAAAAGGTACAATCTTTGCCATAAGCCTTATTTGATATTTGCCAAGTATACACCTAAACTCGCCTCTGTCTGTGTGGCAAAGGGCAGCTCTCATATATGTTGTCAGCGCTAGCTCTGGTGGCAAGCAGCCACATAAGGCTTCATGCTTTTATTTGACAAAATTGTTTAATTTGACTAGAAGGGAGAGGTGGTAGCTGAGTTGCTTTCAGTCATTTGCTTTTTATTTATTTATTTATTTTGTCATTTTCCAGTCATTTTCTGTCTTAAAGCGCCTTTTAATCTCCCTTAGCTTCAGTTAGCCCTGGGTTAGCTTGTAGCTACATACGCTCAGAGTGTCAATCATCCAACCCCATCCTCACAGCCCCACTCTCAGCTCCACCTCTTTGCCCATTTATTTTATTTTTCTGGGAGGGCGTGACAAGATGTGTGACACAGCCAACCTCCCAGATGACTTCACTTCAACTCTTCAGAAACCTATGGATGACGTTACAGAGGCTTTAACCATCTATAACCAGTCTATGCTTTAATCTTTAGTGACGATCTTGGATCAAAGCAGCTTTTTACATGAGACGATCCCGCAGTGAGGGGCAAGTCCGGATCATTAACTTAAGCCACTCAGTCTGTATGGTTACCAGTGTGTCAAAATTTCAACTTCTAATGAAGACTACCTTCTCTGTGTAGCTAATGCTAAACCTAGGACTTTGTGCCAAACCTTTTGCCTGCACTAGGATTTCAGGTCTTTGTGACATTAACAGTTTTAGTCACATCTTGGCAGCTTTGCTCATACTGAGCCTTCTCTCTGAGCAGGAAGTTTGGGGTTCGCCTGGTGTTAAATTAACACAGTCTGTCATCTCAGCTGGGCCCAGAGCTGAAATCAGATCTTGCACACTGTACTGTGCCTCTCTCCCTAATGTTGATGGATTGCATTGTTTCCCAACCACTGAAGACTTGAAAACCAGCCATGAAAAATTTGACTAACGTTGAAGTTTATGAATGAGTTGTTGCACCTGTACATGATTCTTTTTGAGGGTTATATAAAATTGCTGCTACTAGTTTAGAGCTCTGCCTTTAAAACTAGAGTTAAGTTGAATCCTTTTTTATGTTTTAAGCGCTTGTTGTTTTTTTTCATCTGCGCTCCCTACCCAAATTACCTCCAGTTTCATCACCTTGCAGAAGTCAAGGCATTTCCTATCAACAGTGGCAGTTACACACACTGCTGCTCGATCTTTTAGCTTTCTCAGCACTGTAACGCTTGTTTCCTCATCTTGCCCTTGACAGAGGAGCTTGTCACCCTCACACAGTAATTATACCAGAGCTGACATCTCTTCTTTCCATTGAATTATTGAAAAGGTAGAGAGGACATAAGATCCTATGTAGGGAGACACATCTCTGTGGCCTTAGGGTGAAAATCCAAAATGGACACTGTTTTGTGCCGAAACAGACGACTTGCACATGATACTGTGGAGTCTTTGACTAGCAGGCAGTGTCGGTGACCTTAAAAGGCTTGAGTTGTAAATGAACAATTTACTTCTGACACAGCTTTATTTCTGAGTTTTTATTTATTTATTAAGAATTGTTTTTGCAAGCAGAGAAAATATAAAAGCTGAGAATCTTTTCTAGAGAGACACTATGTTTTCAAAAGCATGCCTTTTAAAGATGACATGTTTCTTGCTTAAATGTGCCATTTTGTCCATATAGTAACCGTAGAAAGAACATTATCAACACATCCAGGTGATTATTATTGTCCTAAAAGATGAAATAAGGTCCCAGAAATAAGTTAAGTGAATGGCAAAACTGGAGTGGTTAGATGTGAATAAATATCATTGGTCCACCATAAATCATTAGTTTTTTTGGGGGGGATTTTCGTGTTACTTTTGGTTTTCTCTTTCCCTTTTCCTACCTTTGGTAATTATTTCTTCCAAATGTACGTATGTCTGTTCCTGCATTGTTGCTTTCAATCTGCACACAATCATCTTATTATGTCATAGTATACAGGAAACAGGAGTTCTACTTGGTGCCAGATCATCTGTCTTGGTCACGGTAATCCAGCACTTCCTCCTGCTCTGTTTTGTTGCTGAATTTAGTTGCATATACTCTTTCCTTTTGTCCATCAACTATCTACCAAGTATCTAGTAATTCAGTAAATTATTTTCTTTGTCTAAAAAATATAATGTGTAGCATACTATGATATTTTCACTTGCAGTGTTACACCGAGGTCCAGCTGTTCTAAAAATGCAGTTTCTGCACAAGAATTTAGAAATTTCATAAAATATTCGGAATCCAGATGTACCTGACACACTCAACAGATCTATGCACAAAGAGCTTCAGTAAAAGGTTTAATTAATGTTAGCTATCATATTTGCATATGTTTTCATTGTATTGCCAGAGTTTCCAAGTTGAAAGCCTCTTTGCCTTTTTATTTTGTGGTAAAAACGAAAGCCTTTATTTTTAAAGAATAGGTGGATTTACCTTCCTGGTTTGCTGCAGTTGCCTTTACGGCTTTTCCTTCTACTCCGCTTCCATTAATGTGCTTGGATACAGCACTCCAAGAAGAGACAACTTTTTCAACAATTACCTTTTTTAGCTCACCCTCATTTTGAAGAGTTCAGTTTTCTCCATAACAGTGAATGCCATTTTATGACATTTCCATATCAAAATACTTTATTTCATATTCACTCTTTCAGAAAAACAAAAATTAACACATATAAATACTTGATATACTGTATATCACTCTCTGTGTAATTAAATTACATAGTGACCATCTGTGAACTAAATTCAGTGATATCCTAATTTATTTTGGCCCATTTAGATGTATCACAAAAGACTCTGAACCTACAAACAGCTAAAGCATGTCTACACAGTTTCTTGAAAACTATTGTAATAGTGTTAGCAAACAGCTTTGCAAAGCTGGCCATTTAGCTTCCTGGGTTTTAATGTAAAGATGGGGGCTTTTTGATTTTCAGTTCTTTATAAAAAACCCAACAAGGTCATTATGTGTCTATAGAATATGGCCTTGCCATATTCTCTATTGTCATAGAGATGGCTTTGCTCTTCTGGTTACCTGCAGCGGCTTGCATGCCAGACCTGTGGGAAAGAATGAAGACAACAATAATTCTAGCCTTAATGAAACCCTCCTGCAAAGAAAATTGTTTATTAATTAAATGTACTCAATGAAAGGCATTTCATTACCCACGCTTTCCAGCAAAAAACCTTTTACCTTGTGCCTTTTCGCAGCCAACTCCTGGACTGCTTAGTTACCATGGCATCATGGGGATTATAATTCAACCACCACTGTCCTTCATCCTTCCTTCTCTCTGCACGCCAGTTCTTATTTGATTTCACATTTAGAGTGAAGGCTCTATCTTTCAAGATGCTGGGTGAAAGGAGACTGCCTAACTAAATAAACAAATGGTCCCATGTTTTACAATGGCCCAAGAAAGAACACTTATGGACAAATTATTCATAAGGCTAAACCAAAATTTACACAGTAATAAGACTGTGATTAAAATTCCCCAAAAGCAACAATTGAAGCCATGTCAAGGTCAAGCTTTAAATCATGTGTTTTATTTGAATGCTTTGAAAATAATATAGCAAATGAGGTTACATAATCGGTTAAATGATATAATCTTGAAAGACTGTGCTCAAGGGTTTGGCATATTTTTTTTTTTGGCTGAACATTTTTCACGCACATAGAGACACACACAAACAATCTTTTCTTCTCTTCTTTTCGCTCTGCGCTGTCTTCCACTGAGGAAATTATTAGACGAAGAAGAGGTGACATGTAGGAGAATGCACAGGATAGGTGGCCTCAGTTCAGTGCCTCCATCTCCAACCCCGACAGAGCAGTGAATGGTCCGCACTCACAGCTGTCCTGGACTCACTCAGCCAAGCACACCACGGTTCTGCAAAACAATGCAATATGCTAGGATGCTAAGATGCGTCCCACAATGTAATTTTCTTCTAGGGCTATTTACATGCAAAACAACGCGACCTGTTGCTGTGACTCTAGACAGCTTACTGGTGACTACCAGGCCAGATGAGTAACACAAGAGAGCAGGGAAGCAGAAATTGGAATCCATTTTTGCAATCAGACAGAATGTGTGTGTGGACACACTGGATCATTTCAATTACCTGTTTGAATTTATCAACAAGTATCTGAAAAAATTGTCTGTAAAAAATGTGTTTTTTTTATAAAGTGCAGGAATTCAACAAAAATCAGACAGAATATTTTTACATGAGATTTTTACAAGACCTCATGTAGAAAGGTTGATGACCTTAAGAATGAAAGGAGTTAAAAACAATTCCATTAGAAAAGATTTCTGCCTCACAGAATGCATAGTAATGTATAGGTTATAATTATCTAGGTTACAATGCAACTTCTAACAAACCACAGATACCCAGATTGAGATTTCAAGAAAAAAAGATCTGCTCCATCACTACTAGATGATATATATATTTAACTTACGCTGCAGATGGCACCACACGTTTCGAGCAACAAAATTTAGCATTTTGGTTCTTTAAAAGTGAAGCCCTTTCAGAAGGGTATCAAAAAAACAAAAAAGTAAAAATTAGCATATTGGCTTGTAATTTGTCATATCCAGCTGGGTTGTGCATCGCTGGTCTGAGGCCCATACAATATACACCTTTATTCAATTGATTTGAAAGCTATGAATAGAAAATTAAAGCAAACCACAACATATGATTCATCAGCGTCATCATTTTAGGGTGCACAAAGTGGGATTCAATGTGATTTAGTTTAAATCACAAATTTAGAGCTACGTACCCTAAAGCAGAATGTTTGAAAACTACAGAGAAAATGGCACTCCACGCATTTACAGGATTCTTATTTAGTGTGGAAAATAGTCTATTGCTATATAAAAAGAGCCTTTGAACAGCCATAACAGCATATTTTTCATCTTTAATCGAGGAGAATAAAAATAATCCTAGGTTTCTTTTTAATACAGTTGCCAAACTCACACAGGATCATAGCTCTGTCGAGCCACCCATTCTCCCAGCTCTTAGTAGTGACAACGTCATGAAATTTTTTATAAATAAAATAGACTCTATAAAAAATAAGATAAATGGGAACCTTCCCAATATGCTTGTTTCTTCCTTAGTTAATGAGGCAGCGTCAAAAATGGTTGAACCTAATATATGCTTGAACTGCTTTAATGCAGCTGAACTTTCAGATCTACTAAAATTATTTGCTTCATCAAAACCTTCAACTTGCATGTTAGACCCAGTCCAAACTAAACTTTTAAAAGAGGTTTTCCCTTTGATTGCTGCTCCAATTTTAGATATAATGAATCTATCCTTAGTAAATGGATATGTACCACAGGAGTTTAAGATTGCTGTAATTAAACCTCTATTTAAAAAACCATCTCTTGATCAAAACGACTTAATTAACTATAGACCGATATCTAATCTTCCCTTCTTATCTAAAATTCTTGAGAAAATAGTTGCACATCAGATGTGTGAGCATTTTAACAATAATGAGCTGTTTGAACAGTTTCAGTCGGGCTTTAGAGCTCATCACAGCACTGAAACAGCTCTGGTGAAGGTTACTAATGATATTCTCATAGCCTCAGACAATGGACTGGTGACCATTCTGGTCCTGTCAGATCTCAGTGCTGCCTTTGACATTGTCGATCACAATATTATCATAGAAAGGCTTCAAAGTGTCGGTATAATAGGAACAGCACTAGGCTGGTTTAAATCTTATTTGTCCAACAGATTTCAGTTTGTTCAGGTAAACAATGGATCTTCCTCGGCCTCAATGGTTAATTGCGGAGTACCACAGGGTTCGGTGCTTGGGCCGATTCTTTTTACTATATATATGCTTCCTATTGGTAAAATAATTAGGCAGCATGGGATACATTTCCATAGTTACACAGATGATACACAGCTATATCTATCCATAGATCCTGATGAATCCAATCAGTTAGGTAGACTACAGCCATGTCTGGAAGACATAAAAACTTGGATGACTCTAAACGTCTTGCTTCTGAATTCTGATAAAACAGAAGTTGTCGTCTTTGGACCAGAAGCTCTGAAAAAGAAACTACTTAGTCAACCCCTTCACCTGGACGGCATTAAATTAGCCCCCAGTAATAAAGCAAAGAACCTCTGTGTTATTTTTGACCAAGATATGTCATTTAGATCTCACATTAAAGAAGTCTCTAGGATTTCCTTTTTTCACCTTAGGAATATTGCAAAAATTAGAACCATCCTGTCCAGGGGTGATGCTGAAAAACTAGTCCATGCCTTTTTTACTTCAAGGCCGGATTACTGTAACTCTTTATTATCAGGTAGTCCGCAGAATACAATTAAAAGTCTTCAGTTAATCCAAAATGCTGCTGCAAGGGTTCTAATGAATAAAAGAAGTCTGACGACCCTGACTAAGATGGCATTCCAGTGGAGGAATGTTCTCTACGTCCTGCTACCAACTTCTGCTTCTGCATCAGTTCTGTTGCTCTTTCTGTGTCTTTGCTGCCTTCTCCAAACCCCAGACGGTCTCGGCAGATGACCTCTTATACTGAGCCTGGTTCTGCTGGAGGTTTCTTCCTGCTGAAAGGGAGTTTTTTCTCTCCACTGTCGCTTCATGCTTGCTCAGTGTGAGGGATTGCTGAGAAGTCACGACGCAATCTTCTGTGGTTCTTTAATTCCTAGATTAAACATTGTATTGTAATAACTTTTCTTGTAAAGTGCCTTGAGAAGACATTTGTTGTGAAATGACACTAAATAAATGAACTGAATTGAATTGAAATCATGTTGACAGGACAAACCAAATCAACGACATCATAATAAGAAGAAATCTTCATAGTCCTATAGGGAAATTTGTCTTGGGCAGTTGTCAACAGATAAAAACTACAGTTAGACCAATAAAAACAAAAAAAAATACAGACAACAGTGCTTCCCCATCTAATCTCCACATTTAACATATATCCTCCTTGTCTGTTTATCCTACAGAGGTGCCAGCCTCCTACTTTTGTATCAGCTCATATTAGATAAAGCATAATAATAATAATAATAATAATAATAATAATAATAATAATAATAATAATAATAATAATAATAATCTGCCTTGTATTCAAGTAATGACTAAAATGCAGCAGATTAATCCTAATTATGTGCTTTAATAAAACACATTTTAAGATGCATATTTTGTTAGCATTTTTTGTGAACTTTAATAAAACTTTACTTGCAATGAACAATAACACTGAGGCTTAGTGCAAATTCCTAAAGCCTGTCAGGCTACAGCTGTGATTCACAGTAACTCAGCAGTAAGCAGTAAAGTGCATTTTCTATATCATGAACAATGAAACTAAAATTGGCTTTCAGAAAGTTTTCTTTTATAACTTCTTGCTTTATAATTAACTGAACTAGCATAAGTATCACTGATGAAAGTTAACTATAATGACACTGAAGTAGCTCAGCTGTACCAACAATTCTGTTCCTTCTGGCTCTGGAAAGATTAAAAACATAACATGATGGAGATATTAAAGGCCCGGGGTTAATTTATATTTCGCTGATGTGTGCATTTTTATGCATGACCATAAAGCCCCAAAATAAATTGGGTGGTTCATGTTTTCATGTTTTTATTATTAAATTAATCCAACTATCAATATGAAGGTTTGAAAACAGACACATCTAGCTTTAACATTCAAGGCTGTGTCTTTTCACATTTGATCTATCTATAAACTTGCATATTGTACAAATGCTTCAGTACAGAACAATAAGAGTTGGCAATTTTGTCTTCGTGGAGCCTTTTCCGAACCATTGTAATTTTTGGAATTACCACAGGACACTGTGATGGACTGGCGACCAGTCCAGGGTGTACCCCGCCTCTCGCCCACTGGCAAAGTCATTTAGACTACCCCTCTTGAATACCAATAGAATCCCTACAGAACAGAAGATAATGGTAATATTCATGATACATTTCTCAACAATACACATCATCAAATCTGTGTGTTAACCTCCTACTCCATCCTATCGTAACTTGCTAACAAGACACCAAGATACATGAGCTCCTCCATTGGCAGTATAAATCTTAGAAACATGAATTTACACTTAGCTGACTGTCATCCTGTCCACTTAGGTCATAGCATAAAGATACCCACAGAAAGCAAAGATGTGGTTCCGAAAACAGACAAAATACTGTCTATAATTACCCATTGAAATCCTACCACAAACAAAATCAGAGAAAAGTGAAAGCTCTGGCAGAAGGCAATTCTCATTAGGAACAAGTAAAAGATATTGCAGAGAATATGGACACAGGTCTCACCAGGTAGCTCAGACTACATCAGGTCTGCCTATAAAAAAACCTCAAAGGATTTTGTGAAATACCTACTTTGGATCTACAAAACACACATGGACAGAAAAACTTAACACTTCCCAGTAATTCCACGAAGGTAAAGATCTGAAAGGATACAGTACCCTGTGCTTTCTTTTTCATTATCCACGAATCAGAGCTGCAGAAAATCATCTGGAGTGACTATCACAAGATGCAAACCATGCAATTATATTAGGCAAAGCATAAAATAAATCAAGATATGTCTCTGCCGTTAAATGTCTCATAATTCCTTTGTCTCAGCTTGGCAGAGAAATACAAGCAAAGAAAGTTCTGCTGCTTTGCACGTACTTATCTCATGACCTTGTAAACGCAGTAAAGATATCCCCGCTTTACAAAGCTAATTGGTTGACATGTCAGAGGATATTTAGCAGCTTAGTAAATCACACGTGTCCATTGATTTTTTCCCCCCTCCGCTGCCTTGATCAGACATTATATTGCCTAATCCAGTCAACAACTCCATTGTTGCGAATCCTCAATGGAGTCTTGGGGAAAGGAGGAGTAGAGAAGACAAAGCAAGTCAGAGAGATGGAGAGGGAGAGCAGAGAAGTGATTAAGATGCACTAGGGATGGGAAAGAGGTAAATTAAACGGGTAGTGTATAAGAACAAGAATCAAACAAGAACGTTAATACCATCGGATGAATCTGTAAGCAGGGGAGTGTGCAACTAGTGTCCTCCATACACCTTGTGTGCATAGACAGGAAGTTTTCATGCAGCTGTATGCCTTCACATGTTTCTATGATTTCCTGTTGTGCTGATGTAGAACTGCTGTGCCAGATGAAGCATCAACACAAAGGGTTGTCTTGTGGCATCTGCTGTTAGCTTTAAGCTTGACTTCCTCCAACTCTAATCTGAGAAGGTCAAGTTTAAATGTTTGGATACTTTTCAGAGGTACATGCACATGATAAATAAAAGCTCAAAACATTAGTTTCACTTGAAACGTGTACTTTGATGGTGACTATGCTTGCTTTATTTTTTGTGCTGCTTCAAGACCAGTAGACCAGTAAGCCTACAATCTTTCTGATCTTTCAATACTGTTGCTATGGAAACTATGTTTGTCATGTTATACAAATACAGACATATATTTTTTATAACCTTGGCTGACTTGCCGAATTTGTCAATCTCTCTCTCCGGACCACTCTGCACTGTGGTCTGCTTCAGTCAAGGCTTTTTATTATTATTATTGTGTTGCATTAATTTAGTGAGGTAGGCCTATGTCCTTTTTGATGCATCTTGTTAATAAAACAACACAAATTTAAAGACCTCCAGCACTACAACCACAAGAGAAAATCATCCATAAAACCCTGCCTGTGTTATTTCCAGAATACAGAGTCTGTTCTTACATGACAGGACTTTCATCTAAAGATTAAAGCTCTTTTTTCTTTTCATCGTCATAGGAAGGATCCCTAAAGGAAACAGCAGTAAGTTATAAAATAAATCCAGCTAGCAAGAAAAGGGTTCTGATCTCTTCTACAGCAAATAAAGAGTTTTTAACCGAAGCTTAAACAAATTACTGCATGAAGTCAACTTAGTTTAACAAACTAAAATGATCTAGCAGCTCAAACACCAAATTGAAAAGAGTATTATTTGAATCTGTCATCCTTTAAGTAAATTTGAGGATAGGGGCTCGGACAATGCTTTGCAGAAGTCTCGGTACCCAGTCAACCTTTTTAAATTCTGTCAATAACAACCATAAACTGCTCAATAATGTAATTCCTTACAGCTTTCTTTCAACAGTGACTTTCTTCTTGTCACCTCTTCATGAAAGCCACATTTGAAGAATGCACAACTAATGTCAACAGATTCTTCCATTCAAGCTGTGGATTTCTGTAGCAGAGGAGTGGAGGCACGCAGAGGCATTATCTGTCGATGTAAGGGCTCTTCGACCGGTACGCAAGAATGCATGGAGTAGAGACCAATTTTTAAATTATCCATCGAATGCAATGGAGAGTCCACGTCTGTGATTGGTAAGCCCAAGTTAGACCAAGATAATTTCACCAGAACAGTGCTCTTTTGTCAATGTAATTAGTAGTTAATACAGCTTTTAGGCACTAGATGCTTTCTTTTGAAGACCAGTTAATCTAAAATGGTCTATTATTAATTTTGAAATCCAGGAGGTGTAGAGAAGAACAAAACAGACCCGTGTGTTTGTTTACGAGAATTTCAAGAGTATTCAACAAGGTGCACTTCTAGTAAAAAAGCTTTCCAGGTCAATCAAAACTCACCCTTTATCGGCCTTTGCTCCTACAAGCAGTTGTGAACCAGAGACTTCACACCCGCCAGAAAAGGTCTGCACCCCCTGCTCCTGCAAGAGAATTCCTTTGCAAAACTGAGACAGCAACGTAGAAGTATACAAAGAAAAATGTCTCTCTCAACATGTATGCATGTGGGTGCAAACTGGCAAATGGATAAGCATGAACTGGGCTAAAGTAATACCTTCCTTGCCCGGCCAGTTAGATAGCTCTACTTCAGTCTCCGAAGATGATTTCAGATGTTTGTTCTCCAATGTTCTCTAATAAAGCACTTGAGGATTCACAGAACAGATGTGTTATACTAAGCTTAAATTACTCACAAGTGGAGTCTAATTACTAATTAATTTTATTTACAGGTATTAGAGTTAAAGAAGCTGAAAAAAGTTCTACACTTTTTAGAATTTAGTTTGTAAAACAATAAAAATCCCATCTAACTTTTCTTCTCTTTAGAATTACCAACCTTGTTGATCTATCACATAAAATCCCCCAAAAAGCGACCTAATTATTAAAAACAATGCCGAACGTAATTTAAAATGAAACATATTTGACTAAACAGATTACCTTACTGACCTGACAATTATAAAGTGGATTTTTACTTAAAATTTTCATTGAACTCCTTTGTTTCCATTGTAAATTGGTTTGATAATCCTCACGTTGTGAATTACAAACAAATGAATGCACTGGAATTGAGTTGCTTTCAATGAAGAGTAACAAATTTCTTCCCCACACTTTGGCTTGTCTAAACATTCATATCTGCAGTGAGCTTCCACTCTACCTGGGAAACATCTTCACATCAAGCTAACTCCCTCACTGTTCTGATACCACCGCTAATCACAGCTTGGCTCATTGTTTTCCTTCAGGCTGACCTCGCTGAACTCACCCTGATACCTAGTGGTGCAGTATTTCAGCATCTTCTCACACCAGCTTACTGCTCGGGAGCACAGCTCTCACTAAGCAGGGTTCGGTATGCAGGAACGCTGCCGCTTTCAAGTGCCCAGCAGCATATCATTTCTGCTGTCTTCCTCTGCTCACCATGCTGTGTTTGAGAGCTCCAACAAGCTAAAGGCGCAGCAGTTGTTAACTCTTCTAGAGCTGGGATACACTTGACTTCTGCATCTTATTCTTCATAAATTGTTGAAAAAAATTAGACTTCATAGCTGTATGCAAGACAACTTTATTTATATAGCAAACTTTCAACAACAAGGCAATTCAAGGTGTTTTGGGGGATTAGGGGATAAAATAAAAACAACAGTAAAAGCATAAAAAACGACATTAGAGACACATAACATATGAAATTTTTAAACATATGACATTCCAGTTAGGCCTAAACAGTGGTGTAGTTAGTTGCACTGCTGCCTTGTAGCAAAAAGGTCCTATGTTTGAATCCCGGCCTTGGGTCTTTCTGCATGGAGTTTGAAAGTTATCCATGTGCATCTGTGGGTTCTCTCCAGGGCCCAAAAACATGACTGTTGGGTTAACTGGTCTTTCTAATTTGTCCTTAGGTATGAGTGTATGTGTGCATGGTTGTTTGTGGATCTCTGTGTTGCCCTCCGATGGACTGGTGCCGTGTCAAGGGTTTACCCACGTCCTGCTTGATGATTGTTGGACATAGGCACCAGCCCCCCTGCAACACTGCATAGTTTAGACAGTATATATAATGGACGGATGGACATTCCAGTTATCATTAATTGCTCAAAGGCAACTCTGCAAAGAGAAAAAAAAAAACTCTGGCTCGGTGTTGCAGCATTAGGCAATTATGCTCCCAATCAGGGATGCAACGATACCACTTTTTTCAAACCGATACAATACCAATACTTGGACTATTTGCTCCAAGTATTTGCTGAGACAGAGTATGAATGCCAATACTTCTATCACACTTAAAAAAGCAATGGATTAGAAGACAGGTTTAATTTTCTTCTCTGCATGGTTTTTTTTAAAATGATGGTGAATTGGATAAAAAATTAAATATTAATAAGAATGACCTTTTTTGGGACCTTTTTTATGCTATGATCCTATAGCTGAATTTAGCTAATTGTATTTTATTAATTAATGTTCTCTGGACTACGATGATAATTTTTGGTTTAACATGTATGTGAGTTCTGTCAAACCATTCTAAATCCAGTTTTCCAAGTGCATTCTGCACATTCTGTTGTTGAAACTTTACTTACGTCGCCGTCAAATCAATGTTTTTCTGTTCACATATGGATTTTTTTACATAATTGGAAAGCTAATATACTTGTGATGCCAATGGTGTATGCCAATCAAGACTACAATCATATCTGTACACACAGCAAACTTTTGCCAAACCACTAATAATAGACAGAAACGAGCCATCTTGAACAAAAATGGTCAAATTAACGTCCTTCAAAAAATGTGTTAGTCCATTACAACTCTGGTGTAGAAAAGCTGACATCATCTGCCAATGAAAATCTTTTATTTTATTTTTCATTAGCATGCTCATTATTAGCCTACAAATAACACATCACCCTTCTTCTTCTTCTTCTTCTGCTTCTTCTTCTTCTTCTTCAGATTTTATTGCGTTTGACTAATGAACTTTAGGTACATTACTGCCACCTTATGGAGTGGAGTGAGGACCAGCATAGTTCTAATGCCTATTAAGTTAATACCTGTGACTCATAAATATCAAAGTATTATCTTGACAATTATCACCCAAACTCTTTCTTAAAATGCCTTCAATCTTTAACTGTGAATCTGTGAAGTTAGAGTTTAAAGGAAGACTATTCTTGTTTGCTTTTGATTAAACTGCATAATAAAGAGGTGTGAATTCAAATTACTTTTTGTAAATTTCCTCAGTTGAGTTGCACTTGTTTGATCAGGTATGAAATAGATAGAGTTTTTAAATTAACGCATGGCGATTTACACTGATCATATAATTGCAACATTGTTGTAAAAAGTGACTTAAAACGACTCAAAGTTTCCATATTGGGACTTGATTTGAAACTTTCCTGTCTTGAGTTAAGACTAGACTCGGACTTGCCTGTTTTGACCTGAGACTTGACTCTGGACTTGAGGATAATGACTTAAGACATACTTGAGTCTTGTAAAACAATGACTTGGTCTCACCTCTAATGAATAATAGAGTTCATGACTCATTAAAGGTTCTATGAAGTCAACTGATCTCTCAACATTTGCTTGTTGCAAATACTCCTAAGAACACATCAACTAAGAACTGTATCAAATATAAATAAGTGGGTGAAAGAAAACATTTAGCCATATGACATACCATTTAACTCCAACAGGCACAGCATAGATGTTGACCAATCAGATGAAAACAAAACTGAATATTATATGAAGAAAAACTAACATTGTGAATGACCTTGAACACATGATCACAAAAACCACCGTGGTGGCAGCATCATGCTGAGGGGATTTTCAGCAGTGATGCTTTATATGTAAAAGAAAATACAGAGTTATCGAAACTGGGTGAAGTGGCTATTTTAGTGTTTTCAGCCGTACTGAATCTCAGCTAAACAGATAAGCTCTGATCAAGCTGAAGCTGGTAAGAGAATATGGTAAGATGGGTGGAGCTGATTTCAGGTTTAGATCACTATTCATATGTCAGATTAGTCCAGTCCAACCCCAAAACTAAATCAAATTAAAAACCTGTAGAATAACTTAAAATCTATTCATGGTCTTACACATTAATAAATAAATGGCATCAAAACCCACTTTTGAGATTTTCATCTCATTAGAAGAGTTGAATAAAACAACCATTATTCTAAAAAAAAAAAAAAAATTGGTGAACTGCAATAAGGTTTGAGGTTATGACAAAGTATAAACAGATTCACCCGTTATCATTAATTAAGGCAATAAGTAGTCTCTATGTTGTAATTAGGGATGTCCAGATCAGGTTCTTTTGCCCTCGAGGAGAGAATGCATACTTTTTTTTTAAATTACAGCAAAGAAACAGATCCAGGATGTTCCTTATTTTTTATTTAATTCCCCTTATTTTAAAATTTAACAATTCTGTTAACAAACAGATAACTTTTGTGAGGTAGCTTGAATAATCAAGTAGTAAAAAACATAAATTGTTCAGGTTTGGACTTTTAGTGCCAAAAAAAATAAAAAAGTCTATAAACTTAATAATGAGAATGTGTATACACACAGTATCAGGGGTCGCGTATCGGTTCTTGGTATCAGTTAACTGATACCAATACAGTACAAAGGAAGAGTATCTGCACCGATACCCAAAAGTAGTATCGGTATTGTTGCATCCCTAATAAATACTATTGAATATGTTTTAACTCGTGGGACAACTGCTAGAGAAAGGCAATAGCGCCCCCCACATAGAAACAAACAAGTCTAGTGTGACCTGTGATACATATATATCCGAGTCTTGATTGGGAGGTAATGTCCCATTCCAAACAGTCTAAAACCATGTGATCAGGCCAGATTTCAGATCACGTGATTAGAACTGGATATCCCTAGTAGTGATCCCAACTATTACACAGGTATTCAGAGGTCATGTTGGAAATCTAGAAATGAGCCAACAACAGTTAAAACAACTGCAGTTTAATCAAATGAAAGTTTTGTTACCAGGCTGCTGGTGAGTGAATTCAGCTATTTGATTCAGATATGTTAGGTGAGAAATGCATCTAAATGTTGCAGGGTGGTAGATCTCAATGACTGAACTGGAGCACCCCTAATTTAAGGAGCAGTGTCTTCGGTTTCTTTGTGGTGTGACAACACTAAGCAAAATTTAAGTTGATCTAAAAAAGGACAGCATTTGGTGTTACAGTATGGAGTGTTGCTGTGTTTGGAGAGTGTTGAGAAAAAGATGCAAAGACACTCATCTGGCCCAGTTCTAGTGTATATCAAGGTGAAAGAGTGGCTAAGGAAATGCTTTATCCGCCTAATTATAGAGTCTGAAAGTCGTTAGTCTGCAACTCATTTAGATAGACAAACTCTCTAAGACCACGTCCACACTAAGCCGGATAATGCCTTAAACGTATAAGTATTTAGTCTACACCCCCCTATCGTCCACACTAAGGCGGCTTTGTTTGTGGTCTGTGGTCGGATAAGTATTAGCCGGGTAAGAGAGCCGTCTAACTGTTATCTTAACGGATAAATGAGCACGTCTGGACGCAACTTGTCCGGTCCCCGGCTAAATCAGAGCAGCGACGTCAATCAAATGCTGCGTCCTAAATTGATGAGGACAACAACGCGACAGCATATAATGACAACAGCAAAGATGGAGACGAGTCTCCCTATGCTATGTTTTTCCCCGCGCATGCCCAGTACATGCATAGGTAGACATTGGATTGAGCAATCATGGGACCTTAAACGGACCGTAAACGGGGCGTAAATGCTCGTGTTGAGTGGATAACATTAGGCGTCTAACTCCCCGTATAACCTTATCCGGCTTAGTGTGGACGTAGCCTAAGTGACTGTAGTGTTATGCTGCATAATTTTACCTGCAGTCAAACTAAACTTTTTTTGAACCTGCATCAGTAGCTGCAACCACGGTCTGACTTGTTTCACTGTGTAAAACCCCACTTTACAGATGTTTTAAAAACCAGTCTGCCTCACTTATTTCTACAAACTTAGACCCCTGCTGCTCCCATTCATTTTTTCCTTTTTTCCTAATAAAAGTGAAGGCAGTTCATAGGCAGAAGCAAATCATTTGACTCTGCATGTGTCCTTTGAGATAAGGCGCCATGTTCATACCAGAAATTTCTTGTCTTTAGAAGGGTAGAAATAGAAAGGAAGAGCGAGCGAAGACGAAACAAAAACGCTCTCAGAAGTCTAAAGCATACAGCAGCACGTGCCTAATTTTGAAGCTGGAGGATAGATTGCAGAAATAATTTATGTTTTATTTAATTTGTCACAAACATACAAGCTTGGAAGAATTTGCATACAACTAACTCTGCTTTCGAATTTACTTGTACTCCAGCTTATAAAATCGACGCCATGGGTCTGTGTTTATTTCGCCTTTGATGACCCTCTCCTTTTGATCTCTGCAATACATTTTCCTGTGCAACAAAAGGACACAGACGTGATTGATAATGCATGGATTCTCTGCCGGCTGCTGTGGTACTGCTTTGGTTCCCATCAATACTGAATTAACGCAGCTGATCAAATGTAGGCCAGCCCTCGTTCTGCAGGGTTAGGAAGAGGCTTGTGATGCTTGAAACGATTGGTGAGACCTTACAGTTGCAGCATACATACACACACACACACTTGGAAATCAAAGCTTTCTAGATCTTACTGAGACAAAGTCTTCCATCGTTCTGCTTCAGGCTGCAAGTGGGAATCTCACCGACAATTTCTTTATACTACAGAAGGACTACAAGAAAGCATGCATGTGAGTGTCGGCTGCAGATGCCTGCTCATGTACAGGTATAGACTGGATGTAAAGTTCTCAGTCAGCTTTGGCCTTTCCATGCTGGGACTTCAACACCAAGCTGTCCCTGGCACATACACAAACAAACATCCTCTGTGAGCTTCCTTTGTCTCTTCCTCCTGGTCTGTTCTTTTTCTCTGCCTCCGTCCCGCAGCGCAGCTAGAACATGCATTTATTATTCATTTAGCAACTAGCTGGATGTAGAGCCTTGTCAAGAACTGAACCCACCACAGCGGCGAGCAGAGGACAGCAGAGAGCGTCAGGGAAGGGGGATGGGGGGAGGAAGAAGAAAGGAGAAAGAAAAAGGGACAAGATCGAAATATGAAGACAATGTGGTATCTGGTGGTTCTAGGTGGATAAACAGCTGACAATACACCAGAGCAGAGAAATGGAACAAACCCATTACATCTCTGTTAGGATAGAGTGCACTCCGTACTCTCTTTTCCCGCCGGGAGTTGAGCTGACAACTTTACTCTTCTCTCTTTTAAAGTCAGTGGAAATTGTCTTTGAAGTGGCGGGTAACCTCTTGCCTCAGTGCTATCACTGACGCTAAACCAAAGCAGAATATTTAAAATCACAGCTGCCGCAGATTGGCTATCCTTCTACCCCCATGGACCGATCTGACTTGTGTTCTCTCCTCTCTCAGTTGCTTAAAAGTCTTTGTGGTGGCCAGAGAAATAACTCTTATTTTGAATTAGTCAGTGTGGGTAACAAAGAGGCAATGTAGGTAGGTATGAGAATACTTAACAGATTCATTAAACTAGGTGTTACGTAAGCAAATATCATGGCTTTGAGACCACATTTTTTCCTCATACTTTCCCAAAAATGTATGTCTTCTTAATGAGATCCACAAGATAGTGCAGGAGGAGATAAAAGAAAGATGCTGGAAGCTATGCTGGGTTGCTTTGTTGATAATTCAGGTATTACGACTTCTTAAGCATGAGTCTTCTTGGTTTTAGTAAAAATATCCCAGTAGACAGATATTCTCCCTGGGTTGTCTTTAATGATTATTTCCATGTGACACCTTGTGTACTGTTCAGCTGAGAGCAACAGAATACCCATGACTGAATAATGACCTCTGTTAAAAAAAAAGGTTGATAGGAAGATCAGCAGCCTGCAGCTAGTTGTTTTCTTCTGATGTATTTAAAACAGCTTGTCATGGTAAAACAGATACATACTGTGTACAACAACAGAGATTGATCCTGAGAATGACAAAGCTGGATCTTTATCAGAATCAGTCAAAATAAAACATTTTCACTGCATCTTTATTTTATTTTATTTTACTGGACATGTATAGGCCAGTAGTGGCAAAAAGCCTCAGGCAGAAGAAGAACCACACTTTTCCCTCATTAATAAGAAACCAATTTGAAAATATTTCTGGTTGTGACAAATCAGAATGCGCCAAACTGAAGAATAAAAATATCCATCCATCGTCTGTACACACTTTTCCCTATAGAATGGGGGGGTGATGCCTAGCTCCAGTAGTCATACATGTCACCAGAACATCACAGGCCACCACAGAAACACACAGGACTGACAATCATGCACACAGACATTCATACCCAGTAGCAATTACCAGTAATTGCAACCAGTAGCCAGTTAACCCAACAGTCATGATATTGGACTGTGGGAGGAAGACAGGACACAGCATTCAACCATTCTTTTTTACTGCAAGTTAACAGTGCAGCACTAAAGAAATTAATCATGAAAAAATGTCTGTTTTGAAATTACTGATAGCAAATTATGAATATACCCAAGATACGCTGAAAGATATGATGTAATGTTAATGAGTGAAACTAAAGAGAGTTTAGTCAGCAAACTCATACTGTACTTATACTGTACTGTAATTATTGTTGCTTAGGCATGGCCTTCCTCCCACCATCAAAGTATATCCAGGGTTTTGGAGGTTTGGGCCCTTTGTGCCGGGTGTAGCCCGCCAATCAACCCCTTTATATATATATATACATACATATTTAATATGCTATTTTAAAACGTTTAGACAATAAAAAATAATTATTTCACATTCCTAGTCTAATACGTTGTTTTTTCTTGTTAAAGTTACCATTACTATACTGCCTCATATGCATTTGTAGGAAGATCTTATCTGAAGCAGTTGGAAAGGGGCATGATAAGAACTCAAAGTGAGATCTGCAAGTGCCAAGTGTAAGAAGTGAAATTAAAACAGAGATAAAATTATTAATAGATCATGATAAACAAGCTTCATAAGGCCCAGAAGAAGCTTTGTATTGCAAGCTGTCAGTATTTAGTGTCAGGAGGTGTACTGTGCAGATGAAAGTCGGTTATTTTGTTTATTCCTACTGAGATGGAACACATTTTGAATCTCATCTGATCCTTAAAGTGTTTATTGCTAATACAGCTGACACAATCAGTTTCATTTAGGGCAGTAAAGTAACCTCAGCTCCTGCAGCTCAGTTTTTTCCAGCACAGTGAAGTGCAGGTTGCAGGTTAGAGCCCCCCTTAAACCACTGTTTAGATAAATACATTAGGAAGCATTAATAAAGAAAAAAAATACTGGTGTTTAAATTATTTTAGCTTTTGGAGTAATTTTTGTTTAGAAGATTTAACCTCCATCCACCAGACCAGAAGTGATGTGGCAGAAGGGAGTGCTCTAGCCTCAATTGATAGAAAACAATGGATTTTAATGCCGAGTTTGACACAAAAGAAACTTTAAACATTTACATATAGTAAGAAATGAATAACCTTGATTACTGGATTTTTTTGTGGGTTTAGTTAAATCTGACTTTAAAACAAAAAAGTTGAGACACTTCTTCTGAGTGAGGAAGTTTATTCCTTGCATGTGATGAGACAAAAATCAGCATAGCAGGGTCTGGTCAGTGTCTGCCTGAAACCAAGCATACCACATTGAGTGCGTTTACATGCAGCAAGAGAAAGTGGAATTATAACCTTAGTCCGACTGAATTCAGACTTTTGAAATGCATGTATACACCTTAGTCCGGCTTGAATCTAACTGAAGTAGAATTTCAGAAGCTCAACTAAGTTACCAAGATAATGCATTTGAGAATATGACTTCTCTGTAACCAATCCCCCCGCCCCCTCCCATATTCGCACACCCCCACGGGAAGTTAGGAGAGTGCGACTCAGCAACAACACAGCAGTATTATAAGTAAAGTATGGCGGCTAATACAAATGTAAGCAGCAGATCAGTGCATGTTTGGATTGACGAAGGTACCATGCATTGTGATTGTGCATATCCTGCTTTGACTCCGTCTGCTTCATTCCCGCCAGCCTCAGTTTACTGCCTGAGTACAGCCTGTAGCTAACAGCTATAAAGCTAACACGTAGGGCCGCATGTCACCATCTATCATCAGGGAGTATAACGTACTACACTTAAAAATTCGATTTTCTGAGTGACATGGAAACTGGAACCAAGCTCTTAAAAGGTGGCAAGCCCTTAGTCCGATTACTCCAAAAAGGCTTGAAACACCACCAAAAGGACCAAGAAAATAGGAAGGATGTCTGGGAAGATGCCTTTTTTATTGTGATATTCAGATTGGGCTTTTGTTCCACTCTAGAAGGCAAGGCAATTTTATTTATATAGCACACTTTCAACACATGATTCAGTGATAATGATACCAAATACATGGTTACAGAAGCATGATTAGAGAAAAACAGACACAATCAATAAATAATAAAAGATGATGTTAGGAACAAATTTATGCAACATAGATTAAAACAGATAAAACACAAATTTATGCAATATAGAATAAAAACAGATAAAACACAATAGATTAAAAATGAAATAAATAAAAAATAAGAATAAAAATTAAACCACAAGAATCAAATAGTGATCAGAAAGCGCAATTTAGGGCTCAAAGACAGCTCTGAATAGTAGAGTTTACTCTTTGATTTAAAAGAGCCTAACGATTCAGCATTTTTGCATTCTTCTGGAAGTTTGTTCCAGATATGTGGAGCACAGAAGCTGAAAGCTGCCTCTCCCTGTTTAGTTCTAATTCTAAGAATGTTAAATAGACTCGAGTTGGAGGACCTGATTGGTCTGTTGGGTTGGTATAGTGACAGCAGATCTCCAACATACTTTGGTGCTAAACCATTCAGTGATTTATAAACTAGTAGGAGTATTTTAAAGTCTATTCTCTGCGCTACAGGGAGCCATTGTAAGGACTTAATAACTGGGGTGTTGTGTTCTACTTTCCTAGTTCTAGTGAGAACACGGGCAGCAGCGTTCTGGATCAGCTGCAGTTGTCTGATTAATTTTCCGGTAGACCTGTGAGGACACTGTTGCAGTAATCAATCCGACTAAAGATAAATGCATGGATCAGTTTTTCAAGGTCCTTCTTTGACATTAGTCCTTTAATCGTAGAAATGTTATTCAGGTAATAGAAAGCTGACCTTGTTATTGCCTTTATGTGACTGGAGGTTCAGGTCGGAGTCCATTATTTCACCTAGATTTCTTGCCTGATGAGTCGTTTTTAGTTGTATTAGCTGAATCTGTGTGCTGACTCTTGATCGTTCCTCCTTAGGTCCAAAAATAATTACTTCTGTTTTGTTTCTGTTTAGCTGAAAAGTCACGGGACATCCAGTCGTTGATTTGTTCAATGCATTCATTTAAGGTCTGGATAGAATCAAAGTCATCTGGTGACAATGTAATGTATAGCTGTGTGTCATCTGCATAGTTATGGTAACTTATCTGATTGGCTGCTATAATCTTGGTTAGTGGGAGCATATAGATATTGAACAGGAGGGGTCCCAGGATGGAGCCCTGGGGGACACCACATGTGATTTCTGTTTGTTCTGATGAGAAATTTCCAATGGACACAAAGAACTTCCTATTTTTGAGGTAAGGTTCGAACCACTGAAGTGCTGTAACAGTGAGTCCGACCCAGCTCTCTAATCGTTCCAGTAATATTTTATGATCAACAGTGACAAACGCTGCACTGAGGTCCAACAGAACCAGAACTGTGGTTCTGGCGCTGTCTGTATTTATGCGGATGTCAATGAAAACTTTGACTAGGGCAGTCTCAGTGCTGTGATGGGCACGGAAACCAGACTAAAAATTATCTAAGGAGTCGTTCATTGTCAGGAATGTAGTTTACTGTTGAGATACAGCTTTTTCAAGCTTTGTTAATTATTTGCATCAGATTGGACTTAATGACAGGGAGAACTTTCTTTAAAAAAGGTGTGGGTAAGATATCGAGGCAGCAAGGGGAGGAGTTTAGCTGTTTAATAATTTCATCAAGATTTGATTGATTTAGTTTTTTGAAATCAGACATTTTATCTGCATTATTTTTAAGTGGTAATGATAATGTTGGTGGGTTGGTTGCTGCTTTACAGATTGACCTTCTGATTTCTAGAATCTTTTCAGTGAAGAAGTTGGCAAATTCACTACAGGCCCTAGTGGAGTGTAGCTCAGGAGCTACTGTCACTAGAGGTCTTTCAACTGTTGCGAATAGAGTCTGAGTGTTATTAATGTCCTTGTTAATGATTTCAGAGAAGAATGTTTCTCTTGCAGTTTTGAGAGTTAAGTTATATTCGTTCAGCTTGTTTTTGTAGATCTCATAGTGAACCTGGAGTTGAGTTTTCCTCCATTTTCTTTCGGCATGATGGCACTCCCTTTTTTCACTACCATGGAGACTTGTTTCTACCTGAGACTACTTTAACTTTAGTTGGAACAATGGTATCGATGATGTCTGAGACTTTAGAGAAAAAGTTATCTACCAGCTTGTTAACAGAGTGTTTGTTGGGGGGGGTTAGAGCAGTAAATTTGTTTAAAGATTTCAGCTGAGCTGTCAACTAGGGGGCGTTTTTTTACTATGGTCTTATTCTGATTAGATAGTTTAGCCGGGATCATGCTTTCAAAGAAGATGCAGAAGTGGTCAGAAAATGCAATATCCACTACGGAGATGTTAGAGATTTTCAGTCCTTTCCTAATGATTAGGTCTAAAGTGTGATCTTTTTAAAGTTCAGTGGGTTTTTTTTATATCTCCCAACACATTGAGAAAATCCCCTCCACAATGGGAACAAAGTTAACACCCCAAGATCACTCCTTATCTGGAAACAGTATCAGTGAAGAAGTAGCCTGAACAATGAGAAAAACCTGTAAACTCTGTGAAATGTTAAAGGTATTGTGGGGGTCTTTTTCTTCCAGGTGGATCACATAGAATATTGGTCCTCCACTTAGAGTCTCCACTGTGCATTCACAGATGAGACTCTAAGTGGAAAGGGCATATTCTTGGGCTGAGATTATCGTCAATAGATAGTTGATACCAGGTGCTTACCGGCGACATTGGTGTTGTATTTGTTAATCCATTTTGGTGTGTTGTGAATGTGTAGTTCTTAGTTCGTATTACTGGATCTGTTTTGTTAATGTTGTTCTGTATTATTGTTTGTTTTTGTCTGTTTAGTTTTTCCCACTTATCCGCCGTCCAACAGAGGTGGAGGACGGATGTTTTCTTGTGTTCTTTGTTTGCCTCCCTATCTTGTATTGTCGGTTCACACTTCTACTTTTCCTGTTTCTCTTCTTCATCTTTTCTTTCTTTCTTTCTTTCTTTCTTTCTTTCTTTCTTTCCTGTTTTTTTTTGTCTATAATGTCAAGAACTTAAACCCACAGTAAAAAAAAGAAGAAAAAAAAGGAAAGGTCGGTTCTTTCCTGAAATTCAGAAAAATCATCCACTATATCTTTAATTATACAACAGTTAGTTCAGACCAAGTAATTTGACTGGACAAGAGACTTTCCAATTTGCTGATATTGGAGTACAACAGCACGGGGACTTTTTACCAACAGTATCACTCCGCCATACAGGAGTTGTAATGTTTGTATTTGAAATGCTTGTGTGTAGGAAATGTTTGTGTTGCCTGGCAACAGCCTTTTCTCCCTTCCGGTTGGAACTATTTGTATTGGCGGAGCTAAATGAATGATTAAATAAACAATCAAATCATAATGACCTGTTGTTATGTAATAAAATGTGCTTGTAGAACTGTTGTATAAAAGCCATATCACACTTGAGGTCGACACCGAATCACACCAGTGCTGATATTCTGCACAATAGAACAACCTTGAGTGTGATATTGCTTAATTATACCACACTGCTAGCCTTTAAAATGTGCTGTAAAAAAGAAGACAGGAGTCAGACTTCATGAAATGACCAAGAGCTCTGACGAACACATATCTAACTGACTGACAAACCACGCGAATATTCAGGTAAGCAGAAACGTGTTTTAATCAAAGTTCTGTTCCGTTGTAATAAAGTTGATAGAATTTGGGTTCCTTTCGTCATCTCTGATAAAATTTAGACACATGGAAACAGCCTTTACAAATAGCAAAAGAGTTTTAATAGAATAGGCTAACAAACTACATTTACGATGGACCACAACCACACCAGTATTAACCTTTTGCATGCACCAAGCAGCAGAGATAGACCAGGTGGAGAACAGGGGAAGGCCAAAACATTGATAAGCTAGGTTGAAGTTGTTAGCATGCGTGCAGCAAGATAGCTCTACTGTTTCTTTTACAACCCACATATATCGTTGACTCATCTTTGAAATTACTCTTCAAAAAAACTGTAGTTAGCAGATGTTAGAATAGACTTACAATGATAAAGAGATCTTGTCTGCGTAGAGCTGAGCCTCTAAACGATCTTTGATCGTGTCTCCAGTCTGCTGCAGTTTCAGAAGCACCCGCCTCATTCGCAGAGGTAATAAACACAAATAAAGGCTTGAAAACATCAGGCTGTGAGAAATGAACCTTTATAATTCACTTTTTGAATTGAGTTACAGAAATAAAAAATGTTCGGTAATTTGAATGTATGGAATATGACTGGATATAAAGTGTGTTTGTTATAATTTGCCTATAATTAGGCAAAAAAGCTTAGAAACCACCACTTTTAGCTGTAAGTAGAAATCAAATGCAGAGACTCAGGATGAAAACCAATCAGATTTGTATAGCTGGAAGAAACACAGCAACCACACAGCTAAAAAAAAACATATGAATATGGTAGCAGTAACAAGAAACAGAATCAAACACTGGCAGGGGTGATTAATGAGTGAAAACTGGTTTGATTAAGAATGAGAAACAGATGCTGGGTAGAGTGTGAAACAGTGAAATTACAAGAAGTGCTTCAAACAAATGTGAACCTACAGTAAAACCAGACATTTTGAAACAGAAAAAATAATACTATGCTCTGCTGTGCAGGTAAAACGTTTCATTCCATTCACATTCCTTTTTAAGCTTTATTTGACAGAAAAATTTCAGTTATTTTGCCATAAATCTGACATCTGTAGGCAGCAACATAAAGACACTAAGAGCCGTTACACAACAAAAGATAGAGTAATAGCATTTAAACAAGGAGTTGTCACTTCTGATCAGTCCGTTTCCACTGATGGATAGCATGGGAACAAAAACCAGCCCTGCTGCGAGTAAAGGCCAGGCCCACGGGAGGGGCCGACCCGAGACCATGTGGCCCACCCTGACAGGTCATTAGAGAGCACGAGGGCACATCGCCGAGATCACATTATGCTGGATAAATATGTGGCATTCACCCAAACATGTGTAGCTTCTTTATAGCAATAGGCTGCCACATGGCCCAATTTAGAAAAAAGAAAAACTTGTGAGGTTGAAGATAACACGCTGTGTGTGTGAGTGAATGCACGAGTGTGTGGCATCCACTCAAGGGTTATTATGCCCCCGAGCAAGGCTAAAGACAGCTGCACAGTTGTGTAGACAGTAGAGAACAGAAAAAGGCTTACTGTAGGCCACTGCACATCACATGCTAATAAAATATTGCCTGGTGGCCCGAAAATTCAGACATCTATTTTATCAAGGGACTCATTATGCAGCACAATAAATTAATCACTTGCTCTCTCTTTTCTCTCTCTTATTGTCAGGTAAAATCATAAAGAGCTACTCTATAGTGTCTTGTGTGCATAATTTTTCATATTTTCTTATATTACAATTCCAAATTGGAATGCTAGAAGTTTATGAGACAGTACAACATAATGTATTGGGAACTAGATCAATAAAAAAAATGTTTTTTTGCTCTTGATCTCCCCCTGAGTAAATGCTGTACATTTTAGTTTGTCAAATCTAGGTATGTACATCTTTTAAATGTTTTCTTTAAAAAAAAAAAGCTCAAGACTGTCAGATTGGATGGACTGCATACATGAACAGCAGTTTTCAAATCATGCCACAGAATCTGCATTGGATTTAGGTCTGGTCTTTAATTTTTTCATGGTAATACATGTCTATGGTGTGTTCTAAACCATTCCACCACACCTCTGCTCTAGGTTTAAGGTTATTGTTTTGGATTTAATTTAACTTCTTTATCATTCTTATGTTATTAGCAGTTGTTTAAATGTTTTCTTTTTAGGTTTGCCCAATATTACAGTCATCCATCTCATAAAATCTGGTCAGGTTCCCTGTCTCAGATGAAGAAAACCTTATCCATATCATGGTGCTCCCACTATCATGTTTCATGGTTTTACTGCACACAGTGTATCATAACAAGTTACGTTTTAGTCTAACTACCACTGAAACTCCTTCTACATGTTTGCTGTTTCATGGCAAGCATTAAATGGGACATTCTATGCCTTTTTTCTTTACACCCCTTAAAAATGGCCAGACTCGAAGAAATTTGTTGAGCGTCCAACTTACAGAGCTCCGGGAGTTGATGTCACTTCTCCCAGCATTCAACAGTTCAAATTGAATTAGCGCCATAGTGGCATGCAGTTTCCCGTATGCGGCTTACCCAAACATAATGATAGTAAATATGGTGCTTACCTGTTGTCTGCCACAGCCGACGAGGGCGAGATAAGGGAAGAGAGTTTAACACGATTCCCAAGGATCCAGAATGCAGAAAACGTTGAATTATTGCAATGAAACATCTTAGCAATCAGCTAAAATGAAGCTGTGGGACCCCTGCAAGGAAAGGCTTACGCTTATGTGGTGACTACTTCATATCAGGTTCATAAACCAATGTTTCCTCAACGTTATAGAGTATTTATTTTACATGCTTTTATTAAAGGGATACCAGGCAAGTCTGAGTGTTTTCTCTACGATGCTCCCCCTAGCGTCCGTTAGTAAATTTTGCTTCAAACACACTGTCGTAAAAACAAACTGGTATCCACCCCACCCCCCAGGGTCAGGATTGCAGGATTTTTATTCTTTGTTGCCGCCTACAGCTCTGCTTCATTTACTATTATTATTCTATTCATATACTTATTGTATTGATTTGTGGCCGCCTATTGTTGCAGCCATTCTGCTTTATTTATTTAGTCTTTTCATATGGTTGTGATGCGCCACAAGTTATGATGAGCAGCGAGTGAGCAGCTAGTTACGCTGCCAGCGGAGATGTGCCAATAGGCGGCTGCATCTCCACTATATTTATTTTGCCTATTTATTTGTTTGTGATGGCCACAAGTAATGATGAGACATAGTGTTTATGTCACGTGTTTAGTGACATAAAATAAAAGTGTAGGCCATCATAATTCAACTTATATCTGTAAAGTAAGTGAGATATTGCAAGGTCTGTATCCGACTTGGAGCCTTCGGTGTCTTTTAGCTCTCGCCATTCGGTAAAAGCTTGACCAATATTGATGCGTGTGCGAGCCTTCGCTCGGTCTGAAGCTCTTTTTCTTTTCTTGGCATCTTCCGTCAAGGGTTTTTGCTGCTTCTTAGCCAACTCTGCCATCAGTTTGCCACATTCGCTAGCCGGATTTCGTTAGCCTGCCTCAGTGTTGGGGATGCGTGCAAAAAACTGATCTTGCTTCTTGCGATGTTTGAGACTTCGCGAGACTGAAGGACACCGGGTTTGGTGCACTGAACTTGCAAGTGGGATAATCTTCCTACAGGCAGTAGGGTCGGGCGAGAGAGTCTCCATTCGCCCTGTAATGAGTAGGGTTGGGCATCGTTTGCATTTGAACGATTCCGAATCTCACTATCGATTCCTGTTCTAAACGGTTCTCAATTCCGATTTTTTGAGGTGCATGAGAGGAAAAACAAACAAACAAAAAATTCCCTTGAAAAAGCCTTTACACAGGCCGTTTTTATTTGTTCTGTCAATAAAATTAAACCTGAACTGTTACTGTAACTTAAGTCAGGAGTAGATAAAGTAGCAACCCGCTAAGTTATTTAGCTTAATCTTGATCTTATTTACGTAACATTACCTAAATGTGGGCGACTCTACATCACTATGGGGTCGCAGCCTTTTTACCACATACGCTGTTACTTTTTTGCGGCACGCAGCAATTTACTCCGCTGATGGTTTTCCCCTTGCTGCCATGGTGAATGGGGTTTGTCTATTTGCTGGCTGGGGTCTCTGGCCGGTTAGCGTAGCAGCAGCAGCAGCAGCAGCAGCAGCCTGCCTTATGCTAGCGTCACTAGTATATTCAAACTTAAGCTAGTCTTTAAAGAATAAAACAATCATCATTTTCATGTACCTGATTCTGCTTCCAACGATGAGTTGCTGGCTGACGGTTAAAAGTCCGAACTGGAGGAAGCGACGGGAGCAGTAGAGCAACGCGCAACACAAACACGGTACGCTCGTTACCACACTGTAAATCACGCAGCTGCCAAAGGTGTTTGGTCATGTTTGTTGTACATCCTCTGATGGCGCTAAGTTTATCACAGTTGTTGCACTTTGCGAAGCCAGACTTTCGAGCAGCGTCTATGCTCCATGTTGTTTAGAGTATTATACTGTCTATGGTTAAGAGAAGCGACATTTTGCGGGGCTCCCTGAGCGGAGTAATACCTAATACAAATCCCAGAAACAAACTATTACGTGGCCCGTCTGTAATTTATTTTTTTGAAGCAATGTCTGATTAATAGTCCGATATTGACAGACATAACCTAGCTGCCCATTGCTCATGATAGCTAAAATGAGGACAAGTTTCCACTTACCATCCTGTCGCACAGTTCTTTGCAGGAAGATTCCAGATATTGATAAAAAAAAATCTGATTGTGTCCATTTATATCCTTCCAGGCTTTTAAATGCCTTAAGCGAAAGCTCCGGAGTAGGATGAGGGAAAATTTAACAGGAAATTGCATGTCAGGGTATCTCAGGTTCAGTAAAAGGTCCAGTCAGACAGCTTCTAAGGTATGAAAAGTATCCCTGGGGCATGGTAAGGGTCGGGGATGTTAAATCCTTTAAATTTTTTGGTATATACAATAATATCTTCGGTTTTAAAATGCGAAGTAAACTCAGACGGCATAAAAGACGATAATTTTGATTACGTTCCTGCCTGCCAGCGTTGTGCCGAAGCTCTGAGAGTCACGTCCGGAGCTCTATAGTTACCCTGTCAACAGATTATCCCGCCTGAGTATGTGACTCTATGTAGCTCCTCTAAAGTTAACTTATATTGTTTGCCTTCCACTTCACAATTATACACTTTTTTGGGTTGATCTACCACATAAACTCAGAATAAATTGATGTTTGCGATTGTAATACAACAAAATGTGAAACAGTTCAAAGGAGTTTTTGTTGAACCAATGATATTGAACCAAAGTTAATTTGGGGTTACAAACTCTCCCAAGGTCTGTTCAATCTGCTTTTCCTCCAGAACCAAGTACTTTACTTCCAGCTGTTAATCTTGCCCTAAGAGTAAGTAAGAGTTGCGGGCATGTTGAAAGGTGTTATTACCAGCAGCCCATAGGGGGTGAGGGATTGACAAACAAGAAGTTATTATATTACACACATTCCCTCTAGGCGGAGGTTTCCTGTCAGGTTTTTGGAACAACTTTACTGTATTTACAAAAATGCGCAAAATCATCCATACATATAACTTTACACTTGGAAAAAAAATAAAAAGAAGAATCATATATTTTCTTATACCAATACCACCACTTTGGATACAGGATTTTTGTTGACACGGGAGGAGGCTTAAAGATTTCTCTTAAGGTAAAAGAAAGTGGATAACAGTCCCAACCATGGGTTCTGGAGAATGAATTAATCTTATGATGACTTCCAACCACAGAAGAGTTTGATTGGCTTCCTTAGCTTGGATAAGAAAACAGGTAATGGAGAAAGAAGGTTAGTGGAGGAGAGAGATTTAGAAGGAAGGAGTGGTGGATATGTCCCCTCTACCTGAGGCAGTGTAATTATATCCGAGGATGAGATAAATGTCCTTGTAAAAGCACCCTATTGCATACACGCACACACATACAAATACGCACACAAACGTATTCCAGGTAATGTATAGATCTTCAAGACCTTGGGCATTTCTCCACAAATCTCTAAATGTGTGAGTGATTTCTTTAAACTGCACCCTTGGGTCAGTGCATGAGCATAAGCCAGCCTGTCAGGAAAACTCACATTTGGTTAACTTCCCAGTCTAGACACACACACACACACACAGTGGGCAGTGTGGGCCGGCAATAGTGTGAAAGGGAAATGGGTGATAAAATCCTCATTTTCCTTCATTGCCAAGTCGTTTGTCTTCGTCATGCTCTCCAGTCATAGAAGTGCTGGCCGGCACTGGAGAGCTGAGTCATGTCAGTCCATCATCGATCACTCCGCTGTTTACTGTTGCTTTCAATTTATCATTTCCTTCTCTCAGCCCAGTTATTCTTTGCTTTATCACCATGTTTCACAGAGAGAAATTTACTTCTCTCACATTTTGAATCCTGACATTAATATTGTGAATATTCAAGCTGTGCATAGACTAGATGTTAGACAGATGGATACATAGACTCAAAAATGAACAAAAACTGCAAGAGAATGTAGTTTACAAAGTTTTTTTTGCATAGACTATTAAACCTTTTTATTGTTGTGCTCTTTATATAATAAAGCAAGGATTGCAAGGTGACATTAGTGAGTCAATTAGTCAGGCTATCTGCTCAGCATGCTGTCAGTTGTTTAACATACATACCATCCACTGCCTACCAGTTGTTTAAAAGCAGCTTCACAATCAGGAGATGGATGGATGTCTTTCATCTAGTTTGAACCAAAATGGGCACGTTTCAAGATTTTTGTAGTGGAACCACAGAAACCTTTTCTGATCCACTTCCTTTGCCAGGATAAAAGCTGTGGAACTGTACACAAAAAAAATAGGCAGTGGCAGGGAGATAGTACTTTTTTTAATTACACTGAACCTTTGGATGAAGTGTTGTGGGGTGAAAGTGCAAAAATATTCTCATTGATCAAATGTTTTGAGCAGTTTAAAGTGGACTAAAACTGCGTTTTGTTTACAGTCATCTGCAGAAAAAGTATTTTATACAAAGCAGTAATTTATCTAGAAGTGAAATGTAAATTTCGCACAACTTCATCCTAACACACACACACACACGTACACACAGGCAACATATGTACAAGGAACACATCATAAACAACACATATACTTTGTTTACTCGACAGAACATGATGTTTCATAATATGGGATTTTTTCACACTGAAATGTAATATCAGTGTAGTTGGTTAACATAAGACAAGAGAAGAAGCCTGATAATGGGAAGAGAAGAATTGTCAACAGTTCTAGTCTCATTCTGCTGATCCAACAATCTGCAAACTAATGAGGGAAAGGAAACTTTCTTGCCTGTGGCTCTCCCACTCTCCATCATTCAGGCACACAGTAAACCCGATATACCTACTCTGTAACACTCCCAAAGGAATCCAGCAAATCAGTAAATTTTGTGCTTGCTATGTGCAGATGTCTCCATATGTCAGCCAGCTGCCAGAGTTCCTTAATGTATGAAAGGAAAGGAAGACATAGAAAGAGGAGCCTCAGCACCTACATATATGTTTGAAATCCATAACTATTCAGCACATGAGCATGTAGATCATCAACAAGATATGACAGATATGTCATTCTGACCATGACATTTTATCATCCAATGTTAGGTACATTTAGAAATGCTTTGAATCTATCTGTAGCTATATTTGAGATGCACATAAAAGCCTACCTTGCAGCTGTTTTCTTTGTTCTTTACTCAACTTGTTTGGAGAAGCCAGTGCCTTTAAACAAAAAAACATCACCCGAACAAAGCTGCACAGTCTTTTCCTTGCTCATGTCATGGCATAATTTGATGATTGTTGTTGTAGGCGTAAACTTCTCTTAACTTTGCACTCAGCCTTTGTCCTCATTTCCAAGTTATCAGCATTTGTTTTTCTCCACTAGGTCAATGAAATGGCTAAGATTATATCTAAGATTCTAAAATGAAATGGCTAAGAGAAATATTAACACTGCATTTGCATAGATGAAAGTTTTTCAAAAAAAGTTTACACAAATCTTGCTCTACCTCAAGGCTCTGGCTTCTATCCTCTGCTTTTTAGTTTGCACAATAATTACTTTATTAAAATTTGTCCTCCTTATGTAATATTACAAATACAAGCAGATGACATTATTGTTTTTTTACATGCAAGATGCGCAACAAAGATTGGGCAGCTGTAATGGTTAAAATCTATCAAAACACAAATTATATACTTACTGCTTGCACTTCAGTGTTGAGAAAGCTATGCTTGTATTCAAGGTCTGCAACGGGATATCCAGACAGAAGGTGTGATCACAGGGAAAAGACTGTAACATAGAATTACAAATTGAATTAATCAACAGTGTACTTCAAAAGAAATAGATTGATTAGAAACAATTAAACCACTGAGGCCTCTAAGATGTGCATGAATGGCATGATGTGAATCTGTCATATATGATTTACTGTCTGGTATCAAACATGGACAACTACACTCCATTCAATAATGTATAGCACTACAGAAAAGCTTTAAAATGTTTGATTAAATTGTAAATGTATAAATCAAACAGGATTAACGATTCTATTTTACCACTTTGTCTTTAAATTGTATTATTGCTTCAAAGGTATTTTTATCATCAATTATTGTTTTAATCAAATGCTAAGTGTTGTCTTTTATTGGTTTTATTGTTTCTCTATTTTTCCTCATAAATGTTTGTTTATGTTTCTTTTAGTGATTCTATGTTTTTATTTTCACATTTTTGTAATCATGTAAAGCACCTTGAATTGCCTTGTGTTGAAAGTGTGCTATACAAAAAGAAGTGTCTTGCTTTTAAAGAGTCATGTCTGTTTGAATGTGTTATGTTAAGGTCTACATAGAACGTTTTTGAAGCTTATTGTGTACTGTACATTGCTGATTTAGCTATTGTCAATGTCTATTTCATACTCCTCCCGTCCAACTGCCTTTATATGACCCCACCAGCAAAACCCTGTCTGCTGGGACTGGTCAAAAACAACAAATTTCATCCGAAGCTCTTTTCTGCAAAGCAACTGTTCGAATGGCACAATGCAATAAAGAAATTTAGTAGTCTTATAAGGTCAGAGAAAAAAGAGATATCTTTAAAGTCATTTCTTCTGTTGTAACTTATTCCTATGGACAGATGCAGGCTTTGTAGATTTAGAAAATTATGAAATATACATGCTAAATAAAGTGCGCACACACAAAAAAATTAAGAACGCAAACGGAATTTGTTTTTTATATAATGGTAAAGGAAAAGGGACTAAATCCTTTTACTTTTCAGCAGGTACAGGATGACTCAGCAGCCTCCGGTCTCTCAGGAACACAGGCTGCCTGTTAGCACTCAGCTAATAAGATGCCCGCCTGAGCTGATGCATCAACATCCTACCTGAACATTGCAGAGCGAGAAAGGGGAAAGGAGAAATGGCAGGGGACGAGAGATGCAGACGTAGATATGAAAAAGAAGGGGAGGGGGGTGTCTTCTAGCTGAGTGCACCTGTCCCTAAGCCTAAGCTGCTGTTCTTTCTCTGTTCTTAGGGTACAAATACACCACTCATACACTTTACACTGCACTATACTGCACTGAATCTTGTACTGTTGAAGTTATGCAACAGAAGAAGGGATTATATTTACTGATAAATAATTAACAACAGGGAAAATGCTTGGTCCAAGTAATATACACTTACATAAATCACAACCTATGTTCATATTTTTAGCAGTTACTTTGCTGTAGCATTCATGGCCATCCATCTTATAAACACTAGAGGTAGGTGAGACATTGCTGGAGGACCTTTGGTTTAATTAAGGAGTAATAGTTTCTGTAGATAAACATGTGTCTACCTGCATCGCAAGGCTGCCAAGTATTCTGTGTTATTAATTCATCCCCTTTTGTTAACACTATTAAAAACCCCAAAATTAAAACACATATAATCAAAATTGTTATTTTATTTTTGGGGAAAGGCAGTAAACGTCTTGACAAACGACCCAGAATTGAGGTGCCAAATAGATGGCAGGGATTTGAAGAGAAAACTGGAAGGCAGTCTGTTAACAATACTGGCAGGGCTAATCACATCTGAGTTGGTTCACTTACTGGACTAAGTAATTTAAACGGAATGTGGAGATTTAGAATAATAAATAACAGTGGAGTTTTGGGGTTTGAAAAAAAAATAATTCTCAGCTTAAACCAATTGTAACTGTAGAGGCAATATTGTTGGTTTGTATTGTTTCAAGGATGGACAAGGGTGCCCCCGACGATTTCCTTGCTGTTAATTGTTGCACAACAGCATTATCTCCCCTGATCTGGCACATGCCGTGCATGTTAAAAGGGGTTGTATGTCTTCTCTTGTAATCAGCATTCTAAGATCTGATCACAAATCTGAAAGAATGAAAGAATCTTATACAGTGGACAGATCATTAAATGCAAATGCGTACATCCAGTCATTATTATGCAGGCGATAAATCCAAAATAAAATCAATCTATCCATCTATCTATCCATACATACATTTGCAAAAAAGCATTTGTTTGTGTTCTTCTGAGGGAGCCCTCTGCCTGGGGAGCTGTGGGTGGCTGTGTTTCCTGGGTGCTCTCCAGATAGTGCCTGCGTGGAGGTGCCTCCCCTCCTCTGGGCGCCCTGGGTCAGTGCCTCGGCAAATGCCTCCATTGATGGCGTTTCCGTATCTTACCTGGCCCATTTGTACTAACCCCATTGTCCATTTTATTGTCTATTTTAATGTTGCTCCTGAGTGTGTTCACATATGGGGATAGGATTGAAGGGGAGGGGGGTATAAAATGAACATGTTTAAACTTGATTAAAAAAAATTGTTCTGTAAAGCACTTTGAATGGCATTTCCTTTTTCATGTAAAGCAATTTATAAATAATGCTTGATTGATTGATTGATTGATGTAAACAATTTTGATTTTTGAAGAAATCTCTCCTGTTCAATCAAATGTACAAAGACAACATCTGACATATTGAAAGGCAGGGACACTCAAAGTCACACAGTTATGTTTTCCCTATCGGCAATGTCTTGCACTTTTTACTCTTAAATAACTGCAATATGTTGCATCAGTCTGAGTGTTAAAACTGCTGTCTGAATTATTTGAGGGAGACAATAAAAATGTTCATCCAACGTACCAAGGCCCCTGTAAGAACACCCACGCTTCCTCTAGCTCCACCTCAACAATTGTGCACGTGCATCATCAGTGTTTTCAAAGTGGGTCAAAGGGGAAATCAGCAAGCACTTTTGAGCATCACCAATTGTATTTTGTCATGTTATTTCAACTATTTTAACATGTTTTAGAAAGGGGTTGTCTTTTAAGTGTTAAACTTGCATACCTTCTGCTTGGGAATATGAATTAACTTATGCAAAATGTATATATTTTTTAGGTTAAATTCGACCAGTTTGTTTTAACGGTGTGGATTTGGCAATTAATTCATGGATCTGTTGTTTCTAAAACAAACCTATGCACCACCTCTAGAATATACACTCTCTGAGGGCCAAAAACTTGGAGACACATCTTTCTAAAATAAAAACTTCAATTTTTTCTCACAGAGTCAGTTAGAAAACTCATGGGGAAAACAGAAGTAGAGGACTAAAACTAAAGAGTTGTAAGTCTGTTTCTTGCTTTTGGTTTTCCGTGTCATTTGTGACATGATGTTTGTGCTCCTGTGCTGGTGAAACCTCATATATCAGCGCTGGATTCAGGTTCAAGCACTCCATTCATACTGAAAGAATGTCTTATTATTTTTATACCCTTTGGAAAACTCTATTGTTTCTTGTGGTTGCAATGTAACTACACACTTCTTGTTGTCATGAATAGATTAAGAATGCCACAAAAGCTGGAAAATGTCTGATTTCTGGTTCCTGTGCAAACCCAGCTATACATAAAATCAAGGTAACTTTCAGCTTGTTTTCTGCAGTGCGATCAACTGAAAAAACTTTTCACGTTTCATGTTCCATGATTTGTGAAAACCTCTTAATGCTTGATACTATAGACTAACCTCTCACGCGAAGCCAAGGGTGTGCTTAAATCGTTCACCGGGAACTTTGCAAATGTATCTTTTGCTGATTAAATATGGATTTAAATAGGAAAATGAGCTCCAACAGGTAAAAATTGTCATTATCAAAGACTGATGGTGTTTTGTGTTGGTTTTCTTTGCATTTTTTTTTATTTTTATTACGATCTTGCATATACAGTGGGGCAAAAAAGTATTTGGAAGCCACCGGTTGTGCAAATTGCCCCACTTAAAAACATTAGTGAGGTCTGTAATTTTCATTATAGGTACATTCTACTGTGGGAGAAAGAATAAAAAAGAAATACAGCAAAACACACTGTGTTATTTTTTTAACGAGTTTATTTGTATAATGGTGCAGAAACTAAATATTCAGTCAATAAGAAAAGTTCACCTAAATACTTTATAACGCAACCTTGGTTTGCAATGACAGAGGTCAATCGTTTCCGGTTGGGCTATACCAGGTTTGCACACTCTGTTGCTGGTATTTTTGGCCCATTCTTTCATGCAGATCCCTGGTGTCCTTGGAATGCTTTTTGGTCTTGGACATGGTGCAGTTTGAAGTTCAACACTTTGAGGTTGTGGACGGATTACTTTTGTACAGATAATTAGTTTAAAAAGGTCCCATTTATATGGGTAATAAGTGGAGGATAGAAGAGTTTCTTAAAGAAGAAGTAACAGATCTGTGAGGGCCAGAATTTTATCTTGTTTGTAGGTGCTATATACTTGTTTTCTGCCCCATTATACAAATACATTCTTAAAAAAATCATACAATGTAGTTTATTGGATTTGTTTTACATTCTGTCTCTCACAGTTGAAGTGTACCCTATGATAAAAATGACAGACCTCACAACAATCTAGTCTAATAGTAGTTTACTCTGTAATAGCTATAGAATTGATATGTATGTTGTTTTTCTCCTTTATTTTATCAAAGAGGCATCATGAATTTATGCACATATTCCTCCTCTCCAGCCTTGGCACAGCTCATGGCTCACACAGTTGTGGCGGCAAAATCCTCATTTGAATACTGCTACTTGCATCTGTTATGAATTGCTCAGCAATTTTAGTAGATCACCTGCAAATGAGGGAAAACCCATTGTCACAAAATGTTTGCGGCTCACGCAGTTTTACGCTCCTTGTTTGGAATTTTGATAAATCAGGCCCACTCTATGTATCTGTCATTGGAATTGTAGATTGCAACAACTTGTGGGGGAGGGGCACAACTGTGTTACCCTTTGATGCAGTCAGTCCTTGGTTGTCTTCTGCAGATCATTAAAAAACCATTTGAACTACAGGAAAGATGTGACAACATTTTTTAGTGATTTTAATTTTTTTTAGTTTTGTGCCTCCAATCAATGAAATATTACCTGGTATATTGTTCTATGGATAATATTTTTTATATTTCATCTCAGCATCATTTTTTAAGGCTAAAAAGTTGTCTTTTAGTTCTAAATGATTTTAAATATGAACGAAAGTAAAGGAGAAATTCCTTTCTTTAAGCTGATAAAACCATACTTTCACTTATTTATGATAATAGTTCTAGCCGAGACATTTTGCCCATTTTCTAGAGACAAGCTTGGAAAACGAATATTCGAGTAAAGCACAGCTTTACTGTTTCATGAAAAGGAGAGTTGCTGCTTAAAATTGTTCCCAATTTAGTTGATGGAAAGTTGCACACCCCTCAGAAAATCCAGCTGGAACTTCTCAAATAACCACCAGTGCTCATCAGCTGATTAGGCTTCATGCTTGCAGAGAAAAACAATCTGCAACGGTGAAACAGGAAGGCTTGATGGCTGTCTTTGTAGCTGTTACTGGGAGATGAAGGCAGTGAAAATCTGGAGAGCTGCATTCGCCTCATGAATTATAATGTAAGCTGTCAGAGCAAGCATGTCTCTGGTATGGTAAGTGTCCAGTTCATATCAGGACAGGGCAGCCCAAGGCTTAATTTCAGCTTCACCTATTAGAGGACAAAAATAAAATGCAAAAACATGGAGTGAAAACTTCATGGTGTGACAATCCTGCATTTTTATTTTTGCTGATTTACATAACCCCTGCCTTTAGATTAAATTTATAATCACAACAAAAATCACAACACATCATGTGCTGACATCAAAAGTCTTTGAAGCTCACATTGTACAACAGTGCAAACACGCGCAGCACATTTCTCTCTACCCTCCTTCAACCTCTCTGCCTTAGATATTCTCTCTGAACCTGGGTTCACGCTCGTGTGTGTAGATATGACTTTGTTGGTGTCTTAATCACGCTTGGATGCGTCTGTGTGTGGGCTGCTGTGACTATACCCTGTCTGTGAATAGCAAGTGACAGTAGGTACCAGACCAGAGCAAGATGAGGCCCCCCAAACAGGCAGGATGATGGTGGGGGAGGCGAGGGCGCGAGACGAGGAGAGAGGAACCCGAGGGCCTTTCAGTGGCGCTGGGCATGACGTGAAGGTCATGTCGCTAAACATCAAATCAGCTGGGCTGTTGGCATGGGCAGGTCTATATCTGGACTTCTCAGAGTATGGTATTGTGTGCTCTTGAGGGACCTACCGTAATGGTGAGTTCACACCACACACTTTGTCAGTGTCAAACAACGCTCACAAAGCGACTAGTTTGATGCAAATACATTTTCAAGCTGAAGCTTGCAAAGCGCATGCCTTTCTCTGCTGGATGTTTTAAACACTACAGCAGTATTTCTCAAACTTTTTACAGTGGGTACCACCTACAAAAATGTCAAGCTCTACAAGTACCACGATCATAACCAACCTAAACATACAGTAGAGAAGTCTTACCCTTTTAACTACAGGAAATTAATAAAGGAGGCTTATTTACTCCTGATAAGCATTATTTATTGGTAATTATTGCCAGCCACAGCCAGACTGTGTGAATGGTAGATTTTTTATTTTATTTTATTAAAATTTTTTTTTAGAACTTTCCTCCAAGTACAACTAGGGAGAGCTTGCGTTCCACAGGTGGTACACGTACCACAGTGTGAGATTCATGGCACACATGGATTGTGGTTGGCTAGACAATGTTGACGTCGATCAATATCACTACAATGAGATGCTCTGATTGGTTGGCGCCCTGCGTCAACAGCATTACTGGTTTTTTTTCAATTGTTTACACACAATTTTGAAAACCGGGTTCTTTTTTCCAAAATATAATCACAATTATCCAAACACCACATTCAATTTACAGAATTCCTAGATTGTTGCAAAATGACACATTTCAGTCAAAACATATACACATATTTGTGAAAATGCAATCAGTTTTCATTTTACCAACACAGTCCTCAATGATCAGACACTATTGCAGACAGTTTTACACTGCTGTGATAAATAGAAAACACATTTGTAAAAAAAAAACAAATTTTAGGAAATAGCATGTGCTAGATTTTTGGGCAGACATTGTTATGTAAGGGATCATTTCGATGACAGAATAAAATAGTAACACACCCACAATATTCTTCATGATTAGTTTGAGATAAAGGGAAAGTTTACTGAAATAGGCCTACTATAAACTTACCAAGCACTGCACAAAACTTATGCTGCAGACTGAATATTTCAAGTAATTATTTCAATTCAAGAAATACAGTATTTCTTACCATAATCAGTTACAGTAATCAACCAACAATGAAATCAATGAAACAAATAAAATCTGTTGACAAATAAAAATTACTGCATGAATTACATTAAGTTTGAGTCTGAAAAAAAAGCAACACAAATACTCTAACTATTCCTCATCTCTCCGTCTGTGATCCACATCACAGGCCATTTCTTAATTGGCAAGGCACCGTTGGAAGAATCGCCTTGGTGACAAATCCACCCCTGCACAGAAGCTGCTTCGATTTGATCAAAGGCCTGCTCCATGGCCCGAATGAGGGGCAAACGGTCATAGGGCTGCAGGTCGTATACCTTCCACCACCATGGTGAAAAAAACTCTTCGATTGGATTTAGGAAGGGGGAGTTTGAGGGAAGGTATAAGACTTCAAATTCAGGGTGATCATGGAACCAATTCTGGACCAGAGCAGCCCGATGGAATGAGACATTGTCCCAAACGAAAATGTACTGCATCTGGTCTACTTAATTTAATGTTGTGATAATCTAGTGCAATCTGTCAAGAAATGCAAGTATTAGATTTACATTATAGGGTCCCAGATTTGCATTGTGGTGGAGGACCCCATTTTGTGTGATCGCAGTACAGAGAGGGATGTTACCCTCTCGCTGCACTGGCAATTACATTTATCCTTTGTCTTCGTGTTTTTGCAAGGGTAAATCCAACCTCATCCACATATATAAATTCATGCTGAATTTGTTCTGCATCCATTCGCAAGAATCTCTGAAACACAGTAAAAGACAATAGGATGCTATTCAATGTCTATCGCAAATTTTTTTTTGTGCCAGAACATTATGAGCAGCGCACAATACCACATCATAGCAGTAAAATGAACAATACATACCTCCACATACTCAGTGCGCAGATGTTTCAATCTCTCTGAAATTCTGTCAAATGGTACCTGATACAGTTGCTTCATGTTTACTTGATTTTTCTTGAGGATTCAAGCTAATGTTGATAGAGAGACTCATTAGATGTTATTGGAAATACGGTCATTGTTGATGATATTGGCTTGGATTTCTCGCCTAATACATTTCTTGGCCATAACCATGTTCACAATGGCGGCCTCTTGTGCATAGATGAATATAGGGCCCCTTCCACCTTGGTGTCCTTGACGCTCAATCCTATGTGAAAATATACGCTGTATATATAAAAAAATACACATGCAGCCTACTGTCAAATGTCACAGTAAACAATATTGATAAGTACAGCAAGCTTCAGTTTAAATGTACTGTTTGGTTAGCTTACCTGTTTTCTCGATGAAATGTCCGAATTACTGACGCAACAGTATTTCTGCTGAGATTTGGTCGAACTCTTTCTGTTCAGCTTCCTTCAGTCTCAGTCCATGGTTGATAACATGGTCAATAAGTGTAACACAGATTTCCTGAGTCAAATATGGTCCTAGCCTTCTTTGTTCAGGTTCAATCAACTCTTCAAGTCCTTCTCTATCTCTTCCTCTACCTCCTTCTCCTCTTCCTCTACCTCCTTCTTCCCCTCTTTGAGCTCCCCCTCTCATTCTCACTCTTCTTCTAGCCCCATCCATTTTTGATGAATACATGTGAACTCACCTGCTGCCTTTTATAGCACACCTGAGTGCTGCGTTTTCAAATTAGTACATGTGTGCTTCCACACGTTGTGGATGTGATTATCCAATTTGTTAAGTAACCTCACAATCCTTATCTGTGTCTAAGGTGTTGAAATGTGCGTAGAGTTTTACAAATCACAGTGTGTAATGTTTTGCAAAAAGAGTGAACCAAACATTATGTGTAATATTGTGCAAATACGTGGTGGTGTTTTGGAGCAGAATTTTGCAAATTGTGTAAAAATTTTTATTTTTTGCCCGTTTGCCACTTAAGATGCAGGAAAAGCTTGAAAATTAAAGCATAGGGAAGTGAAATTGTGTGGATCTTTGGTGTACTTCAAAAAATACTGGAAAAAAAAACATGATTAAGGGCTACAGAATAACAATGAATGAATAAGAATACTTTCGATTAAATTGTGTTATTTTGCTGTCATTTCTTATTTTGTTATTATATTTTCCTTCAAACCTTTGTTACTGAGAACCTGTAAAGTGTTTTTTTTAATGGTGTAAAATAAGCAAAAAATAAGCCTCGGCTTCAGCCGCTTCCTTTTTTCGGGTTCAGTGTGGTTACATTCTTTTGTAAGATGAACATTTAAATTAAATTGTTTTTCTTATTTTAAATTGTAACTTAAAATAAACTAATTCAATCATTCATTGTGTGCTGCCATCCCAGCTGCATGACTTGGGGTATTCTTCCACAAGCATAGAACATTTGTTTTTGGGCCATTCTTCTTGGTAAAATATCACAAGCTCAGTCAGATAGGATAGAAAATGGTGGTGACCTGATATTTTCAATTATGATCTATGATTCTCAATTGGATAAAGGTCTGGACTTTGGCCATTCAAATACATTAATATCCTCTATTTAGCTTCTCATCAACTCTAACTAGCTTCTTGTTCCTTTCTAAAAAAAAAAAAAAAAACTTCCCAACAACATGATGCTACCACCACCATTTTTCCACACACTGACTTTTGCATGTGGGCTGAAAAGATTAATTTTGGCCTCCTTGTCTGTAGTGTACCTCCTACATTACTTGTGGCAAAGTGCAAGTGAGACCTTCTACTAGCAATAGCTTTGTTCTTCCCACTCTTCCATAAATAAACAATTTGTGAGACTGAATGTCTTGCTACCAGATCTTCCCACTAGTTCCTCCTCTTGAGTCAGCATGTCTGCTTCTCTGATTATTACTCTTTTTCCCTGACTTGCCAGTTTAGATGGACTTCCGTAACTTGGTATTTTTGCTATTGTTTCATATTTTTTCCATTTACAGATGAGTGATTAAACAGTGCACTTTGAGATGTTAAGATCTTAGCATGTTGTTTTATGAACTAACCTTTTGGATCTTCCCCTACCTCTGGTGTACTCCTTGAGCTTCATTAAATTGTTTGTTATTTTTTCCATCTTCCTATTTTCTACTACAGGACAGCTGTATTTATATTAACATCACTTTACACACAAGTGAACTGTTTTTACACTGATTTTTTATTTTATTTTTTTTAATTGAGGTACCAGAGTTAAGGAAGCCAAATCAATTTCCATTCTTTTGAGATGTTTAATTGCAAAAAGCTTTGTGAACTATGTATCATTTTCCTTTCACCTCACAGATCACAGTCTATCACATAGATGTCCACTAAGATACATTGTTTTTGGTTAAGATTGCAAGGTAAATCTTTTGAATGTCTAAGGTGTAATAAAACATGGAAGTCTATTTGCTTATCTTCAAAGAGATCATGCAAGTTTTTGTCAAGCCTGATATACCAGAAATTTTCATGAAGAGATCATGTAGGATGAGCACAACAGGGAGACATGACTAGGCAGACAGAAATTGTTTATATGGTGTATTTGAATAATTTTGAGTTGGCAGTCAAGCAGGAAGTGGAAGACAAAAATCTATCATCAACAGAGAATTTTTTTTTTGTGTGACAGTCATGGAAGGAACAAGGGCAAGATGGCAGGTATACATGAAGCAGTGATAAGTGGAACCAGATAAAGGTGAGATGGGTGTATGAGTCAGATGACTTAAACAGTCTGAAGATGTCTGGTGGGTGGAAGTAAAAACACGCTGCAGAAATGAACCGTAGCAGATGTACACCCCTGATCTTTTAGCACCTAAGAAGACAGACATTTCTAAGCAGGAAATACAAACTTTGGGAAGATAAGCAGTCAAGTTGGAAATGTACATAAGTTCAAAGGAAAGTTGTTGGTAAAGTAAGGCTAAATACTGGTGAGATGGTATCATGTGCTCCATTTGCTCATGCTATAGTTGTTGCTGTCTTCCATAATCTCTCACAGGGCCATCCAGCTGCAGAGAAATACTGCAAATGTTGAGTTTCGACCAATTCAGCTTCAATGACCTTCATTTATGAGGACAGGAGTTCTTTAGATGTTGTTCTGGGTTCGTCTGTGACCTCCTTCCAAGCCAAAACTAGAAAAGACGTAAACTTTTCCACACTGATAGATCTCAGAGATTTTGTTTCTTTAATTTCTTTAGAAATGGGCATGTTATCCTGCTTTTAGAGATCTTTAAGCCTACATTTTTAGAAAATCTCCAGATGGGTCTGGCAGTCTCAGGCTTGGGTGTGGTTGGTGAAATTGATCAAAAGATGTTGCAAAGAAAAGTTATTTTGTATTTTAAACAAGGGTAGCATATATTTTAAATAAGACCAGACTAGTTTTGATAACTTTTATTCCTTAATAAATAAAGTCCTCAATTTAAAACAACATTTTATATTTAGGTAGGTTATCTTTGTCTGATATTAAAATATGTTTGATGATCTGAAACATTTAGGCGTGTCAAACATTAAGAACTGAAGAATAGTTTTCTTGTAGAACTTTCACACTAATTTTTTAGGAAAAATTACATTTACTTAATTAAACCAACTGAAAAACAACGGCGGAAACACTGCATTGCATTTTGCCTGTAAAAATTTTTAAAGGATAAAGATTAAGAAAGTGGATCAGAGGGGAAAAATCAGGGATGCAGAGAAAGAAACCCCCTCTTGACTGCAGAACAAGGAGCAAAAGTTCCTGCTTGACTTGCTTGCTTAAAGTTACATTCGAACTTTCCCCTAAAGTTTCCTCAGATTGTAAAAAAAAATGTTCAGGTGTATGTGTGTGTAAGTGTCAGCGATCATCAAGTTTCCCCCTCTACCAGTTCAATAAATAACCATTCCAACAACAAAAAATGCTCACTTTACTCACAGATCAATTTCCCCTGCAGTCAGAAAGAGAGGACTCCCCAGGGAGCGGGGAATGAGGCAAGGTGCTCTGACTGCTTTTCTAGAGAACATAGAGAGGTGCTATGAAAGAAACAGCACTCCATGACTCACGAGCCACAAAAATATTTCCACATTTTGTCTACTGCCATGACCCTTCTGCTCCGGATATGGCTTCAACTCCCCAAATAGTTACATTATGACCTGTTATGTAATCCAGCCAGTGATACACAAATGCAACATATTTGATACGCATGATCAGTGCAGCAAAGAAACTGTTTTATTATTAGGGAAGGATTCAAACAATTTTTGCATTTGTGAGTTGTGACAAAACTATGTATGCATCTCTTCGTAGTGCTAATGAACTTTCAGTACATGTGCCCAAATGTAGCTGCTGCATGTTAGATTTATATGTTTATCACAATCAGGGGAAATTCACAGGAAAAGGTTTCCCAACTGCTCTACATCGTCTCTATAAATCTGTGAGGGAAAGGTCAAAGACTGAATGAGGATGTATCCTGTGGTGCTGTGTGCAAACCACCTGATGAGTGATGACAGGTGAGGGTGGAAGGAGACTGAGGGCAGCAAAGGGTCCTAACACTCCCACAGGGATTGCGGTCTGACCTTGACAGCAATATATATATATATATATATATATATATATATATATACATATATTTATATATATATATATATATATATATATACATTATATATATTAATATATATATAAATATATATTTATATATATACATAATTATATATATATATTATATACAATATATATATATATATATTTAATATATATATTTATATATATATATATATATATATATATATTTATATATATATATACATTATATTATATATATATATATATATATATATATATACATATATATGATTAACACAAACATTGCAGGTCTAAACAAGTATTGATTCCTTATAGGTTTAATCTTGTTTTTTGTCACATCTACACTACCGTTCAAAAGTTTGGGGTGACCCAAACAATTTTGTGTTTTCCATGAAAAGTCACACTTATTCACCACCATACGTTGTGAAATGAATAAAAAATAGAGTCAAGACATTGACAAGGTTAGAAATAATGATTTTTATTTGAAATAAGATTGTTTTTACATCAAACTTTGCTTTCATCAAAGAATCCTCCATTTGCAGCAATTACAGCATTGCAGACCTTTGGCATTCTAGCTGTTAATTTGTTGAGGTAATCTGGAGAAATTGCACCCCACGCTTCTAGAAGCAGCTCCCACAATTTGGATTGGTTGGATGGGCACTTCTTGCGTACCATACGGTCAAGCTGCTCCCACAACAGCTCAACGGGGTTCAAATCTGGTGACTGCGCTGGCCACTCCATTACCGATAGAATACCAGCTGCCTGCTTCTTCTCTAAATAGTTCTTGCACAATTTCGAGGTGTGTTTTGGGTCATTGTCCTGTTGTAGGATGAAATTGGCTCCAATCAAGCGCTGTCCACTGGGTATGGCATGGCGTTGCAAAATGGAGTGATAGCCTTCCTTATTCAGAATCCCTTTTACCCTGTACAAATCTCCCACCTTACCAGCACCAAAGCAACCCCAGACCATCACATTACCTCCACCATGCTTAACAGATGGCGTCAGGCATTCTTCCAGCATCTTTTCAGTTTTTCTGCGTCTCACAAACGTTCTTCTTTGTGATCCAAACACCTCAAACTTGGATTCATCCGTCCACAGCACTTTTTTCCAGTCTTCCTCTGTCCAATGTCTGTGTTCTTTTGCCCATCTTAATCTTTTTCTTTTATTGGCCAGTCTCAGATATGGCTTTTTCTTTGCCACTCTGCCCTGAAGCCCAGAATCCCGCAGCCGCCTCTTCACTGTAGATGTTGACACTGGTGTTTTGCGGGTACTATTTAATGAAGATGCCAGTTGGGGACCTGTGAGGCGTCTGTTTCTCAAACTAGAGACTCTAATGTACTTATCTTCTTGCTCAGTTGTGCAACGCGGCCTCCCACTTCTTTTTCTACTCTGGTTAGAGCCTGTTTGTGCTGTCCTCTGAAGGGAGTAGTACACACCGTTGTAGGAAATCTTCAATTTCTTAGCAATTTCTCGCATGGAATAGCCTTCATTTCTAAGAACAAGAATAGACTGTCGAGTTTCAGATGAAAGTTCTCTTTTTCTGGCCATTTTGAGCGTTTAATTGACCCCACAAATGTGATGCTCCAGAAACTCAATCTGCTCAAAGGAAGGTCAGTTTTGTAGCTTCTGTACCGAGCTAAACTGTTTTCAGATGTGTGAACATGATTGCACAAGGGTTTTCTAATCATCAATTAGCCTTCTGAGCCAATGAGCAAACACATTGTACCATTAGAACACTGGAGTGATAGTTGCTGGAAATGGGCCTCTATACACCTATGTAGATATTGCACCAAAAACCAGACATTTGCAGCTAGAATAGTCATTTACCACATTAGCAATGTATAGCGTGTGTTTCTTTAAAGTTAAGACTAGTTTAAAGTTATCTTCATTGAAAAGTACAGTGCTTTTCCTTCAAGAATAAGGACATTTCAATGTGACCCCAAACTTTTGAACGGTAGTGTAAATGTTTCAAGTGATGAAAGAAATGTTAATGTCAGAACAAGATAACCTGAGTAAATGCAGAATGCACTTTTCTAAAAAAAATCAATCCAAGCCAACATGGCCCTATGAAATATTATAACACTACTTGTTAATCCACTTTGGTCTATCTGGAGGAAAAAATGCTGCTGTACCTAAGAGAACCAGTGCCATGAAGCATTTATGATAGCTGATGATGAGTCATTCAATCGTTATTGGTTTTAGGTCTAATTTTAACTAGGCCACAACCAAATAAGCTACAGAATATATGGTTCCATCAATAATAGGAATTCCTCCTTGTCCTGAGGAAGCAAAGTTGCCATCACATTACCACAACCAAATTTCAAGATTATATTAGGGACACACCGATACTGGTATCAGATATCAAGGTAGATACTGTTTTAATGTACTCATATCCATATCAGTTAGTTAGTCGATACCATGAACTGACAATTAAAAATTTTAAACTCTGCAATCATTTCACAGAAAATTTTTATTTTTCACCTGAAATTTTAGTTTGGTGGAAATTTTTATCACTATTTTATTTTTATCTACTTTACAATTGTTTGTTGTAACAAGCAGAGAAGAAAATAAAACCTATTTTCTAATCCATTGCATTTTTTATGTGGTCCAAGTATCGGCATTAGTACTCGGTGTGGGCCTATTTCCAGGTCCAAGTCCAAGGTCCAAGTATCAGTAACGAATCAGTTTGAAAAAAGTGGTATTGTTGCACCCCTACATTATATGGTATATTTTTTTGAAATGTTGTTTCAATTTTATTCCACATGTGAAAGAACTAGCATCATTCCAAAGGTTCTACTTTTGCCTCAGCAATCTACAGAATGTGTTCTCAAAAGTCTTGGGGAACATTAGGGAAGGTCCACAATACTTCAGATGTTTTTCTTGCTTGACTTCCTGGATGATCATTTAGAACTGACTGTGTAACACTTTTCTAGACAGATAGAGGACGACGATTTATTTTTACATTTTTCTCCCAAAGAGACAATTTACACTTTTGATAATGCCCTGCTCAGTTAGACAGGTCTTCTTAATCTGAGTACTGTAGGTTGCTACAGAAATTAACTACACAACATTTTTCAAATGTTACTAATATTGGAAAATTGAAATTTTGCAAATTCAATTTTTATGTTTATTTACTTTGCAGCCACTTATTTCTCTTGTATAAATCTACTCTGTTGTTCTTACACTTGATTTTCCCCTCTGAGGGACAAAACATCTCTATTTCTATTTGTATTGGTAATTTGTAAAGGTTGCTGAATTATATCTTAATTTAAGGATGTTTTTGCCAATTGCACGGTTTAGTAAGGTTCCCTTTAAGTGAACTGGTGATTGGACATTTCTGACAGTAGTCAGGCATTGTTGTGCCTAATGAAACTTCCTAAAGAATTTGGTCATCCATCCATCCATCCAACCATCTATCCATCCATCGTCATGCAGTGGTTAACCTTGTGCAATTTTACCTAGAAAGTTCTTACAGCATGGAGTTTGCATGTTCTCCTCATGCATGAATTGCACATGGTTATGGAGGACCTGGTTTGTCTCATAGGCCTTGAGTTTGACACCTGTGAATTAAAGACATGGATTAATGAAGGTTTTGTGTGCATGCTTTTTAGTTTTGTGTTAATATCTCATATGTTATCATCATGGACAAGTAGATGAAAATCATCTTTGAGTTCGGTTATTACTGTGTATTGTCTCCTGTAATCCTGGATTTGTGGTGAGACAAAAAAGTGGAAAAAAAAACACAGATTAAACCCATAAAAAGAGCCAAATACCCTTCACATCACTGTATGTGCTTTTGTTATTTCGAGGAAACTGTTTTAATCAAGATTTTATTTGATGTATTTACTACATTTTGCTTTATTAGTAGCAAAAAAATGTATTTCCATAAAAAATATGACGCAATGTATGGTCTATAAAATCTACTGTATAAAATCCCGGAAATAATGTTAAAATGGACAAAATTGTGGAGCAATTTCTTGTTTATGTGGATCATTTTGGAAGACAATATACAAACTATAGTGTCTATAGTTATGGAAGCAGGGAATTACACTTAGGTAGATTAGAGAAATACAAAAAGACATGTCATTGGTCTGTTGCTTTGGCTTTGTCTCTGTAAAAAACTGGATCTGCCTTTTAGGGCAAGCCAGGCGGTTCCAATTTCACACATTAATGTGTAACCTCTGGCTGACAATGTGAGAGCAAGTCACAGGCACAGAAGAAAAAAAACCTCACACATGGATCTCCAGCTATCGTGGAAGAGTCTCTGCATGCGCACACTCGAGTCCACTGGACACAAAACGCATAAAAACAATTTCAACACCTGCTTTCAAAGCCCCTAAAAATCACCCCCTCTGACTGACACACTTACACGTGCAGACACAAATGCACAGATAATGTGCCTTGATAACATTATGAATGGATGAGTGAGCAGCTCCATAGAACGGTGATTACTGGCTGCAGCGTGTGAAAGGAAATAGATTAGTCACTGTCTGAGCTCCCTCCCTTTTAATAACACAACATATAACACTCCTTCATGCTGTCTTAGTAGGGAAAATAAAGTCCAAATTTAATGTTAGGCTCTGAGGGAAGTGCTTTTTAATAGAGAGTGGGTGCACAAAGAGAAAATAACCCAAACCACTGTGATGGCCCTCTCTTTTTTGCTTCTGCTTATTAAAGAAAACACGTTTCTACACCCCTGTGAACATCATAAAGGCTGTAATTATAACCACAATTATATCAACTTCTGTTTCATGCATCCTTCTTAAAATACCCATGGAATTTGTTTTAAATAAATATTTCTGACAAAATTTCTGGACCAGCTGAAATGCTCCAAGAGGAAAAAGATGGACTTCGTCTTGTTAGAGCCTCAGGTGTTTGCTCTCTCCCTTAACAGGTGCATTATGGGCAGACAGGAGATGAACTCTGCCCCAGAGCAATTTCAGTGGGTTTTTTTCCCTTCATGAAATAGCCCGGCAGACAGATGGACACGTGGACAGCCGGATAACAAGAAGATAAAAAATAGAACTCCAGCTTCCTTCCTTCTTGCATATATAAAAACCACAAGCATTCCAGCTCAACTCTGGAGCAATCAGAAAACAATCAAAATCACCAATTTATTGATAAATGAGTGATGGTGAAGTTGGTAATGAGTATGACAGTGGGGTTTTTCCCTTGCAGAAGGCACAAAGGCTTGACGTTGACCTGCACAACTCCTCATCCAATGCCTACACAAGAGAGGATGACAAGTCATCACACAAACACACATTAAGGTGGCAGCAGCAACAAAGGGTCTTGTTTATTAAAGTACAGTTTGTGAGATGACAAATGAGGCATGAAATGAGCATCTCACACAAAACGAAGACATGCCAGGTAATGTATGGCGAAAGCTTGGAGAAAAAAAAGTGGGGGAGCGACCTGTGTCACACTGTGAAAATGCTCGTAAACGTACAGATAAAAAGAATCCATTTCATGGGTCGTGATGGTAAACAGAAAGTGGAGGCATTTGTAGAGCTGTCTGTCTGGGCCAGTTCATTTGGACCCTAAGCTGGTCTGTGTCAGCTTAAGAAAACGCTCATTACAGCAAAAAGACATCAAAAAATGTATATTTAATATAGTCTATATAGCGATTGATGAGGAAAAGTAGATGTAAAAATAATCACATTTTCACTTTTTGTTCAATTAAAACCACAACCTTTGGTGCATGGTAATGATGCTGTAGCTGAAAGGCCAACATAGAAAGGTGTACACCACATAGAAGTTCAGGGTTACTGCGGAGTAAAGCTATGGAATAGTATCCCAAGCAGGATATAAACCTGTAAGATATGGCAGTCATCCTACACCGAGACGTCAGGCAAAGTGTAACAGTTAAGTGGCCTATGATAACTTTGTAGGAGCTGCAGAGATCCACGGCTCAGGTGAGAGAGTCCAATGACAAGACGGCTATTAGTCAAGCCACAAAAAAGCTGTTGTTGTAGAGCAGGATACTATAATACATCACAGTTTTTATTGTAGTGTGAATGTGAGAATGTGTGCAATACTGCAACAACAAAGAACTGATGGGATACAATATTTGTTTATGATGTTTTTGTTTTGTTTATGTTTTTTCAAGTGCAACACACTTTCTGTATGTCAGTAATATATGTATTGGCATGCAAAGGGAACTAGCACATTTAGCATTTAGCAAATTCCCCCCTTTGTGACACATAGTGGACACAACTTCATGCTATTCTTAAGCAGAGACAAATTGTTGTAGTTGATGTGTAGATATACATAGATTCATGGTAAAATCGGATACCAGCAGGAAAACAGTCCTAAATATATTAACTACAATCAAATGGTTTAGATCAAAGTCTATTTATGTTAGAGTGGTTCAATAAAATCCAGATGTAAGACAAAATACATTGCTGCAAGTGTTAAAATATCATGTTTACAGATTTTATCGATCCAATCTGTAAGAGTTTGAGCTAATTTGAGCTAAATAGACGAATTAATGGGAAAGTAACACCTCATTACAGGCCTGCAGCTTTAATTCTGGCAAAGGTTGGTCAAAGTATTACATATACATGGCAAATCTTCCAGAATTTACATTTGTAAAGACTTGAAAAGTATGAATATTCCCACCACCTTCAACTACATAAACTGAACTCAACATGATTATGTCACTTCTGCCACAGTGAATGTATGCAGCAGCTGAACTAAAGGTATAAGATCATCTCTATATGGCAGGAATGGAAACCTCTAGTGGCTGGTAGAGATACACTGTCAGTGGAAGTATGGGTGCTGTTGGGGTAGATGGTGAGCACTCTGTCAGGATGTCAGTGCTGCAGACAGACAGAAGACTCCGACTTAAGTTTGATGCACAGCAAACATTATATGAATATACTGAACTGAAAGCACGTCTAGGAAGCCTGTCATCTCCTCTGCTAGCAGGAAGGTGGTGGATGGATGATTGCTTCCTGTCAGGTGACATCTTCATGGCCCAGTTGCAAACACTGCCCTGGGCAGAAAGATAAGTTTGCAGGGGGGAAAAATGAGGCAAAACAATTTAGCAACAGCAGAGAGGAAAGTGGTCAATTGAAATCCCTTCTCCAATACAGATATAGTAGGTTATTTAGATGAAGCTCTGCCTGGATCTGTAATCAGTACTAGGATGAAGGTAATTTGGATTTGTTAAGTCTTCCTGACAAAGAAAGCCCAGGAGTTCTATAATATGTACAACATATATTTATCATCAATGGCAGTGGTAAGAGAATCTCCCTGTAAGGATCTCCAAACTGAGAGTGAAGTCAGTGCTTTGCTGCAAGAAAAACGGGTGTCACTCTCACTGGAGTGTAATGCTGCCATCTATAGGTCAGAGCTTCATCCAAGATTCCAACAATGCCTGTCTCGTCACCAGTTTCCCAAACACTGATGTAAGATTAATCAGTTTAGAGCCTCTGACTGCCCACCCAGGTCACCAGCTACACATCTTGCAACTATCACTACCACAGTGAGTAAAAAAACAAAGGCAACGAGAAACAACCCCCTGAAAGGGCTCCAGACAAGGCTGACACAAAAGCAGTGGATTAGGATGGATAAAAGCAAGCAGAATCCTGCATTTGGTTTATCCCTCATTCACCTGTTTTCATTCCAATACTTTTTCATCTGTATCCATGTTTCTTATAAAGGCTCAGAAATAAAAAAGCTGCCTGTAGTGTGGGATAACCATCTTGTAAATCACACTGTCTTTAATATTCAAACTCTTATTTTAACTAGATTTTTTTAACCACTCCGTATGAGTATAGTGTGTTGCTACGGGCCTTTGAAAATACGTTCATACCTCTTAAGGTTCTTTATATTTACCACATAACCACATATAATAATATTTATTGTAAATTATCATATAGTGGAATTTCATGCAATCATCCAACACCAGGTATGACACAGTTGTGTAGTGGGAAGAAAACAATAGATGGTTATCAAAATCTTTACAGCATAAAAATCGTTAAATGTTTTTAGATTTTATTTTAGTTCAAGGATGTGTGTAACAAATCCTTTTATCTGTGAATATATTTGGTAAATGGGTATTTTAGTCATATTTGTATTACTGTGCTATTTGTGGGCGCTAAAGTGTTGCAATGCAACCGTGTGTGTCCACAAGAAGGTATGAAAACAGGAAGCACGTGAAGAGAAAGAGAGATTTGCTGAAGTCTGGCTGCCAGAAAGCCTGACACCAATTTGCTTCATTCAACCTGACATTGTAGTAATGGGCCACTTTACCTCACCAGTAACGTAACGGTGTTGTAACAATGGGAAAAGTAGTTAATTAGATTACTTTGTTACCTAAGAAATAACGCTGTTAGTAATGCCATTACTCCCAACACTGATAGCAGGTTTACCTCCAGGACTACCCTGTTGTTAGCTCCATGTCATCGATATAACAATATAGTTATGTCTTTTGACAGTTTTGGTCTTTGAGATATTCAATGTCAATGATTTTTGTTTTTAACATAACTCTGCTTGAAACTTGTCCATAGTTGTATTTCTGGTCTGGATTCCTTTGTCTTCATGTTTTGTTTTGTTTTCATTTAACAAACCTCTTCGATTTTCACAGAATAGATATATTTCTACTAAAGTTTAGTTACACACAGATAATTCACCTGTTAATAAGCCTCAGGGTGGAATGGCATTCTCTTTAAAGGTGAAAATGAAAAAGGGCCTGATTATATATCCACAGCACACTTTCCAGTATTTAAAAAAAGAAAATCATGCATTATCTATATTTCATTTAACAATTATCAAATAGTTTGTGGTTATAACATTAAAAAACACTGAACAGTTCAAAGGTGTGATTCCTTTTACAAGGCACTGAAAAGGTTTTTAACACATCATAACTTTGTGCTCAATCACTTATTAATGCCCCCATGAGTCAAATAGGCAGTTAGACTTACAGTTCATAAGCCATTACAAAGTTGCTTCTACAGGTTATTACCTCCCGCTGCTTCAACAAAAATTGTCCAAACAAGACCTTAAGGTCTATGTCTGATTGGCACCCAGTTACCCTGTCTGATTTCTGGTCAACTTCTCACCTGCATGCTCACAGCCACATGGTACGGAAGCAGAAGGTTTCATTGAGAGGTTCCCCACCCTGTCACTTACCTGCTACCATACACACAAACACCTCCTGGCTTCAGGGTGGAAAACCTAAGATTCCCGCGGACTCAAAGACCTCACGTTTCATCGGGCTCCATGCAAGAAAGCAGGTAAATTTTCAATTTGGTAGATTAAATAAGTGCAGTCTACATTCCTATTAGTGAGGCCCAATTGATTACAGTGTTACTGATGCACATCATGTGGCTGCCTGAGCTTTTTTTAAAGGAGTAGCTGAAAGAGAAACCAAGGGTAATTAATTGGACTTTAAAAGGTTGAATATGGAACATTTTCATAAAAAATTAAATTAAAAAATAATATTGCCTACACTGGGCTTGTAGAGGGGTGCAGTATGAAAGTAAAAACATTCCCTTAAAGATTTTTTGTTGAATAAAATATAATACTATGTACATTTTAACTGGCACAACAGTGACGTTATGTTTACATCTACCAACCAGTAGCGGCCGCCATTGCGGGTTGACATAAGCGGTCTCTATGTTCCAACAACATTGTCAGCACAGCTACGCTGGCACTGGAAAAGATGACGGAGATGGAAAGTGAAGCAGCTGCTTCAAAGCTCTGGATATATTGTTATCCGTCTAAGGAGAGGAGTGACCGGAGAAGAACAGAAACTAGAGTAGTTTTAGTTGAACCTACACTAGATAGACCCACATAGAACATCTTCATGGCATCAAACCCCCGAGGAAACAGCGACTTTCCTCCTTCATCGGTAAGAAAACTCACATGCTAACTTGGCTAACGTTAGCTGTCAGTTAAAGACACACTCCGTAACTTAGCAGATATTTGCCCTTTGTTGCCCTTCCAAGGCTTGCGGCATAACGTCACTGTCATAAAAAATATAAAAATAAATACATAAAAATCTCTATGGAGCGCATCTGAAGAAGTGTACTGAAGTTTTTACAAGCTCGCCAGCCAAAACAACAAAACCTCAAATTAATGGTGTGTCAGTTGGTAAACCGTCAAACAGTTCTCCCAGCACTGTGTCACATCATCCTGCCTAAATAACCACAGGGCGCAGAACGGATGCGCCCCGTTATGAATCATCATAACAAGCCTTCTGCAGCAGTGAAGCTCCGGCAGCTTTCAGCTGCTCTTGCAGCCCAGACTCTTTTCCTTGCTTCTTCTTCTTGGAGATGAGAAGCTGGCTAAGCTCAGCGTCCAGCTCCACAGCTCGCGCTGGGCACATCTGTTCACTTGGTCTCAATTACGGATAAACAAGCCTCCCCCAGGTGAGGCTCTGGCAGCTTTCAGCTCTTGAATCCCAGTTTCTTTTTGTTGCTTCTTCTGACAGCATCTTCTTTGTTTCTTTGGTGGATCTGCCATGGCTCAAGTCTCAAAACTGCATGTTTGCTTATATCATTAGGTGGCGCATAACATACCGTAAAGCAAAACTCAGTCAGTACATCTGGGGAAGCGGTCCACAGGTGAAAAGTTCAATAGTGCGGCATTCATCAGGAACACCCTCCCATGCAGTGACCGCTTTGAAAACGAAATAAAAAAACTGTGTTTTGTCACCAAACTGTTTCTAAATCATGTGTTTTATGGTTAAAGTTACGGAGTGGGTCTTTAAACTCCTTTAAATTACCTTCCTCATTAGACACATTTCAGGCTGGTCACTGGACGTATCAGCACTGAACCAGGCAACCCTTGTTGTAACAAAAACCTAAATAAACTAGATGTCACCATCTTGCTCATGTTCCATATCCAACCTTTAAGGTTTAGATTAACCTATAAGTTGAAAGAAAAACTGAACCTTACTGGTTAAAATGGAAAACTATACATTGTTTTTGTCATTATTTACAATTAACAGAGTTCCTACAAGTTTCCTCAAGGGAACTTTAAGACTTTTTAAACACTTTTTAAGACCTCGGATTTAAAATTTTAATACCCGTTTTTCTGCCTTCTTTCCGGCCCCACAGACAAAGAAAACAAAATGCTTGAATTGCAGAGCAACACTTTACTATGCAAACAAAAGCACAACTTCTCCATATTAAACACAGACAAATTAAAAGAACAAATGTCATATATTAGAAACAGAACCACAAAACCACTGCTAAATAAATTCCAAAATGTATAAAACTGCAATTCAGATAAATCTGCAGATTAGAATAAAGAAAACCTCTGACAACTAAATAATAAGGATAAATAAACTATAGCTTAAAACAATTCTGCAGCTTAGAATGAGGAAAACGACTGTACAATAAATAAAAAATTAAGTAAACTTCATCCCAAAAACGGACATGGGCATCCGATTGTTTATATTTTGTGGTCTCGTTCAGACTTTCGTCAAACATCAAAACAAAGGGCGATTGGTTGATTTTGGAAACCAGTCTGTTTCTGATGTAGACCGCCAACCCAAACTTGGCAATATACGCGGTTTTGTCGGCTCCACACGAAAAGGTTTAAGCAATTTCCGAATCTGGAAACATGCATTTAAATAGTTGGGAAATGCCCTCATTGCTGTTGAAGGACTGGTGTCTATCAACAGTGTTGAGAGTCCACAGCTCCTCCGCTTTCAATGTTAGCATGGTTCCGAATGTTGCGCGCTGGTCGACTCCCGTTGCATCTGGTGTCGTGGGAGCACTAGCGGTAACTTGGCTAGGACCAGCGACTTCAGGCGCATTGGGAGGTGCCTGGGATGATGAAGGAGTGTCTCTCTTTCCTTTAGCGATTGTCAGGTGTTTGAACCTTTCCCATGCGGGTCCACAGCCTTTAAACCCATGTTACCGAGTTGAACACACACAGGTTTTGCACACCGTACAATACAGTACGTATCCTTGCGCGCTTTAAGGATTATTTTATCACAATAATCGTGGTTAAAAATGAAACGTTAGACCATTAATATCAAATAAAAAAGATTTCAGTCGCATATTTTTTCAAGACCAAGATTTCCAAATTCAAGACCTTTTTAAGGCTTTTTAAGGCCTTATTTTTTAATTTCCAAATTCAAGGCTTTTTAAGGCCCCGCGGGAACCCTGAAATAAAGATCTTAAAAGCCTAGCTTGTATTAATTCCCTGATACCTGTGAAAAAAAATAATTTCAATCAACTGCATTCAGAAGTCACCTAATTAAACTGCTTATATTTGTAAAATAATGTTAAGATAAATACAGAAACGTCTCAGAAGTTTTTTAGAGAACATTAGAAACCAAACAACATCATGAAAGCCAAAGATCCTAGTAGACATTAAGGGAGAAAGTTGTGGAAAGGTTTAAAGAAGGGTTAGGTTATAAAACAATATCCCAGGATTCAAGTGGCCCTTGCTAACTCTGGAGAAGCTGCAGAGATCAGAGCGCACTTACAGACGAGGACAAAATTGTTGGTACCCTTCAATAAATCAAAGAAAAACTCATAATGGTAACAGAAATAACTTTAATCTGACAAAAGTAATAATAAATAAAAATTATATAAATGTTGACCAATGAAAGTCAGACTTTGCTTTTCATCCATGCTTCAACGGAATTATTTAAAAAATAAATGCATGAAACAGGCCTGGACAAAAATGATGGTACCCACAACTTAATATTTGGTTGCACAACCTTTTGAGGCAATCACTGCAATCAAATGATTCCTGTAACTGTCAATGAGACTTCTGCACCTCTCAGCAGGTATTTTGGCCCACTCCTCATGAGCAAACTGTTCTAGTTGTTTCCGGTTTGAAGGGCGCCTTTTCCAGACAGCACGTTTCAGCTCCTTCCAAAGATGCTCAATAGGATTGAGATCAGGGCTCATAGAAGGCCAGTGTTTTCCTCTTAGCCCTTCTTGGGTATTTTTAGCTGTGTGTTTTGGGTCATTTTCCTGTTGTAAGACCCGTGACCTGCGACTGAGACCATGCTTTCTGACACTGGCCAGCACATTTCTCTCTAGAATCCGCTGATAGTCTAGAGATTTCATTGTACCCTGCACAGATTCAAGACACCCTGCACCGATGCAGCAAATCAGCCCCAGAACATAACCGAGCCTCCCCCATGTTTCACAGTAGGGACCGTGTTCTTTTCTAGATATGCTTCATTTTTCCGTCTGTGAACATAGAGCTGATGTGCCTTGGCAAAAAGTTAAATTTTTTTCTCATCTGTCCACAGGACATTCTCCAAGAAGCTTTGTGGCTCGTCAGCATGTAGTTTGGCATACTCCAGTCTGTTTTTTTAATGTTTTTTCCTCTTGCTCAAACAGCGAAGGATTTTCCAATCTGATACTGATGTTCCTTGAGCATAAAGTTCAGCTTGGATCTATTTTGAAGTCTTTCTAGGCTCTTTTGTTACCATTTGGATTATCCGTCTCTTTGATCTGTCATCAATTTTCCTCCTGCAGCCACGTCCAGGGAGGTTGGCTACAGTCCCATGGATCGTACATTACTGAATGACATGTGCAGCTGTAGTCACAGAAACATCTAGCTGCTTGGAGATGGTCTTATAGCCTTTACAGTTAACATGCTTGTCTATGATTTTCTTTCTCATCTCCTGAGACAACTCTTTCCTTTGCTTCCTCTGGTTTATATTGAGTGTGGTACACACCACGTCACCAAACAACACAGTGACTACCTGGAGTCCTATATATAGGCCCATTGAGTGATTACAGGATTGTAGACACCTAGGATGCTGATTAGTGGACATACCTTGGATTAACATGTCCCTTTGGTCACATTATTTTCATTCTTTTCTAGGGGTACCATCATTTTTGTCCAGGCCTGTTTCATGCATTTATTTTTTAAATAATTCTGTTGAAGCATGGATGAAAAGCAATGTCTGACTTTCATTGGTCAACATTTATATAATTTTTATTTATTATTACTTTTGTCAGATTAAAGTTATTTCTGTGACCATTATGAGTTTTTCTTTTATTTAATGAAGGGTACCAACAATTTTGTCCACGTCTGTATAAGTCATGCTCTCCACAGATGTTCTCCAATTTAGAGGAGTGGCAAGAAAAAAACACCAGTATTCACTGAGGTGTTACCTGTTTTCAAAACATCTTGTTCATCAGGTTTGGATCAAAGCATATTAATGCGTTAGAATGGTTCTGTAAATGTCTAGAATCTAAACCAATTGAGAATTGGTGGATCGAGCAAAGATTATTTTACTAAGTAGTGATTCGGAGGGGTTGAATACAACGGCAAATGGCATAATTTTCAGATTATGAAAACAATGTGCAGATGGCATATGAATATCTTCGCATGTCTCTGTAAGACATGTCACATTTAGAGTTTTATTTTCAGGAATTTTTAGGAAAAAGAGAACATCTACTGAATTAAACTTGAATATCATTCGTAGAACTTTCATAGAACCCCAGACCCTTAAACATAATTTCCCCATGGCATATCCAGCAGCGCAGATTTTCAGCATGACTGTTTTTGCCCAAGTGATACAATGGCTTGTATCTGTACCCCAGTTAATCAAAGCTGGTGTTGACACAGGAAGTCTATTGGACACGATAGAGGCGCTTGTGTTTTTCTGAGTTTGTGTTGAGGGCTGATCCACTTGCACTCGCACTGCATTTCCTCTTTGTGTGACAGACAAAGCAGATAGCTCTCCGTCTATCTGGGAAGATAGGATCGCTGTACAAACAGCAGCCAGCCATTATTGACACTGCGTCTGTGTGAGTGCATGTATGGCACATGGCGAGGGCATCAAGAAAGAAGAGTGAGCATATTGGAACCCGGTTAAACTGTCCAGAAAGTGTTACTGTCAGACCCCCTCCTAATGTTACAGGGTGCTTCAGGAGAGGTGTTTTATTGGATTTGATTGCTATTTATAGTGTTTGTACGAAAAGCTATTTCGTGTCAGTTTTTTACTTTTAAAAGCAGTCATGCAGTTCAAATATTTTTTTCTTTTTCCGGTTCATGCTGAACATCATTGCCTGAAGATGGCTACAGGTGACACCATAAGGTTCCATAACCAACCACTGCATGACTATTTCTCTATATGAACGTTACAAACAGTTGCAGTGACAGGGCGGAGCCAAAGTGGAATCCAAATGGCACAAGTTTAACATTGTGCAGAGAATCAAGACGTAGCTCCTGCTTTGGTCGCAGAAAAAATTCGAAAGCCCTTGAAAGCATCCCCTGGCGCATCATACTCTAAGAGCAGATGACTTGGCAAGTTTCCTTACAAATGTAGCACAATTGATGGGAAATTAAGCAAGCTTTGGCAAGGTGTAAGTCTTACTGAAAAGGAAAAAAAAATTGGCCAAACATAAACTTTCTTACCTTTTTTGCCTATTTCGCAACCTACAGACATCATGTTAGTTCGAGTAATACTATATTTTGGCGTAATGTATGTGTCTCACACCTGAAATACACATTGCATGATTATCGAAGGTAGCAATATCCACTCAGAATCGATGAAGCCACCATACAAAGAAATGCAGAATCCATGTTGACCCTGACTGCTGGGGCAAAATACGTTTCCAGGCTCTAAATACTGAAGAATGAGCCATTAAAACTCTGGGGCTGGAGCAAGTGGTAATAAGAAGACTTAAACAAGGAGTGAGGGAGTGGAGAGTGTGATGGGAGAAGGAACAATAGTTACCAGGGCAAAGAAAGTGAGAAATGAAGCAAGGGAGGGGGGCAGATAAGGCTAGTGGCTTATCCTAGTTACTAGGAAAGGATTAGGCAATGTGCCAGTGTTTTGGTGAAATGCCCAAGCCCTCAAGAATGATCTGTCTTTTGGGTCTGTGTACACCCTGACATACACACATCCAGCCATGTGCTGAGAGGGGTTAAGGAGCTACGTTGCCCTCTGAGCCGGTCTTACTAGGCTGTAATGACTTTAGAGGATGCTGAATTCTTTTTATCTACCAGTGTAATATAATAAAGCAGAGAGAAGGGAGCTATCTTACCAGACCGTCTCTATCAGCCTCAGTAGACCTTTTGTACAAGCTCTCAGCTCTTTTTTTTTTCTAACTTGCTAACTTCTGTCATTTCGGTTCCTCTCTCTGTTTTGTTACTCTTAACCAACTTACTTTGTTTCTTTTGTTTACTTTCCGTCATCAGTTAAGTCTTGAATACTTAGTTTCACCCTTTTCCATTTCTTTCATCTTTATTCCTCCAGTGTAACGTATGTCAGGACAGAGCCATCTCAGCCGCTCCACCCTCTGTCCCAGGCTGTTTAACTCCACGTCCTCTGCTGATTCTCTGGTTATTCTTTGTGCTCTGTATATATCATCCATTCTTTGCTTTCTTACTTTGAAGGCTAGATTAAACTAAGCAATTCTTCTTTGGGGATAGAAAGGATATATTTATTCTCACTGCAGATAATAACCATTGTTGGTAGACTAGCAACTGATTGGACCTATTTAAAGAATGCAATAAAAGGAAAGTGTAAAGATTATAATTATCGAAAAAAGGGTTCTCAATTAAAAGATGAAAACTTGTTATGATGAAGAAGGAGGAGAAGTGATTTAGATTGAGAAAAGAACATTTTAGAAAAATTGAGGTAGGATAATGTTTTAATTTTTAGAAAGTTATTGATAATCAGTATTGGACAATAGAGTTCAGCATAGATATGCTCTCATATCTCTATCTATCACTATACCAAAAAAGTTGCAACAAAATTAGGGATGCACCAACCCACTATTTTCATTTCCAATACTGATACAGATATCTGAGGTTCATAATTTGCCGATACCAATCTGATACCAATCCAGATTGGTATCAGAATTACATAAACTGTGTGCCCTGATGAAAAGGCACTAGGGACGCAGCGATACCACTTTCCTGAAACCGATATGATATAGATACTTGGATTTAAGTACTTGCCGATATCGAGTACCAATACCAATACTTCTACTACACAAAAAACATGCAATGACTTGCAATACAGTTTTTATTTTCTTCTTTTCTTGTTATAACAGATGGTGGTGAATTAGAAAAAAAATAAAAATAATAATTTTAAGTGAAAAATAAGCATTTTCTGTGAAATTATTGCATTTTCTACATTTTAAGTATCAGTTCATGATATTGGTCAACTTTAATCAATACCGATATAGTACATAAGAACGGTATCAGCCCCGATAAAGTATCGGTGCATCCCTAAATTAAGTCGGTGGTTTACTATTAAAGTATTAGACCTGTAAAGCAATGGTTTGTAAAAAATTCATAGGAATACCACTTCCGCAAATGGGAATTTTACCATCATCATAACTACATTTATTTGTTGATTTTCTAATATAGTAGAAAAAACACCTTGTTTATTTGGCAAAAAACCACATCACACACAGTCATCAGAACTTGCTCTCAGTTAGCTTTTGTCCACTTCAGTTTTAACTGCAGATCCTCAAAATATTTTCCTTTTCACTTTTCATTCTAGTTGTTTCTTTTTGAAGCAAAGATCAGTGTGCTTAAACTGCTCGTCAGTTTGATGGTTTGTGCTCTTTAGCTCCACGTCACCTTTAAATGTACACAAGATACTTCAGTTTTAACTAGTTATTTTGTTCCGTCATCATTATGCCTGAAAATAATTTTCCAAACATGTTTCTTTTCACTGAAATTAATCTTAAGGTTTTGTTGGGTGGCAAATCCACCAGAGTCTTGACTTGAGTCTAATAGATAATTTTTTGAGGGTGGTGACAGAGCACTTCCAACCTAAAATACTTGCAACTTAAAGTCACTAGTGCTTCTTGCATGATCAATGACTGGGTCAAGCCCCTCCTTCTGCCTTGACTTGTATTATCTGATTTAAAGGTGTATGTATCTTTTGTATTTCCCCTTTCTTATGCCACCCTGGGAAACTGCCAGTTTGCCCTATATAAAAAAACGCTCAGCAGACGAACAAAAACCTGGTCAGCCATTATGAGAACCTTTCGATTGCTGTAATGCCAACACAGATTATTACATTCACTATTGGTAATGTTATCAATATTTTTTTTTTCCATACTGTATCTTTATGTAAACAAAACACAGATTTTTTTTACATCAATTCTTCTGCATTGATCTATTATCTTCCGAAAGATGCCTCTTTCAACATCAGAAAATATATTGAATGAAAGTAATTTTAAGTTGAAATTTCTTGTTCTCTGCAGTACTGTTTGAAAGCTTCTGGCTAGAACTGTAAATGCAATAAACGCAACCATACAAGTGTACCTCTCAGCCTTTTTCCTTCCATCCACATGTTCCTTTCTTTGCACCACAAATTGCAGTTATTAGGGTTGGTGGGGATTGTGATGGTGGGGGGTCCAATTTAATTCACCAGAAACCAGTTATAGCTCACATTAATGCAGCTTAATAAAAGGCTATTCAATTAGCTGAAGAGCTTTATGTGCTGTGCAGGAAAAAAAGAGTGACGATTGTCTGATGGACCCACAAACTCCAATTAGGCTCACTGTCAACTTCTCACACAAACAATGCCAAGTTGGCTGAGGAAAAGAAAGGGAAACATTGAATAGATGACAACAATGTTGGGAAATAAGTCTAAAAGAATTAGAGGAAGGACTACAGTAAGTACATGGGACTGACTTGCTCATACATTCAAAGTATATAGCTTAACCTAAACTCATCACTATGGCAATAGTTTGTCAGAGTTTAACACCACCTCAGATAGCTGAGAAACAGCAGCTGACAAATACAACGTCAAGAGGAATTTAAGGGAAATGGTGAAGAGCAGTCAAAACAACAGACTTTGAAGCTGACTGCGAAACTTGTTTGCAGCTTAAACAAATATTCTTTAAAGAAGCAAGAAAACACTAACATGTTCGCTGAAACAACAAGCAACACAAAACCTTCTACATAGCAACTCGTCGTACTGAACTGGGCCCAGTAATTGTCTGGAAATCAATAGCGGCGCATTGTGAGTCGTGAGCAGTCATCGTCTAACCTCGCACCATGCAGCTGTCTCCCCCAATCAAAGCCGACCCGGTTTCCACAGCAACCTCAATCCCACATCTTCCACATTAATAAAAAAGAGGGGGGGGAAAAAGCCATGGGACTTGGAAGTGCGGTGCTGAAATAGAACTGGGAGAGAAGGAGGGAGCAAGCTTCAGCTGCGCCTTGTGTAAAACGATGATGCTCAATCAGATTTTAAAACCTCAAAAAATCCTTAAAAAAGGAATAGAAAACAACCCTCCAGTGCCAACACTGATATAGCGTGTATTTCATTTCAGCCACAAACCCCATTCAAAAGATGTCATAAAGCCTATTCTTCCATTTTTTTTCATCTATTGTGTTCTCTTTTTCAATATATTTGCAGAATATCCATGATACTTCAGTAATTCAAGGTATTTAATTAAAGGGGATGGGTTTCTAATAAAAGCCAAATGGCAGATAGCAGTGTTTGAACTATTCAGGAGCTTGTTTAATCAGAGAATTGTTGAATGGTCGAGAAGGCAATAACAGAATGAATGGAGGCTGGTATTTGTAAAGAAATGTCAGGGAGAGAGGAAGGATATCAGAGTCAGTGGCTGAAACCTTTAATATGATGCTGGCTTTAATATACGTAATATGTGTGTGAGCATTTCCAGGGTTTGAGCAGCCTGAAAAGGAAGTTTATAGTTGAAGCAGGCATAGGCTGGCTTACTGGTATCAAAGTATACCTAAGTTTTGAAAAGCTAAAAGTTTGTATAGCTCGGCAAAAACAAAACAAAGCATAGACTAATGCAGCACTACCCCACACACTAGACTTTCTCCTTACTTACAGTGGGGCAAAAATGTGTTTCCCAGCCCCCGATTTTGCTAATTGTCTCACTTGAAATGATGAGAGAAGTCTGTAAAGCTAATTCAGCAAATGTTGAAAAAAAAAGTATTTAGCACATACAAACAAGCAATAATTCTGGCCTTCACTTCTTCTTTAAGAAGTTCTTCTATCCTGCACTCATTATCTGTATCAGTGACACCTTTTTCAACTGGTTATCTGTATAAAAGACACCAGTCCATACCTTCAAAAAGTCTGACTCTAACTTCCACAATGGCCAAGACCACATTGCTGGAGCAATTATTAGAAAATGGTATAAATACAAGATAACTGACATCCTCCTTCAACCTGGAGCTCTACACATGATCACACGTAGGGGGGTACCTATGACCTGAAGAATTATTAGAAAAAATCCCAGAACTACAGGGAACAATGGCCTAAACAGAGACGTCCAGTAATAAAGATTACTATTAGTAACACGTTATGTCATCATGGATTAAAATCCTGCAGTGCGTGAAAGGTTCCCCTGCTTAAACCAGCACATAGAGACCCCTCGATAATCTAGAGCTGGGGTCTGCAACTCCAGTCCTCGAGGTCCGGTGTCCTGGAACCTTTAGAAGTGTCCTAGATCCAACACACCTGAATCAAATTTCGTGTTCACTACCTCAGTATGGAGTCAAGTTCTCCAGAGTCCTGCTAATAACATGATTATTTGAATCAGGTGTGTTGAAGCAGAGACACACATAAAGGCTGCAGGACACTGGACCTAGAGGACTGGAGTTGCAGACCCCTGATCTAGAGGATGATTGGGAGAATTTCTGAGCTGGGTTCTAATGGATATTTTTATCCCGCTGAAAGGGAGTGATTCCTTTCTGTTTAACTACAAGCTTCCTTGAGATGAAGAATTACTGCCGAGTTAACAGCTTAATGCAAGACCTTGTCCACTGTAACCACATGCTTGATATGGTAGGAGACAAATGCTAAATCAATGAGTCTGTGCATATCAGGGCTTCCATAAAAAAATGCTTAATCAGGTTTCCATTATAAACTGAATTTGACTTAGTAGTATTTTTAAATATTTTGTGGCCACAGTGACCTTTATTAAAGTGAACAGCACAGAAATGGGGGTAGTCGAACCCAGGTAAACTGCTTTGAGGGCTAAGGCCTCTGAACATGGGGCACCCATCATAACCGCTGTTTTTGGCAAAACATTATTAAATAAAAATGATGAGTGAGATTCCTTCATTATATGGAGATTATTTAACGGACTTGTTTGATCACGCAAGGAGTAACAGTATTACAAAGTATTTGCAACAGCTGAACCTGCTTCCCACCAAACTTTATAGATTCAGACAACCTTACTATTAGCTACACCATATGAGTACACATTTCTTCTCACGGTCTACTGCAAACTCCCAGGTGTCTTCATCTGATAGGACAGGCTCAATCTTAGAACATGTCAAGATGTTCAGTGCTCCGAGTCATTTACAAGGTAATACAGGACGTAGGAATCCTAACATCAGTTCATTTGGCCTGACCTAATATTATACAGTGTCACACAATCAGACTATCACTGTATCATGAAGAAATAGCACACAGTTCTCCCAGTATGCAAGAATACACAGAACATATATTCTTAATATCAATTTTCCCTTAACACCACTATGCCACACGATGCCCCGACTTGAACCCATCCTGATGATTGGACAGATTTGACTGTATTTCTCTGTTTACTGGAACTGTATGTCTTGTAAGGTTCTTTGAGATGTCTCATATTGTGAAATGGCACTACAAAGAAAACAGAATAACTGTAGTGGAAAAATGAGAGAGTAGCTCGTGTTAGTGATTAGTAATTATTAGTGAAAGCAGCTGGAGAATATTACAGAATGCTGGAGAATTATAGACCTTTTACCTACACTGATGTAGCTGTTATCGTATTGCGTCTATTTTAGAGTGGGACATAATTTGCTCTGTACTGTTGAAATAATACATATAAAAACTCCAACAGAGAGTGAATCATCCTTATCCTTATCTACAGCTCTATGGAATTATCCCATATCAGTCACAGTAAAATCTAACAGTAGTCTAATCTAATCAACAAAATACTAAAACTTTTGTTTTGAAGCACATCTCTAATGTGCCCGGATCTGCGTTGCTTTGATTTTTCCGTTTACATTTTTGTGTCCTTCACTGCTCTTTCTATGCCCCCACCTGTCTCCAAGTCTCATTTTACACCTACAACCTGTTCCCATCAAGCCATCTGTTCCTTGTTCCTGTAACAAACCTCCTAGTATTCAGTTTCATCTCTGTCTTTCATACCTCCCTGTTCGTCGTCCTTACTGCCCATTCTGTCTTTTCGTTCTAGTCTTTCCCCTTTTTTCTCTCGTCAGTTTCTGGACTTACAATAGATAATCACAAATTTGTCTTCCCACCTAAATTTGGATTTTTAAAATATTACTTTGAAAGTTTACATCATTAACCCTGTTTCTATAAATAATTTAAAACCCGCTCTTTTAATAAACATACGTGAGATTGAGCTTCTTAATAAACTTCCTAACAATATTCCGACTCAGGGACCATCTCAGTCTATCAGGAAAATTTGGTAAAGAAAAGCACTCGGAAATGAGTTATTTGGATTGAAATTTGTAGTTGTAAAGCCTACTTACATATTTTGTTAAATCTGGTTAAATCTTTCTTCATTTTACCCTCTGTCAACCAAGACGTCTTGTATTTCCAAAGTTTTGTCAAATGATAAATATGGGTAAACTATGTTGACTATTAAAAGGCTGTATACAACACAAAATAAGGAGTACTTGATAACAGTTTGAAAGCTGAAATGTTTCTTTGGGAAAGAATGACTGCCCAATAAGGTTGACACATGCCTCAGGGTTAGGTGAGCTTTAATCACTTTTCATGATCCTTCTACATTCATTTTTACATGATTTACAGACGTGAATTTCAGACTAATTTTCTTTTCCTAATAACTCAAACTATCACCAGAAGGCAATAATAAAATTTTAGTACAACTGTAGTCATTTCTAATATAGTTTCAGTAGCTTTATGAATAATGGTTGCTTCAGTCTTTTATATCAAATGAATAAGATGCTTATCATACATTTTTGTTTTGAATTATTATGAAAACGCATTGAAACCATGGTACGGGTTACTCAACATTATAAGATTGTGAGGACCTCATTTTGCCTAAGAGTTGCAAAGGGGAGGAATCCCAAGATGTTTCATCCCTCACATCCTTCTTTTTACAACATTTCTGTAATTGAGCATTTATAGATCCAGCAAAGGCATTTAAGATGTTACGTTCGATGCAGCAGTGACAAGTGGGAGTCAAACTGGAATCAATAGATCACTCGTCACAGCTATCATTAACAACCAAACCTCAGTACATTGTCATCGACAGCCACTTGTGTGAATGTGTGTTCATATCAGGGAACAAGTGGGAACATGTGGGTGTGTTACAAGCTCATCGATAATCTGTCTGAGAGTACGCATGCGTTTGTGTGGAGGATAACAAGCCTCCATCATTCCGAGGCAGCCCAACCATGTCCATATAAGTGGAAATGTATTTCGACTTGAGTAGTTTTCTTCCCCATACTCACACACACACTTCCAAATAGGGAGGGGTTAAGTGTGTAAGCACAGAGCACTGCTGCAGGTTGTAGCTCTGTTTGCTGACCTTCAGGGTTATCTGGAAGATTCCTCCGCACCTTAGCACTGACATAGCCACTGCTGTCACCATAGAAACACAGATAGAAGGGACAAAGTGCTGCGCCCAGTGTATTTCCCCGACCACAAATGTTCATGCCCATGTATTTTAAATATAGTCAATATCTTTTCAGTACACTTTGATCAAGAGAAATGTTTTTATTTTATGCACTGGATAAAAAAAGCACTTTTTCAATTTAAGAAAATAGTTTGATTTAATTATGTTTTTTAGAATTTCAAAGAGTGACCAGTGATGATTGAACTGGATATGTGGATTGACTATTTTCAGCTAATAAAGACAAATCAGGTAGGGAATCCTTCTATGGATATATTTATCTATGTTTGCCGTTTTGTGGCTTTTACTGTTCAGCACTTTAGTTGACAGTGTGTGGGTGTGTATGAAGTGCTTTTTAAAGTGGTTTGGATTGCCTCTATAAATTCAATAAAATCACAGGCGAAACTCTAACATTTAGAATCCTGCAAAAGTTCATTTATTTAATTTATTCATCTTAAAAGGTGAAGCAAAAATTTTAGACTCCTTACATGCAAAGCAAGCTATATCAAGTGTTTACTTGTTAGAATGTTGATGAATATGGCTTATTGCTTATGAAAACCCAAAATTCAAAATCTCAGAATATTGTGAAAAGGTTCAATATTTTAGGCTTAACTCTACTCAGTTAAGTAATTTAAAACATCTGCAAAGGTTTCCTGAGCCTTTAAATGGTCTCTCAGTCTGGTTCAGTAGGACTCACAATCATGGGGAAGACTGCTGACCTGATAGTTGTGCAGAAAATCCTCACCGACACAATCCATAAGGAGGAAAAGCCTCAAAAGCATTGGGTTACTTTAGAAGAAGTGGACTGAGGCTGGAGTTAGTGCATCAAGAGCCACCACACACAGACGGATCCTGGACATTGGTTTCAAATGTTGTATTCCTCTTGTCAAGCCACACCTGGTCTGTTGCTCTATGGTCCAAGGTCCTTTTTTCTGATGAGAGCAAAGTTTGCCTCTCATTTGGTAACCAAAGTCCCAGAGTCTGGAGGAAGAATGGAGAGGCACACAATCCAAGATGCTTGAAGACCAATGTGAAGTTTCCACAGTTTGTGTTGATTTGGGGATTCATGAGATCTCTACTGGTGTTGGTACACTGTGCTTTATGAAGTCCAGAGTCAATGCAGCCATCAAAAAGGACATTTTGGAGCACTTCATTCTTCCTGATGAGCTTTATGGAGATGCTGACTTCATTTTCCAGCAGGACTTGGCACCTGTTACCATGGGATTACTGTATTTGACTGGCCAGGAAACTCACCAGAACTGAACCCCATTGAGAATCTATGTAGCATTGTCAAGAGAAAGATGAGACACATGAGAGCAAACAATGCAGAAGAGCTGAAGTCGTTATTGAAGCATCCTGGTCTTCCATAACACCTAAGGAGTGGCTGATAGCATCTATGCCACACCACATTGAGGCAGTAACTGATGCAAAAGGGGCCCAAAACAAGTACCAAGTACATATGCATGATTATAATTACGAAAGGTCTGACATTTTTCTATTTAAAAAACTTGCTTTATTGATTTAATGTATATCTAATTTTCTGAGATTTTGAATTTGTGGTTTTATACACCGTAAGCCATAATCATCAAGATTATGACAAAGGCTTGAAATATCTCACTTTGCATGTAATGAGAATAATATAAAAGTTTCACCTTTTAAGTTGAATTACTGAAATAAACAAACTTTTGCAGGATATTCTAAATATTCTAGTTTCACCCGTATTAAAGGTTGATATTTAGGAATTTTTGACAAGGGCAGCACTGACCTGTGAGAATGAAAAATGTAACATCTCTTTGGAGTTCTTCTGATATACAATTTAGTTTAGGAGATGTCCCTGAGTGGACCCTAAAAGTTCAGTTGTTGGGATATCCCACCTCCTCAGATGGAATCCTGCTGACATGTCTGCTGCTGTGAAGCATTTTAGACTGATTGAATGATACTACAGGCAGCAGGATTTGGATCTTAGCTGTTTCTTATTCAGTACCAGTAGTGTTTACATTCAGCATGAAATTGCTTCTGGTGAGTTAAGTGTAAACATTGACTATTCTTTGGTGTGGTTTTTCTTTCTCCAATCGCCACTCTAGCTGAAAAAGAAATGTTAACTTCCCTTAAATAGCCAGCTCTATTGATAACTGGGAGTACACACTTTTATTTTGGTGTGGCCTTTTAAATTTGTGCAATTGATCAATGCTCTGTGCATTTAAACACCTATTTACCATATTTGGAGGGACAATTGGGTTTGAATGTCATCCCAAAACACCATGCAAAAAGTGAAATTTGCAGGTGGCATCAAACAATACTGAATAAGAGACTTGATATAACTAAAGGAAGGATGAATGGAGACATTCGTCAAAAAAATCTGAAGAAGAAACCAGTCTGGATTTCTAAGCAAGACAAAAGTTCCAAACACACAACAGTGGAAACTCTGTTGATTTCAGATAACGGAAGTAAAACTGCTCACAAGGCCTGATCAGTCACATGAACTTACAGTAGAACTGAAAAAATATCGCGAAAACTGAAGATCAATGGAAGAAAGGAACACCGGGACCTTTCTAGATTTTGTGTGTAAGAATGGGTTAAAGCCACGCCTATGCAATGTATGTGACTAAAGGTTCATTCACTCCAGCCCTGTTTAATCTGCTCTACTTGGACGCTAGTTCGTTCGTCCAGAAAGTCCAATTCGTTTGGGGTGGTGTGAGTGCGCAATCAAGCTTTCCTGTGGACCAAAAAAGTGAACTCTGATCCATCAAAAACAATGGGTTATGGTTTGGTTCAAATAAGGGCTTGTGCGGTTCAAATGCATATGTGGAAGCCACAAGGACCGGGACAACACCAAGAGCAGGGAAACTGACTATAGTACATGGCATTCTGGGTAAATAAAAGATAAAAATGCAACACCTGTGAAAACCGTATTAGCACCAAAGGAGGATAGAAAATAAACATGAACAAACACTTTAGGCAGCTGAATGCTATACAGTGTGGTAACGAGTGTATCGTGTTTGATTTGTTGCACGTCGCTTCCTCCACTTCGGACAGGCAACCATCAGCCAGCAACTCCTCGTCGGAAAAAGAATCAGGTACATGAAAATCATGATTGTCTAATTCTTCACAGACTAGCTTAAGTTTGAATATACTCGCAGTTTCTTAAACCGTCAAATCTGTTCATAGTTGTTAAACGCTTGCAGAGTGATGCTACCATAGTCAGTCTGCAGCTGCTGCTGCTACGTTAACCGACCAGAGACCCCGGCCAGCTAATAGACAAACCCCATTCAACACGGCAGCAAGGGGAAAGCTTTCAGCCGTTCAAATTGCCGAGTACCACAGAAAAGTAACAGCATATGTCGTAAAAAGGGTAAAACCCCATAGTGGTGTAGAGTCGCCCACATTTAGTTAACGTTAAGTACATAAAATTAACTCACTAAATAACTTGTCTGGTAGCAACTTTATCTACCCCTGACTTAAGTTATAGTAACAGTTCACGTTTAACTTTATTAACAGAACAAATAAAAATGGCCTGTGTAAAGGCTTTTCAAAAAAAAAAAAATTCTCTCCTCCCCTCAAACCATGAGAACCATGTAGAACAGGAATCGATAGTGAAAATCGGAATCATTAAAATGCAAACGATGCCCAACCCTAGCCAGAGGTAAGAAAAGCTTTTGTACAAAACATTTAATACATTGCTGTAACTCTTAACAAGTCTTATTCTCCATGTCATTCCAACTTTTATTTTTACCAATAAGTTCAGTTATGGACTAATTTGCTTTTATTTTTTCTGTATATGTGGCTAATTTGAGCTGTTGCCTGTTGCCTATTTCTGATAATTATGTTTCATTTCAAGATAAATGTAACAGAAACATGGCCTTCAAGTTACCTGAAGAACAGTGTATATACATTACATGGATTTCTATGGCCAATCAGCTGCATCCTAACCTTACATTACAAAGTGCTGAAGTGGTGGAAAGCATGTCACCACTAGACTGGAGAGCAGTGCGGACATGTTCTTCACAGTGACAAATCATCACTCTTGGTCCGATAATTGGATGGATGAGCCAGATTTTTTTCTTACACTTATATTATCCATTTGTACAAAAACAAACAATCAAAAATACAAAAATCAGGAGAAGAAAATATAATACATTGAAAGGAAAAGGTGAAGACCCCCACTGGCACACAAACATGAATTATTTCTTCACCTGTCCCCCACTTCATTAATCCACCATTTCATTCACTCTTCTCTCCCTCCTTCTCACTTAATGAAACCATAAGTACGGCACAAAATCAGGCCTCCAGGCCCTCTCAGCTGTCAGAGAGGTACACATGACCCCATTTTCACTCAAGGAAGAATTATTAGTCTGCAGTGGCAGGAAACAGTCATCTGCCACACCATGCCTCACGGGCACACACAAACAGCAGACACAAAGAAACACAACTCATCACCACCGGATTATAAGAATTTATTTCAGCAGAACAAGCTCTGGCACAACTTGGCTTTGAATCAACACATATAGGATTCAGAAAAAGAAAAAAAAACATAGGTAATGTGCCAGAAATTGATGTTAATACATAATGGTGGCCAAACAATTGTATGGACAGATAAGTAAATTTGAGATAGAAGAAAAAGTGGACGGATTTGATATGATTTTTGTTTCTTCATTTTCTTCACTGCTTCCATTGTTCTAGCTATTCTTGCGTTTCTCAGCCATGATTTGTCAAAGAGCTCTGGAAGAAAAGAAAAAAAACACAGAAGGGAAGGGAAGAAGAAGGGGGAGGGTGAGCAAGAGGAGAGGCTGTCAAAGTATGAATTTACATTACTTGAAGCAAAGGGGAAACTAACAGGAACCAGGATGCACCAGGAAAAATCCGGTCCCTCATACATAAACACAGAAGCTCAAGCCCCACATAGCATAGCGCCAAAATAACACGAAAGCACTGTATCAAATTTCTGTTAGAACTTTCTTTCACAGTAGGGGGTTATCCTTTTTACCTCAGAGACATGGATCATTAGAAATGAGCTTCTTTAAAGAGAGAGAACTTCCAGTAAACATGATTTTTTTTATCACTTTTTTAAATCGTTCAAATAACTCCTTTTCATTTTAAAGTTTTTGTTTGTTTTGTTTAATTATGTAAATTTATCTCAAATTATGGATTTATTTCAATATATTTCTACATGCCTAGTAGGTGACATACAAGCAATATAGCCAAAAAGAAAAAGTGTTATTTTGACTAATTAAAGTATCAACCTATTTAGGCATTCATCTAAGCAAACTGAAATAAAATGTAAAGTTATATGATGCAGACTGTATGTAGTAGGGATGCAGTGATACCACTTTTTCAAGCCGATACGATGCAGATACTTGGATCTGAGTACTTGCCACTACTGATTACCAATGCTGATACTTCTACTACACAAAAGATGCAATTACTGCAATTTCCACATCTTAAGTATCGGCCATGTGTCGCTTAATATACCAACATGTTACAAATACATTAGAACGGTATCGGCCCCGATACCCAATACCAATATCGATTTTGGTGCATCCCTAATATGTAGTAATGTGAACAGATGATATTGAGTCTTTGAGGTGTTTGGTGTGTCCTTTTGTTTCTCTTGGCTAAAGCTAAGCCAACATTTAGAAAAAAACATCCAGGTTTAAAAAGATAAGGAAAAACACTTTAAGTTCTAATTCAGTGACTCACAAGCTGCAGGGAAGGTCTGAAGGGGTTTATTGGTATAACAGCTTTACACTTCATAAATTTTGGCCTGACCTGTTATTTCTGGGGTGAACAGCTGCACAGCTCCAACAGTATGAACACAATCTAGGGAAATAACTGTAGCCTTTAGAGAAAGAAACAGTTTAATAATTTTGACTCTACACTGTCTCACTACAGATCAAAGACATAGGACAATGTTATCATAGTTATTTTCTGGTGTTTATTGAGATTATGATGAAGTGGCTAAAAAGTACTGTTACAAAAAGTCAGCATGATCTATTTAACCATCCATTTATAAAAACATACATGTTAGTGCCTTAAAATACAAATATTTCTCTAAACAATTAACTTACCAATTCTCAAACAGCCTGCTTCAACACATCATTGACAGCTAGTGTCTATTCACATAGTTATTTTAAAACCTATTGCCAACATGATGCTACCTATCCCTACACACTAAACTTCATTTTGTCAATAAAGAATTATACAATTCAATTAAAAGTGTTTTACCAAATCTAAAATAGGTGCTTTAACATGTCAAATGATATATTACCTTAAATATTAACCTTCATCGTAAATGATTAAAGAATGTGATTTACCAACAATCAGCCTAATTTCATCATTTTCATATTTCTAATAGTTTTCTTTGTTAAATTTCTCTAATCGGTAGAGCTTTATGGTTTATGTAAGCTAAGTATGGATATTTACAATTAATTATTGAATGTTGTAGGAACTGCACTGAGTCCACTGGAAGCAGCAAACTGATATTACATTGCGTTAGAACAATTGTAAAACAGCTAATTTTTCTTCCAGAGCACCATCTAGCTGCTGTTTGAATTGGACTGATGAAATAAATCTTAGCTTTAATATCAGCCCTTGATATAAAGGGTGAATGCTATTAACTTCACAAACTGTTGTGGCTTTGAGACTCTTATTTTCAATGGAAGAAAAGCTGGTTTGTTTACAGATTCAACCATTAAAGACTTCTCACAGGGCTGGCTGACGATACTTTGTTAGAAAAGCATCAGTGTTGGCAGTGTGTGTGTCTCTCTGTGACAGACATTAAACGTTCATCATGTCTGAATCTAAACTGGGCTCTCAGAAATACAGAAAGGAGTGGGTATCGAACCCTGAATTATATATAAGGCTGGTTGAAGCCATTTACCGGGGATGCTACACTGGCCCACTGCCTGTATCTTAAGGGTGATTTTTATGGCAAAATTATTGATATAAAAAACCCCCACAATTAACAGAAATCTATTCAAAAGGCAAAACCTTATAACAATTCCACCCCAACCATACACCCATTAATGGTTGGGTGGGTAGCTGGTCGAGGAGGAAAAGAAGCCACAGCTCCATCTAGAAAAAAAAAAAAACTTGGTTTAAAAATTGGGTTATCGTCCATTTATAGTTATTGAGGTGAGCTGCTTAATATATTTTGATATTGATTGGCGGTCATATCGCCCAGCCTTACTTCAATAGTTAAGATAGTTGATAGTTATGAAACAAGTTTGAGATCTCCATAATAGACTTTTAGTATATATATTAATTAAAATTAGCACAAAGACCTAAAAAAAAGAAAATATTATTGTAAGATTATTCTCCATGCTTAGAAGGCATCTTGGTTGATCCAATAATAGATTTTTACTTTTAGTACCAGATGGTGTAGCTCATTCCAAAAACTAATCCGTGGACGAAGAATAATGTGGATAGTGTAGAGCTAAAGTAATTAACAGTCGCCCGATTAATTGCACATGAGGCATTCAGGTTCTTAAATAATTACTTGAAGCTTTATGTTTGGAACAAAACTGAGCAGACTAAATGAGGAGATTAAGTTAAACAGCATTGTGATTGCTTCCCTGTGACACACCAGCTTTTTGAAATGACACAAGCATATTAAGTGTTTGCATGTAGACAAAGAGTTATACTTACAGACTGCCTTTTTACTATGCAACACAGTGCAACTAAACTCACCATGTGTCAACACATGAACAAACACCCAGTCTGAGGAAGAGACACAGGGCATCACGGGGTTAGTGAAGCATTAGCTTGTGGCTGCTGGGTGGGCTAGTTGGCATGCTAACTGCCTCTGAGCCCGGCTGGCAGGAAGAGACGTTGGCGGTTAGGTTAGCTGTTCACTTGCCAAGTGTATCCGAGGGCATCGCAGGCTGTGCCTTTGAATTGGAGATGAGTGGCAAATGTGACAAGGAGATTTAGCTTTACTGCTCCACTCACGTCCCGTGACATAAAGGAGGACAGCATTAGTGTGCATGTGTGCATAAATATCCAGATTCTGTGTGAAGGTGGCTGCTAATGTGTGTAAGCGTTTGTGAACAGATTTGTGGGTCTTGCAGCACTTCCACGTATTATGCCTAATGCATAGTGTATGAAGTAGCACCTGAATTTCAAACTGACCCTTGGTACCCCCCGCAGTGCAGACAGCTCAATTAGGTGCCCAATGTCTAAATTTGGACTGTTGCCAGCCAAATGTGGATACCTTAAGGACAGGGAAAGCTTTTGTGTGCACAAAATCTTGGGTGCAGAGGTCAGAGAAACATTCCACCTCAAGGTCTGAGCTTAATTTCAGCTGCAGTTTAGGTACACCAAGCTACAGCATTAGCATTTTGATACATACAAACTTCAGGATTATCTTAAGACTATTCATATCTTGAACACCGGTATCTCTTTGGTGTACAAATCAAAATGTTACCACTTGTGTCTTCATAAAAGGCCAATATTTACTCTGCAAGAACAGGACACTTTTTTTTTCTCCCAGGGGTGCAAGAACTAAGTTAAATGTTCTTGCAGCTCTGATTTGGGAATTTGCTCCTCGTTCTTGATGCATATTCTTGGGAGAACCGCTTTCTTGTTTGGTACCCAAAATATTAATTACCGTAATTTTTAGACTTGAGCCGCTACGTTTGGACCGGCGTACTATAGAAAAATGCTGCTAATGTATAGATTTTCCTTGCTAAGGGCCTATGAAGGGCAAGAAGCACAGAAGTGAGATAGTCTTGTGGGGAAAGATTAAGCGCCAAAAATAACACTAAGGTAGTTTTCATGCACCTACCCTCATCAAGAAAAAGGACGCACAAAGAAAGACATATATTGAAGCTTTTAAGTTAAAGGTAATCCAGTGCAAGCAATGTTTGATGCATACTAAATATGCTCTAATTTTTTTTCTTTTTTTTTTTACAATTAAAAAAACAAATAAAAACTATGTTCACTCCATGTCCTTAAAATATCTCACACATTTTTTGGAACTAAAAATTTAGATTATACGGTCTTGAATGTCCAGTAGTAAATTTTGTACCAGTTCCCTTCTCCCAACATTTACCAAAATAATATAACATGTTCCACAGTCTCTTCTTAAAGACACAAGTACCATTTCCCTGTAGCATGCTTCTCCTGTTTAAATAATTTATAATTTAACTCATATAAACAAATCCTAGAGATAATTTCCTCCTTTCTGTTTCATTCTGTGTTCCTCATTATACCAACTGTCCTTTGAAAAGCCACCTACCAGTTCTCCCCCCCCCCCCCCCCCCCCCCCCCCCATACTTTCTGCCATCTTTCCCTGACTTTATAACGTTGCCTATTTCTGTTCTGTGGGTTATTTCATTTTGACATGTCTAAACACACTGGTTTTGCACAACTTTATTAAAAACTGGTTTGTTTTTATTGAATGTTGGAGGAGAAAAAGAAGAACGCCACATTATTGATGATGTCATCAAATCAGTATGACGTGATTACATCATCAATATGCTAATTAGCATGTGGCGTAATCTGGCAACATTTAGCGACTTTCTGGGTCAAATTCAGCTACTTTCTGTCAGAGACAGTTGGCAACATTGATTAAGTCTCCCAACACAGAAATTCTCTAGTTTAACTGAAGGGAATCCCCTAGATCTAAAAAGCCCTAACCACAATGACTCGGTGCTGTAAATATATTAGATTACTGAACAATGCCTCTTCTGTTGAGTAATTATGACTTTGAATTCTCATTATTGGCTAATAACGGAAATTCATTTGGGCTGACTGAAAAAAAGTAAATAAATAAATAAATAATTCCCACATCCCCTAAAATCCACCAGTGCGTACCACCACCAAGATTTTTGACCTAAGAAAAACCCTGGTATGGACGCTCTTAAAAAAATTAATAAAGGCCCAAAAATAAAACAAAACCAAACACTGTGAAGAACAAGCTAAATTGGCAGAGTAGAGCTTTTCAACATAAAAGCCAGAAATAATGTGGACAACAGATTTTTTTTTGCTCTCCTCAATGCAGTAATCAGTCAAATAGATTCAAAAAATAATCAAGCAGCACTGGAAAATCGAAAATTTATTTTGGAGTGCCTCACATCTTTCCTGTTTCTGATTTGGATACCCCTTCAGGGTCCTGAAGAGCAACTGTTTCTGGACATAAATTAATTTTCCAAAGAATGCACTAATCATCTTCAGCTCTCCTTATTTTGTAGGTTTTGGAGTAGAAGGAACTACTTTTTGTTTTATAAACTACAACATTCTCGCAAATGCAAATACATTTGAATTTTTAGCATTTGTTTGTAGAAAATGACAAATGGTGAAAACAAATGTAAAATAAGAAATCCTATTTTCAGGTATGAAATAAAAAGTAAACAAAACTAATGCTTTACTCAAGAGTTCAGGAATCTATTTTTGGTGAAATAATCCTGATTTTCAATTCTCTCAACAATTTTATTTGTTACTACAGTTTTGTTCAGGTAATCACCTCATCAGTAACTCATTAGGTTGAATTATGTATGCTTGTGTTTGAATTCTGCAGACAGAGATTTGCTGATTTCAGAAATGTTTATGCAATGGTTTTCTTAGGTATTTAAAACTAAAATATTTCAAATGTTACATGTAATATTATGAATATAATCATCAATATTTGGAATGATTTTAGCTTTTATGGTGTACTTTTTAATTTATAATATTTATGTAAACACTATGAAACTAGTATTTTACAATGGTTATAACATTGTCAGAATCTCATGCTACCTCTACTGATCATTTATACGGTTTTATTAAGTCATTTACATGAGCTGAAACAACTATTTTGATTGTATAGGTTGAAAAAAAATCTTAAAGCTGACAAGTTTACCTCAACACTAAAAAGATTACAAAAAATGTACATTTATATCAAAAAGGATTGTTTTAAAACACATAAAGACACAGAGAAAAGTGTTTTCTCCAACCAGCCATCTTCAATCCAATTAGCAAGCGGTTTGAAGCGTTGATGGATGTTGTATTAGTGCTAGATGTTGCGTTTGTCGGTTGGGGATCAGATGCAACTGTTAGCAGCATGAAAGCCACAGTCTACAGGATGGACATGCTGGGAGTGTTTACACTTCCAAAGATATAAGCTAACGGTCTGCAAACAAAGCGTAGACACACAAATGTCTCCAACAAATATAGGCTCACTTTTTGCTGTGAAAAACAAAAATAATAGACCAGCACAGAATCAATAAATGTCTTCTCTACTCTGTGCTAACAGCACTCAGCTCCTCTCAGGAGGGACAGAGACAGATGCTAGAACTGATCAGAAGTCAAGAGTAGCAAAGGTTATAACTGCTTTATAAACACAACTCTATTCAACTTAGCCTAATTTATCTCATTTCAATTAAATAAGTCACTGACTCGGAATATACACTGCTACTTGACAAGCATTTTGGACAGTGGATTTCACAAATTTGTTTTTGTAGCAATCCCTCATACTGAGCATCCATGTAGTGACATTGTAAAAGAAAACTCCTCAAAAGGAAGAAACCTCCGAGAGAACCTGGCTCATTGTTAGCGGCCATCACCCTAAAACGAATGTGGTTTAAAGAAGACAATAGCATAAACACACAAACAAAAAAGAAACACAGAAGTGCTGTTCCAGGAGTATTTTCTGTGTTAAAGAAAAAGCAGAGAATTAATACAAGTAGAGCCAATTTTATAGACTGTAGGGTATAAAAAAAGAAAAAAAATGCTTTCAGCCTAGTCTTAAAAGTAGACATTCTACTTTACCATTCTCTATTTAGAAACTGTAGGAATTTCTAGAAGCTACTTACTGAACAGGCAGTCAGGAAAACATTAGTCAGTTTGTCGGGTTACTAGTTGTGTGCGGGGAACTTTTAAAAGCTGCATGAAAATCTATTTCCACTGGGCTGCAAAAGGAAGATGCAGCAACAAGTTTTGCTGATAAAGTGAACTATATGACAAACAGTGGTTTGTTTTTTATTGTGGCTCCAGTTAATACTTTAGGTGCAGATCAAGGATTGCAGATTAAATGGATTTCCCAAAGTGGACATTTGTCATGTGACGTACTATAGGATTGGAAGAGGAGATGCATCAGAAAATTGATCAGTGATAGAAATCGGCCAAATTTTCTTTAATCAACCCTGACTAATGATTTGAAGAAGAAATAATGAATAATCTAACGCTGGATTACTCGATTAAAATAAAATTTACAATGAGTTTGTATGTGTTCCAAAGAGAAAAGACATGTTGGTGTGCTATATCTTCGGCCCAAATCCAGCCAGTGTTCACTACTGTGAGCCACATTTTATTGTATGTTTAAAATAATTGCAACTGATGTCAACATGTAAGGACAAAAAAAAGACCTCAGAAGAGTAATCTAGAGACATAATTTAAGTGTTCTGCCTTTATACAATCTGAATTTTTCATTTAAAGCAAATAAGAATCATAATGTTGAAATTGGTCATCAGAAAGCAACATTTATTTATGGTATTACATGAAATTATTTTAACTTAATTTACTCTATTGTCCATTATTGTTATTGGTAGAGATGAAAGTTTTAATCATCGAGTAAAAAAAACAGCAATTCTCATTTGTCCCAGGTTACCTGAACACACTCCCCCTAAGTAAATGAAGTTAGACACATAGCAGCCAAAGGCTGGCAGGAAGGACTGAACAAATGTTTTGAGATGTATATCTGTGAAGAGGAGCAGAAGGGATAAGGTATGTGTCTAGATGCTGATGGAGCAGTATAAGGCTTCGATAGAGAGAACGACTGTTGGGGGGAGGAAAGAGGGGACATGAGAGAGAACGGCTAATCTTTATGAGGCCTGTGCCATCATGCAATGGTCGCCTTGGAGATGATGGATATGAACCAGAAGAGGAATGGATGGAAGTAAAGAGGGACTCATAAAGAGACAGAATTGTGTGAGCGAGCAAATGTGCATGCGTTTAGTAAAATAGCACTCAGCGGTGTGAAAATGTTTTTTGTAGGAATCAATAGGAAGCTATAATAAGTGAAAGGAGGCATGCTTGTATAATAAAAAAATATTAATAAAAAGGATTATTATAGCACCTAAAATTTGGTGTGTGTGTGTGTGGAAGAGAAGGCTGTGGAACAGAGTGACTATTTTATCAGATTAAATTCACAGTCCAAGGCTCACAATGGGGCTCACCACCTGCTACTATTGATAGCTTTAAACAAACTTACATTGTTTGGCAAAAAAACATGTTTGTTCTATACTGCTTTTAAAATACTCTTTTTTATCATTTACCTTTTATTGGCACTTAAGTTCTGGGAAAAGAATGTCTTGATGATTGAATTTTCTGATTAAAAAACAAGTTGTTTTTTTGTTTCATTTTAAAATGGAATTTATTCAATTGAAATATGAGTTTTATTTTTCGTTATGGTCAAAAACATGAGAATGTAAATTTACATCTTGTTTCATTTAATTCAAATTATTGACACAATAATTCAGTATCAAAGCAAAATGTTACCAAAATTATATTTCTGAATATGTATAAAATTTATAAAATACAAGAAGTATACATTTTATATATAGCCTACTAGGGCTGAACGATTAATTGCATATGCAATTAAATCGCGATTTGGTAAAATGCGATTTCCTAATCGCAAAGGCTGCGATTTGACTTGATGTAAACATATCTGCTAAAGTCACGTGACTTTCAAACAATGCAGGGAGAGAAGGAAACGTTGCACTTTAACCTGTTATAAAATGACCAAAAGCCTAACAGAATCCAACACTACACAACATTTGGTACCAAAGAGGAACAGTACATCAGTTGTGAGGAATTATATCTGCTATGAAAACGTTGATGCTGCGCAACGCCAGGTATTATGCAGATACACCAGTGTTTAAATTTCCAGTAAACAAACTTCCAGCCGACAGGGATCGCTGAACTAGCTGTTTGAAAGAATCGCTCCTTATGAACATAAAAAAACGTCACACCGAAATAGTTCGTGCTATAACGGGTTTTATAGCCAAAAGTTTGCTTTGTTAACCATGATGAATAAGCTAGGATTCAATCTCAAACACACATTTTAGCCACATTTTACCTGCGCTGTATAGAAAATGCAGACAGAAAGTTAAAGCCGCACCGAAAACAGCGGTGTATTTTGCAACAACTGACCTAAGATCAAACCGCTCTACGGAGTCATACCAGAGTCTGAAAGTGCAATAGATCGATGGAGAATTAAAAATAAGAGCTTGTTCCTTCAAGCATCCTTCTTCCCGGATAACCACACGGAGGAAAACATTGCAGCCGGAGGGAATTACTAGCTGGGATCAAAAGGAAGAAAACCTTGATTGCAGAACGACACCGATGACCATCGAGTGTGATAATTAAAAGCAGAAAAAGTTGTTAATATTTCCCTTTGTCTTAAAATAAGTAAATAATCTTATGGAATAGAATAAATAATGTATAAAAATCTGTTTATAATACACAATATTTTTAATTGCATTAATTAAAAAATGCATGACAAAAGCCCCACAAAAATAATTGCACATTAAATCGCAATCGCAATATTGAAGAAAAAAAATCGCAATTAGATTATTTTCCAAAATCGTTCAGCCCTATAGCCTACATTGTAAAACAACAATAATAATAATAATAATAATAATAATAATAATAATAAAAGACACCCATTAAACATCAGCTGAAAGTGTAAATGTTCCTTACGCCTGATTTACACTGAGAAACAGATGCGGAACGTCACCCGAAAACACGGAGTGAAAGCAATAAATGTTTAGCCATAGTTTGTAGAACATCGACAACATTTTACATAATAGTTCATAATTAATATCCCTATTAATAAAGAACGATAAAGCCAGAAAAAAAAAATCTAATACTGGTTTAATTTGAAATATACAGGATGCACCTCGCTGGCTCATGTGCCACTTTCTGTGAAGCTCATGTAATTTATATTATTACATCACATATCTGCATGAGACGTGCAGAAAAAGTAGACTTCATGCAGAAACGTTCCAGAGCTCTAGATCGGCACTGCAACGCAGCCGTGAGAATGCTCTAATGTCTTTCCATCTTCCCGGAAGAGGTACGGACCGGCTCTTTTGCACAAGCGTTGTGAATCAGGTGTTATACTGATGTTCAAGACTGGTAGATATCCAAAGGAGCTAACAGTTGCTATTATGGCATGGGCGTCCTCACTTCATTTCCAGATAGAAAATGTTGAAATTTGCTTATATAAAGCAAATTTGGTTATTGTTCTACTGAATATTTATAGTGTAACTCACCTCCTACCAGAGTCAATATCCACCCATATTTTTAGTTTGAAAAATACCTAAAAATCAGGTGAAAAACACCGAGGGAGAGGGCTAGGCGTGGTCTGTGCTGTGAACTGACATGACTGCCTGCAGTTTGTACACCGGGACACAGACACTGAAAGCTGGAAAGATGCAACAGAATAGCGATCTAAGCTCCATTGCTTCAGAAGGGGACAATTATGGGGTTTTGACCAACATATGTCATTTAGGGTGCTTTCACACCTGTTGGTGCGGTAAAGTGGTTCGGTTGGGCCCCAAAATTGTTACAATGTTGCAATTCTCAACTTGCTCGGTTCTCATTCACACCAGAGTTTTTGCGAACGAACCAACCACTGTGGATGTTATATATCCCCCCACTCATGTGGCAGCGCTTTTTACAAAATACCGTGTTCTGGGTGACGTAGGTGAAAGCTAATTGGTGCAGCATATGAAGGGGGAAAAATCCCGGAAGAACAGACTGTGCTCATCTGCCCATATTTCTATGAGGCACTGTACCTCTTATTTCGACCACGTTTGTCCCCGATTCATCTCCGGCGTCGGCTCCAAAATAAACTCGTGCAGATGAAAATTTGCGCTTCCTTAAACACACCGCACGGCTTTCTACGGAAGCTTCATTGGACAAAAAAGGCTGCTACGTAACAGAGCAGGTCTGACTCAAGGCCGGTCAGCATTCACACCAGCAGCGAACCACACTGGAGTCCACATGGAACTGCTCTTAATAATCAAGCTCCATCATACATAAGAGACCTGATTGTTCCATATGTTCCTAACAGAGCACTTTGCTCTCAGACTGCAGGTTTACTGGTAGTTCCTAGGACTTCTAAAAGTAAAATGAGTGGCATATCTTTCAGTTACCAGGCTCCCCTCCTATGGAACCAGCTCCCAGGGTTGGTTCGTGAAGCAGACAACTTGTCTGTCTTTAAAACTAGGCTTAAAACCTTCCTCTTTGACAAAACTTACAGTTAGAGACAGGTTAGACAGGTAGATAGGAAAAGACAGGTTAATGTTAGTAGTAGGGTAGAGTGTCAAAAGCAAGGAAGAGATGGGAAGAGGTAGATTAGCTAGGTAGATATAGATTAATGTAAGCCAGGTAGAGAGTGTTAGTAGCTAGGTCTCCTAGTAGATAGGAGACAGGTTAATGTGAGTAGCTATGCTGCTTTAAGCTAGGCTGTTGGAGGACATAATTAGAGTCAGTTCCTACTTTCTCTCCTACTTCTCTCCAACAGCATGATGTGTTGTCAATTCAAGCGCTAACCTGTTTTCTGTTAGTCTCTTCCTACAGTAGGTGCTCCTGACCCGCCCTGCTTGACAACCCTGACTAAGATGGCATTCCAGTGGAGGAATGTTCTCCACATCCTGCTACCAACTTCTGCTTCTGCATAAGTTCTGTTGCTCTTTCTGTGTCTCTGATGCCTTCTCCAAACCTCAGACGGTCTCAGTAGATGACCGCTTATGCTCAGCGTGGTTCTGCTGGAGGTTTCTACCTGTTAAAAGGGTGTTTTTGCTCTCCACTGTCGCTTCATGCTTGCTCAGTGTGAGGGATTGCTGAGAAGTCACGACGCAATCTTCTGTGGTTCTCTAATTCCTAAATTAATCATTGTCTTGTAATAACTCTTCTTGTAAAGTGCCTTGAGATGACATCTGTTGTGAAATGGCGCTAAATAAAACTGAATTGAATATTTCTCTCCACGTCCTTCAGAGGGAAAAGACTAAAGGGCGGAACATTCTGCGCAGCAACTGAGCTGCCCTGAGCCGTATTGTTTTGAGCTTGCTGCTCATGATTTGCAAACTCGCTTCGGAGGTGTAGCCGGGACCAAATGTCTTTAATACTGCACAGCAGCAGGACTTTGTCGTCAGAAATCCTAGCGGACGTCAGAAACCCAGACTGAGTCGGTAGCAAACCCTGATCCAAATTCACGTTTTTACCAGAAGATGTAACTCCACTAATGGTTTGTGGTACAAAATGAATATTTTTACAAAAATCAGGGGTGATAGTAAAAAAAAAAAATTTCCCTAGGAGGCCCCTAAGCCAAGATATATGCCCTGATCAACGTAAGTTAAGCGAGATCCAGGGGTGCCATAGTTTAGTTATGTTCTTAATGCCATGGACTATAAATAGTCCATGGCATTAAAGATTCTGATGACTTTTGTGGATATAAATGGATATTATTCAGAGATGAGATGAACAAACCATACCAAGACAGGTCAATAAGTGGCAATTATAATACTCAAAAGTAACTAGGAATTAATTAGTAGCCTAACTAAAGGGCACGAACAAGGAGACATTCATTTTTCTGAAAAATATGCACCATTTATTTTAAATTGTGATCACATCTTTGTTATGTAGAGAATGTTTATGTAAAAAACGTGAGGTTTGCGTATTTTAAAATCCTCCAACTTGTATTGTTTTGATACAGATGTCCCAAACCGAAATCAGCACCTGATTATTCACACTGTAGTAGCAGCTGTAAATCCTATCCTGACACCTGCTTCTAATTTAATTAGCTTCAATGGCATGTTTCTCCAAGACTGGATTAAAAAAAAGAACTGTTTAAGCGGTGATTGTTAGGGAAAAATAATAATGTTGTATTATTATTTTCTTAGGATGTCTTTCCTTTATCACATAGTTCAAAATGTACTTTTTAAATGTCATTTGGTTTCAACCATATGTTCCTTTGTATGCAGCCTGTTCTTTTAAGATGCTAATTAAGTTTGACCAAATAAAGAGAGACTGCAGTGGGAGGGCCTTTTGAGACCAGGAGACAGAGCTGTGTGATCAGGAGGCAGAGCTGGGAGACTGTCTGAGAAGCTGAAAGGAGAACAGACAAACGATCAAACAGAGTATCTTCCTGGTCTCCCCCTGCAGAACTTTACTTTATTCTATCTCCCACTGCAGAGCTCATTTAACTTCAATTTCTCTCCGACCCCTGTGTGTGATTCTTTCTAGGTTAAACCCAATGGCCGCTGGCTGCTCTGCTTTTTGACCGCATGCCATGGAGGCTGCCATTGCTCGTCCCTTGCTGTAGTACCTCCATTTGGCCGCTAGGCCCCCATTGAAAAGCATTGGACTTTACACGTTAAAAACAACTTTAATGCCTGGTGCCCATTTTTTTATAACTTTCTATGGCTAAATATTCTTCCTGAGATAACGCTGGGCTCATAAAAAGCCTGGGCACCAGGCTGGTTTTCGTAAGATAATTTTTTGAAATCTTGCATAATTAATGACGGGGCCGAGCCAAGTTTAGCATCAGAGCTAACGACGGGGGAGCAGAATGGGCGTGATTACGACCGAACTACACGCCCATACACGCCCCGTGAGGGCAGAGTCTACAGTGAAGATCCCGCCCCTATGCCCTTTTTAGGAACATGCTTCGTCAGAGCTGGGGAGGAAGAGTCTGTGAATCCGCCATGAATTCCCCCATGAAAGTGTGTCATTCTGGTAAACGGGGAGGAGTGAGGAGGCGCTGTATATTCTTTTTTACGGCCTATGGTTAAACCACTAGTTTTTACCCTAACAGTGATATTCGGTTTTTCGCCAGAGACCAGACACCACTGAATTACGAAAGTTGTAGCGCACAACTTAATTGTACAACAGCAACTATATTTCCATAAGTACATAAATAAATAAATATAAGGACGATGATCAATGAGGACTTACCCAGCTTTACAGTCATTCTCTTTTGCAATTCCTCACAGGTGATACGAATCACGTTGTGTTTCTGCTTGTCTGACCTCCGCTTTTAGCACAAACACAGCCCAACTCTCCTTGAATCAACATTTCAGGCCTCCAGACTTTTGAAAGTCGCAAACTTTTTATGAGTGAAATGTCGGCTTTAGGAATAGTGATAAATGACCCCGGTGGATTTGTGGCCATGACACCGGCGAATGAAACTAACATCTTTCAAATATCTAAAAGGAGCTTTAAATAACTTCTATTTTGCCGTCAATAAAAAATTTACGTTTCTCTCTAAAGCTCTCCCAATTTTCAGATGTTAAACTGGTTAAATCGGGGATTTTGACTGCTAGCCATGCTGGAAGTTTTCATTGCATCTCTATATCTGCCGTAAATTTTGTTAGCTTTCTGCGACCCAACCACTCGCGCATGCGCACAAAGAACTCAAACAACTTCGCACGTGGAGTAACTGCTACATAAATTTGATTGATTGAAAACCCAAGACCGGGCCCTACCCTATAACCGATTGGCTTAAGCAGGCCTACAGTGGTGGGGTTTACAGTGAAAGTGCCTCTAAGATCTTAAATTTTCAGATCACGCAAACCTGATTATTTAATTTTTTTCAAACACCTTAGTACGCCGGATATCCCGCAAGGCACCGGAGAGGTTTCAGGCCTGTAAATTGTACTAAAAGACCCCAAAAAAAAGACCAGACAAGTAAACAGCACTATTAGACAATTAAACACTCATTTGTAGAGTTTATAAGAAAAATTGATCGAAACAATATTCTGAGAAAAACGAGATTTGTTTTTCAATGTAATAATAAAAGTAAAAAGCGGCAGTCTCAAAATCACAATAATAACTACTCCAGTCTTCAGATTTAATCATCATCATGCTGAGTCAATTTATAGATGAACTATAAGTTTCCACAGAGTTATTGTATATTTTGTCTCCATCTGGTCCTTTTGAATCTTAAGTAATTTTTGTCACACACAGAAACACATATGCCAGCTCTGTTTGTCTCTAAAGCTACACTAGCACTTTGATATCCTTTAAACAGTTGCAAATGGTGCGGTGCATCACAACCCGCTGTCCGTTCTAATTTACAAGATGCAACCTTGCATCCACAACACTTACGCAGCCGTCACACGGCAGTGTCATTACTAGTAATAAGAAGAATAAGAATACGAATAAGAAGAATACGAATAAGAAGAATACGAATAAGAATACGAATAAGAAGAATACGAATAAGAAGAATGAGAAGAAGAAGAAGAAGAAGAAGAAGGAGAAGAAGAAGGAGAAGGAGAAGAAGTTAATAGGACAACTTGGGTGTGTTCTCCTTTTCTCATTTACCAGTTTTCTCCTATTTTAAAGTATCGCAGAAGTAACGACCGAGGCTTTCTACGTCTTCTACATTTAGGCTAAATCAAAAGATTCAGACTTGCACTCGGAGGGCAAGAAAATGTGATCGGGACATCACTAGATAATAAGAAAACATCTGACTTTTTGTAAAGGTTTTTTGGCACCAGTGGCCTTCCTTCATCAGTGGCTGGACAGGAAGAAGGGTTGATAAAGAAGGGGAAGACATAGTAAATTGCCCAGGAGTAGGAATTAAACCTAAAACAGATGGGTAGAGGACAGTAGCCTCAGCTTATGGTGTGCCTAATCTACCAATGAGCAATGTGCCACCCTAAACGTGTCAATTTTCTATTTCTATTTGATACAGTTTTCTTATTGCTTTTCTTATTCAAATATGTAAGTAAACTTAATTTCTAGTAATTGATTTTTGACCATATAAAAAAAAGATTTGATTCATCATTACTTATATTAAAAACAGATATCTAACAACCAATGTGTTTTGGTGTTTTTCTTAAAAGTGTTTTTTGGAGAGAAATCAATTTACTAAATAAAGCACAGACATTCTGCTATACAGAATCCCCCCATGATATATTCCTGTTTATCATGTTTATATTCCCTTTATCATCCACCTATTCGTTCTCTTTAACACCTCAGTTTTCCATAAATGTTCACACATTATATGGCATCCAAGAGCCCACCTTCTTTAGTTTTCCTTTCTTTCATCAGCCTCCATCCATTCCTCTACTTTCATCCTGACTACAAAGTGCTATTCCTCGTTTTTTCTTTTCCAAAATTGCTATAATTTCTACTTCTCCTATAAATTATGTTTTTTACCTGAAGAAATCGTGAACAAGCTTAATTATATGCCCATTTATTTTGTCTTTGGCTGTAATTTGTTGTGGCAGGAAAATATGTTTTAAAGTACTTAAAGTCGTGGTTGTTTTTTCGGCAAATGGACTAAACCTTTAGTTAGAAACGCAATGTCACTTGAGACATACTTAATATGCTACTAGTAACACACTGTTGAGCAAAAAAAAAAGTTAATTCGAGTTAAATGTAGCCGCAAGAGAGAAAATGTCAACTGAAATGTTTCAAAGCGGGCAGAAGTGTACTTCACATATACACAAGATGCACGGATACTAACACACACACAAACACTCACACCACATGGCACAACTAATGGAGGTGAGAAATAAGAGGAAAAAAAGAGAAATGCAGCTCAAACGCAGCAGGATCTATCCACAAACCCACGCAGTCCAAACCTGTGTTTCTTTTCCTGCCACCCACATACACCAGCAGCATTTCTTTAAATCATTTGTCTTCAGAAACTAAACCTCTGACAGAGGCTCAAAAAGAGATTTGATCAAAGAAGATTCACCAAGAATGAAGACCACAGTGAATTCCTTCATGGCAAAGTTAATGATCATAGTGTCATGACTAAACTTAATAGGGTTCCCAGAGTGAGACTTTTCTTGAAATATAAACCTGTTCAATGTTGTTTTGCTTTACTTTAAAGGTACAGCACTTTTATGAAATAAGCCTCCAGTAAAAGGTCAACTTTAAAATTAGATAAATTGTTAAGGACTTCATAGCTGATTTCCATTTAATTGGTTTTGCTTTGACCTGCAATTTCCAAATAATACGTGATTCTGATATCTCTTCAAGAAGTCTAACGAGAACAGAATATATTTTCTGGCCTTCCTACCATGGGTGGTCATTATTTTTCCTTTATGAGCAAAGAAATATCACACTGTATTTTTGAGAGGATTTGTTGTAAAGCAGGATTTTGAAAACAGTCTTTAGTCAGAAGAGTATTCAAAGCAGATGCAACAAAGGACTCCTATAGAAGGTTCTTCTAACACATAGCCATTGCCATCTATAATGTGTCCTTGAATAAAGCTTTAGTAAATGGAGTTACTACAAAATTATCTCATCTGGGCTTAACTAAGTATTTTTAAACTGAAATAAACTGAATCAACTCCACTCAGAGATTTCCAAAAGGCTGTCAAAATTTCCGAATCCAGCAGGGCTGATAAAGCTTGAACACTCAGAATAATAAAAAAAAAAAAGAGGAAGGCTGAATAGAGTACAGCAAAGTTCCTGTTATCTACTGAAAGGTTTTAGCCTCTCTTGGAGCTTTTGGCATTGTCCACACGTAGCCTGGTATCTCAAAAATGAAGAGATTTTTCTATAAATTGGCATGTCATCCACACGTTAACGCTGATTTATGACATCAAAAACAATTGTAACTCCGGCCAAAAGCAAGATTTGCAAATTCTTCCTTTTAAGCATTTGCTCGTGTAATAACTAAGGTTTTAAGTTAGGGAAAGTCACTGTTCAAGAAAAAAAAAAATGCTCAGACATCATATGACTCATGGTGAGGCGTCTTTCAATTATTATGGCCCTCACCTCTGGAACAGGCTGCCAGAGGACCTCAGGGCTGCAGAGAACGTTCATGTTTTTAAGAGCAGGCTCAAGACGTACCTTTTTGGCCGAGCTTTTAGCTGATTATTTATTAATATCTGTTTAATCGATTTGCATGTTTTATTTGATTTAATTCTTAGTTTAGTTTTTAACTCATTATTTATCTGCTTTACACTTTTATCTGATTATATCTTATCATTCTCTTATATTTTATAATTTGGGATACTATCAATCTCATCATTTGATCAGTAATTTAATACTTAATCTCATTTCCTACTGTTTATTATGATATTTTAACTTTTTAATTTAATCATCCTTCCAGTGTTTTCTCTGTGGGAGCCCTTTGCATTGGGGGCAGTGGTCGGCTGTGGCTGCCTGGGTGCTCTCAAGGTATTGCTTGGGTGGATGTGAGGGTACCATCCCTCCCTCCTCTGGGCGCCCTCGGTCAGTGCCTTGGCTGCTGATCTGCTGCTGTCGATGCAGATGGCTCCCATGATGGCGTTTCCTGGCTCATCTGTACTCAGCCCCTTGTTGCTTTTGTTTACTGCTGCTTTTATGTGTGTGTGCTTGGGAGATGGGTTGGATTGGAGTGGGCGGGTGGAGGTGGGGGTCAAGGGATATAGTTGTGATGATGATTTTATTTTGGGTTTGGGATGTGTAGTGTTTGTGGGGTTATTTTAACCTGTAAAGCACTTTCAGAAGCTTTGTAGTTGGAAAAAGTCTTTATAAATAAAGTTTGATTGATTGATGTGCAACCAGTGTTTCCACTCAGAAACAACAATGATGCCATCTGAGATATGTTGGCATTATCAATTATCAACTGCTTGCTTGTTTTTATAAACTTAATTACTGCTCTATGTAGAAGTTAGAAAGTTATTCTCATTGGACAGAATTCTGCAGAAACACCTCCCTCTAAAGGCTTGCTTGGCATGTCTATTAATGTTCTTAACAATGCACTTCTGCATTTAGGTGTGGATGAGAGTTTTATTTTTTTTTTTAAGTCTTACAATCTCGATTTTTCAAGAAATTTGTTGTTGTCTCCAGTTTGAATGATTACTTTGTGAATTGTTTTCAGTGGAAAGATGCTCTCACACTAATGTTTTAAGGAGGTTGAAGTTTATGGGAGAAGTGGGTGGAAGAAAACAATAGGATTAAAAGTCTTTTAAATATTTGTGATATGCAAACATCTCACCTCTAAGAGCAATGCAACTTATGCTGCCTTTGAATAAATGACTAACTTAACTTACTTTGCTGAAAAGAAATTCAAAGAAATTACAATAATTTCTTACTCAGCTCTTTCCTTGGTAAAAATGCGACGTTGATGTGTTATCTCCACAAATACCCCAAACACAAATGTGTTATGTTGTGGATTGATAATGAGTAGCTACTACTAATGTTGCTCTGCTCTCTCCTGGCCACAAAATACAAACAGCCTTCCTATGGGCAGCCGCAAGCCAAAGAGGACGAGACCCTGCATAATAATTTTCTCTGTAATGCAGAAGAGACTTGCTTTATCTATTTCGCTTGTTTTTGCCATTGCTTTCCTTCCTGTGGCTAATGTAGGCGGGGGGGGGTTGGCGAAAATGTTCACGTGCAGCATGCTTATGCATCTCAGTGTCTCAGATCTCAGAGACCTTTGATCTATCAACTAAGCATGTAACCTAATGTTTTAGTTAAATAAATTAAATGAAAATGAAATTAAAAACTGTAATCTGTTAATACTTTTAAGTTGACCAGGGTTCTCCCTAGTGCTTTATAGGCCACGTAGACCGGCAGGGTTTTTCTTGGCGTCCTGCCAGGCTAAGCATTTATGATTTTTTTTAATATGATTTTTTTAAAGCACAAAATTACAGTTTAAATAACTTTAAATGAAAAGAGCTATTAACCTCTAAATCTGACTTTAATTGCATGTTGTGATATGGTTGAGACTGTAATAGTGACATCTTACGATCAATACGTGAACAGGGTGAGATGTATTTTCGGTAATCTGACTGCTCAAAACCTCTACCTGTCTACGCTGCGCTTAAGGACGATAAGTCCACTCGTTCACCCCCAGGCCAAGGAGAGTGAATCTCCGTCGAGCTGGTGAATCAGATCTAGTGTGAGTTATCATGGCTGCTGGCACATTGTCTGAGCAGCTACCTATAGGCCTAAGCCTTGATGGTAAAAATTTCAAATAACACTGCATTCAGGATACTCAGGCTGAGACCTTGTCAGGGTTTGGAGTTCATCTATCTTGTTAGCTAGAGATCTCATGTTTCCCATTATGATTGATGGAAGAGATGGTTTGAATTTCCTCCTTCTCTGTCTCCTTTTCGCCCCTGCTCTGCACCCACGCCTCCTCCTTCTCCAGTCATCAGGGATTTGTGGGTTCAGTTGAAGTATAATTTCAGTTTTTGCCATGTTAATCAGCTGCTCCCGGCTGTAAACCACCTTGTTTAGGGTCGTCCCGATCAGGTTTTTCTGCCCTCTGAGTCCGAGTTATTTGATTTTGATTATCCGCCGATACAGAGTCCTGATCCGATACTTCAATCGGTAATGCATAAAAAAAAAGAATGAAGAAGAGAGGAGAAACTGATCCAGGATTTATCTTTTTTATTCACCTTATTTTAACATATAACAATTCTGTTAACAAACAGAGCACTTCTGTGAGGTAGCTTAAACAATACAGTTCCGGAAACTGTTTGTTCAGAGTCTTGTAGACTTCTGATCGGTTTAATTGGAGAACTGTTTCCTCACTTTAAAACTTTTAAAACGCTTAATTATAGTCTCCGGTGCGGCATCGCGTAGATACAGAATTCAGAAATACACCTGAACCCCCATGAAAAGTAATCTGTCGAAGGTAAAAATCCTAAACCTGAAGACAAAACCTCTGCAGCAATCCTGTCTGTGTGTAATCAAACACTGTTTGATCAAACACTGTTTGATTACACAGGAACAAGCATTACGGTTCCATGAGGAGCAGGAACCGCAGCAGGTGGATTCTAACTGCAACTGTTTAATCTCACCTTATTAAGTAGCTCTCTGTTCAGCTTGTTGAGATTGCATATTATTTAAAGTGAATAAAATATAAATACTACTGAATAGGAGTAGAGATAGACAATAGCCCCACCCACGAGGAGTTAAAAAACTGACAGGTACATATGTATGAGTCCTGATCGGGAGGTAACACCCGATTTCGTTCGAGTCTGAAACTATGTGATCGGGGCCGATTTCCGATCACATGATCGGATTGGGAACATCCCTAACCTTGTTACCATGTTTATGCATCATAACAAATGAGCAAAAGTGAAAAATCAAAAGCAAAAATCCCTCCAACTTCACAGGACAAAAACCCACAAAGCAAACAGGTCCAAAAAATTCAATCCTTCCTCGAGAAAAAGGGGGAAGCAATGTCCAAAAAAACAAAACTCAATATGTAGCTAACAGAGCCACTCTAACATGCAGCCACCCAGAGCAGCACAGTTCTAGAATTCGAAAGAAAGTTGAAACAATTGGTAAAAGAATTGGTAGTTGCACTTTACGGCTTAATTTAAAAGACTTTTCAGTAATTGGTTGCAACCAATGATTCTAAGCACTGCTTACTAAAAACACAGTTTTACCTGGTTGCTATTTACCGAACACCAAAATTCTAATATGGGTGCTGATTTTTAACAGGTACTTCATTTAAAAACCACAAAGGAAAAACATTTTGATTAGGTCTAAAAACAACACCATATTGGTTGTTTAAAAAAAAACCGTCTCTTAAAATGGTTGACAAACTTCAGTAATAAAGCTTGAAAGTGAGTGGCACTTCACCTGATATCTCAGAGGCAAACATAAATACAAACATCTCTGGGAGGAGGCCAACATGATCAGAGGGGTCAAGTGCTGTGTGAGGAGTGGTGCAGTAGAAGTGTTTTTCTTTGAGATAGTTAGCCTCTTTTGATGGTATAAAGTAGCACAGCAATCTGCAAAAAGGCTGCACAGCAGTTATAAAACATTGTGGAGTGGGAGAAGAGACGGTGGCCTGTTTAGATCATAGCTATATGTTAAATTAAACACAAACATCTATTACAGGTCCATTTGTCGTTCACTTTATAGGGACCCAAACATTTTATCATACTATTTTGAGGTACTTAATGTGATAATATCAATAGTGACAGGAAATAGAGTTTGAGATGATTATCACAATAAATAACTTTTATTATTTTATTTTTTTCCAATAAACAATAATTGTCCCGATTACCAAATTCACATAGTGCAAGTCCATGTTTACATGAACCATTTCCAAAATCCATGGATCCATCCATCTATTATATTATGTATTTTGCTGGAAATTTATTGTGGCAGATTTAAACACTGAAGAGAATAAAGTCAAACAGAAAAAAAAAAATTACATTTACAGCTCTCCTAATTCGTAAAAACAATCCACTGGTGTAAGGATAAATACAGCTCTACCTGCCTTTCTACTGGAGAGACAGAGCAAGCTAACAAGAGTTGATAACAAGATACAGTAGGAGGTGTTTTATTGCAGAACAAAAGACTTGGGCCTTGCAAGACAAGACAAAAATAAAACGGGGTGGGGGTGTCTGGTGCCTATCTCCAGCAATCACCTGACGACTCCTTCCCTATTTAATGATGTTTATTTTTTTATTCATTTTAAAAACACTCAATCCGCACAAGCTGAGCAGAGAACTACATATAGAATTGAAATTAAATGATTGCATTTAAATTATGAATACCTGCCACGGCCTAAACACACAGTCTCAAGTTTCTCTTCTTCACATGGAACCGAAATGTATATTTGCCCATAATCAAATAGTGGAATTGCTGAAGAGGTTATTGTAATGAGGTTTGGGATTTTTGCCTTGGACAGATGACTTCTCATGGAGGTTTAGATGTTATGGAGGCTGAATCCATGCTCCAAAGTCGCACTAGAGACAGGAATTAAGTGCCACTTCAGTTGGAGAAATTCTGATTTTAAAACATTGTCTGAAGTGATCAGATGTCGAAAAGACTCTGAACAAACCATTTCCTGACCCGTAAACTACTGGAGGGAAGTCAGCGGGAGAAAAGCCAGCAGTTTCCGCCAGTGTTTGGCGCACATAGGGCTGTTTGGAGCATGTCTAACCAGCTGCACCTGCCACAGTAGTGCTACAAAGCCTAAGTAACTTTTCAACAATCGGCTCCCAGTCAGCAAGGTGCATTGAATCCAGTGTCTGGTAATATTTTCTTTAATACATTTATTTATTTACCTGGACTCAAAGTAGAAAATATCTGTGCATTTGTACCAAGTGGTCAGAGGTGCGAACACAAATCTGTAAAAAATAATGGAGGGCTTTCAAATTTTTCTGTTTTGGAGGAATAAATGGACGACCCAAGCGCTGCATGTGTTGGTCCCAATTAAAGAAGATGAGGGCGGGATGTAATATTCATCCTTAATACACTTCAGTACCGCCAGTGTTATTAGGACCATTGTAGTGCTGGAAGATCCAGCCATGTTTAATATTCAATGCTCTCACTGATGGAAGAAAATTTAGGCCAAAATCATGGCCCTATTCATCCTTTCCTTTATACCGATCAGTGATCCTGTCCCCTTTGCAAAAAAGCAGCCCCAAAAAATAAAGTGTACCCCCTTCTTTACAGTGGGTATGGTGTGCTTTAGACATCACACATTATTCTTCCCCCTCCAAACACAGTTTGTAGTTTTTATACCAAAAGCTTCTATTTTGGTCTCATCTGACCAAATGACATTGACTCAGTCCTCCTTTGGATCATGGCAAACTTTAGACAGGCCTGGACATCTGCTGGCCTAAGCGGGGGGATCTTTTTAATGGAAGTGGTGGAGGTTGGAGTCTGACTGTTTGCAGGAGTGGACAGTTGTCTTTTATACAGATAATGACTTCAAACAAGTGCTATACATACAATTGACGAGTGGAGGGTTGAAGAGCTTCTTAAAGAAGTAGTAACAGGTTTGTGAGGGCCAGAATTCTTGCTTGTTTGTAGGTGCCAAATACTTATTTTTTTGTACCATCATAAAAAAAAGCATTAAAAAAAACTCATACAATGTGAGGTTTTTTTTGGACAACTTTAGGACAACTTGTACAATCGATTGCTGCCCAATACTCTTTTTGCCTCACAGTACATCATAGAGCATATGTTAGCTTGAAATGTCCTCAGTGATGTAATACTGATGCAAGGCGTTGTTCTTGGGTGTCTGAATCCACAAACCTTAAGGCCATTTTCACATGTGTGGCCGTGCCAGAATACGGCCAGAGAAAATGCAAATTTCTTCTGTTCAGATGGCACGTATTTGACACGTACTGGAATCCAGTGTTTTACTACACCTAAACAGCAGGTGGCGGAATACAAATAAGTCTGTAGTTCTCCAACAAACAAGGGAGTGAGAAGTACTGACATCATAAAACGAGCGACAGCCTAAAATGTAAACAAACTGGTCTACTGGTTAGCTGCTACCTGAAGCCATCTACAGGGTGAGTGTTGTAGTAAACCCGCCTTTTTGTAATCTGCTGTGTTGCTGTGGGATGCTTGAATCGCGTTGTTTTGGTATTTGTACGGTCGCGAGGTGATTCTTTAATTTCGGCCGGCGATGTTGTCATTCCCGCGTGGAGCGAGTCTATTGTCTTGAGTACGGCCAGAGTACGGGTTGTGTTCACATGATCTGTGGCCGCTCGTACCTGGACTCGGATACTACCTCCAAGGCAGGTCACTCTGGCCGTATCCTGGCATGGTCCAGTCTGTGTTCACATGGTACGAAATAAGTGGATTGTGACCAAATACGGTATCCGAGTACGGATAATTCACACAGCAGTTTGAATAGCAAATAGCAGATGAAATGCAGCCTATGCATGACAACAGCAAAAACAAAGACCATAGCAGAAGATGGACAGAAGGACTGATAGCTTAAAGGGGGTGAAAGGTTGATACCCTGAACTGCCTCGACAGATGGTAAAAGGAAAAGTGTGTAATAAATGTGTGTATATAAGAATGAATTATGAAACATAAAAACAACTTCTGAGTGACATGTAAGGAAAGCTGCAACACTGCAGATAGGGAATTGAGGAGACTTCAAAACACAGCCAGAAAGAGAGAGATAGATATTCTAGTGATGTCAAGATCAAAACTTTGGAAGGGAAAATAAGATATAAATTGGCTGCTCATTTTATTGGCAGAATGATTGACAAACATAGTCTGATGAACACTAAAAGATATATGGTATAGTCTACACGAAGCCCATCTTAGCTCCAAGCACAGGGAAAAAAACAGAGCGGAATAATAACCAGAATATCGAACCAACCTAAATATGAAGAAAGGGCTCATTATGTCTTACTTTCTGAATCATGTCATGCAGCAGAAAAGAAACCATATTCAAGAAAACAGTTGTAATTCAAGAAAACAGATGCAATCAAAACATATCCTGTAAAGCTGCACACAATTTAATTTATCAGTGTAATTCAAGATTCTCCCTTTATCTCAAAGAACCGGATATCTGCTTTAGAAAATCCATACTAATATAGATATGAGAGAAGAATAGAGCTCATTTAGGTTGTTGGGAGTTTTTCCAACACCCTAAAGGCTTGGCAGTCTGTTGCAATATCATGCTATTGATGCATAAATGTAAAATGACAACATCAAAGGTAATGTTTTGCCCAAGAACAGATAGTTTTTTTGCTAGCTGGTGTCAATTCATCCTGTCAATTTATCTGAAAGATAAATAATATTTTTTTTTGCTATCCACCAGGAATAAAAAAAACTAAGTTTGGTATATTTTGTGCAGTGAATTATTCAATATTTAAGGCATTATTCTAAAAAGTTTTTGTCAACCAAGTTTTTTTGACCCACAGATTTTTAGGAGTGCAATGAGTGTTCCTCTAAATGTAAAAAAAACAAGTGCAATAAATTTTACAAATAAGCACCAGTCTCAAGAAAGTGATCACCTATTTTAGAAAAAAATACAAATATATTGAGTCATCAAATACAGGTGCATCACAATAAATTGGAGTATTATGACTTATATTATTTGAGTATTCCAACTGCAAAATTGAAGCTAATGCTCATTGTAACACAGTTTAAATCCATTTTACAGCTGAGTTTAAGGTTTATACCTTAAAGAAAATGAAAACTCACCGAAAACCGTTTATAACAAATAAACATTCGAATACTTAAGATGTTAAGAACAAAATTAGATCATCTGACAGATTGCTTACAAAAACACTTTTGGATTAATGGACATGTAATCTAACGTAATGTATTTAGAGCATTTTGGATTTTAATTTTATGTAAGAAATCCTCAAAGGTGATGAAAAGGGGCTTAAAATTAAAATTCAGTGTGTAATGAATCTTTATATTGACTGCTTACTGCTTGAATTGAATTACGAACATAAAATAACTTTTCCATTATATTTTAATTCATTGAGAAGCACCTGTGCATGTTGCTCTCTGTTTTACCTAAAGCACTTGTAGTAGGAACCGAAACAACCTTGGGGAAAACTGAGGTTCAAAGGCTCTGCTCTCTCACACGGTTGTTTCAGATCCATTAACAGACAGGCAAACTACAGATCACACTGTCTAGATGTCCACAGAGGTCTCACAACTGCCTGCACTTTTACTTCTTATTTTGGATCATGTTGACTGGTAAGAAGCCTCTGGACATTTTTTTTTTTGCCAGTCATGTTTTCAAAGTATCAACTACTGGAAAAGACTTGGATAGAGTCTGTTGAATTTAATTCAAGGAGGCATTCATCATCATTATTATCAGCATTAAAACTGTATTCCGGACATAATGAAGTCCTTCATAAAAGAATAAAAGAACAGCGGAAAAAGACTTCACTGCATCACTATTTTTGTGGAATATATTTTTCTACTATTCAGAAAGTTATTTTTTTCCAACCTGGACCTTATTTTTTTAGCAAATATTATATTCATTTCCTCACCCAGACAAGTTTGAAGCCACTTGGAGCTCTTCGGGATATGTTTATATCCAGAAGCGATCATTGTATACCCATATAATGGGAGTCAATGGGGGCAAGAGCTTTGTCACTTTTAAAAAGTCATTATCTGCCCCAAAACTCCTAAATTTAACCAATATTTTGTCATTAATCCGTAGTATTACTCCCCTCGGAGTTCAGAACGTCTCAGAACGGCTCCTTTGTTCTTTTTCAGGGTGGTTTAGAGGCTTATAATACAGCTACACTAAGGCTGCCACGATTCATCAATTCGACATGACAACACTGACTAGCAAAACTGTCAACACCAAAAAAAATGTAGTAATCAACTTTTTTTAAGTTTTGTTTTTCTCTTAAAACGGTCACTGTCCCTTTATCTGCTCTGTCCGCCTTTCTGCCTCTCACACACGTGCAGATGTGGTAATCAGTGTCTGCTACAGCGTCACCGGAAGGATGTGTGTAATGTGTTCAAATCAGCAGAGAGAGAAATATCAAACATCTGTCAATATCTGCTATGCATAATCACATGCATTTAAAGCATCCTCTCCTTGTACTGTCTGCCAACACCTCCACAAGCATCAATCCCTCCACCGGTACCAATTCATCACAGCCATGTTCTGCTTAAAAATGGATCAGGAAATGGCTGCTATGTTATCTTCTTTTCAAACCTATTTTTAATTTTACTCAAATACACCCCACCACCACCACCCCCACCCCCACCCCATTCATCACAAATATTTCTCTGAGTGTATATTGGGTTTCAATTATTAGTGCTTTAATGCCTGGGTGTACCTGTACCTTTAAAAAAATATCTCGCAATAGCTCAATAATTGATATGAAATAAAGCCAACATTTCATCCATAACCAACAATTGTGAAAAACTCCATGGGCATTTATCAATATTCAAAATAAAGAGTACAACATTTTTAGTCTTGTTAGTTAAGAAAAAGTTGTGGCAGCCTTCACTAAGCTGATTGGCAGTGCACAGCAAAAAGTGGAGATGAAGCAGCACAAGAAAAGTTCAGCCACTCAATGACTTCTATGGCATTATGCTAAATAGGATTTAAACTGACAATCAATGATTACAAATGGTAAAAAAAATACATAAAAAAATAACAGGAAGTTTTTCAAAAAAGTTCCCGTTTGATAAAAATTTGTCTTCACATTAAGGCTCAACCAATCAACTGGAATGATATCTGATAATACACTGGGTGGAGATAGTAACACCTAAATGTGAAATATTTCAGATTTACAGGTTTAAATCGTATTCCTAGAAACATTTATGAGTTGTTCAAAGTCTTCTATTGAGATAAAACATAACTTCAAAAGTCTTAAAGGTCAACTTGAAAATCCCCCAATCTTCGAAATAGTGGTGCAGGCTATTCTTTAAAATGAAAGATTTAATCTCTGTTAGATTATCCCTATAAAGAAAGGGTAGACAGAGAAGATGTCAGTGATAAAATGTCAGGGTCAAGATTGTTTTTCTACAAAGAAAAAGCTACAACATGAACTTTAAAAAAAGGTAGCGGCTCAGTATTCTCTGAATTTCAGGGAGATGGACACACAGATGATTAAATTTTGCACAATAAAAGTTATACAAACTTTTATCACGCTGCATAACAAAGTTAGGGGAATATTTATATTACCAATAAACCCCATTTTGTTACTTGTTAATGACATTCAATACTTCGATAGATAAAACACCATGCAAGAAACTATAACTATGAGTAAAACTCTAAATTTTTCTAAAGATTTCTGCTTTTCATCGTTTTACCCGTTCCTTTACTTTCATGATTTTAACATTTTTTCTTAAGATATTTTATTTAGCCTGTGTTTTTCTCTATAAAGAATTTTTTCCACTTGTTTGACTGAATTAAGTAGGTGTTTGAAAAAGAAATAGCAGCTTCGACTCTCAATTTATATTTCAGATAATTAAAACAATATGCATGCTGAAGGAATATAAAATGTATGTCTCACAGACCAGTATCCAACTGGTAATTATGCTTTTGAAATAATATAAAACCACAGATTTTTTTTTTATTCCAAGCCTTTTATTGGCTGTTGGAGGAGCCAAATTCATAAATTGTTGCGTCGAGCCTTGTATGACTTTGAAGCCGCAGAAACACATTCTGTCACGGTAATAATGTGCAAATTACTCCATTTAGAATTGCTATTTGATTGATAAATTGAGTAAATAAAACCCTTAATAGAGAAACTAGGGTTTAAGCACTGTTAGAAAAAGCAACAACAGAGCAAAATGCTTTACAAAGTGAATGCAAAATCCATTTTTGTAAACTGGTAATGATGTAAGCCTCGAAATAGAAAGCATATGTTATTTCTGTATTCTCCAGACTGAGGTATCAAAATATTGAACTAGTAAGATGCAGATATTTTGACATTAATTTATTTATTCAGGCTTCCTTTTGGTTTCAAAATCTTATTCTACTGCCAGGTAGAACAAAGTTACCTTAATATCTCACTAGCTCACAGCTAAACTGAAAATAAAGATGGTGTCCTGAAAAGAAAACTGCAGATTTCTTTCTATTTTCCCTCACACCCACATACAGACTGCAGCCATGCCTTACCTTCTTTGCTTCCTGAACACAGTTCATGTACTGCTTGGCCAGGCTGGAGCAGTGCAGTGTCTGCTGTGGGTTTTCTTTGTAGCATTCAAGCACCTTTGCCTGCAGCTCAATGCACAGAGATGCAGTGTGGCGGGGCCTAGAAGCAGAGCACATAAAGAAGGATCAGTGACAATAGAGTACTTTGTTACTCAATAAAAGAACAGAATGAATGTCTGTAATAACACAATGAGTCTAGTTTAGCTGAGATTATTGCTCCTTTCACTGAAAGTGTTGTAGTGGCAGTTATAAGCTTAACACAAACATCAGCAAATAATTGCTGATCAATACCTCACATTAGTAATTTGTTGACATGTATTTATGTTTGTAGTTCTGTTCATTTCATAGGCCTTTTATATATCTAATTTTATATATCTTTATTTCTCCCATACTCCAATTCTTTGTTTTGCCATCTCTAGAAACACAAAGTTTCTGTGTGTCCCTGAAAAGATATGGACATTATCTGTTGCTTCTCTTCTATTCAGATGCATAATTCTACCAAAAATGAAGCAATAGCACTATGTCTAATGCTAAATCACTGAAGTAGCTCATGAGCCTCATCCACGTCTTTTAAAGGGCCATTAATTGGATGGGCAAAGCAAGGCATTTTTATTTGTATAGCACACTTTTAACAACAAGTTAATTAAATGTTCTTTACAAGATTCAGTGGTAAAGAAACAAACAAAAGATACAATAAAAGCATGGAAACTAAAATAACCAATTAAGAGTAAAGCTGAACAAAACATTACAGAAAGTAAAAAAAAAAATAAAAAAAAAACAGAAATTAACACAATCACAATCGTTTACTCAAAGGCAGCTCTAAACATAGTAATTCTTCAAGAGACCAAGCAAGAAACAGTTTAATAATTTTTAACTTAGAAAAATCTAGAGGGGAAAAAATGGACAAAACAAATTTGGGTTTTTTTGCAGCCATAAAAAAAAAAATCCTTATATTACAATTTATTCAAAGAAAACTTAAATAATAACACAGACATAAAAAATAGGATCTCTAAAATACTAAAATAATAACTATTATTATTTTAAAAAAATATTTACATTTAGTGAAAATGTATTAATATTATTATATAAAGTAGTATTATCTCACAATGGATTTTTTTTTTAAATCGAACCTTTCATTTAGGTCAATTAATGCAGTGAGTAAAAATAAAAGGCATCTAAGTGTTGAGCTTGTTAGACAGGAGTAGCAATAACACCCACAACTTCTGGCTCATATTAGTGAATATTAATAACGATTTAAAATTAAAATAAGGAAACTAAATTGTTGAAAATGTAGTTTGTTTCAGCTGAGATTAAACACGCTATAATAGCTTCAAAAGCAGGTTGTCTGCAGAAGAGAGATGAATTATGCATTAAGCAAGCAGCTTAGTAGTCAATGTCAAACTTTCTTTTTTTGGGTGATCTGACTAGGATATTCAGTTCATGTACGGCAACAAAAGCACAGAATTCAAACCACACCTACGAACACATTCAGGCACATACTCTCAGGCTCAGACCTTTACGGAGGCACTGAATGCTAATCCTGCAACAGGGTAATCCTTGTTTGCTCTGTTGCTCATGGTAATTTAACTGCTCTTGTGACATAATTTGTAAATGGAAGGATATAGATAAAAACATCCACAAGTATGCATTCAACACAGAGAACCACAAAGCAGATAGCAATGCTTTGAATTGGTGTGCTTTTACTATACAAGTCCTTCTAGCAAAACAAATTACTGGCATTTCCTGATGTAATAAATAAGTGAGACACTATGAATTTTTGGCTTAATCAGATTCACATTTTATCCCCCTTAATTTAATAATAATTATCAAAGTAATTTCATTACATTTAAAAATGTTAAAATCTACACCTAATATTTGAAGAAAAAAAAACTAACTGAATATTTATTAACTTAATATTTTTTAACTCAATATTTCATGTTCCTAATTTAGGTTAAGCTTCTATGGAAAATATCCTTATCAACAGAGAAAAAAAAAAAGGATCTGGCAGTGTTGACTTCTCTTTAAAAAAATTCTTTACACCTTCTGCAGGGGACAGGTTGGGACTACAACTTGTCAAGTACAGTGTCATCCTTTGTTGCTAATATTACAGATGTTATTTTGTCTATGTCGGAATATTCAGTATTTGAAAAAAATATGAAAAGATGTGTTTTAGTTTAGCAATGCTCATGTCCCTTAAAGATGCAGACTGTATGACTACTACTACCACAGCAGACTGGATGGGGTGGTGTAATGCGCAGTCATGTGAATCCACCCCCTCCAGTCTGTAACACGAAGGGAAGTGTTTAGCAATTTTGTAGAACCCTCTGGAGACCCTTTTTTTTTAAGTCTCTAGCGACAAATCTAGTGTTATTTATTTTTATGGGGTTATTGGAGACCTTTGGAGACTGATTGAAGCACATATCAGTTACTCTTCTCACGGATAGGATGGGTTCTTGCCAGGGGCGTAGCACCAAATTCTGGGCCCTGTACACTCTTAGTGTAATTGGGCTCCATGACGCATATGAGAAAAAGAGTGACATTTAAAAAAATAAAAAAGAATAAATATGGCGTTATGGCGCAATCAGATCTAAATGTATTGATGAGTATTTTTGTCATTCACCTACTTAATTGATGCATTTGGCAAACTTTTTCTCATTTGCTTAACACATTAAGCTACATCTCGTTTCGTGGTTATTAGTTAACAAATTTCCCCCCTACAAGCAGGATAATTCCATTGGCTCAGACAGCCTAATAAAACTCAACGGGCCGTGCTGATGAAGTCCAAAACTAAACGTTATCTGGCCCATTGTTTAGTTGTCTTTGGCCATCAGCTAAGCTAAAGGCTGCACACATTAAATTTAATGGGACTTTGTATAACAACTAGCAAACAAGTCCACCTCTAGGAAAGAGGGTTCCCCTCATTCTACCTTCTTTTTCTTCCTCGTCTTTCTTCTTCTGATGGCCTGATTTGTTATTTTTAGGCAGCATGATGCCTTGCATCAAGGCTAATCTAATCTGGTGGGTCTGGGCTTCATGGGCTGATGCCAACTCTGACAGAAAGTAGCTGAATTTGACTCAGAAAGTCGCTAGATGTTGGCAGATGACTTTACGTGCTAATGCGCATGTTAAAGACATTTAGGGCTGCAGCGATTCGTCGAGTGACTCGATTTACTTGAATCCAAAAATTGCTTGAGGCAAAAACTCTGCCTCGAAGCCTCGTTCAATTCCTAGAGAAAAAAGTACCGTGTATTTACTGCAAAGTAGACCTGGCGTGCCACTGCGAGCTAAATGATCCAGCATTAGAAAACAAGGTAACGTAACCTAAGCCTATATACATTGATGTTCGCTAATTTTAATACTGTATTTGTAGCGATGTCATGATGCTGTTTGATTAGATATGATGTTTAGCTTTGATGTTTTTAAGTAGTGAACTTATTCATGTTAAATTGCAAGAGAGCCTTGTCCACACGTAGCCGGGTATCTCACAAAACTGAGATATTTTTATACTGTTTGGCCTCTCATCCACACATAAAGGCAGATTTTTGGCACAAAAAACTAATCTTTTAAAAAACTCTGGCCAAGGTGGAGATCTGCGTTTTCTCTGTTTTCAGTATCTATGTGTGGATGGATGAAAACCGGGACGTCACTGTCTGCGACAAAAAAAAACAAACAGTCAACAGTTAAAATCAACAGACGTAATGCTGCACTGCGACCAAAGTAAGAAAAAAATACTTTCTCATTCTCTCCTGACACAGAGACTCCTGTGAGTTTTTAGAATGATTAATAAGTGATTATTCCTAAACGTGCTGCTGAGCAGGGGCGTATCCAGGAGGTAAATAAAGAGGGGCTAAAAGGGCCCAGGGACTGTATCACCAAAATAAAAGCAGAGTTGTTCTTCTAATGGAGACCCAATCTGAGCTGGTCACATTTTAGAGTTTTCAACAGTTAAAAGGAAATTTAAAGTCATTTTATTTTGCTAAGATCAATTAATGTGGCAATGTCGTCTCAGACTCTGCTTGCTTTTCAAACAATTTAAGTGATTGGTGAAAAATAGAATTAAAAAATTAAAAAAAATTGCAACTTTTCACAAAAGCTTTTTCACAAAAAAGTGGATGGACTGTTTAGTTAATTAACTTACATTATTGCTGTTGACTTATTTTGTCAAATAAATACTGTACATGACTTAGTTATGGAGCCAAATGTTGGAGTTGTAGTTCTCTGTTTTTTTAAGAGATAAAAAACTAATGCTTATTCATTTTACAGCCACAAAATTTTCATTATGCATGATTTGTTTTGGTTGTTCAAAACGTTTAAAAAAAAAGAAGATCTGATTAATCGAATAATCATATCGATAAAGTCCTAGATTAATCGATTAAAAAAATAATCCATAGCTTCAGCACTAATGACATCATTGCGTCACACTGACGTGAAACATCATCAATAATATGACGGTCTTAATTTTCTACTCCAACATTCGATACAAAAAAATTTACCGATACCGAAATTTATGAGCGCTACCGAAGTCATTCTGCCCATGCCGGTAAATTCGGTATGTGAAAAAATATGAAAATATGTGTTTTAGTTTAGCGGTGCTCCTGCCCCTTTAAGAAGGGAGCGTGGCTTTGAGTCACGTGACTACGCACAGTCATGTGGCACAGGGGAAAAGCGCTGCTAGAGAAGCTCTGGCGGGTCTAATGCAGCTACTGTGTAGCTATATTTAGCAAGAGTTTGAACCTCTCTACCATCTGGTTTTAAGAAAAATGCGACTAGCGACAAAAAAAAAAAAGATTTTTTAATGTTGTTATTGGATACTCAGACTAACGTGGAGCACATGTGTTTGTTACTGCAGCCGATGCAGAGCGTTTGTAGCTCAACAGCTCCACCCGGACAGGTCCTGACGAGGCGGAGCAGATATTAAATCAGCTGTTGTTTTTGATACAGCGCTTGAAGCTGCCTCCTGTTCTCACCTGTGCTCCGTTGTAAAATATTTTCTGTCTAAAATAAACGACTGCACACTAAAATCACTGATTTCACTCGGCCCCTGTAACTTCCTCACCTCATCTGGTCTGTGTGATCACTTCTATACAGAAAGTAGTTGGAATCAAACACTGAATTAAAAGGCTGTTTGAAGCCGTTCAATAGCAAGAAGCAAATTATATTTTATAGAACATTAAGCGAATTTGGCCAATACCGGACATTTAATACAGAAAATGAAATGATTTAATAAGGAAAAATAGAAAAGGGGGGTGGATCGTCATTGTTATCGTCCCCTTTCTGTTATCGAGGTTAAATGCTCAATATACCGTGATATTAATTTTAGCTCATATCGCCCAGCTCTAGTATTGTGCCTGAAGGATACTGTTGAGAAAAGGGAACTATTGAAGAATCTACAAATGGACATTCAAGACCTTCTACATTAAATATCTAGTTTTGAAAAATTGCTGAGATATCTTAAGAAGACAAAAGTAACAGAGAAAATGTAGTTATTTGCATTTTAAAAGGTTGTAAAAAAATTATTACGGGATATTTAGTAGAAATCAATAATTACTTGCCAAAAAATACGTAAGCTAAAGTTTATGGCTCATATTTAGTGGTTTTTTGTTATAAGTGTGAAATATCCTAAGTTTTTTACCTCACCATACATTTCCAAAGTTTCCTGAACGCATCACAGGTGCGCAGATGCAGCATAGTTACCGGCAAGCTTCTGCGAGTGGAGAACGATGCTTGTGTGGCTTATAAAAGAAAGATGGGTCTTATATACCTGTAGATTTCTGTTTTTTTACTTTTCAGTTAGTTTTAACGATAAAACAAATTTGTGCAGAGTGAAATCAGTATTCTCTCTTTGTATGGTGCGGGGTAAAATAAGCTGCAAATACATGTTCAGAGTATTCCCTTACTCCAGGACAGTGTGGTTGCAGAGCAAGACGGGTTTATAATCTGCAGAAAGTAGCTGAGGTTTGTCAGAAATGTTGCTAAAGTTGCTTGGTGTCATTTAGGGAGTCTGAAAAGTCGTTGGCAACACTACTGGGCTCGCTGATGTTAAGGGTAATTGACGAGCGATATAAACCATTTTGCACCTCCAATGGGGGGACTCCTAATATGTGGAGAACTGATATAAAGTTAGGCCTATTTCTCCTAGTTGCAGTTGGTAACAACAATATAATGAAATAAATTGACAGCAATTAATTAGTGGGCCCAATGACTATAAATAAAAACATTTTTAAAAAAACATAATTTTCATTGGCTCCTTTCCCTTCTTGGGCCCTGGATAATCAAGTCCAATTGTCCCCCTGCTACCATGGCTACCATAGTTCTTGCTATTGAACTTCTTCAAACAGCCTTTTAATTCAGTGTTCGATTCCCTCCCCTTTCTGTATTTCATAGAGTCCAGTTTAGACTCAGAGAAGTGATCACACTGACCAGATGAGGAAGTGAGGGGGGCTGTGAGTGAAATCGGTAACTTTAGCGGGCAGTCGTTTATTTTAGACAAAATATTTTGCATTTACATCGGAGAACCGGTAAGATCAGGCAGAGGTAGCTTCGAGCACTGCATCAACATTCTGGTCTCAGCGGAGTTAATCTGCGCTGACTGAGTGATCAGAGTCTTGGCGGGCGGAGCTGTTGGGCTAGAAACGCTCTGGTACGACTGCAGCTCCGTTGCTGCGACAACAATGATACGTGCTCCACATTAGAGTCTCAAAGTATCCAATAACACCATAAAAAGTAATCATATTTGTTGTTAGTAGTATAAAAAAAAAAAAAAAAACAGTTGCTAGATAAGTCTAAACACTCGCTAAATATAGCGACACAGTTGCTGCTTTAGTAGAAGTTTCCTGCAGGATGAGATGTCACATGACTGTACGTAGTTACATGACACAAGGAAACGCTAATTTTTTTAAAGGAGCATTAGCATCACTAAACTAAAACACATCTTTCCTCTTTTTTAAAAACACCAAATTTACCGGCATGGGCAAATTGACGTCGGTAACAGTAATACATTTCAAAATCAATAAATTTTGATTATACTCGTTATACCCATTTCGTTATACCAGTTATATACTCATTATAGCCCTACCTCGTCCAGTGTGTGATCGCGTCTCTGTGTCAGATGTTAAACATCAAGTCTCAGTCTAAACTGGACTCTGAGAAATACAGAAAGGAGGAATCAAACCCTAAATTAAACGGCTGATTGAAGCAGTTTATTGGACATGTTACACGGGCCTACTGCCGGTGTTGTAAGCACGCTTTTTATTCCAAAATTAGTGATAAACAACACAACAATTCAAAAACGCATTCAAAAGGTAAAACCTAACAACAGTTCCACCTCAACCATATAGCAATAAATGGTTTAAAAAAAATAATTCTGCAAAAGCTTATTAAACAAACATTATACACCTTTCCTACAACATCCATTACAAATGAATGCACATTATGCAAATGAGGTGTTCATAGGCCATTGAATATAGAAAGGGAGGATTGCTGGTTGAGGAGGAAAAGAAGCAACAGTCCTATCTAGCCATCTAGAGCAAAAAATGTTGGGGTATTTATTCCCAAGGTACAAGGTTCTAGTGTATGCAGAATGCAGCTTTGCTCTACCTTTAAAAATCCTATGACATCTAAAAAAAAATGCAGCCTTAAGAGAGAATATGTTTCCTTAAATGTAAGTTTGTTCTATTGTATTAGGCCTACTTTCCCCACTTAAGTCTGATTAATCTTTGCCAAATGCATTTATCTAAACCTATACAAATACAGACTCAGGCTGCTATAGTCATTGATGACAATCTGGATGGTCCTCTTGATCTGTTTGGGTTTAAAGCACCCATTATTTATTTTTTTCTTTCAAAGCATATATTTGTCATACTTATATAAAGACATGTTCATTCTGAAGGTAGAAATGTCTGTAATTATTGTGAGGAGCAATGCAAGACACTTGTTCAGTTTTTTAGACTAGGCATCTCTAGATCTGATTCAGTTATCTGGCTCAGGATCCCAATCACAGCATTTATAAATGGCCAGTATTGGAGTAGCTGACTGCACTGAAACCATAAATCAGCTCCAACTCTGCTCTCTAAGTTTTATCTCAGTTGCACTGTAAAAGCCTTAATATATAAAAAGTGCAATCCTGCACTACATGCATTAAAGCATTGTGGTGAATTGTCCCAACTCTTTTAGTTTTCTTTCCTGTCGTTTAAAATCATCAATCATAAATTCAGAAGCATCAGCAGACTTATACCACCACGTGATTTATGTAAGGGCTACTAAATTGTCACAACAATGACCAAAAGAACATTACTTACTACTAGGCAATGCTATGCAGATGCCTGTTAAAGATTCACTCCCATCAGAAAACCGAATGATCATAGGGGCTCCAACTGACAGTAAGTTGGCTTACTTTTTGATGAATTTAGTATTTTTAAAAAAAGTTTGTCTTCCTAGTAACATTTAGACTCTGTGTAGTAAATCAAACTTTCATCCCCAGATGATTGTTTACACCTTAATTTTAGGCGGGGGGGAAATATTTAAAGCCACTGATGGACAGTAATGCATTAGAAGTAATTCAATACTGTAATCCAATTACTTTTTCAATTAACAAGTAATGTAAGGGATTAATATTGCAAACAATGTAACTAGGTTACTATTTTTTCCCCGCAAGCAGGCTGAATTTCTAAAAAGTGAATTTGTGTGTGAGAGTTTCATGACAATCAGATATGAGTGTGCTACGTCAGTAGTAACAGACAGGTGTGTAGATCAACAAGAGGTAACATGGATCACGAAACATTTTAATGCTTGTATTTACTGACATTATGTTGATTTGACACATTAACACATTAACAGTCACTGTATACTCTAACAAAAAATTCCACCTCAAATCCAAGCATGCATCTAGCAAGCAAGCACTTGAATGTGAAACTCATTGAGACCCTGGAACCCCCTACTGACATTACCACTGAGGCAACCATATCCTACCCTGGAAATTTGAATTGTCTCTGCAAAACACTCTGGCATTGAGCAATTACACTCTTACCGCATTACGTGAGCAGTTCGGGGAACCAATCAAATCGGTGTATGTGATGAAGACGGGCCACAGGCGAGCTAAGCTATGATGACAGCACTGCGACGTCCAGAAATAATTTAGTAAACATTGAAAGAAAGCTACAAATGAGCACCAGTGGTTTGAAACAGCTTTTGCTGCTACAAAGAACAAGTTCGACTTGGCTTTTCATCTAAAAGACTAACAGAAAACCATGATCGAATCGTTCCCTTGACAGAAGAACGTTTGTGCTGTTTTGTCGACTTGATACGGCAAGAGTTTAATCTACCAGTTAGCTCCACTGGTAGCTCAGGATACGTCACACCGTGTATTGTTGTGATTGGTCGTGGCATTATCCAATTGTGTGCAGTGAGAGTTTCAAATGCATGCTTGGTTCTGCCCCTCGAGTTTGGACCTCATCATTACTCATTGCCAGACCCTTAATTTTAATAGATTAGGGTCTGGATTTTTCCAGGCTAACCATATCCAACTCCACTGGCCAAACATCTGACAAGCCCTCTCCTGCTAAACAGGTGAAAATTATTTTTCCAAACTCATTATTAGTCATCTCTGCCTAGGGATGTGTATTGGGAACGATACAATATATTGCAACATATCATGATACAATGAGTAATGCTATATTTTGTGTCATCAAAACTAAATTTAACTGTAGAAAACCTGTCACAGCGTCCTAAACACTCAAACCCGTTTCATCCATAAAACATCCAGTTATATTACTTGTTCTAGTTGATCCACTGGAACGAACGAGGCGAAAAAAGCCACCAACTACAAGTCCTACTTTCCATTTAACTGCATAAATGACTGATGTCTCAGAATTCAATTGAAATTCTTAAAAACAAAAAAAAATTATTGGTTGCTCTTGAATATCAATACAATATGGTGACATAAAATATTGCGATATATTGGCTTATCAATATTTTCTTATATCCCTATCTATGCCCTTCACAAATTTTTAAAAGATATAAATGCAAAAAAGTACAGTCAGGAGAGACTTTGATTTAAATTATTGTATTGCTGTATTTTACTTACTGTACAACGATTTGAATGAAGTAGTGAAAACACACAAAAAGATATTTTTATATGGTGGAATATTAAGAAATATAGGTTACCAGAAGAAAGACTTAATTTTCTTAAAACATGGTGGAATGTTCTGAAAATAGGTTTATATGTTAAACTAAAGTTTTCTTAAAAAGATAATATTTCACTTGATTAATTTCATATTATGAAATATGCAGAAAGGATGGTATAAGGCTGAAAGGTCAATTAATTTATAGCCTATTCAGGTTGTGCATAATATTTTTGAAAAGTAATTAAATTATTAAAGTAACCAATTGAAAACGAGTAATCAGTAAAGTAACTGGATCACCTTCCTGGAGAAGTAATCAGTTATTAATAATTTCATACTACTTAAAGCAGTAAGCAAAGTAAGCAAGTGACCAATAGTGGTCATGGCAAACTTAAGGTAACAAACCGCTTCCTTATGACCTAAAGTTAGTTTTAGAGACAAAAAACTTCTCTTACATACATACTTTGGAATTTAACTATTATGAGATCTTCCTAATACACATAACACTGATCAAAATAAATACAAAAAATACCCAATACAAGTATAAAATTATTTTCGATGTGGATTTTATTTATAAGAATATTTTAAAATTATTTTATATAAACATTCAAATCCAAGATAAAAGTCTAGGTTAAAGCATGACCACAGCTTAACCTGTGTTGCATAAAGGGATGTTAAACTTTAATGTTGCACCACAAGATTTTTCAGGCTGCATACAAAGAGCAAGAAATGGAGAGGGAATGAATTAGCGTTTAATTCGATAAGGAGGCACATGTTTCATCATGTCAAATGAAGAACTGAAGATGACCACTTGACATTCACACACACAAGTTTGTATGCTTGCACGCACATCAACACCCAGCCAACACTCAGAGTTGTCCTCGTACGATGCCAGAAAGCAATTACAGAAGCATTCCTCCTTCACATATGAATGAGCTCAGAAATTCCTGCCTTCACTGACACGACAAATATGCACACCAGTGTGTAAGTCTGGGTGTTATCAGTGCTTAACAAACCCACAGTATATGTATGTGTGTGCACACACGTGAGAAGCTGTGAATGCAAATAAGATTGTGATTTCTCTGCACTGGTGTGTCTATTGTGTAGTCTTGGTATGTGTGGGTGTGTGTGCCTGCGTGTGCATTGGAGGGTAAAGCAACAGGATTAAACAAATCAGTGGTAGTGGGAATATTCATGAAGAGGGGAGTGAATGCAACCTATGAGAGAGAAAGAGACCAAATGTGACAGTGATGAATTAAATGATGAATAACCCTTCCAGTTTGCATGGACAAACAGTAGTCCATAGCAACCATCAGAGTCGACTTTTTACCTTTTAAACATTATAAAAGGTGCAATGCCACTAGGTGCACTGGAGGTAGTCAAATATGTGTCTATGTTTACCCATCAATCAGAAAGTCAGACTGATAATTTCAGGATCTGTTCTACACATTGATAACTGACGATAGTTTCCAACATTTCTAATATACTGGACACGAACACTGATGTAATGTAGTAATATACATTTATTCCTAATATTACCACAACAGCCAGCCTTCCTTGAATGGGAAACCTACATGTCATCGCTTTAGATCACCCATAACCTAGCCAAAGCCATTTTCTGTCCAGTAACAGTCCTAGGTACAAAACTTAAACAAAAGTTTATGACCTTGAGTTTATGTTATGTTCAAAAGTATTTAATCTGAGTACCTGTCAAAATATTCTAGAATTGTTTTGGAAAGAAATACAGCAAGTTTTAAATTTACTTGTGAGCACAAATTTATTTAACCTCAGATCATTGTTTTAAATCTTCGGTGGGAAACATAAAAGGTATAAGGTAGAAATTATATAAATTTAGATACATTTAGAGATTTTGACAGTAGTGCGGATATGCATTTTGATCATGTCTTCAATCTGTGCCTACATACATTTAACCAGGTACGTGAGGATACTGATGGTAAGTGTTCTCCCATGTCACCAGCGCCTGGATGGTGGCTGGTTCTGATGTGTCCTACAAGACATCATTTGTCTACAAGACATCAAAGCATAGGTATATGGTTGTGACAATTGTTGAGGAGTGCACATAGTTGGCTCATTTGATTCTGTTTATGGCAGCAGCCCAATACCCTGCTGGTCTCATGGACGCAAAAACTAGGAAAAGGCTGAACAAAGTGAAACTTTTATTAATTACTCGTATTGATATCTGTAACATTAACAGTCATTGTTATTTTATTTTCCTTAGCATGTAATGTGTCTGCTGTAATGTTGAGGCTTGTTTTATAATTAGTTCATAAATGTTGAATAGGCGATCACTTTTGAAGGGAGGGTGGCATGTAAAATCCACTTATTAAAGCTTTTCATCATATTCTCATGTCAGTCCCTACTTAATAATATGCCTAAAGTGTTTCTTAGGTTACTTTATGTATGTTTGAGTAATCTTTTAAAACTCTCGCAGCCGCCATGTTGAGCTCTAAATGCCAGAGTCCTCCTAGCTACGCCCTCACCTCCAAGCAATGCCCCCTATATTTTGATTACCGCCCCCGACTCTCCACAACCCGAGCACAAAAGCAGAACGTTGTCAGCAATCAGCTAACACCTGTGGAAATTAATAGAAACTTAGTTATTTTCCCCCAATTGCGCAATGCCTTTTTGGGAAAAAAAAAGTCTGGTGCACCGAAGATGCTAGAATATTGTGACAGAGTCACAGTATCAGCATGACGGAGGAAATACCGATAAACACCTTGGCTAATCATCCCGAGCTACATGACAACAGCTGTTTTCTATACAGAGACAGAAACTATTTAGACAGCAAAGCTCTTAAGAGGTTTGTGGATGGCTCTTAAAAGAGCTGTTGCTGCTGCAAAAGGCCCTGCTGTCTCCACCGAGAAGTGAGGCATGAACAGCTTCCTCACCCGGACAGCCTTTCTAGAGGGGTAAACACCACCCATACTTGGTAATGGCTCCATCAAAGCACGTCCTGCGCCGCTCACATATTATACACTTTTACTAACTGCAGACAGATTGACAGCTGCTCAACATTGTAGTTGGTGAAGCTTGGGCCAGACAATGTTTGTAGAAAAGTAATGATCAGTTTTAAAGTGATAGAGTTTACTATATTGGCCATCATTGGGACAGCTTATGAGAATATTTTTCTGAAAAGAAAAATGTTTTTTTTTCTTTCCCCTGTAGAGACTCCAGCTTAACCACGTGAGATTTTCCTTCTTTGGCCATATTAATAACCTAGTGTTAGTGAGACCCAAAAATCAGAACCACTTAGCTGTTCGACACAGCTGTGACATCACCTTTAGTTTGAGAGGGATTCAAGGTACTTGTTGTTCGACCTTGATTTTCGCTCCTGCTTGGCGAGACCTCTTTCATCAGCCAATCATAGAACATGGTACTAGAGAAAAGGTGAAAGATTTACAATTGTCTCCAAAGACTTAAAGTCCTTTATCCCTTCCCAGAAACTAAAATTAGGACTTAAAAACCTTTCTTTCAGGCTTCTCAAGCTCCCGGTGACTGTTATCAACTCATTATTTGTATTTTGAAAGGTAATTTCTTAATTTAAAATTCCCATTCCGATTTCAATTCAATTTATATAGCACATATTCACAACAGATGTCATTTCAAGCAACTTTACAAGAAAAGTAATTTCAATATAATCACACATTCTAATCGGTTTAAAGGTTTTCCACAGATTGCATCAAGTCAATATTAGTCCATCTGTACAAAATGGACATTGGTTGAGAATTTCATTGTATTCAGGATTCTATAATCAGTGATCAGTTCTCTTCCGTTTTGGTTGACTTGTTGGCTATCTATATATATAGTGATTAGTAAATGTTATATACAGACGCATACAGAAATTCCTTGATATTGTTTTACTATTGATAAGTATGGCTCAAAGGGAAAGCCTCAAATTTTGCCCTTCAGACTTATTTGTAATAGACTATCAGACTAGTTAATTCTGAGAGATTGTGACTCATTGATTTGTAGAATGTCTTGTAATTGAATGCATCTCTCATGTAATGAGATTGTATTTTGTGGAAATGAATTACTTGCGTCCAGATTTAACGTTTAGACTCTTTTGAATAGTTGTTTACCGTTGCACCATGACAATGTGTCTGTGTTCTGAATTACTCCCTAAGATTTCAAGATAACGGCAACAATAGCCTAAAGGTATTAATTCAAACTCAGAAGGAAAAAAGTAATTCTTTTTTCTATTTAACACAAGAAAATTTTTGATAGCAGGAGTGTTTAATAATGGAATCTGAAGCAGAAAATTGCCTCCGCTAATCTGCACCAACTGCCTTGTTTGACTGAAATAAAAGGTGAGCTCTTATTAGAAAAACATTAGTCGCCCCAGCTAGTTTGATTGCTAACTTTTGCAGCAAAAAGAAGCAAAACAACATCCAAATTGCTTTCTGCAAAGTGACGGTCGGCGAAGACGCGTGAAGAGTTGAAACGAAAAGATTAGGATGAAATCGCAAGTTTCTCATTATTTTTTTGTCTCACCTTGGTGGTGTGTGGCTTTTATGAAGAGAGCTTCAGCTCTTGGTTTTTGTGAGGCATGACATAAGGGAATTAAGCAATAATAAGAAAAACAAAAGATCGAATGGGCGTAGCATTTTATTATTCTCCATGTCTAAGGGGGCATTGTTTTTGTTTGTGTGTGTACTCGGGGGATGCTTATTAATGACAAGGATTTTGGTTGCCTTAAACTAGCAGCTGAGGCATTCTACTTTAGTTTTTAATAATACACTGAATGAAAAGGAAGAGAAGAGAGGATCAAAGATGTCATGGTTGGGGTGAGATCAAAAGAAACAACAGAGCAGGCATCTTGTATTGTAAGAGGCTTTGTGAAGCTTTTATGAAAATGCTATGAACATAAAGTTCAGGTCACACTAATCTTACTTACCAATCACGCAATATTAGAAACACAGAATATTTCTACAAAGTATAATTTGGCAGTCATAGGAAAGATTTGTCCAACCTTTGCTAAATTATGACACATACTTAAATCCTATGCTCATATACTGCATTATTACATCCTTACATTTTATTTCAGCTCTGTATGAACACAATTCTATCTTGAATGGGAATAACATCCAGGAGCAATAAAAGCCATGGGCTGCATGCAGACAGAGCTCTGTTTCTCTCTTTTTATACTGACACATGAAATGGTAAAACAGATGGAATTGATTGATAAAAATTTGCACTCAGTTAGCCAGACTGATTGATCCCTACCAGCCTTGCTTTTTGGGGATGGAGGAAAAGTAAGATTTTAAAGGATAAGGCAGTGTTTCATTAAAACAGGTGACAAGCAGGAATAAGATAAGGGGCCCGTGTGTTCGTGTGATTGTGGGTGACGCCTCATCGCTGATAACTGCTCAATCAAGAAAACTTGTGGTTGAACGACTCACTCAAGTCGGGAAGGATAAGGACCTTCTATCAGTGTTCATCTTTAGCTTTCTGATTTCAGCCAGAGTTTTCAGTTTCTCCATTTAGCTTTTTATTGAAACAATTTTACTTTAAAGGAAAAAAAAACACTTTAGCATTTCAAGCTACGTGGCTCAGAATATATTTAGTTGAAAAACAGGGCACAATACCGTGAGAACAAACTGCTATAACCTTAGACACTCTCTCTCAAAAGATCGTTTGTAATACACACAAACCTACTGCATCTTATACTGGTGGAATAAATAAGCACAAGCTATTGCACCTGTTTTTTCTTGTTAAAACTTTTTTGTATATCTTTATGTGATACTGCAACCTAGTTGTGCAAAAATAAATCCTAAATGTGCTTGATGCAAATGGCTCAACAATGAAACATTCAAATCCAGTCTTATGAATTTTATTAGAGTTAGGGCAATATTTCTGAGGTTTCAAGAGAATATTGAACTGCCAGGGTTGTTTGCATGTTAAATAGTATGGACCTAAATAATCATTCAAAACTTTAAGCGAGAAATGCAAAACTAGGGGTTTAGTCACACGGGGAAGGTCTGTTAGTTTGATTGCTTTGGTCTGTATCAAATGTTTTGTTCAAGCAGCATAAAACCGGCAATCCATGTGAAAATAGCTCAACATATTGTCTGTGTTTGACCAGTTTTAATACAGTGGAGCGCATTTATGACTGCACAGGTGGCACAACGCAGACAGGCGGTGACAGATCGCTGCTTACTGATGCAAAGAGGGTGCATTCATCGGCTCCTTGTTCAGGGAGTTTTGTTATATTCTAAATCACTTAATTGGATAACTGTTCCTGATTTCAAAACTATTGCTGAATTGGTGCTTTATCCTCCATTATGCAAATGCAGTTTAGCTCCTTGCAGCGCATTCAGCCGGTCAAATGTTTATACAAACAGATTATTGAGCTGCACGATTTGTAACGCCACGATTTAGATTCTCGGTTTAGTTTAATTGAATTTAGAATAAACAAAAATGAAAGAAATTAATGCTATTTAAAAAAATAAAATCAATTACAGAAAAAATAATTCGACCACATTTTTTTAAACTATCTAAATGACTGACAGCCAAAGACTGTGGCGGAACCTGTGATGGAGCTACAGATATTAATATACATGTTTTAGCGTTAAGACTGTTTGATACAACATGATAGAGATATTCGCAGCACACATATGAAAATTCAATAAATTAACAATTACTCCTCCTATATGCACCACGAAGACGGGTGCCAGTCCAGAATAAAAAGTACGGGTTTTGTTTGTTCACTAGGTTGGATAAAGTTTAGTTGCATTCACACCTGATTTGCTCCGCACCAAGGTTCATTTGCAATTGTTCCTAGACCACCTCTTCAGTGGGTTTCAGTTCACTTGCTTGGTCTATACCAGAGTTTGTTGGTTTGTAGTCACACCGGCACAAAAAGTCCAGACCAAGGGAGGAAATAAAGTAGAGTTCGTTTCAAACGAACTAAACAAGGCTGGTGTTGAATACACACTAAGAGCAGTGAGGTGCATAGCAGACATAAGCAAGGATCTATTACAGGAAAACAATAACCTGCACATTTAATTTGTGTAATTCAGCTCTATAATACTGGATAGTCATATATCACATATTCATAAATAAATTAGCTGTTGACAAGATTCAGATGAGAAAGTGGGATTTAAACTATCAGGTTACAGCAGTCACATTTCAGATGAATCCTCAAACAGAAACGAGGTTCACAGAGATTCTGTCTTTGCCAACACCCTTAAGAGTAACAAAGTTCTTTAAGAGGATTAATAGATTTCAAGATCTTACGTTAAGCCCTGTCAAAATGTTGTGCTTTCTCTGCAGAAAGGTGGTATTTGGAGAATATGGGTAGCATGGACACCCTAAGGCAAAACTAACAGATGAACTCTTCTAAATACCTTTTGGTAAGTTGACCACACACTGTCTCAATATTTCATAGTACCCCATGAACTGTAAGAAAAGAGAGATAGTAACCCAGGAGCTTCACTATTTATCTTGAGTTCTGCAAGGTGATTCATATATTCACTAAAGCTTTACCCAACATTTTGGCTTCATCATTCAATGTGCTAGGTTATATATAAGGAACTGTTAACAACTGTGCTGGTGAGTGTGGTAATTCTGTAAACTTTTATCATTCAGAAAGTAAAAGTCTGTTTTAATTAGCTTGCATGATAGTAAAGAAATGTTTTGTCGAGCATTGTTTATGCAGGAAAGCTTTTAAGTCATAAAACTCTGGGGTGAGTTTAAATTGCAAAGCTGTAAAAGCAGGATGTTTAGATAAGAAACTGGGAGAAAAGTTTTAGAGAAGCAGATAGCCATTTAACCATAAATCTTTATAATGAACCTTTGACCCAGAACAGAGACACCCATCTTCAGACTGCATAATTCTCTGACAGCAAATCATGGCTAAGAGACTGTTTGGAAGTGATCTGATTGGAGTAAGATTGGAGAGATTATAAGCGCCCAGAGGCCCGCTTGTCTATAAAGCTGTGAAATAAAGATCAGTTAATTGTTCAGATTTCTTTAAGTCTGGACCACAGAGGAACTGACGGGGGCAAAATTCCTCTGTAAAACTGCAATTTGTTAATCTGTTCAAAATAAATGTTAAACTGGAAATTGGCTCCATTTTGTCTCTGCTTGAACATGCATTGAATTACTTATGATAATTATTTAATTCAACAACAAGATGGTGACCCCGATCTGTGTGCAGTGTTTTGGACCAAAAAATCCAGTTATTTTTTAAGTTAATAAACGGACATGTATTTGCTCTATTGACAATCTGCGCAGAGTTGCGTAGTTTTTAATTCTATTGATTGGTCAATCTAACATTGGGTAATGTTGTCATGCAAGTTAAATATGTTTTTTGTTTTTGTTTTGAGCAGATTGACTGTTGCAAGCCCGTGGTTGAAGCGGCTCCATTGTATGTGTCTCTCTTCTGAGCAGGACTGCGACTGCTTTGTGCTCCGCAGAGAGACACCGGTGCCTGCTGGGAGATGGAGTTTCTTACTCCTTTCTCCGGGGAGGACGGAGAGGACAGTGGAGCGGACGGACCGATATCTTCAACGACTCAAATCGGAGCCACAAGTGCGGATCGGAACTCGACGGGTTGGCCACCCTGCCCAGAATGGGTCGCTATTTTGGAGCTCCCAGGCTGGCAATCGAAAAAAGATTACAGAAGAGCCTGGGTCGCCCTCTGTTAAGTCTATCGGATTACTTGGGAGAGTGGCTGCGTTACTTCCAGACGCGTGGCTGAGCACCACGAACGGGAATTGTGAAAATGGTCCGGCATTGGCATTTTTGGTGTGGTCCGATTAAGGTTAGTGTTGTTGGTGTTAGTTTTTAATAATGTTATAAAAGTACTGTGTTGGTGTTTTGATGTGACGAGCTGCGCATGTCTGTATGTGTGTGTGTGAGATGTTTTTTACGCAGGCGCTTGGCGAGAAGTGCTGGTGATGTTGCGTTCTGGGTTAAAATGTTATAGTATAAATAATGAACTCGGGTAGAATAAATAAATTAACATAGATAAATAAATATATAACTGCATATGATGGATAACTGAAATTAAATATCTATAAGAATTAGTTGTGAACATTTACGACAGGCCATCAGAGCGGCCGCCCTAAGCTAGGAGCTAATTCTGTCGGAGTGGTGTGCTTGATAGCACGGCTAACATACGATAGCTGTGCCTATATGTTTTGATAAATAAATTAGTGGTTATAGGCGGTTTTCTGCCATCTGTTCGAGTCTTTTGAGGGGTTTTCTGGAAGCCGGCGCCAGGAAATTTCTCAAAGCGGACTACGAAAACTTGTAACAGACTGGTCTGAAACCTCCGCGATAAAATAATTAATTAGGTCTAACAGCCACCGCTTATAATGCTGTGTTTTTTGTTAATGGTTTTGGGCTGTAACGGACGTAGTTGAATCGGTGTTTGCTGTGCGGGACGGCTGAAATTGGGGACATATGTTTCAGTCCGCGTGGACGAACAGGAGGATGTTTTGTTCGTGCCGAATTAAAGTTTGGTACAGTGGTATAAATTGTGCGGATTAAGTCCTGGTATTGCGGTAAGTCATCTTCTAAAGTGTGTGTTGTGATTTTTTGGAGTGTTTTCGCCGTACGTTTTTGTGCTGTTTTAGCTTTCGTTTCACAGAGAACGCTAACGGTAGCACGTTGCTATAGGCGGTTGTGCTAAGTTAGCGGTGGTGGCTAACTGCATGTTCTATGTGTTGCAAGCTGAAAGTTGATTTTGGATAGAAAGTGATTACAGACTCCTGCAGACGATTGTCTTGTTAAGACTTAAACGAATTTGGATTTTGTTAAATTTTTCTGGTTAATTAGGATGTAAAACGGCCTCGGGAAAACTGCTCAGATAACTTTTGGTTGCTACTCCCTTTCGGCAATGGTTTAGCACATTTCTACGAAGGGCAATTTTTAAGGTGTTTCATGTTTAACTGAACTGTTACGGTACGGAGATTACAGATTAACAAGTACATGCTGAATTTGGTTAACTGGTTTTACGAGGAGAGCATGTAAATTTATTTGGGATAATTATGCATGTTACAATTAAACGAAAATGACTAAGAACAGTTACTCATGAGTCGATTCTGACTTGGTGTAGTTTTAATTTTTGATTTCATCTTTAAAATTAAAAAGAGGGAGTTTATAGTCAAAATAAAAGATGCATTTTTTGAATCTTTAAATAGGTGGATTTTTTGCTTTTTGATTGATCTAAGCAGGAGTTGTTAAGTTGGCCTAAATAAAGATAAAGCTATAAGTAGTAATTATAAGCATTTAACGAAAAGCAAACGGTATTAATTGGAAAGCAACAAACTGGTTTAAATTATTTTAATAAGCACCGTGTTGAATGGTACAGAAAATGAGTCTGTGATTTAAATAAGTATCATTTATGCTAAAATAATGTTTGGCTTATTTCTGATGGCTCTATAGACTTTAGAAATATAGCTTGGTCTCTGAATGAACGACCTAAAGGAGACTGGTGTTAAATTATTTACACAATTGAACATTCTTAAGGATTTTATGGACAAAAATGCTTATTGGAGTTATCAAAATTTAACTGGGGCTCATGAAGTAACCCAGTACACTTCAATTCCGTTATAAATTAAATGTTTTTACCATGCAAAACAACACTTATCATAGTGATAGTTTATAAACTAGTGGGATTTGAATGTTTGGTTTTAAAAAAGAAAACATTAAAACACAGAGTCATCTTTTGGTAATCAGTTTGTTTTTTAACAGACTGGGGATAAATTTGGAATTGGTCTAAGGATTGAAAGTAACAATTAAAGTCTTAGGTAGATTTATTTAAGAACAAATAATGAATGTGACCGAAATGATGGTTTAATTTGAAAGTAAGAAGTAAATTCTAAATTCATTTATTCTGATCGTGTAGAGGCAAAATGTGATTGGACCAGCTACATTGAAGTAATTTTTACCATATATTTGAATGCACATTTTGTTTTGACAAATAAGAATCGGTTTTGGTTTTGAAATTTAAGATTAATCTTTCAGATGTTCTTTAGCTAGTTTTTTTTTTTTGATGCTGAGAGTAAATTTACAGGTCCTAAAACATTTTGGAACAGATCTGATCCTAGAATAATGACATAATATATCATTTGATTAGTGGGGACTCTGTAACTGACAATTTATTTAGATTTTTGATTTTATTTTCTTTATTTTTTTCTTATTTTTATTTTTATTTTTTGTTTTTTCCTCTTTCTCTCTCAAAATTTATATATTTGGTTCGATTTGGATTATGACCCAGATTTTTGAACTGCGGTCTGTTTATTAATTAGAACTTTGGAAAATGTTAATTTGGGAAGCTGGATTAAAGAAAACATAATTCAGTGGTAATGTATTTGACGTCTCTAGAAGCTTCAATTTAATTTGGTGTTTATCATTGGAGAAAAGAAAATAAAAAAGAAGCCTGAGAGGAAAAGAGGGATACTGAAAAGAAAAATGCTGGTTTTTATTTTTTATTTTTTATTTTATTGCGACTAGTTTTTGTTTAGAGAAATCTTATCTCTTGAACCTCTTTTATTGAATTGAATTGTTTTGTTTTGTTTGACTGCTGAGGGGAATTAGACTATTGTGTATCCTACGAAAATTTAAGAGGAGTTTTAGTTGCAAAAATCACTTTGACTATGTTCATTTCCCTTCACAGAATCGGACAGATGTTTTTGAAGTATGAAAAGTTTTCATTGTTTACAATCAAGAATATTTGGGCAAGTGACCACATTTGGGTTTGTTTAAAGAGGAATCATATAAGCAAAAGTACTTTGAATGGATATTGGATTGTGTTAAAAAAAAAATATATATAATTTAGGTTTGGCAAATATTTATAGGGAAGTTGTTTTGTCGGTGATTTAAATCTTGGATTTTTCTTTAGAAATATAGATAGACTTTGAAGTATAGCAAACTGAAGACTGTTTTTGTAAACTATGTTGTGTTATCAGTGAGTACTGTTCTCTGGTTTTGTTTTAAACATTTGATTTTTTTAACCTTTTTCAACATCAACAACAGTTATCTCAATGTAAGTAGCATACTTATATTAGCAGAAATTATTAATTGATTAAAGGGACAGAGTCGGGGAAAAGTGGTGTGAAGTCTGATTACAAAGGGGTTTAGTTCAATATGAGCTATTCGTCTCAACCTCAGTGAAGCGAAACCAGGAGAGCCACTTTTCCATAGCGACTTTTAAAAAAAAAAAGGGATAGAACCTTTGCAGATGGTTATTGCCTTTATTTTTGTTATTGCAATGTTTTAGTGGTGTATTAGCAATATCTAACAGAAAAATCCAGCCTTTTGTTTGTTTCTTTTTTGATTTAATTTTGTTTTTCTAAGAACTAAGTGTGTTGATGAGATATTGCGATGCTCCATCTTTATAAATGTTTAATTTACACATGAGATGAAAGAGACATTTATCTAATTGAAAAAATTGAGAAAGGCATTGCATTGATGAAATATAGAATATAAATTGGATGAAAAATGAAGGAATCATTAATTAAAATACGCAGGGGAAGTATTAGAACAACAGTTTAATTAGACGTATAAGGATTGATTATTACTCCTGGTGGAGAGAGCAAACCAGTTGATTGGTATATTTTTACCAGAATTAATATTGAAGAAATTATTACTAGTATAACTGATTGAAGTAAAATTAAAATAGAGCCCACATAGGCAGTCTGAGTGTGGAAGATATTTAAATTCAGCATTCAAGGAAGGAGACTAATGAATATGAAAGTAAAATGTTTGAATGTAACTTGATTTGAATGAGCTGAAAGGAGGGACTGTCTGTTTTTTTTTTCTTACTCTAATTATATATTTTTTCTCTTTTTCTCATCCTGCAGCAGAAAAACCCCTCAGATAAACATTCTTGAGATGGAATTTATGATCCTGGGGGATGAGATGGGTGGGGGTGCGTGGGCTGATGACAATAGTGCCAGGCGCCCGCCGTAACGGCCACAGAGAGAAACATCTTTACGACCAGCGCAGAATTACGACTCTCTTGTGCTCTGCTCCCACACAGGGAGGCACAGGTGAACTGGAGGCCACCCTAGGGGGGAGCACGTTTCCTCATGCTGAGCTGAACTTTCAAGGACAATGTGTGAATTCACTTGGCTGGCGTGAGATGGACAGTTTCTGCTGAAGAAGTGATGATCAAAGACTGTTGATTCAATGTCACTGTTGCTAAATTAACCACAAGAGTTTCTGTTTGTCTGATCGAAGGTGGCCGCGGTTCTACGTATTTTGATAACCCCATGTCTTCCCCAGGATTATCTCCGGGTAAAATACCACCATTTACCGGGAACAAAATTTGGCAGAAAAAATTGGGCCGATAGCAGGGGGTTGCTGGCTGGTGAGAGAGAAAAAACTTTTTTTTTTTTCTTTCTTTTACGTTTTCATCCACAGGGATGTACTGAATTTAAGAAAGGATATATTGTAATGGAACAGACATAAGTGTCTTAAACTGGATAAATAAAATAAGTAAATTTAAAAATCAATTTGGGTGAACAAGCAAATGGATAGTAATCAGTTGAACTGTACACAAAAAGTAAATTCTTGAGCCTGCTCTTGTTTTTAAATCCATTAATGAGGGAGGTGTTTTTGGTTTAGTTTTTAGGAAAAACAACGGTGTGTCAAAATAATGTGGATTTGCTCTTTCCCCAGGGATTATTTTTAATTAGATGGGTGAAATAATTTCTTGGCACAATGCAGTTGAATTAGATTGAAAAGGAGTGATCACAAGACCGGATCAAAAAAAAAAAAAACTGTCTTTTTTTAGATGTTTACAAGCTTATGCCCCCAGGATTATCTCCAGGATTCAGCAGCACGTGAGGAGCACACAGTCTCCTCTGGTCACAGCTGCTGAAGGCGTCCAAGGTACAGCTCCAGGTCGAAGGCGTGAGGAGTCCAGTGGTTCAGCAAAGTTCCAGATGACAGCTGGGAACATACACAAAGTGCAGCTCCACGCCAACGACGAACCTGGTCGGATTCTGCCTAAGGAGGGTCGTGAAGGGTTTGACCAAGCTGAATCGGAAGCTGGGGCCACAGGCGGCGGGGCCTAGCTCACCCAGAAGGTTGTTTGGGTGGTGATATTACTCATCCAGTGTGATCTATGTGCCAATGAATGAGATGGGCAATTTGGAATTGCCATCTCAAAAGAGGGATCTACAGAAGAAGATCACAACTCACCAATCAGCTGCACAGCAGGTTTTGACCAGCCCACATCGGTGGGCTAAGCTATGGGAAGCGGGGCCTGTCTGTGCATTTGTGTATATTGGGGGAAATGCTCAATTAATGAAGTAATTGGCATTTCAGAGAGTGGTTATCTGCAAATTTGGGAGTAAAAACTGGAACACTAAAAAATAGGAGCCCTCCACACTGATCAGCTCTGTATATCGCTCTCCAGCTGCCAGGAGCCATTGAGGGGGATAAAATGAGTGAAGAAAGAGGATCAGAATACAAATAAAGACTGAACATTTATTAATAATTTTTTTGCATTTTACAGGTTGTTTAACTATTTTATTCACAAGTGAAGAGTGGTAACACTGCCTAAAAGGGTTCTTAATACCTTCTATTTCACAGGTTTCTAAACACTTTAAGTTTGATTTCTTTCAGAATATAATATAGTAATAATGTCTATGTTCATGGATTTTCTGAGCTTCTTCCACACTATTAACATGTATCAAGTCAGATTTAATTATTTCTTCACATGTAAGACATTCTTATACATTGTGGGTTTTGAATTAGTTTGTGGGAATTGTTAAAATAAATTTTTTGGTTAAGGCCAAAAGAGGGTGAATCTATGATTAACAGATTTACATTTTTAATGGGAGTTAAGGTTAAAAAAAGGTACTTTAATAGTTTGTCTTTTGAATTTTAGTCTGGAATACTTCATGTTTTTAAACTGATGAAATTTCTTGGATTTGATTTTTTGCATTCTCAAAAAGCTTTACAGGTTTTGATCTTTAATCAATCCATTTTTAAAAATGGATTGAAAAGAGGGAATTGTGGTAATTCTGTAAACTTTTATCATTCAGAAGGTAAAAGACTGTTTATAAAGTTTGCATGGTTAAGGGTCTGACACTATTGTTTATGCAGGAAAGCTTTTAAGTCATAAAACTCTGGGGTGAGTTTTTATTGCAAGCTGTAAAAGCAAGAATGTTTAGATAAGAAACTGGGAGAAAAGTTTTTAGAGAAGCAGATAGCCATTTAACCATAAATTTTTATAATGAACCTTTGACCCAGAACAGAGACACCCATCTTCGGACTGCATAATTCTCTGACAGCAAATCATGGCTAAGAGACTGTTTGGAAGTGATCTGATTGGAGTAAGATTGGAGAGATTATAAGCGCCCAGAGGCCCACTTGTCTATAAAGCTGTGAAATAAAGATCATTTAATTGTTCAGATTTCTTTAAGTCTGGACCACAGAGGACTGACGGGGGCAAAATTCCTCTGTAAAACTGCAATTTGTTAATCTGTTCAAAATAAATGTTAAACTGGAAATTGGCTCCATTTTGTCTCTGCTTGAACATGCATTGAATTACTTATGATAATTATTTAATTCAACAACATGAGGTAGTGATCCATACTACTACAAATATATAAAGGATCAGGCAGATGAACAAAAGATATGTAAATAGACTGATTGAACTTTTTTTTTCCATTAAGCTTTCAGCTAATAAATTTAATTTCATTCACATTTTTTTAGCTTGACTGGGTCTGAGTAGAGGTAGACTGGTTGGAAACTCAAATATCTCATTCTAGGGGAGGAGGCCTCATAGTGTAGAGTATCATCATGTACTGAAAATCAGGAAGCCCAGATATTTAAAAATATATGTTAAAGGAAACCATATTTGGGGTTGTGGAGTTCATTCAGGCTACAAGAGAGTAAGAGAGAGAGAAAGACAAAGTACATATCAAAAAGGCTTAAAAAAAAGAAAAATAAGGAAAGCAAAGTTGCTCTATTTTCATTCTTTCTGTTGAGAACATGCTGGTAAATAATAAATAAATGAAATATCTGTCTTTTGCCAATTTTAGAGTTAAGGAATATTATTTGTTTTTGGAAATAAACATGGCAACAACCACTTTTTTTTAATACCAGTTGCACCAACTGCACTAATCATTAAACTCAGACAATAAAGCAAGTTAAAAATATGAAGTCTATAATGTCTTTTCTTAAAATAGTTAAATCCTTTGTTACAGCAATTTCTCACATATGAGGCGAGAGATTATTCTGTTCCTAGATTGAATCACTAACAACTGTATTAAGGCTAGAAAAACAGTCCGTATTGGGGATGGGCCAGAAAACGGTATCAAGATGTGCCAAGGTTTTAGAAAGTTTGTACCACAAGAGACTCATGCTGGCCCATGCCTATTCCACATGCTCAAAACCAATGAATGTTATCAGTAAAGATCCAAAAACGTGACCTGATTCAACCCAAGTTCTTTTGACAGCAATGATTTAGCTGAAAACCAACACACAAATAAACAATGCTGTGAGGTCTGGAGGCAGAATGGGCAAGCACAGATGAGATAATCACAAATTAAATGTTCTTTAAATCTAAGAGCTTTCATCGTTATTTTGTGCTTGTACAAATGGATACTATAAAAAGGACAGTTTTCTATGATTATTCAAAAGGTTGAACAATAAATGCAGAATCTGTCACAAAAGCTTACAAAGTATGCACAAAAAAAAAAGTGATAGAGATAAATATGTAGAGGTTTAGCTGCCAAGATAAAGTTAAGAATATCTTTCTAGCCATTTTAGCCAAATAGCATAGTGTGTACTGCTCTCACACACCCCCTGAGCAGTTGGTAAATAGAATAATTACTGGCTGGTCAGTGTAGTGTGAAATGACAGCGTGACCACTCCACAATGAAACACTGCCCTAAAACCGACAAAACATGATGAGCACATGACTGTATGAATACAAAATGTCCCTCAGTGTGTGGCAAACAAAAAAAAAGGAGAGTGGAGTGGAATTTGTGTGTGTGCACAATATAAAAATAATGGCAGCAAATAATGGCAGCAAACTGAGGGAGAACCTAACACCTTCCTTCAGCAAACTTGTGCTGCAGTGATCTTTTAACCCCATCCAAGCAACGACAGGAAATAGCAAATCTTTACAAATGTAATCATTCGGATCAAATTGGAGGATTGAATTGTGTGGAGCTGAATTCAATGCTGAAAGATGTGGATGAGGTCACTGTCCATCACACAACGCCGATCATCGCCTTTTACGTTCCCTGAGAACGATGGTATTGCCCACAATGCCTTGCTAAAGTATTTATAAACCCCTTGGAAATCTTCAAATTTTCTGTTATTACAACAAAAAAATGATCATTGTATCTAGTTATTAACAATGCATTTTAAACCAACGTCATAGTATTTAACTGAAGTGCACACATCTGGCCTTTATTGATGGATGTCATTCAGAAAGCCATAATCGAAAGGAAGGCATAAAAAAGTCCTGCTTAAAGTGCAGCATGTGCCACCACTTTGATGTCGGGGCAAATTTTAATACACTGGCCCACATGCAAAAACCTTTTGGTATCAGAAAACAAACAGTGTACATAATCCATACAAAAACCCTTTTCAGAAAATACTTTTGTTCCATGTTCTATATCCATTTCTGCACAATCAAATGAGTGGTTCCAAGAAAGAATGAGGGCTTAAACTAAACCAAACAATATTATGTTCCTGATCCACCTGAGGAGGTAGTCACAAACCTTTATCTGCCATTAATTATAAGGAATAACACGGACGTTCAGAATGACAGTGAGGTAATGATATGATGTAAAGAAAGCAGCAGCAGCACAGAGTTGCCAGCTTGCACAGAGCAGAGGAATCACATGATCTCCCAGTGCCGTCTGATTCGAGGAAATATATAGAGCAGCAGAATTTGATGCAGATGATATGATACGGATGGTTTGCACCACCTTTAACTGAATATAAAGCTCTGAATGAATTAAACCACTTGCATGTGGAGCAATACAGAGCTTAGCTGGACATCCCCCTAAATATGTCTTATACATATTTCTCAGGTGAAATCTGTAAGGTTCACAGGGACTGACTTTAGATCTCTATTCCCCGCTGCATGCTAAACATGCCTCAGCCCGGTTCCAGGTCTCTTCCACAAGTATCAGATGGGCCGTACCATCCCCATTTTTAGAATCACCTTAGCTGTGGTTCCATGAGGGAACAAGCAGGGCCTAAAACGTGATATCAGAAAACTATTGGCCAGGGATTAGCTAGAGGTTTGAGTCACCAGTCCCGTATCATGAATTACTTTATCAACAATCAAATCACGATTTTTAAATATTCTCTAAATCAACAAGATATTTATACATAACGATAATGGCACCAAGTAAATAATACGGCGGTTGAATACTGAGGTACAGGCATTTGAGTTTGGTGGCTGAAAATAAGATTCAGAAGAAGCTAGATGAAGGTACTTGCAAGAAGAGATGTTTAAAGTACTGTCGGAGCTGATGGCCTGTCAGGGCTGCAAGCGAACACCAAAGCAATGCAGCAACGACAGCCAGAGCTTCATCACAGCCCAGCATTTAACAGAGTACAAAGCAGCAGCCTGCTGCCCTTGGTGAGAAGCTATGATCATGCTTTTCATCACTGTTCTTGTTAATTGGAAAAGAGCTGAATTACTGTAATTTAGCTGAAGTGTTAAAAAAGCCAAGAATGCACTTATATTATGAAAAATTCAACTTAACTTGGGGTGCTGAGAGAGCTTGAACGTGCCATGACCCACAGACAAGTGTGTCATTTTTTGTCCAACCTTTTTTATAACCGTCCAGTGAAAAATCTGAAGTTTTCTGCTTGCACTGTAAATTGTAATTTAATCTGAGCATAGACTGGTTAGTGGAATCCATAGTGCAAACTAAGTATTTTCCATTTTCCAAATGTTAATGAGTCATTACTGAAACATTTTAATTGTTCATAATTGTATTATTTTGTGTAAACTCATTCCCATCTAATCAGGGGTCAACAACCTTTTCAGATCAAACAGTGACTATTGCCCTGGCTCTTATAAAGTAAACATTTTCTGGAGCTGCAAAATAAATCTGAATTTCATAATTGCATCCAAAATAAAATGTTATGTTTTGAAAGCTGATTACATTTTTTCATTTATTTCTATTTTTAGATTATATACCATTAAGCCATACTTTGTTGACCCCTACAGACTATAGAATACATTTTGTAAAAATTAGTAGGGAGCAGAATATGTAAAGTATTATAGATTAAGCAAACCCAAGTTAAAGTTAAACCAAATGCTTTCAAATTTAAAGCATTTGCTGAATCTACATTTTTAGTACTTTTGTATGGAACGCCAAAGTGTTCAAAATTAAATAAATAAATAAAACATTATGAAAAAAATATCAGCATGAATTAATATTAAGTAAATATATAATGTGACAATGAAATAGTCAAAAAAGGAATTCTGTTAAAATGCAATGCCCAATATTTATTTAATATTTTAATTTTAGAATATATATTAGTATTATTTTATATATATTTAATTAAATATTTATTCCACTGCCATTTTTTTCATACTATAATTTATTTTGAGTTTTTTTATTTAATATAATCAGTTTTTATTCAAAAATCTCTTTTTTTTTTTTTTTTTACAAAGTTAGCTTTTATTTCATAATAGGGTTTTTTCATAATGGTGTATTTATTTCAAAATGCCATTTAACATAATGTCTTAGCCAGCCAATCAGAATTAGCTGTTGGGACCTGGATGCTGATTGGTTGGTGCTTAAACATGATGTTCCTGCAGGAGGAAAATGGCGAGGACCGGCTAAAGTCGTTTAATACTGTTATTGAATTTAATGCCTTTAGGATTTTATGTATGGCTTTATAATTCTTATAATACTGGCAGAATATTTGATCACTTTTGTAATGGGGATGTCTAATCCAAACAGCCGGTGCTGCTCCAGTGTTCTAGGTGTAAAGCTGCTCAGGGCGCCATGCCCGTGATTAGACTGGGGAAAGAGACTCAGGTCGGCTGTTTGGTACGATCATTAAAACATTTCAGAAATAACACAGAACACGTTTAAATAATCTCCCTTTAACTGACTGTAGCTAACAACCAACCAGGGCTTCCTCTCCCGTCTCCTCCTAGTTGTGCTGGACAAAACAGAAAAGATAACAGCAGAACTCCAGTGCTACTGTCAGACAGCTGAGAGCTGAACCTGGGATCATTTCAGATTATATCATCCAGACGAATCAAGATGGGTCTCTGAAACGGTTCATGATAAGTTATTCCTCTCAATATGACCTGTTAGAGCAACCAGAGCTGAACAAAGTTCCTGCAGCTCCGACCATTTAATTAGCATGCTGTTAGCTGCTCACAGAGCCACAACAACGGCTATCCAGGAAGACTAATCTTAGTTCCAGCCAATCAGCGTCCAGGTCTCAACCGCTGATTCTGATTGGCTGACGGACGACTTCAGTTCTTAAATGGCTTTTTGAAATAAATACCATTATGAAAAACCTCATTATGAAATAAAACCTGACTTTGGGAAAAAGAGAGATTGGAATAAAAACTGATGGAATTAAATAAAAATGTCTTGAAATAATTTATATTATTATGAAGTAAATTGCAGTGAAATAAACATTTAATGAAAAACATATATATTATACAAATGGTAAATGGTAAATGGACTGAACTTATATAGCGCTTTTCTAGTCTTACTGACCACTCAAAGCGCTTTACATTGAAGCCGCATTCACCCAATCACACTCGCATTCATACACCGACACCCAACATGGCTCGGTAGGACAATGTAGAATTTGGGGGTTAAGTGCCTTGCTCAGGGGCACATCGACATGTGACTGGAGGAAGCTGGAATCGAACCTACGACCCTACGATTGCAAGCCAACTACTCTACCACTGAGCCACAAATGTATCATATAAAAAAAAAAGTATGAAAAATATTTCAAAAAATGGGCATTGCATTTGAAATGAGTTCAGTTTTTAATAATTTCATTGTCACATTATATTTTTATTCAATATTTATTCATGCTGATATTTATTTCATAATGTTGTATTTATTTATTTAATTTTGAACACTTTGGCGTTCCATACTTTTGGGGCCGACCACTTATACTTATATGAATACTTATATAATGGACAGTATTACAAAATGGTTAACTTTTGATCCATATCTTGACTTTTGGAAGAACGTTATTCATTGATGTGTTTTATCGTGCAACTACTCTGATTATACTTAGATTTTGGTAAGGAATGTCTGTATAAATGGGCTTTAGAACTTTGAAAGTAAATATCTCTGATTAAATAATATAAATTATATATTCTTTCTTCACATTGCTCCATTCTAACATCTAGGACTCATTGTTTTTAACGTGGTCTTTTAAAATATAAACAGTGATGAAGACTTTCACAAGGAGTCGGAGACAAAAAAAATTCTACATATAAAGCACTGTTTTCTACTGAGTGTGTGCCTCGAAAATTCTAATAAGAAGTGTAGACATGTGCTAATGAATGCCTAGAGGAAAATTGAAGACATTCTGACTAAATTATAAAAAGCAGTGAGAATTAGTGTTATGAAGCAGCATTAATTAGCAAGTTCTACATACTCTGGCAGTGTCATGGTGGCAGTAGGTACGTGTTGAATAAAATTGATATGCTTTGTGACAACAGGTGAGGTTTAAACTCTGTTTTTCCACAAAGAAGCACCATGTTCTTCATGTAAAATCAAAGTATATTTATACTCCTTAGTGGAGGCTGCCAATTGAAAAGGCCAAACTGTATCGTTCAGCGTTTCCTGACCTTCATATTTAGGGTTAACTTATTGTGGAGGTTTCCCTGCAGCAGAACACCTGATTTGAATTGATGGTTGATTAACAGGCTTCTGCAAAATGATTGGCAAGACCAGGTGGTAAGGGATTCTTCTAAATTAGATGTGTTAAAAAAGATTAACATGAAACACTCACTAGTTGTTGTTTTTTTCTCTCCGTTCTGCATTATTTTTTCAGAGTTGCTCGACGAGGACAGCAGGGGGTGCTAACTTTCCATGGCATCTCTGCCTACTATAACGGCGTCGTTTCAGTTTGGGTTTTTTTGGCATTTCTTTCTCAAGGAGCAATGGACGACAGAAAGTAAGTTTCGATTAGGCTTTAAAGTGCAGCTCATAGAATACGCTAAAACAAACATAGCCTTTTTTATTGTTTTCCTACACCTCCTTGTGTTCAAAATCGGCAAAAACATTTTTTAGATAAATTACCCTTTCAATATGAAGCATGTAGTGGCCAAACGCTGCATTAACTACTGATCACAATGACTATAGAGCCCCGTTCTGGTGAAGTAATCTCTGGCTGTTAATAAAACTGACCAATCAGATGCATACGTACGTTGACGGATAGTTAAAAAATGGGGCTCTACTTTGTGTGTACTTTGTGGGAGAGCTCTTGCTCTTGCTTTAGGCTCCCCATACCTTGCTTACTTCAAATTAACAGTCTCAATGAAAGGTACAATTGGGTCTCAAGTTAGAAGCTCAAACAAAGACACAGGCTGACAGCAAATGGGTGGCTTTTTTAAAACCTTAAGCCATGATATCCTATCTTATCCTTACACTGAATTATAGCCTAGTTTCTTTTGGGAATGCTGCTACAAGTATTCCAAATTTATCAGACTCTTGCCTTTAAAGGGAAAGTTTTTTTGTTTTTTTTTGTTTTTTTTTTACCTGGACCTTATTTTCAGCAAATATTACGTTCATTTACTCACCCAGACAAGTTTGAAGCTATTTGAAGCCATTCAGGAGGACTTTATATCAAGACGAGATTAGCTTGTATCGATATAATGGGAGTCAATCAGGGCAGGAGTTTGCTGCCTGTAAAAAGGCATTATCTGCCCCAAAACTCCTTAATTTAACCAGATTTGGTTATGAATAGTCACCGATATTCCCCAGTGAGTTCAGAACGTCACTGAGGTGGTAAGGCATTAGTATCTGGGGTTTTTACAGGCTTTTAATGTAACAGATTCCAACTTACACTAACCTGGGATTTCAATGACGTCACATCAGGTGCCATTACAGCTACGGCGTAGTTAGCAGAAAGGGAGCATGTAGAAGCTGAACTTAGTCATATTGGTAATTCGGTTTTTGCAATTTGGAAACACGCAGACGTGGACCGTTTTTGTAGTAGAACGTTCCGTCTAACCGACCGCCATAGAACACAGAGTCAAAGTCCGGCTCAGACTACAACTGGGACGGAGCACAGCAGTGACATCATTCTAATCACGCCATAGTGTAGTTGTATTTTTTATTTAATTAATCGGTGTGCTGTTTGACACATACTCTAAAATCTTATGCTCTCCCAAGTTGCCCTGCATATGTTGTAAAATTATTTTAAAAGAAATCATAACAATTTTCTACTCTTGCTTTAGCCCTCTCCTACTAGCTGTATTTAGTACTCAATTTTTAAATATAATAACAAGACTTCTCTTGACATTGTGACAAATTTAGCATGTGTATATAGACCTGAAAAAATAGCAGTTTTCCTTAGTCTCCCTATAATCAGTCTTTTTGCACAATTTGGAGGGGTGTGCATCTCTGCCCAGTTGGAAGTTTCATTTCATGACAAAGCTGGTACCTAATCTCAATAGGCGTGTTTCCACTATTTGAATGTCAGGGTACTGTCATTTCCGGACGATAAGGAGCACCAGCCAATTCTTGGGGAAAAAACGCCACAAATGTGTACAAATACAAGCCGCAGTAAGGGTGTGGAATATGACGATTTAAGACCGTGAAGCGATCTACACAACTGACCGTCTGTCATTTATGAGAGATCGTTTTATCCCGAGTCCCATGCTCTGTATTTCTCCCTCTGTGTGCGAAAAAAAGCCTCCGCTCTCTCCCTGCTCTAAGCGAATTACCAGGGAATATTAAGAACGTATTTGGATGGATGCAAGAATAATTAGAACTGCTTACACTACACTCAACCTTTGTTTGTATTAGGCAGCTTTACGTTTGCCTGTTTAAAATATCATCATTCTGCAAAAAACATTTGAACCAGTTAAAGCTGCATTTACCCCATTGTATAAGGATTATTGATTGCCGTATTATAGATTATACAATACATCTTGCACTATAATTGCAGCTGCATGTCAGTCTTTTATTTTAAAAGAGTTTATATTTTATTCTATTTGTTCAATATCATATTTTTAAACTAAAGTAAGTTCATGTTTACTTTCTGTTTTAGTAGACAAGTCAAGATAAAACCCTTATATAAAACATTTAAATACTTTATGGTTTTGATGTATTTTTCAATGAGGTTATTTTAAAAATGAAAAATACATACACACACACACACACATATATATATATATATATATATATATATATATATATATATATATAATTTTTTTTCATGTATCTTTTCTTTAAAATGTGATTTAAGTTTTGTTGGTCAATATTTATGAAAAAATTGTGATAAAATCTAAATCGTGATAATATACTTGAAAAATCGGGATATTCTACTTTTGCTATATCATCCTCCCCTAAGCCTCAGCCAAATATAAGCCGCAGGTGTTTTTATCGTTTGTATACCATATTTAAGCGTTCATGAAAAGGGGATTGTCAGGAAAGCTATTGGTGTTTGGGAAAGATTTGATTTTATTAACAGTTCAACATGGTGGAAAAACCTCGGCCGTCCTCTCGGTGTGTTCAGCCAATCTTCAAGGAAGACTTCAGGCCCGGGCATTTTGCTTTTATTACCTCTGAAAAATATTAAATTGGTTTGTGCATGATAACTTTGTTTTCGCAAACAGTCTCGCTCTCGTCATGTCTGTTCCATTTTTCTCTTCATTGTTCGAGCAAACTGCCTCTCTCACTCTTTTCCATTCTCCGCCTCTTAAAGGTAAGTATTCATGAAGGACATATGCCGTAGAATCAAAAATTCGAGGACGTACACTACTGGCAGCTGTAGAAATCCATAAATAATCTGCAGCGTTGTGTAGGCCGCAGGGTTCAATGCATGAGAAAAAAAAATCAGCGGTTTAAAGTCTGGAAATTATGGTAATTTGACCAGATCTCTTTGCTTGCTCCTCTCAGCCACCAGATCTTCATACTGCGGTTCAGCAACAAGTAGCGCTACTGATCACCATAAAAGGCGCACATAGCAGCAGAAATAACAACTCAATCGACATGGAAGCTGCACGGCTTGTTGCTGCATGACTGCTTGATCTGACTTGATCGGGCCATTTTCAAGTACATATCCCCATTCAGGTACTGCACTGGTTCCTGAAATGACCTCAAAAACAGCCCTGTCGGGGCGAATCAGTGTAGCAGAGACATATGAGTTTTGGGATGTGGTCAAATTACCCCAAAATTCCAAAAGTGGAAACGCAACTTATGTACTATTGGCCTGATATTGGGCCTGTATGCATTGGCACTGAGATCAAGGATAGTGAAGTCACTGGAGATCTTTTTGGTGGCACCTAAACTAGGAAGTTGTGATGGATAGAGCAGCCACTCCACTAAAATCAATAAATTACTAGGAGCAATGCCAGCCCATTCTGGGTGTGATGAAGCTGTACTTTAACATTAACCCAGTTATGCATAGAATTATCTAATGACCAATCCAGGTTGGTGAACGTTGACTATATGTCATGGTTAAGCTTGGCCAGGGTGGACTAGCTTTGTGGATCCTGATACACTTCCACCACAAAAATGAGGTAGTAAAATCTCACTATGAAAGCTTTGTGCATGCTCTTAACAACAGGGAACTCTCATAGTTCATCATGAGTGATGTGGAGCCTGTTGCTTTCTTGATGCACCCCAGAAGATCTCTCAAAGGCTCTGCAATGACCATCTACATTCTGTCATGTGTTTTCCATGTGAGGACAAGGCCCTTAATGAGAATGAAGGTGTATAGTTTCTTTATAGAGAGCAACAGGTGAATCTTTTCCTCTCTTGAATCTGAAATGCAAAAAATATGTGGCATGTAGCATAGTATGTTTTATATCTAAGAAATTCAATTTTTCAAGACATTTGGCCAAAACTTAATACCAAAATAGACCATAAAGTTTAAAAGAACCATTTAAAATGTATTATCTCTTTAAGAATTTAAGTCTGTTGTATTGACACTTCAGTTTGATTACATATTAAAGCAACGAAGAAACTAATTTTCCATGTTAATTTGACATCTCAGTCATAATTCGATGACAGAAGAAATGAGGAGTGATAATAGTAAATTATCACCTAGTCTCACAACTGTGAGTAAAACTGTTTAACAGCTAGCCTGAACGTGTAAAGTCCACATTATCAGACCTCTAATATTGCAAATAGCCTCCACACTATGTTGTCTGACACTTGCTAAATAGGATTTTTCTCATTGATGGTTTTCTTTCTTCAGCAACACACACACACATATTATATATATATATATATATATATATTTTTTTGCCAGGTAGTAAATAAAAAACATTAACATCACAAAAACAAACTTCGAGGTATAATGGATAAACTGGTTAAGTGCTATAGACAGAAAAAAAAAGTAATGATGCAGTTGGGATGGGACATCATTAGAAATGGAAACACTTCAAATACATAGTATTTACCGTATCCTTGATTCAGTTGTAGTTGCAGCCTCGCTGTATTGTTCAGCTACCTGCTTGTAGTTCTCGAAGTTCTGTAGGCAAAAACACAGAGACTAAAATGTGAGAAATTATTTTAAAATGTCTGGGAGGAGATTTATTTCCAAAGCCTAAAATAGAATGGTCATTCAGGCTCTTCTTCTTTTTCTTTAAATTAAAGAAAATGTTTTTGGAGTTTAGCGTAATTCTGATTTGAGCTTGCATAAATATAAAGCATAAAAACATCACTGTAGCAACATTTTCAATTCAAGTTTAATGATTACACAGTAATACTACAGTTGCAACCAGTTTTTCTTTTTTTACACCTTTAATTTACACATTAGGCGAGAAGTGATGACCAAAATCCAGAAAGCACCACTGGATATGTCATATTTCATGAGTTATTGACCTTTTGATTTTAAAGCCTTCTTACAAATATCTATGTAGACGCTTTGGTGGTACTCCATCATTTTTTATTTCATGCGAGAAACCCTGGCATTTAAATAGCAATTACAACCAGATGCAGCTTTTACCTGCTGGGCAAAGTCATATAAAGTACTCTTTTACCTGAATAATCAGGTGGTTGCAGTGTTAAGCACATTAGGTGAATACAACAGATAATATTCAAAACTGTGAATGATTTGATTTCTAAAAGAAGAATTTGATGTCAGCTCGGAGGCTTAGCGTCAAAATGTATGAAAAGGTTTGTCTAAAAAAACCAAAACCCAAACCTAATCTCTCTCGCCACCTTCTCATACACATTCAGTGCAGTATTCACCATTTTAAACCAATAACCGCAGCACTCAAGCTTTTACTTAATAACTCCCTATATTCCCAATAGATGAGTTGATAGGAGAGGAAGATAATTGAAGTGACTGTGCAGGGAAGAGATGGAATCAAACACAAACCTCCCCCACAATCCCTAGCCCTCTACTCCTTCAGTGCCCACAAGTAATTTTCATATCTCATTATTTTAGGCTCATCTGCAGACGGGTTTGCCCTGGTTTGAATGCCCAGTGTTGGAAAAGACTCAACATATTCTCACAGGCACTTTTATACTTATCTGTTCAGCTTTTATTTTTTGTGATGTAGTAATCTGACACAGTATCATTTCCTTTCTTACTCATTAAAGCAATAAGACAGAAGTTATCCTTCTAAAATTCAGCAACAAGTATCATTCCAGACGGCAGAACCCAATAGACTTTTTTAAATGGATTGTGGTTAATAATAGTAAAAGGAATGAACATGTCTAAACTAAAATATTGCAAGACACAGTCTCCTAAATTTGAAAGATCATGTTTGTCTTCTAGACTTCTACACATTTTAATTGCAAGCTATTCCTAAGATGCAATTCCTAAGACTCACAAAAATGTATTGCCTAAATAAAGTTATAACATTATGACCAAGTTTCACAGGCCAAAACAGAAATTAATTTAAAAAATCTGTCTAGTATCACTGGTAAAACATCTGGCATCACTTATTCTGCCACCATACACAGCTTTTTTCGGAAAAAAATATCAGTACATTATCAATGACCAAATCAGTCAATGTTTTTGGTATACATTTTTGTTAACTACACATTTTAGTTAAATCCATTTAGCCAACTGGTGTGTGAAATGGATCTGAAGAAAAATATTCTGAAAAACTACGGTAAAATACCGGTATGTATCGTATATCCCAAGTTTTGGAGAAGTGTTATTTTCTACAATTGTACCTTCTATCATTTACATTTAACCAGATTGCTTAAATGTGTATTCACCTCCCTCATTTTCTCTTCTACTTTTTCCTCAAAATATTTTAAGTTCAGTAAATCACCTAAACAAATTCCTTTAGTTATCTGTTTACTCATAGTTGACTTGGTGCATCTGGCAGTCTATTACTGGCTATAATGACTGTTTACTAACAAATTATGCCTACTTTTCATACCTTAGCTTTTTCATATCTTTTCTATTCAATGTTTTATACTGAATATACACACCACAATACACTTCACTGCTTATTTCACATATTTAGATACTAAAATATAGTTTTATGTTACAGTATTGGTCATTTTAGGTTAGTCCTGTCAACTAAAAACAAGATTCAGGGTGGTTGACTGAGCTAATATCTCTCACTAGCACCACAATCATATTGAACCTCAAAAATATTTATTTCTAACTCTCAGAGATAAGTATTTATTGTTTGCTGGTTATCTTTTTAGTCTGGCTTTTTTACTATGATAAATTTATGGTTACCACTTAAAATCATTCTATTAATTAATTTAGCCATGTTGAATTCAATTTATTTACGTTAACAACTTTTTTCAAATGAACATGCAAGTTAGTTCTCACTGCCTCTTTGCTGCGGTCTGTGTATCTAGCTAAAACTTAATGAAAAGTTGGGTCTCTGCTCTCTGTGTACATACACAGTATTTTGATGGAGCTGAATTCATGTCATTCCTTATTCACATGTTTTTTTGTTTGGAATACTGAGTGGAACGTAGCCCGGTAAGGCTACCTGTTACCCATCGCTACCTCAAAGCTCTCGTCATGTTCGCAATGGCTACACAAAAACCTAAAAATTATTTCGTGCAAAGGCATTATTGACGACACGCCCACATCTCTCGGCTGCTCCTCTGTTTCTCAACAGAGAGAGGATGAAACACCTCTCACTTGATATACTGTGATGCAGCAACACTTTTGAACTGAAAGTCACTAGTTTTGGCGCCTCTTTGGAGAAATAAATCCTTACTTGGGTCTGGGGAAAAAAAATCTGTAAATCTAGCAACAAAGACTGATGGAAACACTTGGAAGCAGACTGGTAACTACTTGTAACTGCTGTGCTCTTGACAACTCTGTGGCTGCTCGCTGCCATGCTATTGACCCCACAATGTTTTATAGGGAAACATGGCATGGGGTGGTGAGATTACAGTTTGCCAGAAAATACAATGATTGGTCTAAACAGAAATGGAGTAGTGAATGAAAACTTTTCCTTTTACGATGTCATATACAGTTTGTCAGGTGACCCCCAAAGAATGAATTTACTACTTAGATTTGAAAAAGGTATTAGAAACTGGTTATGTACCATTTCTACTAAAGGTTTTAAACACCAAATGATTGAATTTGAAAAAAGACCAACACTGCTATGTTTTTAATCTCATCTAATATTCCTTTTTTCCCAGATATGTGTAGATTAATAATTTGTTAACATCATACAACATGTTTTCCAATTTAATGAAGTGTTCTTAAGACGTGCAAATGAAAATAGAAGGTAGGGATTTTGAGTTTTATCTAACTTTTTGTAAAAGACTGCTGTCATTTTATTCACAACTGTGTATAATCAAATATTTTGATAATCTACTCTGCCTAGATCATTTCCAAATAGTCATAATTTCTGATGGAGGGAAGTGAGCTGCAACTTAGGCAGGCTCTATGTGAATATGCTCATTTAAATTAGCCAAATGAACCAGTGGGGCATCTAGAGTCTAGCAAAGATATGCAAAAATGAAATAGATGACTCCACAGAGGTTTAAACACATGGACACCTCTGATTATACAAGATACGCAGAGCTGGGCAACATAAGAAATTAACTTATGTCTCCTAAAGATTTCCATATTTAACAGACCATAACATCAATTGAAATTATGCAAAAAAAATCTTTAATTTCAAATCAGTACTATAAATACAAAGGCTTTTGAAATTCCAAAGATTTCAAAAGAACATAATTACTTCCATGGTTGTAATCTGGTTTTGGATCGGGGCACATGCAAATCATCTGTAATAACGTCTTCGTCTTCTTTAATTCAGTTTTTTCCTATTTAGCAAACTAGGGATTAAAGATTAATGTTCTATATAAAGTCTGGCCACTCCACTTTGTTCTTTAGACAGTATTTTTTCAAAATTGTTTGGGAACATCAAAATGACTTTAAAAGGGAAAGTAATTTTTTTTTTCCAACGGTCCTTATTTTTAGCTAGCCCTATTCCCCTGTGAGTCCTCAGTGTCTCTGAGGTTTCTGTGTTGTTTTCCACAGGGGTTTTTACAGGCTTTTAATCCAGCCGGTCCAATTTACACCACCCGGCAATTTCAATGACGTTGCAGTCATGCACCATTGCAGCTGTAGTCCAAGCAGGTTGCAGAAAGGAAGACTGTGGAAGGTGAATTTAGCCCACTTTGTCCCTTTGTTTGTGCAGTTTGAAAAGACACACAACCCTGAAACATTATGATGTTTGCAGCAGCAACTTCTGTCTAAGCAAACGCAGTCAAGCATAGACTGAAAGCCAAGCTCAGACAACAGCCTGGATGCTGCAGAAGACTTAATTGAAATGGCGTATTAGTGTAGTTGGATTATAAGCCTGTAAAACATCCTACAGACAACAACACAGCACATCTGATACGCTCCGAACTCAAAGGGGAATAGTCCTAGCGATTCATAACAAAACACATGTGATATGAAGGAGTTTTGTGGTAGATAATTCTTTATTTAGAGGCTGCATGTCTGTTGCCCCATTAACTTCCATTAAATGGATATATGCTTAAATTAATGGATATAAACTTCTCACAAAGGACTCCAAGTGGCTCCAAACTTGCGAGGGTGAATAAATGAATATAATGCATGCAAAAAAGTAATGTCCAGGTTGCAAAAAAAAAAGAAAAGAAAAAAAAGAAAGTAGTTTCCCTTTAAACCAGCTTTCCACCAGACACGCAAGCATCACACTACATGAGCAGCACGTTTTGTGCGTGTATTCTGCTGCTTGGCCCTTTCCACTGGGGGCGAATGAAGCTTGTAGCAGCAGGGAAGAGGGAAGCAGCGGTCACCGAGAGAGCACAAATCCGTATTTATTTTGGTAAATTCATTGTAATTTAATTTTTAAAAACTTCAAGGACCATTTAGTTTAGCTTGCACAACTGAAAAGGATGCATATAGAATGGGGGGGGGAGAAATCAAGTAAATAAGTAGCATAAACACACCGTCTTACAGCAAAAACAGCAGATTGACTACCGCTGTGGCTGATTGACTATCAGCTGCGTATGACGTGCTGCTCCTGTAACGTGCTCCTTACTTGTCCAGTGGAAAGGAGGGGGAACTTAACCAACAAGTATGAACAAATATTAAAAACAAACATTTACAGCCTAAAGTTTGTAGCAATGCTCCTCCCCAGAAGAGCTTTCAACAACATGAAAGAGTTTAAAAGAAAGTGGATCATAATAACAAGATAGAATATCATAAATACCACAAATCTTAAAATTATTGACTGCATGACTAGATATTATTTCTTTAGATTAGCATAGGATGTGTTGCTTTTTTGAAATCTTTAGTTTATTTCGTGTTATTAGATGGTTTTAAGAGATTTCTTGATACTACAGGTCTAGGTAAGGCTAGGGAAAATGTATCGCTTTTCTCCAAACAAAAAACTCAATATGGTTAATCACAGTTAACCATAATTAAACAGGTAGAAAAGTAATTTGTTTTTTTACATAGTTTCACTTTTTTCCACATGGCTAGTTTGGAGATCGTTTCCCCCCTAAAAGGGAATCATATTTTGACTGCTTATTGTACTTGCATCATCTTTAATTGAGATTAAAATATGATCATATGAAATATATAAATGTGACAAAAAAATTAAAACAGAAGTAATTGGTTTAATGTACTTTATCAGCCTTTCATCCAACATATCAGAAATGCTGAGAAGCATCACATTGTGCATTCAGTTTTAACACCAAACATAACTTTAGCATTTTTTGAAATATATATTATTTGTGAACCAAAAAAATTCTATGTTAACTCTATTCTCTTTAACTATTTTTTCTGCCCATGCAAGAAAGAAAAACAGGAGAAAAAGAAAACAGAGTCATTACTGGAGCCTCTGGAGTAACATCTTGAGCTTCTGAGTTTGAATCATTCTGGGACAGTGAGACTATTCTTTGTTTAAGTTTATTAACATATTTTTTTTTGTCTTTTTACCAGAGCAGACTTTGAGCAAGAGCCCCAGATCAGCTCTCATGACACCAAAGGAGTACCTATCACCGGCACACACACTCTGAGCTCTTCCCAGTCTTTTCCACCCATGGGGACAAAAGCCCAATGTGGAGAGACTGAAAAGGGGGAGATGATAACCCTCCAAGGGGGAGAGCTAGGTTTTGAGGTTGTTGGAAAGGCTCATGGAAGGGATTAGTGTGAATGCATGTGTGATGTGTTTGTGTATAATCTTGCATACATGCAGGTGTGTGACTAAATCTCTATTTGCTACCGAATCTCTGTGTTCAGATGATCCTTGCAGGCACACTTGTCTGAACACCCTCTAGGAGCTGTTGACTGAGATGGGCTGATGTCAGGGTTTTGAAGGGAGGGGTTCTTTCACGCTCCACGCATGGACGAAGGCGGATTAATTTTTCTTTCTGAGGGACAAGTCGGCAAAGAAGGGGGAGAGGATGGGATTAAACGAGGTGAATTTTAATACTAAGACTTGTTTACAGAGTCACAGGGTATGTTGCCACAGGAAGTAGGATATACTCTACCTGTACACTGTGGAGAGATTAGGAAAGCTACAAAAAATTAATGAGAGCGACACGGTGGAGGGTGAAGCCTGGGAGAAAGTAGATTTGAAGGATGTGCCTGTATGTTCAGTGAGTGCAATCTTTGGGATTCTGTTTTATTCACATATTTGTTGGTGTATATGGCCTTAAGAAAGATAGGACGTTAAAAGTTACTGACCAACCTTTTAGTAAATTCACTTCAAGTATAGTTTACAACCTACAGTAGATGCCAAATCAAATTTTCAATTAGTTTTGCTATTTGGTTTTAAATTGTTCTTTAATCTTCAAAAGAAGCTAACATGCAAACATCCCTTTTGTGACATCACATAAAGCAGTTGAACAGAGTTTTTTTTAGTACATCCATCGCAATAGTTTTTAATAAAACGTCTCCATGAAAGATTTTTACTGAAAAAGTTAATTCAGTTTTTGTCTTGCTTGATTTAAAAACCACCATTGTGACTAAACTCCCTGTTAATTCACAACATCCACACAAGCTCCATATCTCAGATGCAGTAAAGGAAATCCATATTTAATAAAATGTAATCTTTTATCCTGTCACTTTGTTTCATCAAAGTCCACTTGGGACTAGCTGATCAATCCCTCGTGACATTTATTTCAGACGCTTCAGCTTCCAGAGAGGCTATGCTGGATTTTAAGGGATGCGGACAGAGCAGAAATTTTGCAAAAATGTCCATCAAAGAAACTGGGCTTAAGTGAGACAGAACCAGCCCTGATAACCCTATTTGGACTTCACTGCCTTGACTGTATTTTGTGTCTTTTTTTCTGAGTGAAGATTTACAAAACTGTTTGGTCTTTGCTTTTTATATCAGAAATATTCTATAGAAGTGGGTCATATGGTTCTGAATCTCAAGTGAGGAATCTCAGGACATCTTAAAAACTGGTGTAGTAAGTTCTTGGTCTATCAGAAAGGCAACCTTCTGACGAGCGGATAGAGATTTGATCAACAATGGCACCTGCGGAGTTCCATGTTTAAAAAAAAAAAACTGATTAAGAATGAGCCAAACCATACCAGTGAGATCCTAAGGGCTTAAATAGAAGGCCACTGGACTTTCTCTATTTTCCTAAAGATGTTTTGCCTCTCGTCAAAATAACTTCTTGAATTCTCATTATGGTTGGAAGCAATATGCGTTGCACTCAGAACAATCTTACTAATAAGTTACCTGAAGTCACTAATTGGGCAATTGGATCAAGTGAGTCGCGGGTCCTGCCATCCATTCAGCTCAATTTTTGGATTGTTGTTGCTTAACAATAAAAACATATTCCTAACGATTGTTTCAGTAACTTCTCCCAAGGTGTTATTTGCTGAAAACCTCCAAGGGACACGAGCCAAAGCTTTGGAGTTTGTTTTAGAAAGAAGAAATCTGAGGCCTCTGTTTTGTGTTGGTTTTTCACTCGTCTCTCAAACCACTTGTCTTCCCTGTCCAAAAGGTGAAACACTGCTCTTTTTGGGAGTTTTTTTTCCCCTTGTACTTGAAATGTAAATGAATAGCTGATTCTTGAATGTGAATTTGCTCGTCTGTGTTGGGTCATGTGTTTTTGTAGTTTAGTTCAGCAATGATTGTCTAAACAATAATTGCTGAACTAAACTGACCTAAACCAGTCTCTGTCTGATAGTGTTGTTGGGTTTAAAATACACCAAAATGTAATGGTAGGAAAATATCCTTCTTATTTTGTTGGATACTCCAGCAATATGGAATTACATTGTTCTTCAGCTTTTTCTACTTACAGGGTTCCTACAAGTTTCTTCAAGTTAAGTTCAAGTCTTTTTAGGACCTTTTTATTTATATAAAAATGTAATACCTATGTCCTGGCCCTATGCGGCAAAGAAAACCAAAATCCTTGAACTTGTAATGAAAAAAATAGCTCTGAATAAAAAACATCTGAGCGCTTGTCGACTGCCGCAGTGAAATAACAGTCTGGTGTGAACAGGAGGTGCAACGGATAGAGCGTGATTTTCCTGACTGCCCCGCTCCTATGGCCGGTTGTTAATTATTCAAAGTAGAAAAATGGTTATCCTTACTTTGAGATGCACGTTCAATGCAGCGGACTGTCCCGTAAACTGAAAGCCCAGATATCTGGATTGAACCTGTCCCTCATCCCAGAAGCAGACGTGCACATCGAACTGTTTGTTTTTAGTAGACTCGTTGAGACTCTCATCAAACATCAGAACGACCGGCAATTTGTTGAGTTTGGACACCAATTCCTCTTTAATGTGAATTATGGCTTTGACTTTTGCCCAAAAATCATATTCGAAGTTTGTTTGTTTATTAATATTAAAACTGTAATATTTATTAATTACATTATGACGCTTAAATGTCTTCAGTAAAACTGATATTGGCATCAAACTTAAGTGATACATTTTCTGTCCACCAGAGGGCAGTGTGGACATGGACGCTACCCCACAATTTAGCGGAAGCCCAAAAATCACAGAACAGTGACCTTGGCTCCTGAGGAACTGTAAATCATTGACACCGCCGTAATTTGGGCGTATAAATGTAGAAGTTTAGCGATGTTACTGATTACTTTGTTTTTTGACAACTGATTAAACATTTAAGTTGATAAGTTGTTTAACAGGACCACAGGCGATGTACGGAACGTAAAACTCTGCAAAATGGTGGCAAAGTACGTCCGTGTTCGGGCCTACTCGATCGTTTGCTCGGAATCTCAATTGAAAACAACGTTTGCAAGTAAACACATTTACAAAAAATAATTCCCATACAGGTTTGAATATTAAGATATCCCTAAAATTCTTTCTAATATATTTAATTTTTAATAGCTAAACCAAACTTGGCTATGTAAGCCGTTTTATCGAACCGCAAGTAAATGTTTTAGCGATGTCTGAGTCAGGGAACATGCACTTGAAAAGCTCTGATATACCCTCATTTCCGTTGTAGGACTTATGTTAAGTGATTTTGTTGAGAGTTAACGACACCTCGGCGGCTTTCAGTGTGGTCATGGACCCAAAAGCTGTGTGCAGATCCACTCTGGTTACGGTCTTGCCTGCAGCGCTAGCAGTTAACTGGCAAACACTAGCTCCTGCTGCAGCTTCCAGTGCATTAGCAGCTGTCTGGCTAACAGTTGGTTGAAACATAAACGTGATGTTTGTTTTAGTCCTTTGAGACAGTTCACATGCTACTAGGACCTGGAATGAGACTCCAACGCCTTCATTCCCAATGTACCTAGCTGAATTCTTTTTTTGCATAAGGTGCAAAAAGCCTAAAATCATTGTTCTCCACTGGTTTTTACCAATGATAAAACGAGTTTTTATCCAGCCATGCTTCATTAAGTTTACATTTACCCATAACCTCAGCATGAAATGGGGGCTAAATAATGTAAAAAAATATAGCAGCATTAACCTTTCTTGTTTACTGAGATTTTCTGCACTTCTACTTTGCTTGTCCTGCTGGTAGCGCGTGACCTTCACTGCAGACGTCATGTACGCATTCATGTTCGTTCTTTGGCCCCGGGCTTGATTGCGTTGTCAATCATTGGCTCTGCCACTCTATTGCATCAAAATAATGATGGTTGACAAATTAAACTTTTGAGGAAAAATGCAATACGGAGAAGTAACACACAGTAAAAATGTTAAGACCCAGATATAAAAATTCAAGACTTTTTCAAGTCTGTTTTAGGTATTATTTCCAAATTCCTTAATTGAATGGTTTTAAGGCTTTTTAAGACCTCGCGGGAACCCTGTACTTAAGCCCTTAGGATTGTCATATCTGGAATGTCATTTCCACTAAAGCTTCTGGGTAACTTTAAGCGCATATCTCCATTTCATCAGGCCGGTTTGTTTAGACTAACATACAAAAGAGAAAAGTGGCAACCATCCTTGCTCCTTACATTGTCGATCTCTTCTTTTTCTCTGCTGCTGTGGGCGCCTTTGGCGTTGATCAGTGACATCACTCACTGCTAAAATGGTCGAGATATGCGGACATCTAAGAAAATTCTTTAAAGGGCCAAATTTGTATGGAGCTATAATGGCTGAGAGGATCGAGGCAGTGTATTTTCCCTTTTACCATCCCTGCTGCCAGCAACGTCCCGGAACTTCTCTAGCGTAAACTTCACCAGAATATACCAGTAAGCTCCACCACGCCTACACCTACAGTACAATCTGTACCATCAAGATCAATCCAGTCCGGAAAAAGACACAAACAGATACATTTAGCTTATTAAGCTGAATTGATGTCAAATTTGTTAAACGAATATTTTTCTTTTCATTTAATTTGTTCTTCAGTGGAAATCCAAGCACCATTTTGCAGCTATGGTTTTGTTATAAGCAAGCGTTTATATTTGTAAGAGACAAAAAGGCTAGTATCCTTAAGAGTGTGTGTAGTGGATTGGTTAAGATGACAGCTTGCATTGGAATGTGTCAATAAAAAGACTGTCACACGTTAACACATACAATCCCGCACACAGGCTGTTTGCACATTCGTGTAAGTAGTGAACTCAAACAGCACCTGCAGCCTTTAGACAAACAGTATAGTTTATCACCTTAATTTATCCCTAAGACAAACTGGACACTCTAGTGTGTTTGATTACGTCTTTTTACAGGAGGAATGGACTACACACACATATGCACGCTCACATTCTTTCTGCCAATTTAAAAAAGGACTTCCTCTAAGATAAAGGGAAATGTGGATTAAAGGGTAGATTAAGCAGAAATTTTCTTTGAATTGTTCTTTGAATTCATGTTTTAAACCTTTGTATTGAACATCTGCAAGTATGAAAATGGCTATCCGTTTATGGCTAAACGGATATTGGTGGTCAATATGACTCTGTTAGATTAGAAAATAAATAGTATATATAGACTCCAAAGATTTTTTGCACATACTGTTGATTCATGATTTCATTCATTTAAAATATTGAGATTCTTTATGGATCTGTTGATTGCTACTTAAATTTGTCTTGTGTTTTGCTTATACAATTGTTTACTCTATTATCATTGGAAATAGTTAGCAATTTATCTTAACTGTATAAACTAATTTAGCAAAATCAGAATAATGGGATTTTTTGTATGTCCGTCCATTATTCAATATTCATTTTCAATCAACCACATTTCTTTTATAAAGTGATTTTCATGCAGGGCTTCCTACTCAAAGTGCTTTACAGATTAAAAAGACACACAAAAGCAGCATTAAAAAGGACTTTTAGTCTTTTTAATTTTATGTATATGACCTGTGTCAGTCACCATGGGGTTTTAAGAGAATTTACTGTCAACCTACTAAATTCAGGGACAACAAAGGGAGAAGAATAAACAAAAGGAAAGATAGGCAGCAAAATGCAAGTGATGCCACAAATGGTGAGCTGGATAGATAAAGTGTTAGACTGCAAAATGAAGGAAAATAAGGTGGAAGATGGTCGCCGACTGAGGACACAGTCTGTTTAATGTACAGTCCATATAGCTTTTTTTTTTATCTCCTCCCACTCAGTCCCTTCCTTTCTCACTACCTCATCCACATGCAGGTCAGCTGTGAGAAAATGATGGGGGGAGAAAAAGATAGGAGAGAAAAGGGGACTGTGGCGGCAAGCGAAGAAAGATAGAGCATCCTGCACTCTCCTGCCAATCAGTCTTCTCTGTCAAGCATTGCAACGTGTGCCGCTTGCTACGACTCATGCAGAGACCCCTCCATTTAACTCTGCTATGTAAAAGGTTTTCTCAAAGGCCTAAAGGAGGTGAGTGCCAGGGACTAGATAAGGTCCCTTCCTGTATACCTGATGGACCCTGCCGCAGGCAGGGAGGGTTGGAGTGGAAGAGCCAAAGAGTCTCCAACTAATACTTAAGGGAAAAGCTGTGAATGCAAACAGTAACACCTGGAGGATGGGCTAAGGGAAAAGAAAAAGAGCAAGAAAGGAGATGTCTGTTTATCTTTGATGTTTTCATAATATTTTTATATTCTGTTCCCATTTAATGTTTTGTATACTAATATCTTTCTCTACATTTTACCTTCTTTTTAAAAAACTTAAGGTGTGCAAAATTTGGTACCTGGATAATTGACATGAGAAATATGGCCTCACATCTATATTGCGATAAAATCTAAAACATGTACAATAGTTATTGCAAAATATACTTTACTTCAGTTTATATATGTCAATATGTCTGTCTGTTTTAAATATTCTCACATTCTAGATACATTGCAGCAGAGCTACAAATAGGTATAGAATCCCATTTAAAGGCATATTCCTTGTGGAAAATGCATGTAAAAAATATTTCATTTTAAATAAAATAATAGCTAAATGTTATGAAAACCATGTTCAAAGTTAAACTAAAGTGCAAATTATAAGGTGAGAAAAACCTTTTCTTTCTATTACTTTTAATCAATTTGACATTGTACAAAAATAAAGCTAGTTATTAGGCACATCTTAATGACATAATCAAAATTTGCAATCAAGGTATGCTGGTATAATTGTATCTCTACTGTAGGCTAAATGTATATCTTCTCTACCTTATACCGTTACCACTACTGGTTACTTCTTCTATCGTTTTTCACACACAAAAAAATATTGAAATGGCCTGTAGAAGTGCATCTAATCTCAGTCCCTTTATTTTCCCGCAAAGCACTTTGAGTTACCATGTGCTGTACAAACAGACTTGCCTCGCCATATGTAATTAAGCAAATAAATCCATCTGAGAAGCCTCTCTTAAATGCTGCTCTATCACATCTGAACTCCCATCTGACTGCTGACTCTTCATTCATTTTTTAACACTTAACAATTAGACATGTATAGTAGTATCATTTACATGATTACCTTTTTAAATATCAAGCCACCACCCTAATTATGCCAGGTTTGTCTTGAGAGAGTAATACAGATTAAAAACATAATCCTACAAAAGTAACGTGTGTTTTTTTTTTGTTTTTTTCTAAAATGTGTTTCCATTTACATACCTCAAGAGAAATTGGGAGAACAGCCTTACCTTTTTCTCCAGTATTTCTAATTGTTCTTTGTAGAAACTGGAGATGGTGGCCAGCTCCTGTTCTTTCCGTTCCAACTGTTTAGCCTGGAGGAGGGAAAAAAAGAAAGAAAGAGATTAAGTATGAACGATATCAAAGTTAAAATCCTAGTAGATAAGCATTAATAGGAATGGCAAAATAGATAAAAATGCCTGTGCTACATATTCTTTACATAAAGCCTTTATAATGCCACATTATTGGACGGTGCAAACCCGTGTAGTGCTCCCGGTATCTGGAACAAACTTCCAGACGACTGCAAAGCTGCTGAAACACTGGGCTCCTTTAATTCAAGACTAAAATCCCCATGTGTTTATTGCTGCCTTTGAGTAAGTGGTTAATATTGCCGGAATGTCATATGCTTTAATGTGTCATATGTTGTGACCTATATTAACTTTTATGCTTTATTGCTCCCTTTTATCTCCTAATGATGTAAAACACCTTGAATAGCCTTGTTGTGGAAAGTGTGCTATACAAATAAAGCTGCTTTACTTTGCCTGTGTAGAGGTATCTCAATAAATAGGGCTGAACACAAACACATTTCACATGTTTCCTATATATATATTTGAAAAATCCCCAAAAGATATTAATGTCTGTAACTGTCACATGAGTAAATGTACAAAAGTTAAAGTGGTAAAAATACTTTGCAAGGTGATGTGAAAGACCTAATTTCAAAGCAGCTAAAAGAGAACGGGTAATAATACCAACTCCAGGTGATGTGGAAATGATCGGCTTCTGACAAACTTAAAAAAGATGAATATGACTGAAAACACAGAAAATGCTAACCATCATTTCCAGCAGAGCAAAAGCATTAGTCATTTGAACTTTACCTCCAAGCAGGAAACTACCCACTGTGCAAATTTTATTGAATAACAAAGTATAAAAATATCGTACACAGCTTCAAACCATGATATTGTTCACATGCCCAATCGATACAATTGTATGCAGCAAAACAGTATTTGGAGGCGTTTGTTGAGTTTAAATTTTAGATTACTATTGTATTACCCACTACAGTAAACACATAATTAGTCTTAGGCTACTTTCCTCAACTGTGACCTAAAAAAAAAGTCTTTATATTCAGATTTCAAAAGAATTCAAACAATTAAGATTTCATCTTTCACAAGCATTCAGTTAGAAAATGATTGGTAATTTATTTTTGGGTAGCACACACTTGTTTTTACAAGGCCTACTTGTTAATTTGTAGTTCCAAAAGTACATAAGTAAGAAAAAAGCCTAAATACTGCAGTGGCACTAATAAAACATATTTTGTTGTACACAAAACACCACACAATGACACTTACAAAACTAGTGAAGTGGCATGAGATTGGCACAGCTGTGGCGAGAGGTGATGTGGATATTGTTGACATTAGCAGGAGGGGAAAGCCTTTAATAAGCCCACTGAGCCAAGCTTTGACAGGCAGCAAGATGGTGGACTGGCTGCAGGAAGACCCACAGTTTGGGCCATGGAAAAGCAGCGTGCAAGCAGAGGAAAACAGAAGGCAGATGTAAAAATTTTAAAAAGACACTAAAAATGTGTAGGCCATTTAGCTGGAAGACAGATACATGCATACATTATGTGATAAAAAAGGGGAACCTATTTCAAAAGGATAGAAGCATGGAAATGTATACTTTTCAAAAAAATTGCAAAATTAAAAAGAAAAATAAATATGAATTCAAATCATATATAGAGAAAACAGAGGAGAAATAAAAAATAGATGCGTTCACTTTGACTGAATTATTAATTCAAAAAATGTGTTAAATAAAATAAAATATCAAATGAATTGGATTAATCAAAAGACATTGACACGGATTGTAAAAATTTTTAGATATCGGGGGGCGGGGGATAAATGTGTGATTTTGACAAAATCACTCTGTCAAACCCTAGTTAATACTTTGTAAAGCTCTCTTTTGCCAAAGAATTGTGCTTAGTATTTTATACAGTTTCACAAAGTTGGAGCATACAATGAAAGGGGCAAGTTCTTTTTCAAGCTCTCTGTTACTCCAAAACGTATCTGCTTGATGTAAGTCTCAGGGACAGGGATGAGGAAAGTATGTGTTGATTTGGCAGTATGTTTCAGATTATTATCCTGCTCAATTACTCCTTGTTTCCAGTTTTCTGGTGGAGAAAAACACATCTTATAACATTTTTTTTTAAAGATCTTATTATTCCATGCACTCTAAGCAGGATCCCAGGGGGAGAAACAAGATCACAGCACAATAGATTTTCTCCAGACTTTATAATACACACAAAGTGCTTTTTTTTATGTGTTCACACCAATCATGCCTGGAGCGTTTGTCACCAACATGTGCACGAGGACAGCATAACATAGTTGTCACGCAGACCTTACACCAAAATGTCAATCGTTGCTTCAGTTCTCTAGAAGTAAACTTTAGAGAGTTTTTTTTTTACCACCCTGTTCACTGTACATGGTGGCAAGAATGGGCAGAGTCCAATCTGATGACCAAGTGATGAAATACTAATTAGAATCTGCTCTAAATACTATGAAAACATATATTGCGATAACTAATTTAAATGTTTAAAAGGGGTTTTTAGGGAATGATTTAAACAATTGTTTCCTAACATCATTATGTTTTTACCAAATCAGAACTTGTTCAAAATAAATTTAGATATTTTTTAGATAGATTTTTCTCAAATTTTCATTGAGAGCTTAATGGTTCAGCAGTAAGAGATTAAATCCGGCTTGTTAGAAATGTTGATCAGAAGTACCAATAAATGTAAAGAGTGCTATATATATTTAGTTTAAGCATGTTACCAAAGACTCACTGAATTGTTTCCAGAAAAACAAACAAATGTCTTTTTAGGATGACAACAAATCCGAATAATAACTTATGAAAATATTTTTGAATGCAGGTTAATTAGTGTGAATATGATATGTTACTTGAACCAAACTAGTCTAAAACAGCAATTCCACATTAATTTGTACAGAACAGAATGGGGAAAGTGGTACTAAACCAAAAGTACAAACATATACACACACAAATACTATACGATGTTAAAATGACGACTAATTCCTCTGCCTAACTAGTGTGTTAAACTTAGTATGATCAGTTTAAAAAAAATTCCTGACTGATCAAGTGGTCTTCTGTACTCATTTTTTAAATAATTCAGCATGCAGATAAGCCCAGTTATACTGGCTGACATAACATTTACAGAAAATCCAGTGTAATCTCATTCTAACTCTACACACAAATTTTCTAAAAGCACATCTGCAAATCTCTACTTTGCACTCTCTTTCAACGGCAGCTGTTTGATGCTTGGAGAATGTTTGTATATGTGCGTTTTCATGTAAAATCTCCTCTGCCAGTAGTACAGATGATGTGTAATTTTCTAGCTGAATACCTTCCAAAGATTTGTTGCGCAAAATGATGGCGGCAGCACACTTGCAGCCTTGCTTTAAAGCACAATGAAAACATGACATCTAAATACAGAAAATAGATAGATAAGAAGAGAAAGGAATAGCCGAACTAAGAAGGTAATAGTGTTGTTGCTTACCCACGCATCCAAATCTGATGGCTGGGAAACAGAGAAGGAACTGGAGTTAGAGAGACAATAGAAGGAGGAATTATATAGAGTTTAGATTATAAAAAGGGGTGAGAAAAAAGACAAATGCCAGAAAGAGGAAGCAGAGTAGCAGACATTTTTAGAAGAAGGAATCAAAGTATTTTTATGTCCAAAAACCCTTGGAAAAAATAAGTACTGTTGATATTGAAGTTTCTTGTTTTTGCATAAAATAGATTTTTAATATTTACTTCTATTACATAAAAAGGTAAAAAAAAATCATTTTATTAATCTAAATGTGTGTTTAAAGGAGACTCATACTAATATCCACCGACACAAACTGTCAAAGGTATTAATGTTGTAATTTTGTTCCTAAATAGCTGCTGCAATGGTGGTATGACCCAAGCTGCCATGTTGTGTTGACAGAATCGACAAATAAATCCTTCTTGTTAAGATGGCTGACAAAACTGTGTTATAAAAGCATTAAATGATGATTAACACCTTTTAAATAATTTCATTGGCAGCATTTTGGGTGCTCTGTGGAAAACAAAAATGATGACAGAGTTACAGACAAGTCAGAGTGCTAAGATCGGCTTATCGTTAGTTAGCCTCTAATGAAACTAAAGTTAACATATGCTTCTTAAACCAGATGGCTTTTTTCACTGCTATTTTCCCTGTTAAGAGTCAAACAATGCAAAAGCTTTAAGTAGTGCTTTGTAATGATTTATAGTAATTTTCATCGTAATGAAGTTGGCTGACACCAAATGTAGCCTTTAACTTTTTTTTGGTTTCGATGCACATCAATAGGGGCGGAGTGACACCAACACTGCATTGTGGAAAAGAGAAAACTAAACTTACTCAAGTTGTTGGATGCTGGATGTTGACAGGAGAGTAAGAATCTGCACTGCCTAGCTCTAGTATAAAATTTTAAATACTTGAACTGATCAAACAGGAACTGGATAATTCTACAATTCTGAGATTCATAACATTTTCATTTAATTTGTGAAAATATTATATATATATATATAATGCCTTTTTGGTTTTAGGACCTCCTTGCACAGATATCTCAATTCCTTAAACCTGTACTGATATACAACCATGACTAAAAGTTATCCAGGCAACAGATTGTCAGATTTGTGAAACATTTACATGATTTCTATAAAATAAGAATCGAGATTCTTAGTTTTCCTAAAGACATTGCTAAGAGCTCATATCTTGTCCATGTGAACCCAAATAGTGTTCATTGTCTTGTCCGCTGGATGTATTGTTAAAACCTTGACTGTATAGCTTTAGTTTAATCACGTTTGAATGAGGGATTATTATTGTCACTAGTACAATATTTTAGAATATAATTTAACAAAGGACAAAACAACATCTTAAAATATTTTAATAAGGTAGTATTTACATTACTGTAAAGACAGCTACTGTATTTTAACTGTAATCCAGAACAGAGGACAAGATAATTATATAATGACCTGTATGACTTGGTCTCAAATGCAGCAACAAAATATTGTATGATTATAAATGCTGGACTATCACCAAATTAAGTAAGTCCAGACAAGTTTACAATGCCTTATTCTGTTTTTTTCTGTTCCTACCAAGCTCTCCCAGTCTGGTGTTGGATACAGAGCACAGAGGGGACAGATTAAAACGGTAGGTGGCTCTAATGTTGCCATGCCTCATAAAAACACCATTGAGTTAAATGAGGTGAACTCACAAAGCCAGTGGCTGCAAAATGCATTTGTATGGTTTTGGGTAATCCTTGTAACGGATACAGCCAACACCATCTGTTAAACCTTCCTGCTCTTCGGTCGCTGGACCAAATCTTAATGTGTATCTAAGAGTGTCCATGTATGTGTGAATAGCTGGATCCCGGTGAATTGCTCACAGGAGTGAGGCGCTTTCATTTCCATAGACGAAAGATTTTGGAGGAGAGGTGAAGGGGCACGTTGAGATGGAGACGGATAAACACACACATCCAAGCAGTTTGAAGGAGTCTGTAGGCCAATAGAAAACAGTATGACTGCAGGTACAGTACATCTACATTATGTTTATGTGGAGCAGATCTCAATGATGACCAACTGTCATTGATGTAAATGTAAAAACTGAGGAGTTCAGAACCATTCCCCATGACTTCCAAATCCACTCCATCTTGTGTATAACATTAATTTGTGACAATTCAGAATATTGAAGAAAAAAAAATGTGGCCATTTGGCAAGCTTGTCTTGGGTCAGGTCATGTATGTTTGGTACAGAGCAAGTTACAGGGCATGCAACAGCTCTGCTTTAGTCAAAACGTGGTGCAGTACAATTAGACTAAAAGATTGCTTTGTCATCCCATTCAAGCTACCAAATCCCAGGAAAATAACTGGTCGTCATGGTGACCCGACAGCCCTATTGAAGATATTATTTTACAGAAGAACTATAGGCTATATGTTAGCAGGATGAAAACTTATTCTGCCCAGTGAACTGAACACAAATGGTTTTAAACTTATTTTAGCTAAATATATGGAAAGCAGTTAAAACCACGGATGTCTCATTTACTTTGATAGCCATTTTTAATTTAGAACCATCACAATGAGAAGAGTACAGCCAAACTACTCCACTTTCTCAGCATGTGGCCCTTACTCAGCAGCTGATATTTTATACAACTGAAAACTAAATGGTTGATAATTTAATTATGACAAATATATCAAGGGTCTTGAAAAGATTAATGAGACAAAAAGGGATTCAATGGAAACATTTTGGCTTCTCATATTTTGAAAACACAAGAAGTAAAATTAAAGACCGAAATATAAAGTTTTTCAGCTAAAAGGTCATCAGTAGAAAATGGCTTTTAGATAGAGGTCTGAAAGATTGGTACAAAATAATGTGTTATGAAAAGAAAAACACATTCTGAGATTATTACAAATTACTGTAAATACAGAAGAAAAGGAAATGCTTTGGGTGCAGTAACTCTTATAGTAAAAGATTTGTGGCTTTTTTTCTGTCAGCACTCACTCAATTTCTTTTTCAGACCATCTTTGTTTTCCACGTGCAAAAAAATAAAAACAAAACAGTGTCACATTGTCATTTGCGTTCTTGGTAAAATTCTGAGGCATGTTTTCCACCATATGGAAAAGTGTCTTGTTACATTAAACTCCATTGTTAATTTAGAAACTGTTCAACCTCCAATTTTAATATATTGCTGAACTAAGGAAGCATGAAACATAATGAAGGTGGACTAGAGCTGAAATATTAGTTCAGCTTTGGAGATTGTTTTTTTTTTTAAAACAATGTTTGGAAATAGAAGAAACTGCTAAAAAGAATTAAATCAACAACTGATTTTGCCAGTAAAATGAAAGCAGAAATGTAAACATGCAGTATACCCTACAGATTTTATGTTGCAACATTCATCCTTTTTATCTGCAACATTGTTATCTCTGTAACATCTTATGTTAACACTTATGATCAGAATATGTATTATCTCTTTTAGCCAGTCATCTGGAATGTATACAATATCCAAATACTGTTTCAATATCAGTGAATCATGTTTAGAGGGAAAGAAATAGCAGTAATAACCTCTCTTTTTCAAATGAGACTTAATGGGTCCATGTGTATGCCTGAGAATAATTCATGCATTTGATTCGATAAGCATTATCTAAAAGTGCAAAATATCTGCATAGGTGAAAACGGGGGCACATTTTACCAGCCTAGAAAAATCGAAAGATGTTCCTTCAATATAACCCCACCAATGTCATGGATCCTGATACATTTGATCATGTATGCTTAGTTGATTACGTCTGTTGCGTGTACCAAGCAGGTCACCAGATGCACCAGCTTGGCAACGCTTTGTGCTTCATTTAGACTTGGAATCTTAACCATTCAGTAACAGTGTGTTTCTGTCTATTTCTCTGTGGGAGAGGAGAACCGAAAAAACGAAGGCAGAGACTGTGACACAACAAAACCATGTGAGCATGGCAGCATAAATGTGTGTGAGTGAGAGTGTGTGTATATTTGTGCATGCATGGCAATATCAGACCTTTTGGTCTCCAACGCCACCTCACAAAGTGTGAAACGCTTCCTCGGAAATCAATTATGTAAATGTTAAATTATGCAAATGGTGCGTGTGAATAAATCTATGTGTTTGGGGAGAAAAGGTTTTGGTTTGGTTTTAGCCTGAAAGTCAGGAGAGGCAAGAGAGAGAGGTAAATGAGAAAAGAGGAATAAAATGATGATTAGTGTGGAGAATATTACAGAGAGAAACAGTTAAACTCTTGATTTGCCTTTTTAATCAGGAGAAAATAAGGAGACGGATGCAAATACAAAGAGAAAAAAAATAATACCTGAAAATAGTGGCTAATTCACTGACTTTTTTTCTCCCTGTCATATCGTAAAATAAGTTATTCATCCCATGTGCCAGTACTAATAAATATCTGTGGTAAAACAGTCTCTTAATCTAATATCAAGATTTTTCAATGCTATTAGGTTTGTTAAACATTTTGCAAAAAGTGTAATAAAGGCACATAATTAATAATGTTTTTAATACAATTAAGCCTCGTGTAATGACACAGGAGTCTACAAACGTTCTGAGACATTGGTCTGCACAGCAACAGGTGAAGAGTGCAGTCTGACATTTAGACTTCAAGCAAAGCACAATCCCTTACCAATTTTTTTTCCAAAAAATTAAGCAAAAACAAAAACTGTAAGACTATAGTTCAGCTTTATGACCTAAACGTAGCAAACTTTGCTATTGCACTGCAGCACCATCTGTAGCAATAGACCCACACCCTGATTATGACAAATTGTTAAAAACGACAATTTATTCTCCAAACTGACAACTGTTGCTTCCAACAAGCTACAACCAGAAGCTGCGTAGAATTTCCAATTTCATTACTTCCATCCCAAATAATATACAGTACATTTCTTTTGAGGCTGCAACATTTCAGTGAGCAGGCATTACATTAAGAGGGGAAGTGAGCAGCCCAATCACGTGTTCATTATGACACCTGTCACTGTTTGGGAGTATTAGGTTGTCTTCGAAGTTGATGTGTTAGGAGTGTGCAAGCCTGTCATTAACATTGCATGTATGCATTTTACTTGACTCTGTTAGCATTTTTGACATTTATTTTATTTGCACTGGATTTATGAGTAGTGCTTTCATGCATTTTTGCATTGATTCTAGTTTGGCCAAAGGAGAAACTCTCTAGGCGACTCAAAGTGTGTCGGGAGAGTGGGCAAACCCGTAAACGGTGGATTGCCGCAGCCATCCATGGTTCAACTTTCGACCTCAGGACATTTGCTTGATGTCTTCTCCCATCTTCTCTTTACCCCTTTCCTCTCAAAAAATACTTTGAATAAGGGCCAATAGCTTTCATAGTTTGACATGAAAGGAATGGTCCAACAATAAATGCAAAACACCGTAAAGACATTTGAGTTCTTTATGCAGTGCACTGCAATTCTGTTTTCATCCCGTTTTACACTGAAAAAATACTACAACAATAAGTGCAAAGCCTCTTGACAACCACTCAAGTGTTTATGCACTGCATTTATACATTTGCAATCATACAATCACCTGCAGGTCATGTGCACCTCTTCTTGCACCTGCAAATATTTTGTTTTGTTTTGAAGTTTTACATGATCATGCACACGAGGTGTGGCAGAAATACCAGAGGCATGGATTGGTTAGTCTAGCTGTTTGCTCATTAAATGTGAGGTTTCTTCACATAACCGTGGGAGGTTAGATGAATTAACACTTCATCATCAGCCTTCTTTGGCACACAGGCTGTCACAGAGACGGGGGGGGGGGGCTGCCAAGGAGATGGTGAGAAAGAGAATGCAGAATAAAAGATTGATGTTGGAAAAAATAAAAATAGGTTTTGTTAGAGAGCAGAGGGGAGGGTTGTGCAGTTCAAAAAATTTGCACAAAAATCAGACATATTCAAAACTAATTTTAATATTTACAGATTACATTTTGTTCAAACATTTCAGAACATACCATTTGACTGATATGCACAAGAAAAATTCCAGCAAACTACCCTTTTATTAATTTTTTTACAATTCTTAGTGTGCATGCAACCTTTCCGTAACATGTATGCGTCTTTGCTATTACAAAAAAATGTGATTATATGTGCGAAACAAAAGTTTACTATTCCAAAATTAACTAGTCTGCAAATCAACTGTGTTAACAACAGGTTGTTCGCCTCTATGAGAACAAGCATGATAGAAACCTTTTCTGATATGTCTTCTCAAGTTGACTCATTATATCCCAATGGCTCTGATGGGAGAGGTACTATACTTCAATCCCTTGAGCCTAGTTTATACTACTCCGCTTGGACGGACACGAATTGTCGCAGCGTCATTATGTGTCAACGCAAGGGCTCTCCGTCACCTATGCAAGGACGGAAGAAGTCGAGCCCCATTTCCTAACTATCCATCAACGGAGAGAGTATCCATCTGATTGGTCAGTTCAGCAACAGCCAGAGATCATTTCACCAGAACGGGGACTATAGTTGCTATAATCAGTACTAAATGCAGCATTTGGCCACTACATGCTTTATATTAAAAGGATAATTTATCTGACATGGTATTTTGGCGATTTTGAGCACAAGGAGGTAGACAAACAACAAAAAAAGTTGCTGTGTTTGTTTGCATGCATTTTTAGAGAATTCTATGAGTTGTACTTCTAGTAAAAAAGCTTTACAGCTTAATCAAAACTTTCTGTTGTCCATTGCTACTTGATGGGGGAATGCATTAACAAGCTGAAGAAAAAACCCTCTAAAATTAACCAGAAACTACACTGCAACGGTAGGCAGACCCGCCATGAAAAGTTAGCTTGCAACACAGAAAAATCAAGGGAGAACAGAAAGAAAGAGACTGAGTACTATAAACCAAAAACATCTCTTTTTGCAGTTGGGTGCAAAGTTGCTGTTGGAGAGATATAAATTAGGCTTTAATCGTTTGATCAGAAATGATTTGTACTCATCGAGTCAAAATATCCTCAGCCGAGGAGCAATCTGATCCTCAAGCGATTGCAGTTGCTCAACAATAAAGTGAAGTAAAGCAAGTGTTTTCAAATATGAATGAGCAGACACACAAAGGGTTTTGCTGTTTTAAGATGAAGAAAAAAAAAGTCAAATATATGGTGAGCCAAGGTGAGGCTGTTTAGACACATGAATGTCATTATTAATGCCAGCTTTTTGTTTTTACCATTTTTGAGAGAGGTACATTTAAAAAGCATATTTCTGTGTGCACATACCAAGGGCTAAAAATTATCAAAACCCCCTTTAACATATTTCGATGCTACAATCGCACACTTTGAATAATTCATTAGTGATTTCAAACCAGTCTGATTGCAGCTATAGATGTGAGGAAGTCTAAACCTTTTTAGGTTGTAAACGTAAAAGATGATTTACAGTTTTTGAATGTCTGATGGAGTACTGTTCAATGAAATATTTCCGAAAAATAGAAGCAGAGCAAACCTGCCAAGATATAGCTATACATTTAAACAGGCAAGGAAAGAAGAGTAGTAAGCCAGATAAGTAGCCAAGAGGTCCATAGTAACTAAGCAGATAGGAGAATCTGTGTTAGTTGTTTCTTACTAGTTGTTATTAAAGAATGACTAGAAGAAAGATATAAGATATAACCAAAACTAAACTATTTTGTGTGTGTGTCTGTGTGTGTGCATAATGCCATGTGTGGCTGAATACGAGCACTGCAAATCATCCTAAAAAACTTCAATATCTCTTGAAAATAGCAGTGGCAATATCACTCTTTGGGTAGACTTCTTTGCAGGGACAGTGTTTTATGTGTGTTTATTAGTGTTTATAGAATATATATTAAGCTAAATACAGTGCAATTCTGGAAGAAAAAATGCAAAGGACATACAGCCATAGCTACAATAGAATGAAGAATATAATTTAGATCAATCCATTTTCATAAAAAAAAAGAATTCTTCACTTCATTGCCAATTCTTTCTTTTTTTTTACTTGTTTTGTATTGTTCTCGTCCTCCTTCCTCCACTTCTTTAGATTTTGGATGGCGCATTAAAATTTATTTCTTACACATTTAATAAACTAAGACTCTATCTTGCTTATTAGCTATTATATTAATGCTTAAACTAAATATGTCCTTTTCTGTGGCTAATCTCTAGCCTGGAGCCTCAAGGTCTTTTCTGTCCACCAGGATGGTTTACTTTAAAGAAAACAAATGCTGTTTTTATTCAGTCAGAGGCAGAAGTCTATAATGTCTTATATACAACCCCATAGAAGGATCAACTTCCTCTTCCAGAGCTACAATAATGTTTACATTTCTTCTTATTCTACTAAAACATTAAAGAATATATCTTCAAACCCACTGAAATGATAATAGTTGAGAAAATGATGTTGCTTCAGGCTTGTTATCAGAAAGGGATGAGTCAGTAAATAAATAATTGCGCTAATTAATAACAGTAGAGAAGTGCCAGGCCCGAGTGTAATCATGGAGATAAAGAAAATTCAATTAAAATGTAATGGTTAAAAAAAATAAAAAATAATCAATGCAAGTTAAGAAATGCACTAAACGAGGGGAAAAAACTGACGAATCCCTTTTAAAGTAAGACAGCAGGGGAGTCGGCTGGTTAGCAGGAACATCTTGTAGCTCAAAACTGCATATTCAGTGCAAAACACAACATTTACACTCTAGTGAAGTGTCACTTCCCGGTGGTTTGTACAAAGCAGCAAGGCAGCACACTGTTAACATGTGTGGCATCAACGTCTGATGTCAGAAGGCTTGTAATCTCAGGTTTGACTTTAACGAATGCCAAAATTTTCACGTTGCTTTTTTTAATAACTTATTTTGGACAGTGTCAGGAGCATTACTCTGTGTCATCACTAAGGTAGAAGAGGAGGAAAAGGAATCTAGGAGAACATGTTGCCCAGCAGCCAATTTCGCAGGGGATTCTTCCATCCTAATTTTAATCCCCTGCCTACAAAGAACATGCTCCAACAATGCCATCTAGTGCCTATTCAAAAGATTACAACTTTTCTTTGCCACACTTGAACCCACATACCTTGGAAAAAATATTAAAGGGTGTATTAAACCTCAACAAAGCAGTACAGTAACTGGTGAAAACATGATTAAACAAAAATGGTAAGTGGCCTGTAGTTGTACAAAGCTTAATCTAGCTATGTGGACCCCAAAACCCTTCACAATATGGTCAGTCATTGACACACACATTCACACACCCTCCGGTTACAAGAAACAAACAACAAGGTACAAGAGGTACATTAGAAGTAGGGGTACTCCGATTGATTGGCCACAGATAATTATCGGCCGATTTCCGTGGAAAAGTGTGTGATCAGTGTTCGCAGATCACTGCCTTTCCTTCCCAATCACAAGTACTGGTATTTTTAGAGTCTATGTACTGACTATGAAGCGCTTACTCTTCCAAGCTGGCAGAGTCGCTGTAGTTCACCCTTCCCCTCTACTCTACTTAGTGCGCATGCACATGGCAGCAAACCCACGATAACAAACATGTCTGCCGTGTGGAACTTTTTTTCGGTCTGTAAGAATGATATTAAGTTTGCGTCTTGCAAAACTTGCAACGAAAAAATACCCCACGGAAGTAGCAAGTCTAAAAGCTTCAACACAACGAATTTGATCCGACATTTAAAGAAAAAACCTTGACCGAGCATGGTGAGCTTTTCGAGGCTCACCGCAGAGAATTCAAAGAAGGCAGCTAATGCAGCAACAGTCAGACTGCAACTAACGCAGCCTACGCTTGGAAACACTCGGCCAGGGTGCGAGCCAAGGGGGAGCTGGGGGAGCTATAGCTCCCCTTAATGAGACATGAGCTCCCCTAGAAACACGATTTATGAAATGTTGGGGGGTCTCTATAATACTGACGATAAAGTTTATGTTGATTGCTCACAAATTCACTGTAGCCTGCCGTATTCGACTATGGATGCTATAATTACCATGAACACTGAAGCGTGGCGGCACTGCAAGTAAAACTTCTTTTAGGCCTACGTTAAATACGAAATAAAGGAAACAAACAAGCGGTAAATACACCTAGCTAATAATGTCCAAAAGAAAGCAAGTAACCCTAACAACGTTAGGATTTAGTGAAGGCCATGCAAGTGAGCAGTGTTGGGAGGGCTGATTAAGGATGTTGAACTTGTCGGGAGCAGCAGAAAGATCAACCGGGGTCAGTTTTATCAGTCTGTCATAGACAATCTCACGAAGGGAATGCCAGAATCAGACCTCGTCCATATCCTGAAACCCCTCAACAAGCACTTTTGGCCACAGGACCGTAACACACTCATCCTGTATGGAGACAACGAAGTGCAAGCTCTTCTAAAACACTCTGGGAATCTGCCAGAGAAGCAGTTGAGGAGTTCCGTGACTGGAAATTACAAGATGTGGGACCAGGCAAAACGGTGGAGAAACTACTTACAGCAAGCAGGACATATCTACCCACCTCATCTGAGTGTGAGAGAGGCTTTTCAGCTGTTAATGACACCGACAGCAAGACCCGCAATAGATTGCGTGAAACCAGCCTCTCATCTCTGCTTTTTGTCGATCTCAATGGACCTCCGTTAGAGAGATTCGACCCAGCACGCTTCATCACCTCATCATGGGCTGATGGACGAGCATCAAAAGCAGCTGATTCCCGGCCTCGGTATGCCTAGATTTTGTGTGGCAGGCTGTAAGTCAGTTGGCATCATAATTTTAACTTGCAGAGCCCCCCCCCCCCCCGACAATAAAGGGGGCTCCCCCTAAGCCCACAGTACGACTCGCCCATATGAGCGTGAGAGTCAGAAAGCTAACCAAATTACCCGGAAAATCCTCGAGTTTATCTGACAAGATGACCATTATTTGATTTAGGCAGTGATGTGAGATATATTGACTATTTTATTTTAGTTTTTTGCACTATTTAGCCTAAAGAGAGCCTTTATGTTTATAATTTCTTATAGATTATGTTACTGATATTACATAATTTGAAGTGTTCTTCAGTTGACATTTGACTGACTTGTTGCTGCATTGTACTTGCAAGTTTTTTTGGGGTTTTTTTTTTTGGAAAAAGTTTTTTGTAAATTAAGGTGATTTTTATTGTTCCTTTTTTGAAATCATGTAACATATGCAGTAGCACTCACCATAACTAAATGAAAAATGTACAGCCAAACTATGTGATTGGTATCAGTGATTGGCAATGATCAGCGTCTTGGCTGATAGGTATCGATGATCGGCAGCCTAAAACCTGATCAGAGCATCCCTAATTAGAAGTGAACAAAAGGATGCCAAACCTTTTATCCACATGTTATGATTCAACCACAAAACCAAGAACATTCTCATACTAAAGGTGTGATTGTTTCCGGATGAATTAAAACCGTCAGCTTAAGTTCTCCGTAGGTGTTACAGGCTGGTCTTGCTGAAGAGCTTTTTCTTTTTAAACTTAACTGTTAAGATGAAAGTATTCAGACTGTTTTAAACCACTTCATATTTTGTCACATTAAATCAACAAAGGTGATAAGGTAGCAAAAAGTGTTTTTTTTATGTTCTTGAAAAATCCAAAATGTTTTTATAAAAATAAAAACAATCTACAGAAAAAAACAGGGATAATTGGTTGAAATGAAAACACATTAGCTTTTATGGAAGCGTGGCCAGAAGAAAGCCATTAAAAAAACAACATCGGAGAGACCTGTCTACAATTTACCACAAGCTAAAGCTCAGCATTGAACTAATTGGCTAAAATGCAAAAGGCTATATATGCACACCCTCCTTACAGTGTCACACGGTGGTAGAAGCATCATCTTTAGCAGAGATAAGAAAATATTTCAGTATGTTCGCATTTTGAGTTGATAGGAAGATACAAAACACTTCAGACTGAGGTTTACTTTCCACAAACACAATAACCTTAAACATAGAGCAAGACGAATAATGGAATAGCTAAATGAATACAAACTGTGCAAATGAATTGCCTAGTCAAGTAAAATTCAATATGTGGTTAGACTTTATACCCTGTCAGATATTCAGTCCATCTCCACCCAAATAAGAATGAACTTGAGGAATTATGCAAAGAAGAATGAGCAAAAATGTCAGCATTAAGACGTAGTTAGCATATTCCCTAAAATATTTGAAATTAAGTGCAGCAAAAAGATGGCTCCACAAGGTATCAAGCAGACATGTATCTTTTAACTTTTATTTTACAGTTAGCCAATAATTTGGTTTGTTGGTTTGTAACTAAATCTGTGTAACAAGAGTGGAAGAGTGTGGTTGTAAAGCAATAAAATGTGGAGAAATGTCAAAGGAAGGCACTGTAAAAAAATAAACTCAGCTTATTAATGACTCCTGAATTCAGATTATTCAAAATTCAAGCAGCACTATAACTAAAATAATTTGATGAATGCTGTGCAAGTTTTCTAAAAGAAAGTATAAATACAAAAAACAGCAAAGCAATTTACATTTACCTCAAAACAGCTTCTCTACTAAATTGTCCCATCTTGTAGATTTCTCATAAATTCTTATATTCATGTGTTTCGCACTACCAGAAATATTCCTTTACAATTTTTCAAATTAGCCTTAATTCTATTTGCAGTAAGTAATGCTTCTGTTGTGTTTTCACTGGGGATGAAAGACTGCTTTGATATAACAGAACAAACCTTCTCCTTCAACCAAAAGTTAGGTGGGAAAGTCTGTTTTCTCAGCCAGATAACAGACTTCTGAAATTCAACAGCTAAAATCGGATGGTAGTGTGTGTGAGATGTTTAGCACCGAATACCTGCGCATATTAATTGCATTTTGCTTGCGGCAGGAATGACACCCCCCGAGGTGAAGAGAACAGACAGGGAGGAGAGAAAGAGACACAGGAGATAGAGCAGAGAAAAGAACAGGAGGTGTTAATGGAACCTTCTATTTTCCCCCACATCTTCACTCAAGGCTTAACAGTTAAATATAGTCCTAAAACAAGACAGGAAGGTATTGTTAAAATTTTAGTTTTAAACAGTATTATGGGAGTCGGCTAACAGAAATGTAGGAAAAGATTCAGAGACACAGTGAACATGTGGAAGAAGGTACTTTGGTCTGATTAGACCAAATTGAACTTTTAGGTCTTGTTGAATTAAATATTATCAAAAATAATTCAGTGCATGTTCAAAACAGAGACAAGGAACCAATTTCCAGTTCTTAACATTTATTTTGAACAGATTAACAAATATGCGGGTTTACAGAGAAAACATGCCCTATTTTCTCTGGGACAGATTAAAGAGATCTGACGAAGAATGGTTTCCGTGTCATAACTTTTATAAACATCCAAAACCTCCCAGGATTAATCTGCTCCAATCAGAACGTTTTAAACAGTGTCTTGACCATGATTGGATGTCAAAAATTATATGTGTCCTCCTGGATCCAAGTCAAAAGTTCATTCTGAGTTTTATGGTCCTAAGCAAAACTCCCAGCTTTATGGCCTTGGTTCTGGCATCCTAAATCTACAGACATCCTGTTTTTACAGCCTGCAATAAAACTCTTTGTCTCAGAGGTCCTCAAAGGTCACACATACTCCCACCATATCCAAGGCCTCTGCTGCTGGTAAACAGTGTGTCTTTTTACCTCTGAATAATAGATGTTTAAAACATATGTAGCCCCAAAAGAATAGATACAACAGTCTACATGAAAAATGCTGTGTGGTAAAAACTTACCACACCCTCTCCACCATCAAACATTGTGGTGGCAGTATCATGCTGTGGGTAGGTGCTTTACTTTAGCAGAAACAAGGATGTTGATCAGTAGGGATGGGCGAAAAGTGGATCGTTTATCATCACCATTAAAAATAAAACAGCTTTTTTTGTGATTTCTCTTTATAAGCTGATCATGTTTTGGAAACCCCAAACACAAAATGCTTTATTGGAACATCTTCTGTCAGTGTTTAAACAAATACTTTTCCACCCATGGGTCCATGAAAGCATTAATAGATATCAGTGAGGGTGAGAGGAAAAATTCTGTTTTTGGATGCATGAACGTGGTAGAGAGATACAGCTGTAAGTGTAGCAAAATGCCATTTTACTGAGGAGTAATATGGGCGGGGAAAGGGATACACATGCATGTTACTCTAGTTATTCATAAAATAAATAAAATCATGGATCTTTTACCTTCTACTTCATGTTTATGTGCTACTTTATGTGGGTTAAAAAAATGAGATCCCGAAAATCACACTCAAGCTTGATGTTGTCATGTGATGAAAAGCGAAACGTATCGAGGGCTAAGCCTTGGTTATACTTCTCAGTCAGCAGTGTAAAGGACACTTGCAAGGAGAGCCTCTCTGCACATTAATAAGCAAACAACTACCAGCATTTCAGACTAACACAGACTCCTCCACACCAGCAATGTTACTGTTCAGTAACTGACAGCAGCTAGGTATGGTACTTTTTTCTGCTCCTCCAGAGAGGTTTATGTGCATGTTAGTATTCAGGAGATTAGAAGCTAATTACAGATAGTTGCTGGCATATAAAAAAAATCAAAGAGATGAATTCCCTGAATCCTCCACCAAATTAAAGTATAAATAAATGACATTATAGAACAGGGTATGACTGACCCTCCTATGAACCTCTTGCAAAATGACACACACAATCTCCTCTCTACACACACAACAGTATGTGATGCACATGCAATGACAGTTACCGACACAGCCGCACACACATGATGGATACCAGCAGTGATTGTCGGAGCTGAGGCAAAGGTAAATGGCTAATTTGAGCATTTGTGACATGCAGCCCGAGGCACGGCGGCCGGCAGCTCATCTCTTCGACAGGTATAGCCTTCACACCTCCCTAACCTCCCCGTCACCCCAACAGTGACACGCAGCCTGCATGCTGGGGAGCCTACAGAGCATGCGATGGAACACACACACACACACAGAGAGGGGGGTATTCCTCTGCACGCGTTCGTGTGTATAACTGCAATGGTGCCACATTAGAGTGTGTGAGTGAATGTATGATTGCAAGTGCTCATATGGCTTCTATTCAGATAAATAAGACACTTCCAACCAACTTAAAAGGCTTTGTTTTAAGGTGGATTTGGAAAAGTGAGGGAGAGATGGAGAAGAGCGTTTCTGAGTCTCCAGCTGTGTCGTTGCTGCTATAAAGGGCTGAAAAAGACAGGGATGCTCACCTGCTGTGCTGTGAAATTGAAGTTGTGGAAACTTGTAAATCATACTTGCAACAATTTCCTAAAAATTCTTCCCTATAAAATTTTTTTATAAACCAAGGAGTGGCTTCTGTTTGGTTTGGTTCCATTGTTTGGATGGATGAACTGAAGATTCATCTTAAACAAAAGGGACAAGTGAAGCTGGGCAGAATGAATCTGTTAGGATAGTAGTGCAGAAACAGCTTTTAAAGGTGAGAGCGAACGAAAAGCACAGGTGAGAAAGAAGGAAAAGGTGCAAATAAAAAAGGTTGGAGTGAGGTCACACGAACACTCCAAACGTTACACTCTCTAGACCTTTCACACACTTTATAGGCATCTGCTTCATATCTATTATCACCTTAAAGCAAAAAGCTTCCACTTTCTGTCACTACAATGCTCAGACACAATTCTATTTCACACCTTAATGCACTAAAGCTTACACAAATACACACATCAGACTACTGCTGCTAAAACCTGTCAAATACAAGCATCATCAACACCTGAGGCATCTAAACATCACTGCACTCTCCAACCCTAGACCTAGTCAATTACTATCAACTTGAAGCAAATAAATGTAATGCACACAGCTGGACTGAGTGGTCCTGACAGAAAGAGAACAAAGGAAAGCTTTTAGGAGTGCTGACATTCTTATTCTATTACATTATTACACAGAATTTTGAACAGATTTATTTGGTTTCTTTTGGAGCCAGATGAATGGTGCAATATTTAATTTCAGCAAAACACGAGAGTGGGGAAAGCAAAAAGAGAGAAGAGGTAATTAATGACTGGAGCTGGATAGTGGACATTAACAAACACATCAATATCAACAGTAACACCTTCATCAGGATTCACACACATGAAAGAAGAGTCTATTAGTTATTAAATGTCTATCTCAACTTAGGTTTACTTAGGAAATCAAGCAGCAGGCATAAACACCAGATGAGGAGGCAGTGATGTCTGAGGCATAGAAACATGTGTTGGCACCCTGGTAAAGATGTAAAAATATAAAAATGTATTTTGTCTTTTACTGTACGAGACACAAAAAGAGAAAAAAGAAAATCCTTTAAATTTGAGTACAAATTGAGTTATAACACAATCACCAGTGAGAAAATTGTCAATATTTCTGCTGTCAATACATTTTTTTTTCAGTTTAATTGTTATCACAATAAATCCCACAAAATATTGTGAGAAATGAGGATATCCAAATTTCGCATCCCATCTGATCAGTTCCCAGTAGATATTTTTTTCTTTTCTTATAATTTTTATCCCAGTTTTTCCCCATTATTTATCAACCAGTGTTCCTACCCAATTCCAGCTCTGGGCATTGCTCTCCCTCTGCCAACTGTGGGGGGACACTGAAGCTCAAGCCTCCTTCCTGCTTGAGGAGGGAGCAGGCCCTTCTTGTCACCTGAGGGGGCAGAGTTTCCCCAGCTGGACGTAGCGCGTGGAAGGATCACGTTAATCCAGCCAGATCCTCCCCAACCCTTCAGGCGCCCCAGTCAGCCAGGAGGAGGCAGTATACAGCCCAGAACTGGTGCATGTTTTTGTGGGAGTAGCTCACATTAGCTACTCAAGGGAACACAGGGAGAACATGCAAACTCGATACAAAAAGGCCCTTTCACCAACCCCACACTGGGTGTGGGAGTTCCCAGTAGAAAATCAGAAAACTTTACATGTTTACACTTAGGACAGAAAAGGCTTTAAAAAGCATCTTTCCCAAACAATTGCTGTGCAGAAAGTCTCAAATGGTTATTATGGTGACCAGTGATGTTATGTGCCATTGTCTAGCCTAACTGACAGTGGCTGAGAGAAATGGATCTCTGTGTCTCATCACATTCATAGTTCAAAGAAAAATAAGCTATTGATGTCATAAGATGTTCCTAGCAAGATTCATTTAATAAAGCATAAATTAAAAAAAGATAAAAGTTTCATTTTCAAAGGGATTACTATGAGTACCAATGAATGTGCAGTTGTGAATTTAAAATTGTATTTCTTTTCAGGATTTTTATTCCACACTGAATACATGTTCTTAAATTAAAAGTAGGAAAGATGAATGTTTTTAAAGCTTCCTATGTCGTCATTATCACTGATGCCAACAAATGTGCCTACATCTGCAAGTCCAAGATACCAAACTTCTGCAGTTAAACACTGCACGAAACCTCCAGTTGTGCATAAAAAGTCATTATTTGATGATTGATTTATTGGTTTATTTGTGGTCAGTTTTACTATTTTAAGAATAACCGTAAACAGATATTAAATTCAAAAGCAAATACATAAAAATAAACAGAAAAGTGCAATACAAAAGAAGAGGGCTATTACAATAATCAAACATCAGTTTAAATTTTGCTCACCAGTATTTTTGCAAATTAAAAAAAAATAAATCTTCAAAGTTTGAAACATCTTTCTCAACACAAAGCAAAAAGAAACGTGTTGACACAGATAAACTAACACTGTCAACCCCAAATGTCAACAGGTGAGCAAACACAAAGTCCAAACCTGATTTAATATATATTGAAATGGTTTCAGCAAATTATTTTTCATTTCAGAGGAGAAAAAAAAATATTGTACAATCTAGATTCAACAAGACACCATCACTCACCAGTAACCTGGCCTTTTCTTCCTCTTCATGGGTTCTCCATTTCTCCATGATGACATCAGGGCTGGTCTTATGCATGTCTTTGATGGCTGAAGTCTCTCTCTCCTTTTGGGCCAGCTTGGCCAGCTGTTCCTGCACCAGTGCTTGTTGACGCTCATAGCTAAAGTCAGACAAGGATATGAACCGTTAACCTTTAACAACGCATGGAGAGCCAGTTCAAGATACAAGTGCTTGTTCTCACACAGAAACCTCTGTTATGCTGATGATACACAACAATATTTATGCATAAATTCTTATGAAACCAATCAGTTAGGTAGATTACAAGCACGTCTCAAAGACATAAAACCTGGATAACTCTGAATTTTCTGCTCTTAAACTCAGACAAAAAAAAGTATTGTTGTATTTGGACCAGAAGCTTTAAAAAGGAAACTGCCAAGTCGATCACTTCATCTGGATGGCATTAAATTGGCCTCTAGTAATAGTGTAAAGAACCATGGGGTATTTTTTGACCTTGAAATTACATTTAAATCCCATTTTAAACAGGTTTCCAAGATTTCTTTCCTCCACTTCTGGAATTTTGCTAAAATTAGAAGCATCCTGTCCAGGAGTGATGCAGAGAAACTAGTCCATACATGTGTTACTAAAAGGCTGGACTACTGTAATTCCTTATTATCAGGAAGTCCAAAAAATGCAATTAAAAGCCTTCATTTGATCCAAAATGCTGCCTCCAGAATTCTCCTGTTTTAGCTTCTTTCCATTGGCTCCCTGTTAAATCCAGAATAGAATTTAAGATCCTGCTCCTTAGACATAAAGCCCTTAATAATCAAGCTCCATCATACATCAGAAATCAGATTTTTTTTTTACGTATGTTCCTAAGAGGGCACTTCGTTCTCAGATTTGCAGGTTTACTGGTAGTTACTAGGATTTCCCAAAGTAAAATGGGAGGCAGATCTTTTAGTTACCAGGCTCCTCCCCTGTGGAACCAGCACCCAGTTTTAGTCCGTAAGGCAGATACTGATCAGTTTGGATGATGCCCCAGTGACCGAGCATCTTCCATGACTTCATGTCAACTTTTTATTTTCTTTAATATATAAAGTACTCTTACATCACTTATTTTGTTCTTTTTGTGTCTCTTCTCTGTCTTCTCAAACCCCCAGACGGTCGTGCCAGATGACCGCTTGTACTGAGCCAGGTTCTGCCGGAGGTTTCTTCCTGTTATAAAGGAGTTTTTCCTCTCCACCCTCGCCACATGCTTGCTCAGTATGAGGGATTACTGAGGATTGTTGTGGTAGGAGTCTGCACGTTCCGGGCACAAGCTGACGTCAATAACTCAACACAATATGCTGGGATTCCTTACATAGAAAACTTTTAACTGATTAGAATATTTGTATAATTGTATTTAAATTACCTGCTTTGTAAAGTGCCTTGAGATGACATTAGTTGTGAATTGGCGCTATGTAAATAAATTGAATTGAATTGATGGTGAGATGAAAACTAAAGATGAAGACTGTCAAATTAGAAACAAAATTGTCTTTTCATTTGATAACTTAAATGGTTTTAGTGCTTGTTTTCTATCTCTTTAAAGCTGCAGTCCAGAACATATATTCATGTATCAAAGTTTTATAAATCTTTAAAATGATAGTGGGGTTCAATGCTATGATAAAAGGCTAGTGCTCCACAACATTTTTTATTCTTTCTTCGTCCCACCTTCTGCCTATAGATCCTTATGCATTTTTCACTGACTGCAAAATTGTTTAAACCATCAGAATTCGAGTTTCCTCTTTGTCAGCTGTAAATCTACTTGCATGTGCATCGCACCAACCTCTTTAGTTCATTCACATTGGCCCTAATAACTTTCATAAAATTTAGTAATTTCAAACAAAGGCCACAAAAAAAAAGAGTACTTTCAACAGTTCTTTTAGTTTGTTTACAGTATTTGTTTACAGTATTTGATTACTTTTAAATACAGTACTATGAGACTATCAAATCGTTGTGGAGATATTTGGGCTACTCTTCTTTGCAAAACTATTTATATCTATTTAGCCACGCTGGGGGGTTGGAAAACATGTATAGCCTATTTTGACTAAGCCACTCCAAAAAAAAGTTATATTTTTGCTATTCAGAGGTGGATTTGATGTTGTGCTTCAGATCATTTTCCTGTAGTATAACTCAAATGTACACTCACTCATGTGAAACATTCCAATCTGATGGCCAGTTATAGCCCCCTGAATTTTTCCTACTCTAGAAGCTGCTGGTACCCCTATCTCTTCATCTTTTACAAGAGAAACAACTCGACGCACCAAACTTTTCAAAGAGTCCCAATTTTGTCTGGCCAGTCCACAGAAAATTTACTGAAAAGTCATGTGGGCCTGTGTGTTAAACTGTGTACTGTAGGTTTGGCCTGGGAACTCACCGCATACCATGTTTTGTCCACCATTTGATAACTCCATTTTGTATTACCTCAGGTTATTTGATGATGAACAAAAAACATAAGGGGGAAATACTTTTTGATTGTAGAAATGTGAATTTTAAAATCTTAAACACAACACAAACTAATAAGTGAGATTAGCCTAAAAAAATAGATCCCTATTATTTTACATAAAATCGTAAATGTACAATCAACATGTTGAAACGAACAGTTGATTGTAACCCTGGATAAATAAACAAACCAATGTAGTGATAATGACATTTTAAATTACAAACACCTACTTTTTACGCATCTCTGCCCGTGTCTCCGAAGCTGAGGCTTCTGCAGGTTTTGAACCTAAAAATCAAGAAGTAAATAACAACCTTAGCAATTGTACTATAGAAGAGTATTTACAGAATAGCTATGGATCTCTGAATACACAACATAAGATATTTATTTAAAATTGGAACAGTGTGTATGTTCTAAATGACACTTAAAACATGAAAACATTTTTTTCATATTTCAATAACACATTTCTGTAAACATAATGAGGTAAGTCTATAGATTCTTAGTTTGTTTAGTGTATACTGCCTTTTTTCGACACAATCTAAATCTGACATGCAATCAGAGATTATTATCCCTTCTCCAGGCAATCTTCTGAATGATGACTATATAGACAATGTGTGACACAAGGAATGTCATGATTAGGACGTACTTGACGAGGTCTTTTGACTGTCTGGAGCAGACGATGAAGGTCGAACTCTTTCTGATCCCTGAGATTCCCTCATCCGCCGGAGGACATCCTCAGAAAGCTGGAACAGAAAGTTAACATTAGAACGTAGACCCTGTTATGACAAATGTTATTTATTTATATTTTTTTCCACTTACAAAACCTTGTAAGTCGGGGGAAAAAGAAAATACGTGACATGATTCAATAGCTTGTGTAGCCTCCTTAGTTTCCAAAACTCCCAGTGTTTTTTGTTTTTTCATTTGACTTTACACAAGAAATGGTTACCGACCCTTCTGCACAATATTGCATCAGTTAATTGAGGTTTACATGGATTTCTAATATGCATAATCCAGTAAAGGTCTCATTGCAACATTTGAATAAGGTTGGGGTCTTGATTTTGACTAAGCTGCCGCAGCACATTGGCCCTTTTATTTTTGAGCTCCTCTTTTGCTCCTTAACTGTTGGAAAGATGGCCTCATGTCTTACTTGAAAATCCTTCAACAGAAGAGTTCCTTGCTGATTCAACGAGAAGCTTAGATCCCTCGACCGCAAAAAAAAAAGCTCAAACCATCATTCACCTCCAGGCTCGATCGTTGGTGTAAGCTGTTTGTGCTGATATGACTGGTTTTCCTCAAAGTTTGTGCTTCCTACGTTATTGTTCTTATCCGTCCAAATGAAAGTTTGGTGGTTTGTCTTATACCTAAGCTCTCATCCTATGTTGTTTTAGTGAGTGGTGGTTTTCTACTGGTGACTCATTTTTAAAAAAACATACTTGTTCAGTCTTTCTTTATTTTACAGTTAATAATGCTAATATCTATTTTTTTCCATTTCTAAAAACTTGACTGTCTGACCTTGGGGAAAAATCATTCTTGAACATCCTATGTTTTCAATCTGTGAATAATCGTTTCACTGCAGGACACTACACTTAAAGAATTTCATAAATCCTCCCAGAATAATAATGTGACATTTGGGTCTCTCTAAGGTCATTGCTATGGGTTTTTTTTTCACCTTACTATTGTGTTAAGACACACACTTGTATGCAGTGGATCATTACATTCAAATATATTGTGCTTTTATAAAAGGGAGTCACCGTTTCTGATGATCAACACTTGACAAGTAGGGTGGACAGGAACCATTTTTCCCCATAAGGTTATTTCTAATCTTTTTCTACTTTGGCATATCTTTACACACACCTGCATGCTCCTGACCATTAAATGCCAACACTTCTGCTTCTACATAGGTGGTCACACTTGCTGATAGTAAACACTTCACAGAATGATGGGTGTCAACTGCTGCTCCAGCATCATTGCAAAACTCTTTCTGCCTAAGTAGTTTGTTACTTAATCAAGTGTATTTAATTAGCAACAGTTGGCTGCTATACCCAGTGAAGAAGCAAAGGTGAACTTAGTTTTCCCCCATGCATTCATTATCAGTCATATTTACCCCCTCACAATTAATGTTGATATAGCATACAAGCTAACATTAGCCGGGGATATAAACGTCCAAATTACTAGCAACGTACAGGTCTGGTTTTAATTCAGTATAAAAGTTAAAAGTGTTAAATATACTTTACCTAGTGGGAGGATAAGGGAGTATAACCCAAGCTAATGTAGGAAGAAACATGGAGCAGTTTGAATTTGCAGCAGGGACCGACCTCAGACTCACTGTCCCCACAATATCAGCATATATAACAATGTCTTATTCCTTACTGAAGACAACAGACTATATCACCAGCTGCTGCAGTAAATACCTTCACTCCTTCAACTACAGTGACCTTCTCGTCTTCGTCCAGTCCAAAAGACACATTCCTCGCTTTGCTCCCATTTCCTCCCATTCTGAGCGGCCGGCTGCCCGTTTCCACGTTATAACAATAAATATTAAAGCCCCGCTTGTTAACAGTCGTAACAGCGGGGAAACATTAATGACACGATGGTCGGAGTCGGCGCCACAGCGACTACTTGTCAAAATACTCAAATAAAGGTCATTTCAGCCTTGCAGTATTCTCAAAGCTTATTGGTTAGAGGAAAATATTATCATCCAATGAAGTGAGTGTAACTTAAGGAGTGTTGCAAAGCATGACGGGAGTTGTAGGTTGGGTAGCAACTTAGGGTTCCGCGATGCAAGCAGCTTTTTGGAACTTCAAGAATGCTTCAGCTAGAAATATACAGTGTTGGGAGTAATGCATTACAAAAGTAATCTGTTACAGGAATAGATTACTTTTTTCAGTAACTGAGTAATCTAATCCATTACTTACAAAATATACAGCAATATATTACTAGTTACAATTTCAGTAAGTCAAGTTACAAATGCATTTTAAATTGTTTTTCTGGCCATCTAATGCAACAGACAAAATCAAGCTGGATGCGATAGAACAAGATCCACCATCCACTTCCTGTTGCTTAAAACCAAAACATCAGAGAATCAGGACGGCTGATGGAAAGATTGACTGTATATTTAAACAGCGGCATTATTCACTGTTTTCCTAACCATCTGTTGTAAGACTTCAGACATCAGAGTCTCATCTTTGTCAACCTTCTTTGTGATGAGCACTTTCAGCACCTTCTTTTGATTAGATTTAACAAACATTACCATGTATAGAAGGCATGCAAAGGAACTTGAGACTTAATTTTAATAAAATAGTGTTAAAACTACAGTATTTGTGGTGTGACACTTGTGTAAAATGTAAATTCATAAGTTACGGTGGTTAGAAGTGGTGCTAAATATTTAAGGTATTTTACCAGAAGTAACTTAAAGTAGTGTAACTCAGTTACATTTTTAAGACAGTAATAAGTAATGCAAATATATTACATTTTTGACATTGTAACTAGTAATGTGAAATATATTACAGTTTCTTTGTAACGTTCCCAACACTGGCAATATATGTTATAACAGATGCGATGTTTGACCGTTTTTTTATTACATATTTGCATTTTATTTCCTCAACAGAATGACACTAAAGTACCAGAAAGTAACCTATATTTGGTTGTCTTATTTCTTGTCAGTTTGAAAACGAGCTTTTTTTTTAACACAATGTAATTCCACAGATATTAACACCCTTCAGAAGACAATGTATATATCTTCAAAAAGTTGCAAAAGTTGTCTATTTTTCTAAATTTGAAAACCTTTAAAAAAAAGGCAGTTCATTTATTTAATGACAACATATTTTGTTTTCTTAGATTTTCATTAAAAAGTACAAGATGTCTTTTTTTTTATTGTCATGTAAGACTTGCTGCTCTAAGTGATCTGGACTGAAGACAAAAACTACTGGACCAGCTTTTATGAATTGCTTAAAGCTACCAGTACAACACATGTTTGTCACCTTTAGAACACACCATGGTAAGTTTTTATAAATTTCCTTTTGTTATTTTTTTTGTAATTAATCACTTAGTCAACCTAAATGTCACCCTCCAAACAACATCCATTTGTAATTTACTTAGGTCTTTTCTGGTAATTTTATTATATTCCTCCTCCAAAGATGCTTATGTGCATTCTTTGAGTGTATCTATTTCAAGAAAAAAAATTGGCAATAGCAAATCTTGAGAAGGATCAGTACCAAGGGTCCAAAAGGTAAGTATAAGTCAGTTATTTCTGTAATAGGCAGTTTTAAAACAATTCTAAATCTAAACATTAAAATGAATGGATGCAAATATGTTACAACCATTTATGTTTCAATAACTTATTAAATACCAAATAAGACAATTATTTTAATGCATAAACAATGAAGATATTTCAAAAATGACTGGTATCTGCTTTTTGTCTAAGCAAAGAGGAATGTTTTACATATTTTTATTTATCTTGTGATGAAAGCCTGCATAATTGTTCCATGTTTCAAAATACTTTGTAGCATGTGAGTAGAATTACACAGGCACAGCTGATTGGTCTGCATTTGAGCGGTTGTACAGCTTAATCAACGATAGAGAGGTTTATCTGAAAAGTCATCAGTTTAAAATATCCATGGTGTAGTGAAAATTGTGATTTTAACACTTTTTTTTATTCTTGATTCCAACTTTTATGTATTTAATCAGAATCAGTATCTGAAGAAAAATCCATGCAGAAATCTGTCAAAATTTCCTCATTCAGCATGTTTGACTTATGTACCTCTTGTGATATAATTCTAAAAATACATGAAGATTTTAGCAAGTTTTTTTTATTTTAAGTGTGCTTATTAATAGCATTATGTTATGTCATCCAGTGATCCATACTTCTTTTCTTTAATAATCAGTGTACATTTGTTTGAAAAAAAAAACTATTTTATGTATATAAAAATACAACAAATTGTACCTTTTAGCACATGTGTAGAGTGTAAATACCAGAATGGAGACGCACTCTGAGGTTTTTGAGTTTTAGAAAGTTTGAATGCAAAAATTAACGCAAAAGAGGAAAGAGTCCAGACTTTATTTTGCAGCACATGGAATGAAAAACACACTGTGATTAAAGCACCACCTGCAAAACTTCAGTATGAAATATTTGGTGTTTAAAAATAATATATTTTTTCTCTCTATGATGCTCCACTTTATGTCAGGAAAAGAAAATATTATCACAAGTTAGTGAATAACATTGTGCAGCAATGGTAATTGCACATCAAGTATTTCAAAGTCAGGCAAACATAACTTCTCACTGTGTTGGTACTATATTTAAATAACCCAATACTTTCTGAAAACAAATCACTATAACCCAATGAAACTGGAAGGTTGAAAACAGAGTGGGTACAATTTTGATGTGATTTGGATATGCACATGAGGGTAGATTTTTTTTAGATACATGTGAAATTAAAGAATACCCAAAATGAACTGAACAGTTTAATTTAAAAAAGAAGAAAAAAATAAAGTTCCACAATTTCCCTGCATTGTAATTTTCTTTGCTCACTGCAAATCTGAAGCTCTAATTGTCTGACAAGACTTTTCACACCGCATCTTCATGATGTTAAGACTGAGCAATATTGTTTCTGGTCTCACAACAGCTGGTCCCACATTAACACACCAAATAAACAGCTCCAGCAGCCTTGTTCAAACACATAATACTACAGATTCTGCAAAGAAAATTAAAGCAAGAACACATAAGAGGGTTTGAACAAGTAGAAGCAGATTTGCTGTTTAGGTCAAACATAATGAATTCCTGACGGAGTCTGAAGCCCACAAGTGTCTGTGAGGGGGGAGGAATGTTTAGGTGTTTTTTTTCTTGTATAAAAACAAAGCAAAGGCAGAGATGAGAACGTACAAAAAGGCTCTGAATGAACTTTTGTTTCTTTCAAGGTTTTTTACTGTATCTCAGATGCTTTGGAATCTTTTAATGCTAATGTTGACGTGCAGGAACTATGTGGTGCATATGAAAGGAAAAATATGACATGACAAACCACAATTAAATCCCTTTGCTCACAAAACACAAATGCTGATCAGCCAGCTCAGCTGCAAACTCAACACAGTAAAAACCAGCACGAGAATTCCTTCACACACTGGCCCTTAAACCTTTCAGCAAGAATGTACAAGTGTTGTGTTACTAAATCACGGCAGATTGATTTAGCCGTATTAAGCATCTAAAACCACCAAAAAGAAGGACAGCGGAGTTGATACTTAGTGCTTGAGTTAGAGTAAGTGTGCTGAGACAAGTTGATAAGCACTAGGATCAGAGAGCCTGTGGAGCAGAATCAATAGAGAGCATCAGAGCCAGAAGGCTCAGCGTGGAGCAGCAGCAGCAGAACACTCTGGGAAAAAAGTGTTACAAATCAGGTACTCAGTCTTTCACAAACAGATAAGCAAAAGTCTCTGTTTAAGTGTCCCTTCGTTTAAATTATTCTAGCATCAAAGACAGACCAAGATCCTACTTCCTTGTTGTCCAGCCAACTGGCTCAGCAACACTCCTGATCTCCATCCTGCCAAACTCTTTGCATCCACACTGTACTTAAGCTGCACAGCGATCGATCCTTTCACACATTGATAGGTCTCCAACGGTCAGCCTCAGTGCTGTTGATGCTGCTCGACCCATAGGGTCCCGATGCGACGTCGTCCAAGTATGCGCCGACCACGCGAGAGCTGCCGGGACCGGCGCCGTCGATCTGCGTGGAGGAGTAGTACAGGCCCTGATCGGTGAGGTCCTTGCGGCCGAGGGTCGCGGCGACGGTCGGAGGAAGGTTGACATCGCTTTCGTCTGGCTCATCTACCTGCGACTTGTAGGAGAACAGGATCTTTGGTTCCGAACTGCAATGAAGGATTAAAGAGAAGGAAAGCTTTGTCACACAGAACAGATAGCCATTTCACGCTCAACTAAACAAATTTAATGACAGATCAAGCCAAAAACAGCTATAATTATTTGGATCGTTATACACAGGAGAAACACTTATCAGTGCTTCTCTGTTTTATAAAATTTTGACGTCCTGATATCAGTTTGATCCACTTCTGATTACTCTTTAGAACTATAACAAAAACAACACTGTATCTATTTTTCTAGCTTTCCTGCTTCAGGCGGTCACTATGTATAACAGCAGAGCAGAGGCGACACCAGCCTACTGTGTGAGAGCCAGGCGACGTAGAACAGGTTTTACTCTTATTTTAAGCCCAAATACACACTGCCTGGCCAAAAAAACAAAAACCGTTGGCACCTGGATTTAACTAAACAAATAGGTAAGAGCTTCCCATTGGATAATTACTGCATGGGCGATCATGTTTTAGCTGGTAACAAGTTACTTAACCCCACTGGTGCAATGAGTTGCTTCTCATTTCATAAACATGTCGAAAGGCACATCTCGTGTTCGTGGAAAAGATGTTAGTGTGTTTGAGAAGGGTCAAGTAATTGGCTTGTAGCTAAGCAGATAAATAAATCTGGGTCTTTATCGAAACAATGCTTTCAACGAAAGACAGAAATTAAAAGCTCAAAGGGATAAAACATAGCATCGCTCCTCTACTCTCTTTAGACTTTCTGTTACCTGCTGTTTTCCTGTCTTTCTCTAAAGCCTTTTACATATCTGTGCTTTTTCAGAGGAAACTTTAAACACTTCACTGACACAGAAAATAGCCAACACAGGGTCCACCTTTTTCAGAAACAACTTTCACACAAAATAGTTTTTTTTTTTAATTATTTGTTTAATTTCCAACGTTCTCTCAGTTTATCACCAACATACATGACTATATTGACAATCTCTTTAGATATAGGATTTAAGTATATTTTTACAATGATTTGTTTGGAGAATTAAGTAGTGAGATCTTATGTAATTTACACGTGACTACATACCCAAAGAATCCCTTGAGGAAGGTGACATAAATGAGCGGTGCAAAGGCAGAAAAATACAGGAAGGTGGTGACGTCCACGCAGCTGGTTCAGAGAAGACAAACAGTAAACTGTCTTATTAAAAACCACAAATATTTTAAGGAGATTATAAGACAAAGCAAAACATACATTTTGCTATAATTTAAACAAATAGCAGCAAACCAGCCAATACATTCATTAATAAGACGGTTTACTACAGTTAAAAAGAATGCCAATAAAAACACAAGACAACTATGACTTGAATAATTTTTCTAAATACAAGGACAGTGATAAGATATTTGGAGCTAAGGAGAGATACTAACCAAAGTCCTTCTATGATTCCAGCACACAGCAGAGCGCTGCCCAAACCCTGAACGAAATTCAGCAAAGAAAGGATGGCTGCATACACGTAGAAACTCCTTTTAGCTGAAAAAAGGAAAACAAAGGTTCATTATAAACAAAGCATTCATGTGAAGAAAAGAAAATCAAACGATACTTTGTCTGTTTTAAAAGATTTGTTTCATTTTTGTTGGGTAACCCAAAAACTTAAATTCTTCTATGTTTGTGCAACTTGGAACCAACTCTTGAATTCATTTTCTCCATACCTGAAGTGAAACTAAAATGTACATCCTTTGCACACGTGCTTCTTTAAACTCACAGTTGATGATTTTACTTTCTGTTTTACATGTTAGTAAAATAGGAAATCTTTTTTTCAAGAAGACCCAGAAGACCTAAACCTCGATCCATTGTCTCACAGCTATTATATTGTAGTACAGGATTACTTCTGATTTTTATGGTTAAAATTACGTATTTTTTCAGACTCTAGTTACTCGGCCTCTCAGCTCTTTTTATGCAAGTTTTCAAAATAAAAAAAATAAAAAATAAAAATTTGTGGCACATATTCCTATATCACTTAGAATTTTTGAACAGGATGAACAAGACAATTACGATTGAAATTCAAGACAAACATAAATTGTGAAAGTTAAACTAGCTTGGCTATTTATACAATAACTCACATTGAATCTACTTGAAAAACTTAAATGTAGCCTCGCCAATCCAAATTGCTGTTTTCGGTAAATAATCTGAGTATTTTAACACCCGTGTTACCTAACTTCAGTGCCTATTCAGTGTATTTAGTAAAGCTAACGACGATTGCAGGTTTTAAGCAACATTTGAAATCCAGGTTTTTAAACTTTGCTTTGTTAAATTTAGCCATGAGAAAGAATAATCTCATTAGGAGGATTTATTCTAATTACCTAAACCTTCAATAAACCAGATTCATGAACAGCAATGCTTTGTAGGTTTGTCCATGAAAGCTGGATTCATTAAATTTGACAGAGCTAATTGCATCCTTACATGGTGGGGTTCGTAGTTTTCTTACATTAAATCGAATCCCAGAACAAATAAACAGCCACCAATTAAAAACTAAATTAGTGGTGCCTATCTCCATCTGTCAACGGGCGAGAGGCGGGGTACACCCTGGACAGGTCGCCAGTCCATCACAGGGCCACATAGAGACAGACAGGACAAACAACCATGCATGCACACACCCACACCTAAGGACAATTTAGAGTGATCAATTAACCTGACAGTCATGTTTTTGGACTGTGGGAGGAAGCCGGAGTACCCGGAGGGAACCCACGCATGCACGGGGAGAACATGCTAACTCCATGCAGGGATACGAACCCACAACCTTTTGCTGCAAGGCAACAGTGCTAACCACTGCGTCACCGTGCAGCCCGAAGTCTAGAAATATAAATATTATTTCGATACTCTAGCTTCTTTTTCATGCTTCTCCACATTTGGAAAATACAGAACTTCTACACTTTTCCAGACTGCATAAAGGAGCCCCAATAGTAACAATTCACCTAGCTTAATGTGCATCTTAAACGTTTACCCTTTCAAATGTGCTTTCTTCTATTTGGTGCTGTTGCATCCAAAGACTTACAGGGCAATGATATCCTTTCCCTCACTGGAGTTTTAGGAAGGACAACAATCATAGAGTAAACCTAAAGAACAAAAAAACAGAAAAAAGACAGTATCAACAGTCTGAGAAATCTATTGGTGTATTTGTTTATGTTGCTAGTGGTGCATGAACAAGGTTTACTCACCAAGAAGAAAAAGCAGGAACTGGCTAACCAGAAGTGCCGTCCTCCATGACCATAGATGTTAAAGTCCTCGGCAGACAGGTGACTGTCTGGGTACAGTATTTCTAATGTTCCCTGCAACGATACATTATGTAACTCATCTTTATTTATACTTTTACCGTTGACAACAGTTCATATTTACTGTTTTGTAATTACCTGTGTGATAGAGTACGCCAGGGCCAACACTGCAGTAATAGCCAACACACGCTTGATACTAGACTTACTCTCTAGGTGACCTGAGAACAAAAACACATTAGTTATACTCACACCTGCAACAAGAGATAACAGACATAAGTCACGTTCTTCTTTCGATTGAACAAAAGGCAGTTGCACCACGTGCTGTTTTCAGAATGCACAAAAAGAGAACTGAAAGAAACAGAGCAAACTGACCAAAGGCAAGTCCCAGGATGATGACGCTGAGCTCAATAGCAAGCAAGAAGAAGCGGGTGATTTCCCACAGCACCTAAAGACACAACAGACATCACCAAAGGCCCCAAATGCTGCAAACACGACAGTGTGTTATGAGAATAGTTGATTCAGCACTGTAAATCTGCAGGAATCTGTCGGGCATGTATGGAATGCGGGCCGGGCCTTTCCTTTCATACATGACAGCTCAAATGCAAGCGGCTATAAAAACCATCGGCTCTGGGTTATCAATAATACCTGCTAATTCATAATGTCTAAGCATTCTACCTATTACAAATTGAAACTCTAAATAAAAAAAAAACGATTATGTATTTTAGTTAAATCCACACTTTTTTCAAACAAACTGAAAGCTATAAATACATAAGCCGATTTTCACGTCTGTTTAGAGTAAACATAAGTTTGTTATGACAAGGAGAGCTCTGAATGGGCTTCAAATTTAAAAATTCTTAATGCTGTATTTACCTTCAGAAACAAATAGGGATGCACCGATCTGACTTTTTCAGTCCCGATACCGATACCAATGGCTGGATTTTGTGTATCTGTCGATACCCGATACCGATCCGATGGTATTTGTGACAGTGTGGAGGTCCTGTCACTATGGCTCCGATAGATAATGTGCCATGGCTGCTTGGCCACAGGGATATCTCTTTGGCTGACTTGTTAGCGCACCTGACCTTCACCTGGAAGTCGTGGGATCGAATCCCGCCTGGGCCTTCGTTGTGTACCTTGCCACATATTGTTGAATTAATAAACTGTATAACTTCTGGTGCCTTTCTTGAAGAGACTAAAGGCACCAGACTTTACAAATTAAACATAACTGAGACAAAATAACAGATATAAAATATAAAAGTACCACAAAAATAAAATTTCAAATGGAAAACTAATCTTTTTTGGTGACTTTGTTGCAGATTTCCCCCATTTTGAGTATTGGTTCATGGTATCGGTTAAGTTTAACCGATACCGATACCAGTACATTAGGCAGTATTGGGGCCGATTTCCGATACCAGTATCGGTATCGGTGCATCCCTAGAAACAAATGAGAGTTATACAGAAATTCTTCCAGGGCTTAAATAAATAAATAACAAAATCATATTTTAAATGATATTACTGTTCAAGACGTAACCCGCTGTGATTAAGTATTTTTGCATTTTGAGTAATAACCACAAATGTCAAGCATTTAAACACAGCAAAAGACAAGGGTGTGATTAAAGTTTGGCTTTAATATTTAACTATGATATAGTGTAAAATGCTATTCAAATGGTACCAAGGCTTGGTCATGTGGGAGTGTAAAACATACCTTATATTCTCCTTATAAATGCAGCTTCATGTGAAAACAACACTGAAGCTTTATGAAATATCCATCAAATCACCTTTGGGGCATTTTGCGCACACATTTATATTATCTCCTCAAGCCATCAGAGGTTTAAATAGTTTATTAAAGCAGCTGTCGCTGTGTTTTAAACTCACAGCAGCCATGTCAGATTATGATGTTTGTGTTAGTAAGAAACCTCCATCTTTAAAACCAATATGGAGCAATTTCGATAATCAGTTCATGATTTACTGTAATTAATTGGGGTTATGATATTCCAACACCACACATCCATTAAGCAGACGTCACTTAGATTTACTTTAGTGTGATCAAGAGTCATAACATGTCATCTTTAAAGTGGATCAGAATCAGAATGAATAGAGACAATTTGAAGTATAGAATGAAAATATTGCATATTTAAATGTAGTTATACAGGGGATTAGAGTATTATTATTTATCACCAACATTCATCAAAAATAATTAACTAGCAACAACAGATATAAACTAACACTCTAGGTGTGAGGACATTTCTATGAATGTGTTTGTTTAATTTTGGGGATCTAAAAAGAAAAGGTGGTTGAGACGGTGCTCACGCCTCTCCAGAAAAAAAAGAAAGAAAAAAAAAACAACACAGATTTAATCATTCTCTTTGGGGTTTTTTTTCTTACTTTATCCACAATTGTGGCTGCACTGGAAGCACTGACAGTCATGGAAACAATAGCGCGAGTGATTCCGACGGCTGCAACAACAAAGACCTAGAAAACACAGTACACAAGGCATTAGACAACACATACACACACACACTCCATCTCCGGGAGCACACGTAGGCCAAAGTTTAGCTGATAACACACAGCTTTCCATGCTTCTGTCATTGTTTCGCTGCTGGAAAATTCTGCTTAGGGTAGCACTTGTTAAAGAACAGGCAAATCAAAAACAGAGACTGTTAAAGGAAGAGCAGATTACAAAACAGCAGATATATGCTTGCTTGACATATCTGCAGTTTGGTTGAAAGAAGCTCTTGTTACTGGTCAGGGCTGTTAGACAAAAGAGAAACCAAAAGAATCAACCTGCAGCTCAATAGGTACTCCTGTCTGGAATGGATATTGCTGTGTTATTAATGAGAATAAATGACATCAAATCCTACAATATGATGTCTATAACTATCGCTATACCAACAGCGTACTTTATTCAACTTTTTTAGTTTAACTGAAATCATACCACAGTCTGAGACGTGCTATGATGCATAACTATGGATTATAATATATATATATTTTTTTTTTAATTAAAAAATACCCTCTAAAACATCAACATCTTTTGTGTGTTAATACTCCAGAACAGATCTAAATTAGAATGGGCAAGCCAAAGTTAAATGAAAGCTGAAAAATACAATTAGTAAGGTAAAGCAAGACCATACGGGACATTAAGATCACAATTTCACACACATAAATAATAAGTGAAAATGCTTTTTGACCAACCAGCAAGTAGAAGGTGACAAAAATGGGGCTGGAAGTGAGTCGAATCTTTGCCCTCGCTGAGGGGAACTTCCACAACAAGAACATGAAAAAGGCCACATTTGGCACCAGCAGCAAGATGTCCCAGAAGCGAACCCTGCGGTAGAACGGTGGAAGTGAGATACAAGCTTACACAATCAGGAGTTTTATTTTAATTCATCGTCCTCCACAGCACCTGGAGTCTCCAATGTCCTCGTACAGGACCTGCAGACATTTGTGAGGCTTGGTGATGTTGGCTTGACCTTCAGTTGGGAATACGGATGTGTTCTCCAATGGTGTAGGTGACACTGTGTCATTGTATTGAGCCGATGTAACCACAGCAGTCACCGTGGCTAGCATGGTGTCAGTGCCTAAAAAAGAGAAAAAAGCAAACATGAAAAACGTGACTATGTCAGATGAACTCCCGTCCGGCTACTCGATGAGACGTGGACTTTGTAAAAGGACGGTTATAATCTTTTGTTTTCTCAATATGAGAATGTCACTCGGTTCAAACTCATATCAACATAAGCACTTTCACAAAGATTTCAGGCTTCTACTGATGTTGTTAATTTACTTGTGCAAGCAAACAACTACGCAAACAGATGCAGCACCCTGATAAATCTTTTATTTCAACAGCATAAGTTTTTTGTTTTGATTTGTGCACATTCATTCAATGGGGGGTAAATAATCCAATGCTAAAAAAATACTTTTTTTTCTTTTTTTTTTACAAATCTTTGGTAACCCCACTTGGGGCAGTACTTTACAACCCGCTGTACAATGTCTCTAGATTATGCAGGGTCCCAGTTCCTCTTTCATGCTCTCTTCAGATCATTTTTTATTTATTTATTTAGCCCTGAGGAAATGGGAAAGAAATAAACTGTGGCTGACTTTATGTCAGGTGAACCATTTCTGTAATGGTTTCACCATAGATTTTACATTTCCGCTGAAATTATGACCCAGATCCAGTCTACAGAAATGTCCACCATATTTCCTGGTGTTTTAAAGAGTTTCAGATGCCAAGCACTCCAACAAGGTTGCCATGAGTTTTGGAGGAGAAACCAGCTCCCAACATCACATGTCCTCCACCGTACTTAACACTAGACAGCAGATCCTGGACTACATTAATCCTTGGTTTCACGATTATCTCTGGTTCCGTGCGCTTTCATTTTCAAAGAAGCAACCAAGATTTCTTAACGTTTTCATCAATTTGCTGACAGTAGCCCATTTATAATCACTGATCTCTTTAACTACACTAAGCTCAATGTCATCGTCTTCACAGGATACAGTTTAAGTTAAGAACACCATTTCTCTACCCTCCTGCCAACACATACCCAGCCTATTTCCAGGACACTGTCACTTACTCATCCATGTTCATATCTCAAAAAAACGAGTCATGGATTACCAACTAGTTATTAGAAATTAGGGTTACTTTTGTTGCATTTAATCTTGTGAGATCTGGAGGGGTTCTACAATGAGCATGTATTGAAATCATTGTAGGATTATGCTGAAATCATAAAAATATGAATTTATTCATCTTTATCAGAGGTACCAAAATGTCTGTAGAACAGCTTCGACACCCGGACATTATGTAACGCGTATTTATACCTTCTACTAGCGGAGTTACATTTAAAGCAGCAAATCTTTGTACTACAATAATCCTGTTAGCAGTAACAAACAATTGCTCAGTAATTGGGAGTGTCTCGGGACACAATAGTCCAACTACCCTGAGAATAAAACAGCAATATAGGGCAACACGACAGCCATGGTCTGAGGTGACTAAAGCTGTAATTGAGTTGCTAATTATTATACAATATGTCAGAGTGCTGTCTGTGGACTATCACGACGGGTTCTGTTAAAGGGGAATTTCAGGCGACAAGCTGCTACACGTATCTCGCTGCTAGCTGTCGGAAGATGCTGTTGGAGAAATAAATTATCTTCCTAACCGCCGCACATAGTTGGAGATAAACACACACGTATCTGAATTGTGTGATCACGTTTTACTTAACATTAGCTAGATCTGTTCAAAAGCCGACAACTCAGCGGCAGCCTGAAAACAAGCGTGAAACTACAGCCAGTGTTTTCCATACGCTGATACGTAACGAACGCTCCAGATTGTAAACAGTCACAGCTTACCTCTTCAAAAGCCTCGATTTAAAACACGTAATCTCTCCAAAACGTCGTGGTCAGAGATGTGATCCCTGCACTAGCTAAATCCAATGTTGCATCCGCTGTAAACATTCGAGACATCGATCATTTATTGGAGACATAGCTGCGTCTCAGGAACACTTTCCTTGAAATTTCCCGTTCGGTCACCTGACAAGTTGGCGGTAGCCCCGCATCATTTCTGCGTCAGCGCAGCTGAGTGTGCGCTGTGCGGGCGGTGTCTGCAAAGTATCTCAGTCTGTAAGGCCAAACAAATCCACGGCTCGCTGAGTTTTTTTTAGAAATATGTCATAAAAACATGCATGCATGCTGGTTTATTAAAGTGTTATAAATACCACAACAGAAGAGCCCTGTTTCTATTTCTCCCACTCGCACGCTGGTCACAGCAAAAGGAGCGGACCCGTTGTAAGTCTGGCCAAATATATATCAGAGTACCAATACTTCTGCCTCACAAAAAAGGTACTATCAATTGGAGTCAGGTTTCATTGTCTTCTCTGCTTGTTACAACAAATTATGGTGAATTAGATAACAAATTACAAAATTAATAAAAATGACCAAAGAACTTAAATTTAACAGTTAAAAACAATGGTTAACATTAGCCGATAACGGTACGAGTACATTAAGCGGTATCAGGGCCGATACCAAATACCAGTATCGGTGCATCGCATATATAGATATTTAATGAATTAGAATACCATTGAAAAGCACTTTATTTCAGAAACTCAGTTCACTGAGTGAAACACATTACACTGTTGTGTTTTCAAGCCTTCAATTCTTTTAATTTTGTTATTTTTCACTTGTGTGATTAGAATACCACATTAAACACGGCAAAGAAAATTCGTTAAAAGAAATTTGAGCACAATAAAGGTAAATACCTGCTTAAACTGTTCTTCTCAAAGGGTACTTTAAATCTTGCAAACAAGCGTAATCACAACGCATAATTATAAGAATATGACTGTATTTTTAAACATTAAAACATTTCTATATAACAAATATAAAGTTAAGTAGCACTTAAGACAAAATTATGAACTTGTATTTCCATAGTATTGCCTTCAAGTACTACTATTCTTCAAATACTAGGCTACTATTGTTAAACAGCAAGTCCATCCGCTCCCCCAGACCCATCGACTATGCTATTTTTTCTAGAAGGAAAATTAAATGATAAAGGTTGAAGCAAATTTTTTATAATAAGTTTTTTATTGTTGAAATTACAATAAACATAACATTACAAGCACCACACTTAAGCAAAAAGACAACTAGACAATTAAGTCCTCATTCATGTATGTAAACAGCGAAGATTACAATCGTCAATCACATATATTTTTTTATGACGAGAGATTATTTAGTTTTATTTGTGTTTCTTACTTTTTTTTATTATTAATGAGAATATGATTCTTCATTACTGCAGTAACAGGATATCGTGCTCATCAGTGTGATGTGGAGAAACCCACTGGTGGCAATGGTAGCCTATCTATGGCATTTGGGCCAAGCGTACCTAGGTGATTTGGACATTTTTGGCCATATACCAAAGCTGGAACTTTCGCTGAGACCAGGCCTACACCAAGCTCTCAGAACTCTAGTTAGATTACAGGAAATATTTTGCCACCATTATGTACATAACACCCATCTATTTCACCCAAGAAAGGAATCACCAATTTGCTGAAAAATTTGCTTCCAACAAGAAAATAGTGCAAACACCTCCAAAATGAGCATATGAACAGGCTGAAATTGATTGACAGACCAACTCTTACAGTCATATAATATCACATAATAGCCATAAGAAAGTACTTATTTCATTTTCGAAATATTTTCTCAATTTGGTATTTTAGATACAGTTACTTAGCTATTTCTATTGTGCACTCATTTTGAAAAGTTATATTTATGAGCAAATTGTGACTCTGCCTTTGGGGTGCCCTGACATCATCCTGTAGGCAAGGTTCACTGGCTCACTCAGATTGGCCTTAAAGGTGTAGATATGTGTCTTCCCACTGGTGGGGCTGATGTTGTAGAAGCTCAGCCTGTGCGTCTGGAAGCTTAGCTTGACCTCGAGCCTACGTGACACTGTGGTTTTCTTTAGCGGCACGTTGTGACCTTGCTCAAAAGCCGTCAGCAGGTTATCAAACCACATCAGACACCAGGAGCTCCGGCTGCTTTCCAAGGCAGATGGCACCCCGCTGCGTGCCAGCTTTCCACTGTAGCACATGCCGATGATCCATGGAGAACCTTCGAGCTCCACCTCCCAGCAATGTTCGCCTTCTGAGAACCTTTGCGCACTGAGGACCTGGTAAAAGTTGGTGAACCTCTGCGGGGATGACGTGTAGGACTGCTTCACAGTGCTAAAAGTCACTGTCTTCAGGTCCTCTGACAGAATCAGATTAGGGTGAGCTGTTTCTGGGTCAAAGGTCAGCTCTGATGGGTTGAGGGTATTCCGAAGGGAGCGCTGTACCTCTCCAAGCTGTTCCCTCAGGTCAGCATTCATGGTCTCCAGCTTGGAACAGGTGTGTGAAGCATTGACCTTCGTTTCAACAAAGTCTTCGTCTTCTCTCAGGGGTGTTGCTAGTAACTCTACAATGCTGAGTTTAAGACTTTGAAGCTCATCACTAAATTCTCTCTCATTCTCTTCAGTCAGAAGGGATTCAGCTGTAAGCACAGTGTGCCTCAGCTGTTTCACCAGTTCAGAAGTTTGACTGACTTTACTGCTGATACTGGTTTCACCTGGACCTAACTCTTTCTCGACCATTTGTATCACCTGGTCACTAAAGCTCTGCAGCGAGTCCTTCATCTGACCCAGCAGCTTGGATATTTTGTCTCTCAACTGAGAATTAGAAGTCATCACGCAAAGCTCCCATTCCTTGTCTTTCTTCAGAATACTTTCCGCAATCTCTAATTTCAAGTGTAACTCTGTGACTTGAGATGCCAGTTTAAACTTGGGTTCATCCATTTCCATTTTGCCTTTGGTGCTGATTTTTGCTTGCACAGGATTAACTGGAATGCCTTTGGATTCGGATTCAGTCTCACAGCCTTCATTTGCCTTATATTCGTCTCTATAACATTGGCTTTCGCCAGTTGACTGATCCATAGCAGAATTCTGTGTACTCTTGGATGCTATATTGGGGACATCAGGAGGGCATTCAGGGTATAAACGTTTCCCAGCTGTGGTTTTGTAGGTCTCTACAAATCTAGCCATTTTGACGTTTTTCACAAGAGAAGTGATTCCCTAGTACTCAGCTTGACATTCTGGGCAGCTGTGTTTGTCAAGGCCTTCTCCCATGGTCTTAAGGCAGGGAAAGCAAGACATGACCACAGGGAAGAGAAACGGGTTCAGAGAATAGCTGCAGGCATATGGAACATGTGAGTTTATGCGAAGAAATGTTTGCTTCATCCTCAAAGACAGACATGATGGTAGGTACTGGAAACCTTTAGAGACATACAATGTTTAAATCAAACATATCTTTGTATACACAAGAATGTAACTTTCATGACATAACATAAGTACTTCTACAATCACTGACAAAACAGTTAAATACCAAAGGCTTGTTTCCACTACGGGAAATTCAGAGTAATTTACCGGAACCTCAAGGTATGCGTGTGTCTTCACTAAACCAGACGAAATTACCAGACGTCTCAGAGAAAAGCGGCAACCATCCCTGCTTCTTCCATGTCAATATCTATGTTTTGTTATTTCTGCTCCTGTGGGCGCCTTTTGGCACTGATAAGTGACTATACTCACTGCCAAAACAGTTGTAATATGCAGATGTTCAAACAAATTCCTTAAAGGACCAGTTTTGTATGGAGTCGTGACTGCTACAAGGAGCAGGCCAACAGATCACGCAGTCAAATAAAGTATCCGGTAAAATTACCTGGAGGTTCCAACAGTGGAAACACACCTCAAGATAAGGGACCAGAGGGAATGCAAAGACAAAGATGGGTCTCACAAATTTTATTCCTCTAACATAGTTTATTGTAATTGTAGTTTTACATTCCTATATTTAAAAAAAATCCCTAGATCATCTATAGTTTATCAAAAATGCTAAGCTTTTGGCTATTTCAGCACACTTTTTCAGATCCCTCTAGCACTTTGTTCCAGACAGAACAAAGCACTTCAAGGTTCTGGTTTGGATTTAAAAAGCTTTGAATGAGGAAAACCACCATAGTTTCGAACCCTTTCCAGCCCTATGTCACAGTGACGTTGTCACTCTTAGAATCCTTTATCTGCCCCCATCAATAAAAGCAACAGAGCCTCTGCAGCTGTTGTCCCTACAGTTAGCACTTTCATTTACATCCTGTAGACTCTTAGGACTTGTTGAAGAAGCAGTCAAATACTTTTTAGACTGACATGATGGGTGATGGATTGCATCTTAGCTGATTTTATGTGACTGTAGATTACATTTTACAACGTTTACTTTAACTTGACAATAGCTTTTCGCCTTTACTGCTGTTTTGGTATGAAAAACACTGTAATTTTATCATGAAAGGCTGTCTACTCTTAACTTTTTGTCTAATGACCTTTACTCCCTGTGAATTTAACTTGATTAGTTGTGAAATATTACTTCTGCTCTCTAGTGCTAATTTGGATGTGCCCACTCCTTATCACAGTTTTACAATCTCTAGCTGAGTGTGTGTGTTTATTTATGAAAGAAAAACATATATATATATATATATATATATATATATATATATATGTGTGTTTTGTTTGGGTGTTTGTTTTGTTTTTTTGTTGTTGTTTTTTGGGAGTGGGTAATGGGAAACTATCCACTGGATGTGTTTTAGATGTATCCAGTCCTAAATAAACACTAATCTAAAGTCGAGGGTTTCATTTTACTGAAGTGTTTTGCAGAAAAAGAAATAGTCATGGTGGTTGATAACATCAGGATGACTAAGCATTACACAAAGCAAAACCCGCAGTAAAGTTAGTAGAATAAGGGACAGATACTGCGCACTCCTGAGTAAGGCTGGACTAAATAGGACTGGTGTCGAGGGAAATTAAAGAATTAAAGTAGTACCCTTCACAAATTTCCTGTAAGCTACATGTAAAATAAAAATATGGGGCGCAGTAATCGTTATTTTACAGGCAGGGTTTCACGCAGGTTTCGATTTCCGGGGAACAGGACTTGTTACTAGTTTCCTCAACATGTTAAACCAGTCCAGCTCTAAACGTCTTTTTCAGCTTCATTTGATAATATAAACCCGCGCTGGTTTGCGGTTAGACGCTTAATTACCTCATTAATAAGGTATGTTTTATAACTTTGAAGGGAATAAATATAACAAAATAATAGTAAAAACGTACCTCCTGGAACTTTCCTCTAATGTCGCTTCTTCTTGATCAAGGTAAGAGCAAACAAGACGCACTGACGCACATAACTGCGCCGGCCATAAACACCTACATCATCTGTGGAGATCCGTGAGGTGCAGCTTGTTACGACATGACCAGCGACTAAAATGACTTCATTTTGTTACGCTATAACGCAGGCTCATTGATTTACCTTTCTGCGTGGGCAAGTGTTCTATTTTTGCTACTTTCACCTACTTGTACTACACATGTGTGTTTTGCCTTTTCGAAATGCAAAACGCAAATTAAGGAGGCCGACTGCATACATTTCTTCTCGAATGTAATTTTTTTTTTGGTACGTTTTGTACAAAAGATAGTCTACAATTGCATCTTAGTAATGTTTGTATCTGATAAGGAAATGGATGAAAATGTGAAACATGTCTGTATAACGGTGTAACATATGCCTTACATTTATTTTAACTGGGACAAAACTAAATCAAATGTTCTCCCCTGGCCTGTCTTAATATATATATATATATATATATAAAAATAAATACATTGGGGGGGGGGGGGGGGGGGGCAACCTGGACAGTCTGTGTATCCTACTCTGTCGGATAATTCACTCAGAAACAGAATTTCAATATGAGGAACAACAGTCTTCGCCAACACTTTAAAGACAGTGAGATTGTTTTAACAAACTTAATTATGGAACAGCAAAATTCTCACAATTAAATCATTGAAGCCCTATTAAATACATTTCTGCATGAAGAAATAATAGACACATCTATAATTGGACAATGAAATTGTGGGGGGGGAAATTAAATGCTTGACTCATTATTATGAAATATTTTATTTTTCCTTTAAATTGATCTATTAATATTAAACATTATTTAACTGCATTATTTAACTGCACCTTTCTGCCTTCAGCACTTGGCTGTTTAAAGGCAAGGGTTGCATCAGTAAAGCTGCCAGGGTGCCATGTCCTCGATGAGACTGGCTAAAGAAGCCAGGTCGCAGGCTAGATCACTAAAAGGTTTCACAATTAACACAGACCATTTTGAATAATTCTCCCTTTAAAGCTGCTATCCTGAATTTGGAAAAACAAGGTAGCTTAAAAAAATATGCACATTAACATTTTAAGACAGCAAAGCTCTAAATATTTTGTGGAGATAAAAAAGAAAAACAAAACAACAAAAAATGATAAAGTGGTTCTGCTGCATTTGACTTAAAACCTCAGCTCAATTCGCATTGAGTCTTTGTTGATATACGAGTTGTGATCAGATGAAATGTGATTTATCGTGAAGTTAATGAAAGGTTATAGAAAATAACAAAATACATCTTTTATCAGTTGTGCTTATCCAAAAGGAAAACACTGTGATTTTCATGCCTGTCATACAGTGACTCTGCTTTATTTGATGCAAAAAATTTTAATCAAGTTGAGTAACGCTAAATTCAACTACATTATTTCATAACTAGGATCCATTAAGAATGACTTGGAATCTGTTTGTTAATTGGATTGACATTTTAAAAATTGTAAAGAGCATTAGATAGGCATTTGTTTTGAATTGGTGCCATATAAATAAAATTTATTGAATTTGCATCAGCAGGCCGTCACATGCAAGGATAGTGCCACCTCGTAAGATTGTCACACAATCAACCATCTACAATTCCATAGCGTGGAAATCACCTAGTTTTTATTCCCATTTAAAAGCTGTTGACCCTTTGCATACATTTAAAAAGTAATTGTAACTAATGAAACTTGTTCTTACTGGACCTTTGAATCCCACTGAAACAGCTGATACAAAAATGTAACATTGCTAAAGTTGTAAAGGTTGTGAAACAATATTTCTGTCATAAAACCTTTGGTCACTGCAATATTTCGAAAGGATGCTTTAAAAAAAAGCATTCTTGCAATTATAGCAAGAATGCTGTCTTTACTGTAATGAAACAATGCCATGATATAAAACATTAGTATATAATCATTGCCAATAGAAACAGATGTATATAAACAGCTTTATTGCAAACAAAATGTATATATATATATATATATATATATATTCAAAAACCATTCAACCAAAAATTATGAATATACAACGGCATTATTAGTACCAGCAATTGTTTACAAATATTTTATGTTGTACATTTGGTTTACAGAAAAACTGTTCAATTTTGGACCACCTGGACGGTAAAACATGCAAAAATACATCATAACTCCATCACTGTTGTACATACATATCTACATCTGCAATGCAACTCACTGTTAAGTCTCAAATCTGCTGCTCAGTAGTGTAGTGTACATTTCGTGCTATTATAAACTTAGTATTACACAATGTGCGTGGCCTCAAATGACAGTGATCAAATTCAATGGTCCTTTCACATTACATAAAATTCTAATGCTACATGACCCTTAGTCTTGAGTCAGTTTTTAAATCTATTAGTCCAACTCCATAGGATTTTATTTTCCCTAGTAAAGTGCAAATTTAAAGCGGTCACTGATGATCAGAAACTAACTCAAACTCATAAAACAGATCCTATAATTGAGATTCAATTAAAATGCATATTCAAATAGCCTTTGGTTTATTGTTAAAGGGAGCTGTAAAACCCAACACGCTATTTGTCTCTATCACATGCACACAACCCAACATGCACAGATGAAAGTACACGGCTGGGTCTATACAATCCAATCTCCACAAGCCTCAATTAAGGCAAAAAACATTAAGACATTTCTATGATTTAAGCATCACTTTGTGTGTTTTTTAAGTTGACTTTTCTATGTGCCATTTTTAATACAATTAAAATGTTAAAAAGATTAAATATTATCTATATATCATCTAAAAAGGTAGTGACAGGAAGACAATCTTAAAATCTACAAGATATTAATTATTCAGTGACCCCGACTTGAATAATTTAATTGAGATCAGTCTTTGAGTGAAGTATAAAATCAACAGGTACCTCGTTATGTTGTTATCAAAGGTGATCGCCCTGTGAATGTATATGCATTTTGTGTGCATGTATGGTTTAGACCGATTTAGGAAGTTGGTCTACAGCAGCGAGTCCATGTCCAGTTTTGGCAGAGGCTCTTTCCAGTAGGAGAAGCTGCTGTAGTCAGGACAGTCCAGAACTGAGGAGTTACTACCCTCAGCAGAAAGCATGGGGAAGAAATGCTCAACCAACCCACTCAGGTGGTTATACCTGCAGAAAATACAAGTGCAACCAGAAGGTTAGAAATCTGAATGATTCCCATGAGCGTATGACTGAAAGTCACAATGATTCCTTTTACCTAAAAAACATAGGGTTTTTTGTGTTTTTTTTTAAGAAACTGATGTTATACTTACGAAGACTTGTTGCCTTTAGTCATCTCTTGGATTAACTCTCCTTTTGGGTTCACTGTAAATATTCTAGCCTCAGACACTCCAACCTGCTTATAGGCATATGCATCCTGCAAAAACATTACAGATAAGTTTTAGTTCAAAGGTTAACAGAACCTTAAAACTATTGGTGTACAATAAAATCTTTTTGACCATCAGACCTAATAGTTTAGGTACAAGTAGCATCATTCTGTTTGGCATTTACAATAAATTTAAATTAGTTCAGGACAACACTGTTAAACCAAAATATGCCAATTTCAGTCCCTTTTAGTAAATGTAATGGCGTCTCAATTCATAAGACAAATATGTTTTGATGCTTAAAAAAAACAAGTGCCCTAACAGCAGGACATCTGAAGCCAAATGCCCTTAGTTAACTGACATTAGAAAATGCTTTTTAAATTCTGATAATACACCTGACTATTATTAAAGAAAACTCCATTTATTAATGTAAAATCCAGAGATTACATACAAAAATATTGAAAAATCAGGTTACATCAACTTCTGTGCCTTTTTGGTTGTGGGGATTTCTTGACAAGTGAAAATGTAACATCCATTAGATTTCTGAAAAATAAAATCTAACTGCCCAAATATGAATATCTTGATTATGAGAAGGTTAAATTCTGGACAACGTTCTTGTTAAATGCAGTGAAAGACAGAGTGACCAACTAAGCACAGGCTAAAAAACATAAATTAGACATTATGCAGATGACATAATGTTTTATCAAATAATCTAATATCCAAATCAAATACATGGCACATCTTTAAAGTTAAGGTTACAGAGAAACATAAACCCTAGCATTGGTATGTACAGTGTATTTTGTGTGACCTTGTGCAGCCATCTTTAATCAGTCATTTAAAACAAATGTACGCTTGATTTTCTATGTAAAACAGATTACTTTAAAATTCTGATTGGTAAGCCCCATCTGATAGTTTTAATGGAGTCCTGCTTTCCCTAAGATACCCCAACCACTTATTAAAATTGGTAATTACAACCGTTTTATTCAGAATTGACCATGCAAAAGTGCCACCAGTTCAGTTTGTCCTATGTGTTTTAGATGTCACGCTGGGTCGACACACCTGAATCAAACGATGGTTCATTAATAGGCCTCTGGTAAACTTGAAGACATGTTGAGGAGGTAATTTAGCCCTTTAAATCAGCTGCGTTATATCAAGGACACATCTAAGACCTCAAGGACATTGCCACTTGAGACCCAAAGTTGGACTCCCCTGTTCTAGGTGACTGCCACGAATACAAAACCTGTCATAGCTGACTGTTTCAATCCAGATTGATTCGTTATGATCCGGCTCCTACTTTTATCAATGCAAACTCCTCTTAGTACAGCTGGCTTGCATGAAATGTAATATTTCTAAATATCTATTGATCCTGTCAAGGACATATGAAAGTTAGAGCATGAAAGTTCAATCTTATTATGCAGTGTTTCTCTTCTGAATCTTTCCTTTAAATTTATTTTACAATAATAACCCTGATGATTTTCATGCTGCAAATTTCTGGAAATCAAAGGATCAATAAAGATGTCATAGGTGATATATAGACATTTCCCTCATTCCTTTTTTGCTTATATGCCATTGCATTGCTCCAAACTCTTCCTGTGACATAAAGCATCTGAGCAAATTCCAGCTGTTTCAAGAGTGTGCAACTAATGCACTTAAGCACTCATCCAACAGGATGAACCTTTTTATTGGCATAAAAAGCATAAATCCTTTTTTTGTTGTAATCTGACAGGCCAACACATTGCATTGCAAGCAAACTTTAAAAATGATTACCTACCAGGGCAACTTGTGCTGGTAGGTAACCTTCACCCCTAACTGACCAGCTGGTGCACCAAAAACAAAATCATAGAAAAAAATCCCCTGAAGAATCCTAGTCTGACAGTAGCCAGACTGCAGTATTGCTTACATTAGTCCTGTTGCCAAATGCTGCGTAGAAAGGTTGTCTGTGTGGCCTGAACAAGTCCCTGATGTCACTTAGACAGGCGATCTTAAAAACCTCTGGCTTCTTCTCAATCACCTCCCTGCAAGAGTTAAAAGAGTTTGTAGCAGATTTAAAAATACTTCATTACACAATATCGTGTAATATCACAAGTTGCACGTTTTCACACAGCTTGAAGTTGAAAGTGGATTAAAGCCATCTGTCCTAGGTATAATGTGTTTAAAGTGCAATTTAGATCAGTCTTGTTTGTCCATCCACTCACAGGCACACTTGGGATAAAATTGGTCCACATCGGTATATACCAATTGTATTGTATCAGGAATCAGGACAGGGTTTTAACTGATACTTCAGAATGACTCACATTCTAACTCCAAAATCTGTTTTGCCTGTATAATCAGTTTGTGATATGTGCTGGCTTTACATTTACCAGTACAGGTGTAGATGAACTACAATAATGCGATTTGAGTACAGGTTAATTAAGCAGAAAAGAAATATAAATTTTGTTGGGGATAACCCCCCAGAAAAAAAACTGTGTGGGCGCATGGGCAGCCTTTGCTTAATTATTTTACAATTTTTAAATCAACCTAACTCACTCTAGGCATGTTGCCTTATTTGGGTGGTGGCCTGGGATGGTATCAAATTCCCGGCCTGAATCATTGTCCCAGTCCGCCCCTGCTTGTCGCTGTCTTGTTTATTGCAATTAATACCCCAAATGTGGTACAGTTCTAAGGCAATATTGCTTATCTCTTGTTAGTAGGCATCTGAAGACAGTTTTCTTTTCATAGCCTTTTGTTTCACATAAAGGACAAAAATTGAAAAGAGCTTAGCAGCTTTTAATTAAGCCTAATTTGACCTTTTGACAGGATATGAACTTACACCCTTATCTTGTTACCTGTGTAGTGCTGAAAAGAGACTACTTGGAGCCAGCAATACAGGACCTTTAGGAAGAACAGTGCCTTGGTCGTTCACCCACTGTAAGTAGTCTTTAGTAATAGCAGCCATGCCAATAGCCCTTGCTGAACAGTACAGGAACTTGTATCCATTTCTGCAAAGAAAGAATTAACCGTAAATGATTTCATCAAATGAATAATTTAAATATTTGAAAGAAATTCTAAAATACTCAAAACACATAATTAATTGCTTACATAGCAGGTAAAACAAAAACAGAAAGAAAACACAAAATAATGCCACGTGTTCATTTCCACTGATGTGCTTAAATGTGATCTATCAAGGAACAATTTTCACATACTGGTGTATTTTGTGATACAGTTTGGCAATTCCTTGGTGTGTCCAGTCTTTTCCAAACTGAGGTAGGATATGACCAAGAGCATCAGACCTGTAGGGGACAGAGAGTGGAGCTTAATTTAAAAAAGAACAACACTTTTCGTCATAAAGAACAAAGAAAAGAAAAAAGAAATAATCCTTTGATAATCCTTGTGAAAGAAGACATGGCTTATGTTAAGGCCAGAATTTCTAATGGCAATTTTAATAATACTTGAGGTTAACATCTACATATGATGGATCTATGTCAGTGGATGTCCATCTTGGAAATATCTAAATATGATCAGGCCCGGCACCATGGCAGCCCATTCAAGTATCGTCCCGTCCAAGATAGATTACAGCGCTTTAAATTCCAAATATTAAATGAATTGACTCTGGTACACACTTCATACCGGTCGGTGGCAGTAACGCACCAATTTGTTGTTTGCACGCCGTTTATAAACACAAAGAAGTGTGCTGTGTTATTGTTACGAAATCTAGCATGTTAAAGGTAGCTCTGATAAATACTCTGAAAACTATGTGAGAGATAAACACAATGAAGAGATTTATCGAGGTTTTGAGTGGCAAATTACGTTGGATTTTGGGAGAAGACTTGCTGTGGAATAACTATTTGAAAACAGGACATTAACTGGACTGTTGAGGATGTAGAAAAAATGCTTTTGTTAGAGATGGCTCTGTTCTAGGTTTTGAAACGTCTCTTCAGATCCGAATGATTAAAATGTTCCAAATTTATAGTGTTTGTTCACTGGGATCAAGGATCTGGAATTCAGTGTCCTTCTGTGAGGACGGGCTGTCGTTAATTTTATCACAATATCACGGTCTTATTTTAATTTGTCTCTATATTTGGGAATTAACTGACCATTTGCAGACACTACTTGTCAAATATTTATTAACTAAAATAACAAAAAAACTAGGCGAGGTTGCCAGCAGTTGGTGCCACTTCATGCTTTCAGTAAACATTGTATGAGAATCTCTAGCAACGCAGAGAGAGCGTCTGCCGAGCGTAGTGTAACATTTAGTAGTGGTATTACTGGATCATTGCTGTGACATTCAAGTAACCCTTGTGTCTATTTTGGGCCAGAAAAGCATTTCCGGCAGTATTTGAGGCATCTCAGAAAGAATTTTTCAACATGTCCAAAAAAATCTGTGACAGCCTGGCCTTTTTGGAGATAAATTTTCATGTTATAGACTCAGAGGCGTAGGAAGGTGATGCTTACCTTAGGTAGCTTATCTTCCTACAGCATTTACAGTAAATGCAAAGCAAATACACGAACACAGTCATGTGTTTGGGGCACTAGCAAGTAACTTTGTTTTACACGGCTTACTTGGTGATTGTTCCATCAATGTCTGATATGACCACACGATCGTCCCAGTTCCACAGGTAGATAGCAGCTTCACAGCGACAGGTGCCCTGATATTGTGTAGTAACACTGAACACCACTTTATTGGCTCCCTCACGCAGATTTAGATTCTCCTGGTGACAGAGGAGCAGAGTTTAAAAAAAAAAACACCATACCACAAACAGATATTCTTTAAACTGATTTGATGTTTTTCTACAAACAGTCGGGGTTCTCATACTATCTGCTTTGAAGTGAGCCGGAGTGATTTGCGGTACATTTGACTGATGGACTGAGCAACATTCATGGTTTCTGTGGACACACTGGAAGGAATAACAGCTTTTCGTCCAAGGCCTGCAGCTTCATCACTGTCAACATCATCCAGCGTGGCTCTGAAAAAACAACAAAAGAAACAATTTGTCACAATTTGTGTTCATTTGTCTTTTAAAATGGACAAAGACTTGTTTCTTCCTTTGGAGAATAAAAAAAACATCCTTATCACCACTTACCACTTACTTAAGCAACCACTTACAGTATGAACTTTGCAGATACGTTGTGAACATTTACAACTACACAGTGCATTGCAGCCATTCGTTGACACTGAATGTGTATGAATTGTTTTGGAAGTTTCCACTTCAATGTTTGTATTTTCTTAGAATTTTGCGAGATTCAATTTGTAAAGTAGAAGCAAAATGATGCATGATGTTTTTTTTAGAAGTAAAAAAATTATGATGTTCATTTGTATCAATTTCAGCTGTACTTTTTAGAACCTATTTTTGCACAAATTACAGACAAAAGTTTAAAGCTAAAAGCTGGATTTAATCTGTTATCCATAAATAAAAAAATGAATTAATATAAATGGATGTCAGACTTTTTATAATGTATTTGCAAAAAAAAAAGAAAAAAGAAAACAGGTCTCATTTTCCTTTTAAATAATGGCAGAATGGGAAAAATGGGAAAAGGTTGGGAGGTATGGCCAAAATTAGATGATTTTTGGCTGTGAACAACTAAAGTAACCAGTAATTCTTAACACAAACAAGCCAAAAAAAAAATCCTCTTTAGGGTTTTCCACTGCAACAAATGTAATACAGCGGTGAAACAGATGTGCAACAGCAGGACTTGCTAAAACAGCTCCAGCTGGAACACAGGATGTAAGGTGTCCTGGGGAAGGATTATTTAGTGATTTATTAATGAGGTGACTTACTGAACTGTGGAGGAAACACTTGCCAGCTGCTCATCTCGGTCCTCCTTTGATTGTTTTTGCTGAAGGGAAAATAGGAGTATACATTAATCAACAGCCAAACAGTTTCAGCTGACTTCCTTAAATTTACCTCTTACATAAAAATCTACAAATGAGACGCCCTTTCACGGTTAACCGTGTGTAGTCAATGCAGGCTGAAACGTGTATGTAAGCTTTAACACAAAGACCTGAGCAGCTACCTGGTTAGTGACCATGTCTCTTCGTCTCCATGAGAACCACCAGCGACCAGACTTTTTTGGCATTTTGTCCTTCACCAGCCGCTCAATTGTACTCTATGTATGAGACACATAGGAAGAAAACATTAATTCTGTCTTGCCACGATTAGATTTTATTCTATAACTTCCTTTAAAATAAAGCCAGAAAAAAAAAAGAGAATAAAATACCTTTGGTAGGTTTTTTTGAAATGTTTTCATGGACAGGATCATCGGAGCAGCTACTGCCCAGTTGTAATAGCTGCGAAAAGGTAAAAAATATATAAAAATACAATGATAATAATTCAGACTGGAAACATATCAACTGTTGAAAACATTATAATAAAAAAAAAAAACATTACTTAGAATTTATACAGATGACTAGACTTGGGTCCTCGATGATTCCTGGATTGTCAACAAAATCCTGATATGTCACAAGGTGTTTTGTGAACTTTTCTGAAGCAAAATAAAAACAAAATTATTAAAATCGACTCATCCTCGATTGTATGAGCAGAGCAAACAATCTGACACCGAATCAATCATTCATACCTTTGGTTATTTGGCTGGTGTCTCCTACTTGCCCACAGAGGGACATACTGACATCCATGCTGTATGATGCAGAATCAGACAGATACTCTGTGCCGCTATCCAGTGCTCCACTGCTCACTGACTGAGGTGAATGGCTACCTGAACAGGAGCCCTGCTCTGCATACTGGGTAATAGCTCCCTCTGCCTCCCTGTGGTCATGCAACACAGGGTAATTTAGCTTCAGAATTTGTTATTGCAAGTTAATGTAACAGCATTACTGGGTTAGTGGATCGTTTTAACACTGAGGATTCATATTAGGCTTAATGATAGTCCATCTGTTTACTGTGCCCCCTATATGGATTGTGACGTATTGGAAATAGATCTTCTCATAACTTCATTGTTACCACTGTTCTGTGAAGGTCAGATTTGGATAATAAGCTTGGGATATTGTTTTATAACCTAATTCTGCTTTAAAACCTCTCAAGTTTCCCCCGAAACTGTCTGCTGTGTTATTTGATCTTCATAAGGATGTTTTTTCACAAAAGTTTTACATGTCTTCACAGAACATCTGGATTTACAAAGAATCTCATACAGATTAAGTCTATTTACAGATGAGATTATTACTGAAGTCACTTTGTCACACTGCATTCCTTTAAGGAGTATCTGAGAAAGGGGGCTACCTAGAAATGTGTCGAAAAATACATTTTTCTACACAGAAAATGCAATTTAAGGTTGAAACCTGACAATACGTGTTAAACTTACGTTTTGGGAAAATAAAGTGCCGCCACCTCTGGGTCCAGCGTGGTCAGGTCATCCAGATAAATATCTGATGGGCCTAAATGATGATTTCGTTTACCTACAAAATAGCAACACTGCACAGTGAGAAAGAAATCCTCTTCAAATAAAACAGGTTTGTGAATTTAATCTAAAGTATGAACTTATTTGGCTTCACTTTTTCTCTTGTCCTGTTGTTCCAGTTGGGAGGATGCTTCAGAGGACATTGCCAAGTTGATCCCAGTGTCCGTGTCTTCAGCATGTGATACAATAGCCGCTGAAGCCGAGCTTCCTGCCGGTTCATCAACAGCTCTGAGTGTGTTATCCTCCTCTCCTGCATCAGCGTTGGGCACCATTCCGTTTTCAGCCACAGAATGTGTGGAACCCGGTTCACTCTGCTCAGGTAAGACACCTTGGTGTTGCAAATCTGTTGGTTCTTGGCTACCCTGGGTTGTTTCTTGGACTGTGCATTCATTGATCTGTTTTATGAGCTCTTTTGTCTTGCTCAAAGTTCCGTTTTCACAAACCGTTTCACCTACAAAACTGACCTTTTCTGCACTTTCTTGGCTGGTGTTGAAATATATACCAACTGACTCCAAAGACACATCTATCTCCTCCTCATCTTCCAGTCTACATTCAAGTGACCGCGTTGAATCTAAATCCCCTGAGGAAACACAGGACATGAAGAGGTCGCTATGGGAGGACAGCGCATCATGAGAGTTCTTCTCCAGAGATAAAGGACTGGTATGCGTAGAGCAGCTATCTAGATCAAGAGAGCGCGTCCTCGGCTGTGGCTTCACAACATTTACACTCCCTACTCCTCCGCCCATGTCAAAGGAGTCCTGTCTCTCGATGGTGCGGAAGTGAGAGGTCCTCGAAGGATAGCTGGCCTGCAGCTCTGCTGGTGTCTTCTCTGGGTGACAGGGCTGCGGAAAACAGGAGAACCCCTTGTTAGCAGGTCGAGCTCGTACTACAGCACAGCTATGTCTTCAATGCACTGTGTTTGTGTGTGTTACCGTGGGAAATCCTCCCCAGTTCCACTGCATCTGAGGCCCAGACAAATCTTGGGCTTTAACCAAAAGCTCAGAGTCGCTTTTAGGAGAATCCGGCCGACTGAAGAAAACACTGGAAAAAATACACGGAAGATACTCTAAGCTGAAGTAATACCATTTTTCTTTAAAGAGAAGTAAAACGCTTTTCTCACTTTTCTGAGGGCGACTGCTCTCCGTCTGAATGTGGATGAGTGTCTCTGGTCTGTGTGGCCCCTAGTTCCTCATTGGGCTCCTCAGAGAGTGAGTAGTACACTGATTTACTAACACACACAAAGAAAAACAAACCAAAATATAAATGTTACATATTTAACCAAGTTACTCCAAATTAAGAGTTTAACCCTGAGATAATATCATATTCTGATCCTCTTGCACCGAAACATCCGCTGTAACAGGAGTACAGGCGATTTTAAACTCAAGACCTCAACTTTCTACCTATGAATCAGGAATTAACCAAGTAAGATGGTGTATTTTATATTTTATAGAGACCAAAGTTGTCCAAATGGGGCTTCTTTTTAATAAGGCAAACAAGCGAGACCCTTTTTATGTACGCTTTATTGTCTGACCTTGCTTGTAGTGGCGTGGACAGGTCCTCAGATGTAGGACTGTCCCACAGGGAGGCATCGGCTTCTCTCTCGTACTCCTTCAATCTGTCTCTTTCTTCTGATGAGGAGCCGACTTCTTCTCTCAGGTGATTATCGGAACGCATGCGCTTCCGCCGTCGTTTCTTCTTGCGGGCTCCGGACCCCTCAGCCGTCACATCCGTCTCCTCAGGGAGCTCCTGAGGAAGCGGGGATGTGCAAAGGTAGGCTGGGACCTAACATGAACAGCAGTAAAATAAAGAAAAAGTGTAATAAACATGAAAGGATGATTTAGATGAAGTAGTCTTGTTGATGTTTTTCCATCTTACCTGCATATTTTCATTTTCCTCCACAAAGAAAGCCTCCCCATTGTCTCCAAGCTTCATATGCAGGTTGACCGATTCTCCGTTTATCTCGATGTCGACCTAAAATCACAACATGTAACCCACATGAACAAGAGACGAAAGAATATTAAGCCAGAGAATGTAAAAAACAAACAAAAAAGATGCTAACAATTTTCTCTTTGGAGCGCAACACGCCGAGCTTCCCGAAGCGGACGTGGAAGGGGGAACATTGGAAGGACCCATCAGGCTGCTGCACCACGATGACGTCGATCCCTCCGGTGAGGGTGGCGGGGTTCAGGCCGCGGTACAGCTCCTTCACTGTGACAAAAACCGTCTCCGCTAGCTGGCCAACAATGTTCATGGTCTGTGACTTCAAAAAGAAAAGCAAGACATAAGAAGAATAAGAAGTGAGGCATTTTGAGGCAGAGTGAGAGCCATGACAAAGCAAGAAAAAGTGTCTTCTCTGCATTTTGTAAATTCTGTAATCCGTATTGTTTTTGTTCGCTTCGTAACACAAACAGAAAAAAAAACTTTATGCAAAAAAAGTTCTAACCTGTTGACTCCAGTTCACTCCGAACAGCAGAACGTCCAACAAAGCGGCATTTATAATGTTTTGTAATCCATACCGACCTTCGCATTAGATTTTTGGCCATGACTAACAGTCTAAAGGTCAACACACACAAGTTAAGAAGGGATCTAGTGAAAAGACGTAATTGTTTGTCTCTGCAGGACAACGGAAACTGCTGATGTCATTTTCTTGGTCCGTCAAGGTAATTATGTAAAAAGGTTAACTAGGCGGGGTTCTAGTATACACAAGCACAATGCAAACAGAAAACTTGGTCAACTTTAAAGATGGAAAAAGAGCACTTTGGTACAATTCTAAATAATTATTAACACATAGGCTCTTCTCAGCAAATAATCCAGACAAATGCTATTATAAGCAGCTTCACAAAGACAAAACTAAGGATCTATACATGAATATTTCATTTTCAGTAATGCCATCCAAGCTAATTGCTAATATATCAATCATAATGGTTTTTTTAAACAATTCAGCCTTTTCATATAGTTGCAGTTTTAAATCTTTTAATGTCACCGGGCTTAAAGAGAATTCAGAATTGGCTGAAACAGAGCTTCAAAGCTTTACAAAAATATGAGGTCAGAAGTTGAATCTAAGTGGATCTCCTAGGGAGTTGGGCAATATTTCATCAGAGTGAAAAAAAACTAACCAAAATTTTAATACTGAAATTATTTCCACTAATCTGCAGCAAACATATCCAAAGTCTAACTCTTACCCAGAAAGAAGGATGCAGATGTTCCCTCTTAATCAAGCCATGTTGCCCTGACCTCCTCGCCGCCATTAGCTTTTCCCCACTTTATGAACTCACAAACTGTCTCAGGGAACCTTGAGGATCCTCACAACTTTGTCTCCCATACTGCTGCACTGCCATGCAAAGCTGGTGACCCTCAACATGTCTCCGTAAAAGTCAGACTACACCCCCATAGGTTGGACACCTCAGAGAAGAAGTTCTAACAGTCCTCAGAGCTGTAAGAGACGACAGCGATCTACTCCTCTCTGTTCTGTGATAGAAATACGTATAAACATCAATCCATGAGAGAGTCCTAGTATATTCACTCATACACTCTGATGCTTCCTCTATCTCACACAGCACACACACATACACACAACCCAATTACCTCGATGGATTCATGCTTCCCCTCTTTCTGTGCACATGACAGCCAGACTAGCAGTTTCTGAAAGGCTCAGATGGGCTTTTCAAACACGCTCACACGTCGACAACACAGCTTCTGGTCCTGACCACAGCTCTCTGGGCCACCAAAGACTAGGGACTCTCTGGCAGATATGCTCGGTCAGGCTCGGAAAACCAATCTAAAAACCCAGCTGATTTAGGAAGAAGTCTTACAGAAAGTAAGAAATTAGGATAGACATCTCTACCGAAGCCTGTCTAGAGAGGAAAACATGACAGGAAGGTAGGCCTCAGAGAGAAACCACATGGAGATAACATAACTGCAACTTTGGACAACTATATGAATGTCAAATACGGATTCAATAAGGTGTTTAACTCCCCGCTTCTGTCCACTCATTTGTCACAAATCATTTAAAATGATAAATGATTGTGATAATGAGGTGATATATAGCATACTGTGAAAGCAGAAAAAGAAACCCCTTCAGTGGGAACAATAGTTGAAACAGTCACAGTTTTAAATCCAATATAGCCTTTGGATGAGTCTGTGGGGGATTTTTTTAAAGACACGTTTGGTTGAGGTTTTTATTCTCTCTTAGAAGGAAATCTGCTGGACTGTAAAAGCGTCAATATCTATGTGTAATTTAAGTGCAATTTCCTTGTATTTTTTATTTTATTTTTATTATTCTATCTATTCCTTTGGTATATTTTATCTATACATGTCTTGTATTTATATATGTGTACGTTCTGTAAGTTGTCGGTGCTGTGCTACTGGAAACCGAATTTCCCAGAGGAACCCGCCCGAGGGATTAATAAAGTTCTTATCTATCTATCTATCTATCTATCTATCTATCTATCTATCTACTGACCACCATTTCAAACCTCTTCTTGTCTGATTTAGACTCAGAGAGCCTTTCAAAAAAAATGTATAATCCTTGAACTTTTTTTGTGTCAAGCTACAACCACAAACCTTATTGAAGTTTATTGTTTTTGGGGTTTTTGTTTTTGTCACAAACCAGCATTAAGTAGAGAATAACTGCCAAGAGAAAGAAAAACTAATATTTAATACTTAAAACAGTTCAAAATATAGTGTATAATTTAATCTCAGTATAAATTCATTTTGTTTGTGAAGGCCTCGGAGGTTTGTTAAAGAAAGTGAATTAACAAACGGCATCAAGAAGACCAAGGAACACAGCAGACAGGTCAGAGAGAAAGCTGTGGAGAAATTTAGAGCAGATTTGGGTTGTAAAAAAATATCCCAGGATTGGAACATCTGACAGCGCTCTCTTTAGTGCACCATGATACACTTGAAAGAATTCAGCACAATTGCAAACATACCAATTCATGACTGTAAACCTAAACTGAAAGGTGGTCACATTAATCGGTGACATAGCCAAGAGTCCCATGGTAACTATGGAGAGGCTGCAATATTCCAGGGTTCAGGTGGGAGACTCTTTTAGGAGGGCAACTATTAGTTCACTCCACAAATCTACATTTTATTCAAGAGAAAGCAAAGTATGTGGAGTAAGATGCTTTGGACAGGTGGGAACAAAATGAAAAAAAAAAGTGAATGTTTTAGGTTTCTTGCAAAACATCATGTTTCGTGGAGAACCATCAATCCTCGGAAAATCCTTCAGATTTTTATGATGAAAAATTAGAAAACCTGCATATCCCGATAAAGGATAATGAAGTTTGAGGTTGTAATGTGACAAATGTTGAAATGTTCAAGGGGGTTGACTGCTTTATTCATTCATGCATGTTAGTACACGTCTTTGGGAGCAGAGTCTCAGCCTTATCATGTGTTTTTAAAAATTACAAACTACATGGTTTGGGTGATACCACCAAATTTAACTTAACCATTTAAGTTCCACAAGTTACATGTTGGAAAACCACTGGGATAAATAAAGTGCTGTACTCAGAGACAAGCTAACCACTATTAATCATAGCCACATTCTAATTTGCATTATACATATTAAAAGACAAATTAGGTATATATTAACTAAAAGAAGTTAGGCAGTACTGTGCGTTTGTTTCTTTGAGTGTATGAAACTTTTAATTAGATACAAACATTCCAGAGTGTATATAAACAGTTTATTACCACAGCTACAACTAGGTTTTTATCTAAAAAGCAGTCATGTTTAATAAAATACTCCATGATACCAACAATGTATTAAGCAGGGGATATGCTTGAATAGGAAAAACAGGTATTAAACCTTTTTTTTCCCATATTCAACAATTCAGGCCAGTTGCGTTAGAATCAATTATTGATTTTGCAAATTTTTACTTTGCTCCTTTAAATATGACGCTAGTAATATAAGACAAATGTTCTGCATCTAATTTTATTGCACCAAGACAATCTAATATCCACAATTGCCTAATGTTTCGAAACAAGATACGTTATCCTAACACAATGTTAATCTACAATATAATTGTGCTGTGATCGGGTCAAAAGCTTTATGTGGTGTTCTGCAGCAAAACAAATTTACCTACAGGTTCAAATGGCCTGATACTGAATTTAAAAAGTAATCCGAAATGGGCCAGAAAACTCGATCGACCCCACTGATTTGATTCATCCCAGTTGTGTGTCAACCTAATGTCATTAAAGTTATCAAGCATCTTGTGTTGAAGAACGTGTGGGGGAGAAACTACGAAACTATGATAGTTTAGAAATATTATTTACAAATTTATTTTTTTTAAATACATGTTTTAAAATGAAAAAGAGAACACGATCAAGAAAACTAAACCAAGACGGGTTCGCAAAAGATGACAAGCTGGTTAACTTTAAGAGAAAGATGCTTCAGAAGATTTAGCTTCCGCAAGTGTGTTACGTGCCTCAGTAGCCTACTCACTGCTGTCATTTTTTCTCTCTCAAAACCCTTTAGACTCTACCTCATTCAAAACCCGTTTTCTTCAACGAATTGCTCCACTTTCCCCCTTGAAAGTAGCCAGGTTTACTTCGCAAAAAAAAAAAAAAAAGAATTCTTACACAGAGTTAAGCGAGGTCGGGAGAATAACGAAGCAACTTCCCAAACAAGCGAAACTACCATAACTCATTCGTCTGTAAAACTTTACCATCTTTATGCTACATATTTTGTCGGTGATTTACAGAAATTAGAAAAGAAAGCAACTCACCTTTGTTGCTTCTCCTCAAACTGACAAAGCGACCATCTTCCAGCTGTACGGCGCATGCGCATTCTTATGTCAACGCCTTCAGCTAGCCAATCAGAAACTCCAGTGTTAAAAGTGTTCCGCCTTTATTTGTAAGTAGTAAACAAAACGTTCAGACAAACAAATTTTAACACACATCTAACTATTACATCTAACTATTAAAACGATTAAACATTTTTTAAATCTAGATTTTTAAGTTTTCTATATTTCCCGAATCTTTTTTTATTTTAGTAATAGATTTTTCCTTTATTTGTTTATCACCTTATAATAGCATGTCGAATAGCCTGGATAAATAAATAAATGACTTCATTTGTTAAGATAAAAAAGTCATATCAGCCAAACTACAACTGTTTAATAAGTAAGTATATATATATATATATATATTATATATATATATATATATATATATATATATATATATTTAAACAAAATATATCTGACAAACATCTAGTTTAGTTATAAATGTTTCTGTTGCCAACTTTTAATTATTCACAAAAAGATCGGTGCTGTTGAAAAACAAACAAAACCGCCAACAGGAACAGACGTATTTGTTTCTTATTTTGCATAATAAGGCGTGTTCTCCACAACGTCCTCACATACAATGTTTGATGAATTTACATTTGATGGCTAATGTCCCCCAGTAGATGGTGCTACTGCACCACAGGTGAACATTTCTATTAGCGTAAACAGGCATGCGGGTACATCCTGAACGGTATAAGTATCCCAAATATTGTAATTTATATGGAATTCTGTTAAATGTAGCTATATCACTGCTGAGTTAACAACAGACTCCAAAAAGGCAGGTTTAAAGGGTTTCTTATTATTTGTACAATAAGACACACTGAATCAGTTAATGTTTTAGACAGGAACATTAACTTTGAAATAAGCTTGCGAAATGTATTAAAAGATCGGTGAAATAAATTTGTGATAAAACCAAACATGCATAAAAGTCCTGAAAAGGGAGTCGGTTAGATAAAGTTAGAATATTTCCGATGCTTTATTAATCCCGGAGAGGAAATCATTATTTTTAGGGGAGAATTCTTAAAGGTGAAAACAGGTAGGCTACATTTTCTTCCATAGCATCCTTTCAGGTGTACCTTTTAAGGAAACTATTGTTCAACCGAAACTCAAGTCTGCATTTCCTCATGCTCCCTCTCTCCCTCAATATGTTTCTTCCATCCTCGGCCTCTAAATGTTTAGACTCCCTTCTCTAAATAAGGCAGCCTTATCGTAGTTCCTGTCATTTCATCTCTGCCTTTCCCCTCAAGCAGCCCAAAGTGCGACCGCGGCAGTAGCGAGGCTGCAGCCCTTGCATTCCTTTGCCTTGTAAGGACAAATGGTCTGGGCTTGGGATGTCTCCCTACGGGACAGAAGGCTATCCCCATTGGCCGGAGCAGAAAAGGAGGCGAGGCCTAACCAGGGGAGTTTGATTGTTTAAGCAAACTTTTTTCGCAGGACCGCTTTCCTCCTTTCGCTCTGCGGTGACGGATCCTGACAAAAGGAGTTAAAAAACACTCCCCTTCACTTTCAGCTTGAAGCAGAGGTGAGAACGAATATTGGTTGTACGTCTTTTAAGAGCATCAATTATCTCTTTGCTTTGTTCGAGGTTGATTGGTGAGGGCTCAGCTGAGAAGAGGATAGACTCACTGAGCTTCTGACTTGAATATTTGTGGAGATTTCTATCAGTAAAATGAGAATAATAGGGGTGTTCAATTTGAGCCCGATGAACTTTGAGGCTGCATAGTCACAGCATTTTTATCTTTACTCTAAATGCTGATTCATCAGATGCATTTATCTGTACATGCATGCATGCATGGGAAGGTGTCTCTTTTTAGACACTTTACTCTGTTTGTTTCTGGTATGTGGGAACGTTGTCCTTCAAATCTTTATACTTCATCACTGGCTGACCTACATGACCCAGTGTGTGTGTGTGTGGGTGCGTGTGTGTGTGTGTGTGTTTGTGTGTGTGTGAGAGAGATGACAGTAAGTGTTCCCATTGGATTGAAGAACAGGCGAGCTTTGTCTAAGCCCACTCTAAATAAAAGGATGAAGGGGATCAGTAATGGACGGAAAACAAACATTTCTGTCAGTACAATAATGATTCGACCATACTTTCATTGCTGAAGTTACAATTAATTCTTAATATGGTCATTGAATTATTAAAAGTTCAGTAAATGAAGTAAAGGTTTGATCATTACAATATCAGAGTTTCTACAAGGTTTTTAAATTAAAACAATTCATTATCTGAAATTTAGGCCTTGAAAAAAAGAGGCTTAAATTTATAATTCTTTCCGAGTTTGGTATTTAATTACATATTTAAACTTAAATTTGTGGGGGGGGGGGTTTATTGCTTCATTAGTTAATTGTTTTTATAGCCCTGTTCTACCAAGATGTTTGCTGTATCTTCAGGCAGTTAAAATAAAACCGTTCCATTATGTATTGCTAGTTCTTAGAAAGTGTATATCTAACAAAGTTTGTCTTAAGTTAATCTTAAGTAACCATTATGAGTGCCACATGCCAAACTAATAAAACAACAAAACCTAATATCTATGTTTAAATTGCTTACGATATTAGATCAATCAATCAAACCTTATTTATAAAGCCCCCTTTATAATAAAGAAAATGCAGTTCAAAGTGATTGACAGAATGAAAATTATCCCACATATATGACACACACAAATTGAAACAGGATGACATGGATAAATATCATATCTGGTTATGTTTTTAATTAATGCAGGTTTTGAATGAAACTAACCCTTAAAAGGGCCTTAATAAAGTCTTACACTGGTAGGCTAAAACTTGGAGAACACCTGTAGCCTCTACTCAGTTACTCAATATTCACCTTTTAAAGCCTGATTACAATAAATATCTGTAATGTCTGCATAAAGTAATACTGTTAATTGGAACATGCTTTTCCTGTTTGCTTTTTGTATCAAATTTGAGACGATACACTTTACACCTTATGTAATGATCATAACCAAATGGACCTAGAAAAAAATGATTTTTGTATTTCTATGCAAAATGTCTGACATATATTTAGCATCATATTTATTGGATACAGCATGGTTTTAGGAACAGAGGACTCAAATACTTGTATTTGAAATGTGTTTGTCATTTTTATTTTTACAATTAGTCTCTTTAGGAAGTCTACGTTGTCTCTGTGGACCCTCTCTAAAGTCTGGCATAGAGTATCCTCTGTTCCTCAAATAAACAGGAATGTCTCAAATATGTCTTCTTGGAAAAGTTCTGTTGGAGCCGAATAATAATGTTTGCACTAGATTAAAAACTGAGTGGTATGAAAAGGCTTCCAACAATAATGAAGGGAAAAGCATTAAATAGACTGAGGAATTTCTCTCTTCCTTTCTTTCTCTGTCCAGCCTCTCGTTTTGTTTTGAGCTTCCTGTGTGATTGTTAGGTTTGCAATGGAAGGGCTGGGGGCTAGAAGGGCACACCTTTGGTATTTATTTAATCAGCTGGGACACAAAGGCCAACCAAGTAGTAGATTAAATCTGTGAAGACTGTGTTTACACTCACAGAACTGTAACAACTGATGTAAATAAAATCATCTTACACTTTAGTTGAATGTATTTTAATATTTGAGCGGAATAAACTCAAACTAGTTATGATTAAACCCATTTTTAAAAAGTTAATAATAAAATATCTTCTAAGTTTGATCGTTTTTAACCAAACTTTTTTTTTTATTCGTTTACTTTTAACTGTTCTAATATTTTTTTTAGAATTGGGGTTCAGATGTCTGTCGAAACATATATATTTTGGCAGTGGCCAGTTTTTAATGAATTGATATATTTATAATTCGTGTCATTTCTGCTGGACACAACAAAGTATGGTGGATAGAGTTGGCTGAATTAACTCTTTTGTTGCAGTTGGATCTAAATGATCACATTGCATTGGTTATCAAAAAACAGAGAATCCTAATAGAATTTAACCACTAATGAAAATTACATCTTCAAACTAAGTGTGAAATGGTTAAAATGTTTAGCTCTATAGTACAGTCATATGTTTTTTACACTGCACAAATGTCTTGCACTCCAGTAAAGTTACTCTTTATTGCGTCGAAATAAAGGGAAAGCAAACATGGAGATCTGCAGTGTCTTTATGTAAATTTCAGATCTGTCAAGTTGTCCATTAAGATCATAAACTGCGCTGACACAGCTCATTTGCATTGGCTATAAAAGATTTGAATTCTTCCAAGAAGATAAAGGTGCATTAATTTGTTTGTATAAAATATTGTGGAATATTTGTACATTTAAGAGTGATTAAAAGGAAGAAAAAAAAATTTCTTTTTTTTTCTTTATCTTGGCTGACTTGCACAGTAATTCAGCTTTGCTCTACCCCATTAACTGCAATGATGTGTCACACATAGAGAGACAGAGCAAAAAAGAGGTGTTGAAAATGGTTAGGTGAAAGTGTGAGAGCACAAATCTATCAGAGCATTACAGAGATGACAGAATTGGGCCTTCCAGAGCATTTCTGTGTGAAAATTTGCAGTTGAACGTTTGTTTTAAATATTAATATTATTAAAAGGAAACATTCTTAATTACTACTTTAACTATAGAATATTGTATTCAAAAGAGTAATTAAACCCATTAAAGTACAGGTTTAATCTGATTTATTTATCATGCTTCCAAACAACTACGGTTGTGCAGTAGTACTTGTTTATGTAAGGGGGAGAAGAGAACAGAAGTGGTTAAAAGTCTAACTTTTCTAAACATGTTAATTCTGTGTTTTCCCCAAGATGGTTTAACTGCATTACAGTATTGTAGATGTCAAAACATAGTGCAGTTTCTTTATTGACACGTTGTACAACAACTGTTTTGGGCTCAGTACACAACAATATGGAATATGTTGCCTGAATGGCCATTCATTTCTTCACAATTTTGTAATCTCAGGATCATGTTTTTTACATTTCCAAGGGAGACTTAATACAGTTCAGCCAGAAATTTGCTTGGTCAGAAGATACAGGTGTAGCTGTCAACAGTTGCCTGTATTAATGACTACCTGACAAACAGACAAGTCTGCGAAACTGAAGGATTGTTAAACCAGGTGGTCAGCAGCACAGGAGCACCACAAGGGAATGTATTCCTACCATTCCTTTTCATTCTGTACACCTCAGACTTCCAGTATAAGTCAAAGACCTTTCAACTGCAGAAATCTCATCTGACTCTGCAGTCGTCAGGTGCATCAGAGACGGACAAGCTGAATACGGAGCGCTGGTGGACCATTTTGTGGCATGATGTGGAAACTGTAGCCTTACCTTCAATGTGAACAAAACAAAGGAGATTGTAGATTTCACAACAGAAACGGGGTTACGTCAAACAGTGTTTCCATCGTGGCATGGAAACAGTAAAAGAAAAAGAATTGAGGTGGTGCTGGAGTATAAATATCTCTGTTCACCTGGGATGGAGACTGTACTTCTACGAGTCCGTAATTTTATTTTTTCTATCATCATCTGTTGGGGTGGCAGCATCAGAGCCAGGGATTTAAAAAGGCTCAACAAGCTGATAAAAGCTGTGTCTGTTATGGGAATCATTGTCTAACAACTAGCGATGATGCAAAGAAGGATTCTTTATAGTATCAAGAAAATGATGGAACAACCCTGAGCATCCTCTTCATGAGACTATCCTACAACAGAATGTCTTCAGTTGGAGGCTTCTTCAATTTTGCTGCAGCAAAGATAGCCACAGGAGATCCCTCCTGCCCACAGCCATTATGATTTACAATAACTCCTTAAAGAATTAAATGGTATGAGCTCTAAGAACTTTTCCCTCTGGGATCAATAAAACATTTTTTAATTTAATTTTAATCGAACACAATGGCTCATCTGTTAGATTGCAACACATGGGACAACCCTTGTTCCCCATGGATATTGATGGAACTTCCTATGACCGCTTTAAGGCCATTCCTTCACTGCTTTTGGACAATTTTAGATGCTGACCTACAGATTTTTACTTTTGCCAAACTCAATCAGAACCCTGTTGTTACCAGTTGTCCCTGCTTGCTGCCTGTTTATCTTCCACAAATTGGTGTACTGATTCGAGGGGGGCACAGTATTATTGCTTTACATGACGATTGTTCCCATACCCCTCGGTCAGGCAAAAAAGCAAGTAGTAATGAAGAAATAACCCAGTTTTAATTTCGCTTAGGATATTATTGGACATAATTTGAATTTTTATTCACTTTGGCTAATTACTTTTTTTTTTCTTTTGAACTGCAAGACCAACTTGGCAATTAAAGGCTTATTTTGCAACAGGAAATTGGAAAAGCTAAATGAGTTGCCACTTATTCTTTTGTTCCTGAACCAAAAAACTAATGCAGAAAAAAGGACTTTAAAAAATGTGATCTTTCTAAATACCAGTGACTTTCAGCAAAAAAGGTCTATGTATCTGAGATAATATTGCTAGTCTCCATGCCTGATGTCAATATCCAGCATGTAGAATAAAGCAAAACAATAATCATATGACAAACTTTATATGTAATTTTCACTTATGTTTTACACTTTGAATTAAACCTATAGAGTACGTTATATCATAGTTTTTGTGTGATTCTTGGAAGAAAATTATATGCAAAAAAGCACATGCAATCAAATGTGAAAACCTTTCCTAATCACCAGTAAAAATATATATTACATAATTTCTGCTTATCTTGACATAATGTGATTCTTCTGTGTAAATAATCAGCCACATTTACCTGCTTCCTCCAGCACAAACCAGTATGTCCCACTGTCCTCTATCAACTATTACCCAGGGACACACACAAACAAATTGCAAATCCTTATGGACCTGAAGATGAGTGACGGGTCTAATTCTAGACTGATCTGTGGTTGGCTGAAGTGTGTCCTGCAGAGACATGTCATCTTCACACCTATCAGAATGCCTGCCATTTCATGGGGAATGTGATTCTCTTTAGAGGAAGTAAGACCTAAAAAAAACACCTACTCGTGCAAGCAGAGGTGACCTACATATATAGAATACCCGCTTTTTCTTATTGCATAATTTACTAAATCAAACATTTTATTTGTGAATGCATATGAAGCTGTTTGTTGGTAAAAACGTTTATCCAGCTCTCATTTTTGTCTAACCTATCTTAGAACCAACTTGTCACCACCTGTCTATCTGTATACAGGTCCAGATTGAGTCGCCATCATGTCCAGCAAACGTGCCAAGGGAAAGACCACCAAGAAGCGGCCACAGAGGGCCACTTCCAATGTCTTTGCCATGTTCGACCAGTCCCAGATCCAGGAGTTCAAAGAGGCGTTCAACATGATCGACCAGAACAGGGATGGTTTCATCGACAAGGAAGATCTGCATGACATGCTAGCCTCTTTGGGTAAAAAAACCCAAAAAACTTCTCACAACCGTTTTTCTAATAATTATTTGGTGACAAAAAATTATCAAAAAAGACATTGAAAAATAAAATGGAATTGTTTCACAGATATGTTGCATTTTTCAGATATGAAAGTAATTTAATCTTTCCCATCTCTTGTCTTTAGATGGCTTCACTCATTTAAGTTACTTTTGGGTCCAGTTTAAGTCGGTCCCCTTTTCTCAGTATTTCTCACCCACTAAAGTGTTACTCATTCAATTCGGTTTATTTATATAGCTGTATTTATATATCTGTACATGGCCTTGCAAAAAGTATTACTAGCCCTTGAATGTTTAGCATCACAACCAAAAAACTTTAATTGAATAAACCTAAAGAAAGGAATGCATACTTTTTATGTGAAAGTATTTAGATTCATGGTTTTCAAAATAATTTCTTAATGAGAATGTGAAAGGTTTGCTGTGACAAACTCCCTTGGGGCAGGCAGGGCAATTTTATTTGTATAGTTTGTAACACTTTCAAGGTGCTTTACATGAAAATAAAAACAACCAAGCATAAAAACACACAGAATAACAAGTAAAAAGGAGAAATAATAACCACATAAAGAGATGCAAACCTTATAGTCTAATGTAAAAATGGCAATAAGGATACAACAAAACATTACTCAAAGAGAACTTCAAACAGATGGGGGTTTTAGCCTTGCTTTAAAATAATTCATTGTTTCTGCAGCTTTACAGTCTTCTGGATGTTTGGTCTAGATTAGAGGAGCATAGAAACTGAAAGCTGTTTCTTCATACTTGGTTCCAATTCTAGAAGACTTGAGTTGTTATAGATATATTAGATCATCAACATGCCTTGGTGCTGAGCCATTCAATGATTTATAAACTAGTAGGAGTATTTTAAAGTCTATTCTGAGCTACAGAGAGGGGTGTAAGGACTTCAGATCTGGGGTGATGCGCTCTACTTTCCTGGTTCTAATGAGGACACGAGGCAGCAGTATGCTTTTGTGAACACAGGGTAATTCTGGAAGTAAAACCTGTTCGAGGCTGCAAAATACATGGATGGAAGTTGATCTTCCATCAGGATCGCTTGCTTGTACGTAAAGTTGGTGCTAGAAAATGTCTTGGATCACAGCATATCCATGTGTTTGAATGAGCGAGTCAAGTTTCAAAAGCCAGCTGAATGTCTAAAACTGAGCCTTACAATCTGAAGCATTTTCCTTAAGGGGAACGGGTAAAGAGTTCAATCTCATGCCCAAAGCTGGTAGAGACATGCCCCGAAGACTTGCAGCTGTTAAAAATGCAGCCACATTCCTTCTTAACACTTGTTTGCATTTCACATAAAGTCCCAATAATACACATTTAAGGGCTGTCAAGTGACAAAGCAAAAATGGGGATGAATAGTTTAACAAGGCACTGTATATAGTCTAACCGTGTCACTGTTTCACAGGTAAGAACCCATCTGATGAATATCTCGAAGGAATGATGAACGAGGCTCCAGGACCCATTAACTTCACCATGTTCCTCACAATGTTTGGAGAGAGGCTCAACGGGACAGACCCCGAGGATGTCATTCGCAACGCCTTTGCCTGCTTTGATGAGGAGGGATCTGGTGAGTCTGCATATTAACAAACCTCTGCATCACGCACAGAAGTCTTATGGATGGCATTTATGTGTATGATGCTGTAATTTGAAGCTTAGTGGATGTTATCTGCTCAATCAGGGTTCATCCACGAGGACCACTTGAGAGAGCTGCTGACCACCATGGGTGATCGCTTCACAGATGAAGAGGTGGACGAGCTGTTCCGTGAGGCACCGATTGACAAGAAGGGGAACTTCAACTACGCAGAGTTCACTCGCATTCTCAAACACGGCGCAAAGGATAAGGATGATGAATAGAAGGGGAAAATGCTGCTTCTGGCTCCTGCTCACATGCTGCACCACAAAAATTCCCAAATCCCTCCTTTTACCGTGTACATTAGAAGTAAATAAAAAAAGACGAATCAAAAAGTGTCCTTAAATTGTATTGTACATTTGATGGTAAATATGTTAATCAAGGATTGATTCTTAAGATCCAAAGATCTTGTTCTGCAATACACTCTGCACCTCAACTTACATTAATTGCACTTTGACTAGTATTAATAGGCAACTTATTAGGAACTTTGACATGCATTGTGTGCCACTGTGTAGTCTTTAAGTGAATGGACTTTTAGCTTCGGTGCTACACACAGTACCAGCATTGATTAACCCCTGCCTACACTAAAGCTACCACCCATGCTCCAGCATGGCCTCATGTCTTCTTTCTATGTTGTCTTTGTATTCTTATAGGGTTGCAAAAACTGTTTATTTTTGACAACCAAGAGGTGAAAATCTTTTGGTTAAAATGGTTGGTCAAATCGCTGAGGCTGATGCTTTGCTCAGTCAGTTCGTAGTGGTTGAGGTATGCCTGCTTAGAAGGAATTCAATCAGGAATCTTCTCAGGCAAATAAATAAATCACACCACAGCTCCTGTTGTAAGTGGATCGTGTCTGTGCCCAGTTAATGAATGTATTCTCATTTAATCTAAATTTCAAAGAATGTTTAAGAAATAATCAAAAATTCTATAATTTATAAATGCGTGTGAATTTGACCCTTTACCACCAAATGTTTTTTCTTTTCTTTTTTTGCTTAGTTCTATATTGTCAATTGAAAAATCAGCATTGGTTATTTTCAGTTGTTGTGAAACTATATATGGAAGGGATTATTTTCTGTTTGCAACCAAAAGGATTCCATAAACCTCTAATTAGGTGCAATTAGCCATCTTGGTACAAAACTGGGACTTGCTGTCTCTGTTATGCAGATTATCCACCAGAGGGCATAATATAGGTATAGAATAAGATGGGTTTTGGAGGAAAATGCAAGCTTAGAGTCCCAGGTCTCTGAATGACAAATATTGGTGTTCTTTTGCACTTTAAGAGGTTGACTGCATCATTTCTAAATTATCTCTATCTTTTTTTTTCTGTTCACTTTGTGAGGAAGGAGGGGATTTAAAGTGTTCTTTAGAAAAAAGTTTTTAGTAGTAATCTGTATCTAGAGCCAAACGTACATCCTTCTATTCGTTATCTATGCCGTCTATCCTATGCAGGATGGGGGAACAGATACAGATGTAACAAGCTGGAGTACACAGAAAGAACACACTTATGCAGAGGAAGAACGTGCAAAGTCTATGCAGAAAGGCCCTAGGCTGGGATTCGAACCTAGGGTTGTTGCTACGATGCAACAGTGCTATTAACTGTCACCGTGAGCTCCACAAAATGTGCAATAATACTTTACTGAAACTGTATGACAGGATTTAAATGAAACCCAATCTGAATATTAAGTTAATGTTTGAGTGCAAACAAATAATTGTTCAAAGCATATTTACTTTGAAAAAAAAGGTCCAAATAACCAATTAGTTATTCTAGGGGGGCTCAAACACTCCTGTAATAATAGATTGCATTTGTATAGCACTTTTCAAGTTTCTCAAAGCACTTTTTGTTCCAATATTCATTCACTCTCACATTGACACACTGGTGGAAGCAAGCAATGATCATAGCCACAGGTGCCCTGGGGCAGACTGACAGAAGTGAGGCTTATTTTTGGCCCCTCTGGCCTCTATCCCTGATCTACAGCCACCCACAACGTGTAGACAAGACAGACGCCTTACTGTGCAGGTTAAGCAATCAAATGTTAGGACCTAAAATGGAGACATGGACGAATGGAGTTTGATTAATTTCTATAATGGAACAGTGCATAGGGTAACACCTAGTATCACACCTATTCTTTATTATTAAACATGTTTGTTGGGGAAACCATCCAAAAGGAGGTTTAAACCACTGACCAAAGGTTTTTCCATTAAAGAAAAACCGGGGTTGGTGCTAGAGCCAGCTTAGCCGGTTCTTCGGTGGTTCTTTCCAAGAACTGGTTTGCTTTTCCACTGACAGAGCAGTTGGTGCTGCATTTCTACGTCATCTAAGCAGTGGTTCCCAAACATTCCTGTCTCTGACCCACAAAATAAAAATGCAAGAGGCCCGTGACCTGAAATCTTGATGGAAGATACAAGCATTTTTTCTAAGTCACTTAAAAAGGGGTAGAATTGCAACACAACCAAAATTAAAACCCAATATATTGAGAAATATATGTTGCTTTTATCATGTCCTGTTTTTTCATCTTTTATTAAATTTATAGAATTAAATTACTTGCTCGTTGCCATTTCTGGTATTGACATTTTTTCTCGAGGATCTCAAGACTCCGCAATTGCATGTAGGTGACCCCAAGTGCAAGATTACAGCAGCTTTAGCTAGACGATATAGCCTTCTTTAGCACTAGATTTATTTTTTCCTATTTAAAAACAGATATAAATCCATTTTCTGATAATATTTTCTGCTGGAGACCCATGGACTGGAAGTAAAAGGGTCCCCCAAGGCGGGTAGATGCAGTGATCGCTTCATCCCCTAAGAAAGATGGAGGATTTGAAGAGTGATGTGGCGTAGATCAGTGATTCCCAAACCAGGAGTACACGTACCCCTAGTGGTACGTGAGCAAATTACAGGGGGTACGTGGAAACATTTAGTATTTCATTTCCCAGATGATGGGTGTCAGGCATTCGACAACATTCGATTTGCCCCGGTAAAAGAAAACCCGGCTGGGTTGTGTTATGCCTAATAAATGGGGAGCCTACGCCTCCTCTCCTTCCGGTCGGCCCATGGGTCCCCAACAGGTCCCAAACAGAAAAAAAAAAAAAATGAATGGAAGTCAATGGCGCGATTAAAGTTATTTTCTGGTCCGCTTTGTCTTTCGTTCTGAATCACACATATATATTTGATACATGGGTCACGTTAACCAAATATTTTCAATTATTCAGTTTGTTTTTAAGCTGTGATAGAAAAAGTGGAAGGGTGACTGATTATTTTGATAGATTAGTATTCATAAACCGTTTCTTCCTAAACACGAGTCTGGCCCAGCTTCAAGTTGGTGCTAGGCTAAGCACTGGTTTGGAAGTGAAAAACTGGTGCTTGGTCAGTGAAAAACCAAGGAAGTGATTAGTCAGACTCTAGCACCAAACTAACTCTGGAACCAGCTCAATGAAGAAGGCCCCCCAAGTCAGTGATACATACATTTCTTTATATTTTTTTACAGAGTTAAAAACACAAAAAGTGAAATCTATATCAAAAACTGAACCTTTATTGTTTTATGTTCATACAAAAAGACAGACATTTTAAGTTTAAGGCGTATATTGCACAGACTATTGAGTTTTTAAACACATAAAAAGAAAAAAAAAAAAAAAAGGGACATCATCCCTCATTCAAAGGCTTAAGGCACAACAGCCAGTCACACAGCCTGGAGTTATAACTAGTAACAAAGTGGAAAAAGGAAACTTTCAATATGCATTTGGTTGGACACGAACTACATTTTGAGAATGATCTCATGCCAGTAAACATGAACCAAAGAAAATAAAACCTTGACCTTACACATATTTACATCAGCACATTTTTCCTCAGAAGTGTCAGCTTACATCTAAAACCTCAGCATTTAAAATCTTAGCCAGCCTTTCCCAGTATTCTGACCTCAAAGGCATCATCACAGTGTATTTATGTAGTCTGAAAAACTAAATTATCATAACTTATGCCTGATATCAGTTATCTGTAATTGAGGTATAAATGATCACCAGTCTACTCTGCATCAAAAACATTCACCATAACTACGTGGCACAGACTGGAACACAGTGAAGACATGAACAAAAGCCGAAAAGGCTGAAATACAGGAGAAATGTTTGGAGGTTTTCTAGGAATGGTGGCAGTGTTCATTGCTCATCTTCTGTCCACAACCACTCACATTAATACAACAGACTGAAATAAACAGCTTTGACCTGGTAAACAATTAATAATTGTGCTACAGCATTGACCAGAAAGGAGTCCAGCCTTCTGCCAAACTCCCACACAGACAGAGCTACCAATAATAAATGTCCAGGGAACAGTTTCACAGAAACTACATCTTCATGGATTAATAGAAACTCTATAGAAATCATTCTTAAACAATCAGATGTGGAAAAACTACACTTTTCTTTTAAAATGTATATTAAAAAAAATGTGCTACATTGCTTTTCAAGAACCTGTACGAATTAACCATTTCTTCTATGACATTTGGATCTGAGAAACAGAAAATCTAAGGCCTCACAAACATCTAGAAACTGGGAGATGCATCTGGTCGGCAAATAAAGATCAAGAAGTCTTCTAACAGAATGCAACCTACACAATTGCTTTAAATGGAAACAAAACGAAAAATACTAGAAACGTCCTAACTGTAAAACAGTTAACTATGCATTGTGCTAAAAGCTATGCACAGAGCAGCTGAAATGAAACCTCTTGCCCAAAAGAAGGATGGAGAGTGAAGGGAGTCATTCATTTAGACTCGCTGCTTGTGTGTCTTATTAATTTTCTTTGGCTCTCCTTTCCAAATGCAGGGGGGGCAAAAAAGCAGAGAACCATGTCAGGAAAAAAAGGACTAATCTTTAAGAAAGACTTTGATCATCTGAAAAACCACACACAACTAAAGATTTCTAAGAAAAAGTTGTGTTTTGTATCCAGAAAAAGAATGAATGAAGGGCAGCAGAGTTCATATCAGGGAAGGTTTTTTTTTTCTTACATTCACAAAAGTCCAGCACTACTACTGGAAAGGCTGGTAAAGGTTTGTACAGTTCAGGAAAACTTTCCTTTTTGTTCACTGTTGTAACGTCCTCCCCCCAAAAATCTGACAGGATGACATCAAAATCCATTGAGAAATGGCATCAAGAGTGTAAAAAATATTCTCCATCTTCATCAGTGTGGTAAACAATAAAAGTTCAACACCTGCCAAGCTCAGGCTTCATGTCAAGAGGCTGATCAAGATACATTCTCCTATAAACATGAATGTCCAGCCTTTTAAAACACATCAGTCCTCACTTCCTTCCACGTTTTTTACATAGAAAAAAACATAACAGCAGCAGCTTCTAGTTAACAGCTTCACTCAGTGTGTGCAGGCTATGCTGCGGCCCCCACACAGTGCCGATGGGGGTCTTTACCACTTGGAGTGAACTGGTCTGCCTGGTGTTGGTGTGAACCATGCTCCAAACCTTGGGTACCATAGCTGAACTGCTGCTACCTGTGGTATGAGGAGCTAGGTGGGAGGCGAGGCTCAGAAGAGGTGGGACTGCTGGACCTGATGCCAGAGCTGATTCTGGAGATGCTGATGAGGCTGAGGATGAAGCGGGCAGCATGGTGTGGGATGTCACTGGGATCGAGGGGGGTTTGTGGAACGGGAGGTGAAGCAGATCTCTAGACATCAAGTGAGACGCAACAGCTGCTGTTAGGGGGGGATCTGAGGTGGGGCTTGTGGCTGATTGGTGCAAAGGGGCTTGTGTGAAGACTGGCCTTACTGTTAGATTTGATGCACTAATGGGACGTGTAGTTGGAGCTGACACTGATGTAGAAGATGAGGACAGCTTTGGGTTAACGGCGGGGATGGGGGCAGGTTTCTGTAACTCGGGCTGCCCAAGGACAATGGCCGATACTGGCACCATAGATGGTAGGTGGGCTGGTATGAGATGAGGTTGGTTTGGACTGGATGCTCCGACAGTGTCTTTATCTAGGGTGCTCCATATTACTGGTAGAGGTGACAGCCTGGAGGCTGAGAGCAAAACTGGAGCAGGAATCGTTGCATTAGCTGCCGAAGATTCAGGACTTGGAGATTTGACTGACTCTGGAACGGACATAGCTTTCTCCATCAGACTCTGCACTCTGGAAGGATGCATGACCTGTTCCTCTGGAGGCGGGGATGGGCCCATTTCATTTGCACTTTCCAGTTTGACTTTTATAGACTCTGCTGGTTTGCTTTGGGTCTCCTCGAGCAGGTCCTGCTCAGCAGCTCTCTGTAGAGCAGCGTCAACCAGCAGCCTCAGGTCACTGAAGTCATGACACGGGTAGAGCTCGGGTGGAGTCGGTGGAGGCGTGTTCAGAAGGCCACTGGAGTGGCTTGCTGCTAGAGTGATGCTTGTTGGGCCAGCTGAGTAATCGCCCCTTTCGTCTGCTTCCCTAAACAGGCTTTGTGTGTCCAGCTTCATGAGCGCCTGCACAGAACCCTCCTTTCCAGGGTAGCCCGCTCCAGTCAGGATGGCTGTCGCCGTGTTCCCCAGGAGACTGAGATCCAAAGTAGGTGTAGATCGGATCACTGATGGACGTTGTTGAGAGGAACGAGCAGAAGCACTGATTTCTGGAGAGCTGGCTTCACCTCCGTTTGACGAATGGCCCTCAGTTTTGACAACAACCTTACGGGAGATAGTGAACTTGGAGGGGTCTTTGCCATCTTTCCGAAGAAGATCAGGAAGAAGGCGACGACGTGCATTGATGAACCAGTTGCAGATCTGGAGCGGGAAAAAAAATAAAATAAATTATTGACTCTCGCATGACTCTTATATGGAAGCTCATATTAAGTGATGTAAAAGGTATGTGGACCTTTAAACTGTATCACTTTCTATCACAATTAAGTCTAACTTGTGTGTTATAGCAACATTTTAGTTGGAAGACCAAAACGCAGCCCATAATTGGAAAGTGGATGTACGGAAACATCTGGAAGACATGCCCTTGAGTAGGGCTGGGCAATTTACCAAATTTGAATCAAAATCGCAATATATATAAGCTTGATCACAATAATCGTGTGGTGTGTTTTAAACGTTATGCTAACTGAACAATCAAGTCAAAGCACTGCCTTGTTTTCAAGCTCACTGTCCAAACAAGTTGATACAAGGTAATACGAAAAGTGCCTAGTCAAGAGTGTAAAGCTGGAGAAGTATTTTAAAGGAAAATGAACAAGGAAGACAACCAAACCTTCAATTTTAGCTTATAGTTAAAAGCATAATGATTTTAGCCATTCACTGTCGTCGCAGACAAATTGTTCTCCCCGACTCTCCTCTCCCTTATGTCTCATTCTAACAGGCTGTGTTATCCTGAGCTATCTCTGTAGTTATTCAGCTATTGGCTTAGACCGTCTGTTTTTTTTCCGCTCTTATTTTTCTCTTCTACTATGCTGCAGTTGTGATTTTTTTTTCTGTCATTTCAAATGTTAACTTTGTTTTCTCAGTTTTGCAGTTGTGGCAAACTCTTTCCATTTTTGGAATCTTAGACTGAACAGAATGTGTGTCAGACCTTCAAATGGGATTTTATAATTCTCTTTATAGTGTAACTTTATTCTAAACTTTACATTTGTCAAGAATACCAAAACAACCCAAAAAATAAAATCAATGTTTCCGACTGTCATTCTAAAGTTTGATAAATAAGTTGAACACCACTGCCAAAAAAAATGAAAGACTCACAAAGAAAGCAGTCCTCAGGGATCTAAAAACTATGCAATTCCCATAATTTTCATCCAAGTCTGTCATCAAAATCCTGTTTTAAAAGACTAACCATGCCAGAATGTCCAGACCAGTATATTACAACAGGCGTGCTTGCAAGCGTAGTAATATTACAGCAATATTACTCATTATTAATTATTATTATTAATGGTGGACTTAAGAAGGAAGATCAAACCTTGGCGAGGGTGATGATACGGTTGAGACCTCTCCAGCCACATGATATGAAATGCAAGTACACATGGGAAGTTCAGTTAACATTTGTAAACAGTATCTGCTCAAGGGCCCAACGCTTGCTAATAATGTAACACTATGGCAAGACCGCACGGACAAACTACAATGTGCCCAATTTTTAACCCTGCCAAGCACTACATGGTAAAATTTAAGAGTAGAGATGCACCGATACTGGTATCGGTCCAAATACCTTTTAATTTACACGTATCGGTAAAAGTTAACAGATACCATGAACCAATACTTAAAATGTGCTAAATCTGCAATAAATTCACAAAAAATTGTTACTTTTTCACTTTAAATTTTTGTTTTATAGTGATTTTATATTTGTTATCCGTTAATTTGTCTTAGTTAAGTTTAGTAAGTCTAGTGCCTTTAGTCTCTTTCAGAAAGGTATATGGTGGAAGGAATAAAGTTGATTAATTCAGCAATAGTATCGGAATCGGTATCAACAGATACACAAAGCTCAGGCATCGGTATCGGGACTGAAAAAGTTAGATCGTGCACCTCGATTTAAGACAGATATAAATGTTTTAAAAAAAGACCATGTGGGGATCATCAAAAAATGTGCACACGTCTTCTGGTGCTTCTCTTTCACAGGTGTGCTTTGGAAAGAGTTTAGCTTGTTGTTGTAAACCGTACTTTTGATAGAATTTCCCTTTTGATGGAGAAATGTTTTGCGTTTTTTACAACCCCCCCCAAAAGATACAGGTTTAACTATATATCAAAATCAATATCACATTATCAATAGTGTAAAAAAAAATTAAAAAGGAGCACAACATTTGCGCTCTAAAATCCAGCCAATCATGTAGTGTCACGACAGTGTCCAACCAATCACGTAACGTCTTATCATATGAAAGCACAAGCCCCCGAGCAGATCTGGTACCTACACCGGCAGCTTCTGTCCTTTAGAGCTGAAGACCAGACAGCCTGACACTTCACATGGATAGTGAAGGACAACCACCTTTTGGAGTGGCTCACAAAAAGACTTGAGGAGTAAGGCTTCAGTCGAGATAAAAAAACACGTTGTTTTGTCCATTTGCCATGGACTCTTCAATCTCATGGTCTATACTCAACCCACACATCGACAGCACAAAAAACACCCCTAAATCCCCCTTTACCATGGTGTAATATTTTGTGATAAACACCTGATCGCGCCACATTGCCGCCACAGACTGGCTACTTGTGAATGACCAAAAGGCCAGTATTGCCTGTTAAAAGAGGCTGAATTCTTACTCCCTCTACTGGTGAGACACAGAAAGAAAGACAGAGAGCTAAGAGTGCTCAGACAGCTGGCAATAATGAAGGTCTGAGCTGAAATATGTTGAGCCACAGAAAAGGGAGCCAAACGCATTCCAGTGAACTGACTACATAACAAGGAACTGCTGCCGCCTCCTGCTACTCTGTAATCTGCCTGTGTGTCGAGACGGGAAGAGGAAATGTATCCTACTGATGCAAGTGAGAAAGAAAAGGGTGAGACAATGCTAGCGACTGCAGACCCACACCAATACTACAATGCTGTCCGTCTTTCTTCATGCATTTCAATGACAGAAGCTATTGTCCTTTAATGCATATAAAATTTGCAGAAAATTGCAAACATTTGTTATATATATGTATATATCATCAAGTAGAAGCAATTTTATTCAGGACTGAACATCAAAACTCAGATAGCAGAAATAAGAGTACCACAAGCGTAATTTCCTCTGGCAGGTTCAGAGTACTTCACACGTCAGCAGAAAAAAGAAACAATCTCACCTGCAGAACAGAGAGCTTAGTCTGGTTTGAGAGACTGAGCTTCTCCTGCTCTGAAGGATATGCGTTGAGGCGGTGCTCGTATAGCCAGCTGCGGAGGATCTGAACAGACTCCTTGGGCAGGTTGCCGCGGCGACGACGCTTCCCGAAGACTCCTCGTCCTGACAGATCGAGCGGGAAGCCGTCGTCGCTGTCCGACATGGCTGATGAGTGGTCCTGCTCGGGATGGTGGTCATCCTCTAGAGCTAAGGAGAAGACAGTCAGCTTTAGAACTTAGGATGAATCCTTACAAAAAAATATTTTAAAAACAAGGAACAAAAGTAGTTGTGACTGGAGATTGACTGCTTTGGTGACTGCTGAAAGTTTCCTAATCTGTGCTTTCTGTGAAGCCTCTACCTGCTCAGAAATATTGTAGTTTATTCTGATTTTCCCATTAAATCCGCTCACCTCTGTCAACAATTATCTTTATGAAGAGCAGGACTGAAAGCTAAAAAGGATTAAACAATTGCTCTAACCTACTCCAGCCTTCCTGTTGTCTTCGGAAAGTCACACTCTCACGCGTTTTTGCAGCCTAATAAAATGTCATAAAAACGTAGTTTGAAAAAGTCTCATCTCCATGCTTTCCGTTACTTCATATTCAAACACCTAATAAGTCAACTTCTGAGTAATTTCCCAGAAAAAACGCTTCCACCTATAGTTGGTAGATGTTGGGGTGATCCGGTAGCACTCACTGATCAAAGCTGGAAAATAGGCAGACTCCATTCATCAGCACACTTGTAGGAGCATCTCTGGTTGCAATTTGTCCAATTTAGCAAAAAAAACAAAAAAAACAACAACGACTAATACACAGTGTACATAAATTCAAGAGAGAAAATGGAAGGGGCAGTACCCAAACCCAATACTCTACATGCAAGTTAAGACAAAGTATAAACGTGATGTTTGCATTGAGGAGTAGTTCAACCAACTCCTCCCCTCATTCTAAACCATGTTGGGCCAGAGGACGAAAATTTCCCCACAAAATGGTGCATGCCTGTTCCCAAAGGGGTGGGCCACAGAAAGCAGTAAATGTCTTTCTCTGGGAGCTGGGTTGAAACCTGACCCCCGGGGGCAGCGCCTGTCCGCACAAAGGAGATTGTGTGCATATCAACATCACAGCAGCCAGTGGGCCAAGGACCCTATTGGCCATGCAAAGACGGGATGTAGTTTTGCTCTATACACACACGTGCAAAATGTCCATCCTCGACTGAAAAAGAGGAAAACTACAACGACATGCTTGTGGGAAGAAAATGATACTTTTGTATCATCTCTGGGACAAAAATCACAGAGGTCTTTTCATGTGGTCGGGTCAGTCCCCTGAAGAAACGTGCTATACGTGATCCCAAAACTCTCCTGCTGGCCTGTAGCCTACTGACATGTGGGTTTTGTAAAAAAAAAAAATAAAAAAAAAATAACGTAGCAAAATCATGGGATTTGATCCACTTAAAAAACATTTAAGGGAGATAAAAAAGGAGGTCAAACCAGCAGCGGCTTGGCAGATCACTGCGGCTGTCAAACAAACCAACTTCTTGTTTTTACGAACACACACACACACACACAAGTAGGTAGGAAGAAGAAAAAAAATATTCAAAAATAAAGTTTAAGACAGTAATCTTGACTTGTTTTAAATCAGTATATATGTTCCAAATATGATAATAAAAATATTAATAACTAGGTGATAAAGCAGTGTATCGAAAACGGTAACCGAGCCATCTGGAGCGCACAAAGGAGGTAGACAGAAACGCACAGCCTCCCGCATGTCCCTCCGCCAGATGGACAGCACGCCTGCCTCAGGAGAGAGAGGGAGAGAGAGAGAGACACACACACAACTAGCTGGCTAGCTGTCCCTCCAAATTCAAACACAAACACAAGCTGCATTTATCGCAACAAAAAAAACACCCAAAAACCTCTGCATACCAGGCAAGCGTCCACGACAAAAGCCAGACAGTCGGCAGACGCACAGTTTTTGGGAATGATAAAAAGGGAAGTGGATATATTAGAAAACACGGTCATATTTGCGCTCACCTCGTTTCAACGCTTTCATTCTTTGTTGATGGCTCCGCTTGAAAACACGCAGCTGTCCAAGTTGCTTCCACTCACAAAGCGACACTTTTCGCTGAGGCTTCAAAGAGGTGATGTAGATTTATACGCGAATTTAAAACGTTTTCCTCCAAGACTGTATCGCATAAAGCGGCTCCCACGTTTCCATTGCACTCCTCTCTTTCTGCCAGGATGAATGTTTTTCAGGTCTTTTTTTTTCTTGTCGCTTGCTCCTTTTACCTGCATGCAGCAGCCAGCGCTTTGCCAATCTTGACAGTCTCAGCTGAAGTGTTCCCGCCTCCCGTACTGATGTCGACCAATCGTGTTCTTGGATTACTGCTCCTGGAGAATCGTCAGCCAATCGTGGCGCTCATCCGGACAGCGGTCTGGCTTCATGTTGTTTTGATGGACGGGAGAAGCTTTTCATTCAAAATATAACGTTTGCGGCTCAAACAAAACATAAAATAGTTTTTTTTCTGCATCTAGACAATTGTTATATACTACAAGTTTAAAAAATCTTCTCCAAACAATTAACTTTTTATTCCTGCCACGGTTCCTGTAATTTACGTAATGTGCACGCTGACGTTACATAAATCATAAAAATGTCTGTAATAAGCTATAATTTCTTGAATTAGGGAAGCAAAGGTTAGAAAAGCAACAGCAAAAAAGGAAAAATAATTATTTGAACTCGTTGGGACATTCCTTTTAAATCAATTACGATACTATATCCGTTCAACCAATTAATTGGTTCAACTCCTGTAGTAGGACTCATCTGTTTCAAATTTTAGCGACAAACAAATCAATCTGGTCCTAAAAGAACAAGAGTTTAAATTAGCCAAATATAGAAAGAGAAAAATATATAGATATATTAAACCTTCTCAATATCTGTCCTTGAAAGAAATATGACTGTCTAGTTTAGATATGCATATACTACCTATTGAACTTTATACATTTTTTTCATGTTACAACCATAACTTTCCACACATTTTCTTGAAACTTTATGTAATATACCAAAATAGAGTATAATTATACTGTGGACAAAAGGATGCATGGTTTCAACTCTTTTTTTTCCTTTTTCAAATAAAATCTGAAAAGTTTGCCATGGATATGGGTTAGTTGTAAATCCTTTTAGGGTAAGACTGATATTTTTGGTTATACTTTGACAAAATGGCTAGAGCTCAATCAGACTGGATGGAGAGGTTCTGTAAATTCCCAAATTTTGCTATAATTTCTCATTGTCTGTACTTCGACTGGGCCTTGCTACCCCCTAAATAAACTTTAAAGCCACTTACTGAACCTCTAGCTGTTTATTAAGTGTACTTTTTAACATCTTACTGGTTTTCTTCCAGGATTGCCCATATATTTAGTTCAATCCATCTGTCTATCAACTCTGACCAGATTATATGTCTGAGCTGAAGAAAAGCATTCCCACAACGTATTTTTCCTGCTGCTGCCAAAAAGTTACATTTTGATCTCATCTTACTAGAAGGCTTTCTTCAGCACCACAGTTTGGAAGTAAAATGTGTTTCATTGGTATTCTTTGGAACAAAATAAACATCATAATTATGTGTTTGTTTTTATTTTTTGTGATGTACATTGTCTTGCTTAGACTTTGCTTTCTTCAAACTATGATTTGGTTTTTAGTTGTTACTGTGACCCTGAAAATATTCTAAACCCTAGTTTCCTTCTCTTTGATAACATTTGTTGAGTATTGTTTTGATATTTCTGCATACTTAAACATTTGTTCAATAAAATTGTGTATATCAGAAATATCTGTCTGCTTGTGCAGTAAAAACATCCTAGCAGCCAAAGAGCGCATGCAAATACGTTTTTTACAAAAGGCTAAAGTTTTGTTCTGTTATCCTGTAATGTACAAGGCTTAGAACAAAGTGGAAGGGGATATTATTAAACAGATGATTTATTCTAGCCATACTTATATAAATGCCAAATTTCTAGAGTGTATGTATAATAGTTGGCCTGTTCATAGATTCCACCATCTGAGATGTTGATTTCTGCCGCTCTCCCAGGATTAAAACAGGCCTCTTTGGTTGATCAATGCGCCACAGTCCAGTCTATCAATTTAGTTGTATGACCTTGTCATTATAGGATTTTGTAGGTCTGTCAGTTATTAAAATACATAGTGTTTGTGGCTGTAAACTGAAAAGAATGTGGGGAGAAAAAACAAAACATGGACAGACAACAAGGAATACATATCAACAGCTGTTAGTGCAAAACAAAAAGTCATGATGAAATGCTTGAGAAAGAATTTTGTGCACTTTATTGAACATCGCGCCTCTGCAGTATACATGTCAACAATCTTGAAACTGTATAAACAGGTTTACAGTATTGTAAAAGGTGAAATATTTAATCTGGTTTAATTCTTATTTACAGACACTAACTGTAAGAAGCACAAGGGGAGAAATGCAAGATAAGTGTCCTTTGAATAGCAAAGAACCCCTTTACATTGTATTGCACATCTGTTATTGTAACAATAGTGAACAGTAATAAAGGTAAAACTCTCCAAACAACAGGCCCACATATTAATCACAGCACAACCTTTTTCATTCAGCTCTGCTGGATAACACACGTCTTATATAGTACTCTAAATAACAAATTCTAGTCGTTAAAATATGTGCTTACTTCATTAAAATATTTATTTGTCTACACTTTTTGCAACATCACATCTCTGCTGGGATGAGCATAGCCTCACCCCTCCCGTTTTTCACGGCCAAAATGAACATAGCAAGGATGGAACAAGACCTTTCTTAGGTTTCACTTTTGTTTTCAGCTAACTGACTTTCAAAGATGTAGGAAGGACATTTTCTAACCGCCTGAATCAAATTAATTTAGTAGGGTTTGAAGCATTTTCCATCCTGTGGCCAACAAAAAAAACCACTCTTAATGTAAATGCAGTGAATATAATTAAATTTTCTTTTAATGAGAAACATTTCTAAAGTCAGGAATTAAAAACGAAAGTAGGTGAGATGTAACTATATTGATTTAACCCTCTGTATGGAGAGCTTCATCAACCTTTTGGGGATGATAACGCATCTGATAAACTTGTTAGCAGCCAAAGAGAAACACAAGATGCATTTTTAGGAGAACAAGTTCAAGAAATATATTGTTTAAAATACTAAAAAAATTAGGCTACTGCTTATGCATATAGGCAAATACAGATAACTGTCAATGACAGTTGTCTTCAGGAACACCAGTAGATCACGACTGCAGACGTTGTAACCTTAATTTAAAAATAAAATAAAACCAATAACTTAATTTCAAATAACAGTTTACATTCATGAATAAGCTTCTGGAGCTAGATTAAACAAAGACAAAACAAAAGGAGCTTGGATCGGAAAAAAGACCAATAATTGAAAATCATGTAAAAAAAGAGATGTGTCTTGCCTTCTCCGCATATAATGATAAAACAAACAGGAAAAAAAACTCTTGTGAAATAAAATATACAGTCAAGAAATAAAGGGCAAATCTCACTTCTTATTAAACTTAACGATATTTGAAAAATAAAAAGTTTTTCCAAACTCCTTTTCTGTGAATTCTATTCCCTTCTCCCAGAACGAGGGGAGTGACAAAAGACAAAAAAGTGGAAAAGAATTGAATGGTAAAATGCATCAAACCCATATGCATGAGGATCATTATCACCCCCAAATCACTTGCTTTACAGCAACAGCCCAGCCCCCCAACCGAGTAGCTATGTAGCCAATGGATAACTCTACCCAGGAAATGGGCCTAGCTCTGTCTGTGTACCAGTCCTGTGAGTTTATTGAAGAAAAAGCATTGTTTACATGCACTAGATAAGGTTTTGCTTTGTTTCTGTAAGTATCTCTCTGCCATGTTGTGGTATTTCACACATTCCCAAAAGACAGAAAAAACAGATGCACTGGCTTGCTTTGCCTGACATCTGTCCCTGGCTGTATTTTTAAAAATGCCACGGTGTGTTTTACCAGCATTCAATGCACACAGCTGTATACAAAGTTAGTGCAACAAAAGGCTGTAAAATGTGATGCATAAAGTGGAAAACAGAAGAGAATATTTGAAAATTTTATAGCAGAATCAATTATGCTTAGAGATGGTAGTGAGTGCATAAAATATCTCGAGTATAAATGACTTGGTTCCACAGATATAATACTGCTAGATATGCTTATCTGGACAAAACTTGTTGGAAAAGATTTTTGTGTCAGTCCAAAATCAAATCAGACTAATGGCAACCTTTGAGTTACACAAAAGGCTTTCAGGTGCTAACGACATGCCATCCTCCCCAGTCAAATGGATGGGGGTGGACTGACAGCAGTCAGGGGACTGGCTATTGACACCTCTGAGCCGTATTCCTTGCTGAGAGTCACTCACTGCAGGCAAACCCAACAGACAAACAATAGCCAACCATCAAGGGAAAGCTCTTACCAACAACCTGAGAAGAATGGTGGTTGTTAGGCTTTTCTAATTCAAAGTTGGTGATTTAACTTTGGGCTACAGCTTAAAGTAGAGAGTTTTTGCAGCAGACAAATGAAAAGAAGCTGCACTGTAGGCAGTTAGCCCTACTATTTGGCATTGGAAGGTCATTTGCTTTTGATCAACATTTGGTAACAAGCAAACGACAGTGACAGATCCGGGGCATGACATCTTTGACTGTACGGCTGGGCATAGGGTGTAAAACTCTTAAGTGTCCACTAGAGAGTAACACTGATAAATGTATATGTTTTGTTTTAAATATCAAATGGAATTTTGACAAAATATGAATGCTGGTACTGCAACAGACTGGCGTCCTGTTCAGAGTGTACCCTGCCTAACGCCTGATAATTGCTGGGATAGGCTCCAGCTGCCCCGTGACCCTGAATTGGATAAGCGGTTAAGAAGATGGATGGATGGATGGATGAATGCTGGTAGATGCAGCACTTCACAGAAGTATTCACATACCAGAAACGTCCCCCCGTTTTGTCACGTTATAGACAAACCGCACTGTATTTTACAAAAAGCAATGACTACATTTTAAAGTGAAGCAAAAAATAACAAAAACATTTCTAAATAGAATGCAGTGCAACTAATTGCTACCAAAAGTCGCTCAAATCAGCAACCTCAAGTCAGTCTGGGATAAATCTGTGGAGAATTTAAAAGCAAAGTTAGGTTTTGAAACAAGTGACCGACTGGTGTTTAATTTGTCGCTTTAAAAGGTAAGAAGATGGCTAAACTGCAAACCTCCCAAAACATGACTGTTCATCTAAACACACTGGCTGGGCGAGGACAGCATTTAATCAGAAGCGGCCAAAGAGGCTCACAGAAAACTGAGGTGCTGAAGAGATCCACAGCTCGATAAATCTGTTTTTTATAGAAGAGCGGTAAGAAAAAAGCCAAACTAAAAATGAACTTTCGACCCACATGAAAGATAATACATGTTGCAGATGATCAAGACAATCCATCACTTTAAGCATGTCACCCCTACTGTGATGCATGGTGGTGGCAGCATTATGTTGTGGTGATGGTGTTATTTAACAGTGCATTGTTCAGTGGGGAGGAATAAAAATGTGAACCATAATTTTAAAATATTTACTTTTCTGAAAACAATTTATAATTTCTGTTCCACCTTACAGTTCTGCACTACTTTGTGTCTAATTGCATACAACCCACAAGTATATGGAAGTTTGTGGCTATAACATGACAAACTGTAAAACTGCTCAAGAGGTATGAACACTTTTGCAAAGCACAGTGGCCCTTAATTCAAAACAGGACAGGGATTAGGATTCTTTGTTCTTTCATTCCAACTGACTACTGGTTTGACGTCTAAGCACTGTTGCCCTCATGAGGTCGGAAACAATTATTTTCCATTAAAGTAACTTTCTATTAGAAATTATAGTGTTGTGGTTCTCAATGTTGGGCGGTTCTGTTGAAGCTTCCTGCCTGTGGATATCCAAATGTTAAATCTGCAGTACATATGTTGCTGTGGAAGAAGTCCACTGCCATCTGTTTTCACAGTCAACTGTTGAGTTTCCCTGCTGCTGACATTTTATTACATGAGCTGAATTTAAAACAGTGCACTTATCTTTGGCTTTTCCAGTCCTCACAGAAAAGAAGCTAAAACTACATAAATGATAAAAAGGACAATCACACATATATGTAATGACTAAATTAGAAAAGCTAAGATTTGAAAAAGATTTGCAGTGGAAAAAAAAGGATAAAGTGAAATTATTGTTAAATGTATTTGTTTAATGCTCAATTCTTTTTCTCAAAGCACTTAAATATACATCTGTAACAGAAAATATTGTATAGGGATCCGTAGTTATAGCACAGAAATGGAAAGAAAATGGAGGAAAGGAAACAATGACTAACAGGATTTTATCTTCAAATAAACAAATCATGGACAGCCATTGTGAAGGACCTCGAGCCTGGCTTTGTTTAACATGTGCTTTCATTCTAAACCATTAAGAAACAACTCTGATACACAAAAAACAGAAAAAAACAAAAAAGAAAAACAAAACTCATACACACACGCACAATAATTCGTTTTTAGGAACTACATAAATAATCTTTCACATCTGGCTTTGTGTTTCATCATAACAAAAATATTCAGAACAGTCTGATCTAAATGGATTTTTTTTATCCAGTCCAAATTAATAATTAAAGAAAAAATAAATACAAGGGAAGACATATATTGGTGGATTTGTGTGCAACTTGCATGATGGCCACAAGAAGGTGCTCTGGAAAGCTACAAGATGGCCAGTGATCTGGGAAGAGAGCAAGAGAGTGGGAGACAGAAGCAATGATGCTTACCTTCTGTCTGCTTAATAAATCTTATAGTAAATGTAGAGGAACTTTTAAAACAGTCTCATTAAGAGTTTTTAACCTATATTTGTAATAATAACTTTATTAACAATTTTTATGATATCAAGATAATCAAGAAGTGATACAGTGGCAGCCCCAGAAGAGGAATGTTCTGCTTCATAAGTTTAGAGTCTGTTAGGTCCACGAAAGTTCATTGTCAGTTTCAACCAGGACCAGCCTATGATTATGTTAAAAATATCACAACACCCGTTCAGTGGCATTGCGCCTCTACACACTCTTCCTTACTCAGCATAACTCATCTGCACTGAAACAAAATCTTCCCTGTTTTTTTCCATAGACAAACTTATCTGTCCTCTGATCCTTCTCGCTCGTCGGTTTCTTTCAGAGGCGAGTTTGGGCCTCGGGGACGTAAATTTCAATGCTGTCCGCGCTCTCCGTGGCAGAGTTCTGGCGAAACGAGGCAGCCTTCTTGGCAGCCAGCAAGCGTTTGCGAGCCTCTTGTCTCTGCTTTTCTGCCGAGGCTGATGAAGAGGTTGAAGAAGAGTCAGCGCTTTTCTCGCGGCCAAGTGTCGGTCGCGTCTTGCTAGGCTTCTTTGATGCCGGAAGGGCCGCCTTGTTCTCGTTCTGTAATGTTGAGGGTGGACATTACATGACAGACAGAAAGAGTGTTAAATTAACAAAATATAATGATAGTCGTCTGTGTCCGGTTTTTGTTCAGACAGGTTTGGCAGAGATTCAGTCATTAAGATCATTTGCCAAAGCTGTTCTGTCTTTTCCTTTCATTGCTTGATACCACATGTAGCAGACTAAACGATCAAACAGAAAACAAGGACAGCATAGACAGCTGGCTACAGAGGGAAAACATTGAGAAAGACATATTTTCAACCATTTAAAATGGCAACATGAGTCGATGAGAGCTGGGTTTAACTGAAACCATAAAAGGACCACAGGAAAGCCGAGACATTTTCGCTGATATGCAACAAAAAGCGTGTGCTCGTCACTTTGCCCCTTCGCCATTTCGTGCATTGGGATTTTTGGTTGTTTCATACAGAACCTTTTTAATTACAAAAAGGAACTTTCTGCTTTTTTTTTAAACCAACCACACTTTTTTTTAGATTTTGTAGGCAAGAGTCCTTTCCACAGGCCTGATATGCTGCTGGCACACAGACTTTAATTGCGTTGCTTTTTTTTTTATATATATATATATATATAGACTGTGCATTTCTCCTTCTTTAACAAATGACTGACTTTGAGATTTTAGTGAACTAATTTGCCAAAACTCCAATAGGATACAATGAAGAGAGATTAGAAATAACAAGTAATCAAAATTCACCTAACGTTTAGGCCTAATGGTGTCATTAAAAGTTGCAACATGACACTAGTGTAGAAAAATCAGTTGGATTTTTAAATGCAGAGGAAGTGTTATAAAAAAAATAATCGCATCCTTTCTTCAAACTTATCGTTTACTTCGAAAAATGTTTTGGAAAATAAAAAGTCTAAGAGAAATTCTCACTTTCAAGACAAAAGTTGCCTGAAATTTCAATTTAAATAATGTTTATCTTACACTTAGCCATACATTTCAACCTACACGCACACAAAACTCTCCATACTTTTGTATTGAAATGTGTCTACCTTCAGATAATGTGCATTTTATAACTTCAAAAATTAAACCTTTTCTTTCAAATCTTCCCAAGACCACAGACAAGTCACAGAATTTGTCCCATAGATTGTAATGGAGTCTAAATCTTCCTCACAGTCCGTGCCTAAACTGTATCTTTACATTGTCATAACACTACAAAATCCCGAGCAGAGAAATGACAATCCCCATAAAAATCAACAGACCTCTCTGCCACTCGCTTTTAAAAATCTTTGTGATACCATGTACAATTTTTGAACCTTTGGATCTCATGTAATTTTGTCTCGCACCTGCCCCTAAAAAAAAGAGTTGTGCATCACCATGGCAACCATGGACACCTCATGTTCTAAAAAAAAAATTGCCCTTACATACTTCCTCTTCATTTACTGCTTCCCTCAGGTGTTACCAGAACGGGTGACCCGCCTCCATCTCATCTTATCCTTTGCCTCTTGAACTGTTACACCAACCATCTCTGTGTCCTCCTTCACTAAATCCATTAATCCTCTTTAAGGCCTTCCTCTTTTCCAGCCCCACCGTAAACATTATATTTTCAATGAGTCTCTTCACAAAACCTATCCAAGGCATCTTAACTTTGCCTTTCAAACTTAATCTTCAGACCATCCCACCCTAGCTATTCCTCTGACTTCCTCATTTCTAATCCCGTCCATCTGGGTCACACTCAATCAAAATCGAAGCATCTTCAACTCAGCCTCCTGTCTTTTAGACAGTGCCACTGTTTCCAAACCATATATCATAGCAAGTCTCACTAAATCAGTGATTTAAAAGGGATTGAAACAAAACTACCAGGGCAAAAGCATAAATTATTCACTCCAGGTACTGTTGAGATATTTTTGTTACCGCTTTGGTCATATCTTTAAATCTGTTCAGTTTTCTCTATTCTGTATTATGTTATTATTTTTTTTTGCACTATTACGTCTCAGTACTTGTATTTGAACTGCTAAAAAAGACAACTTTGAGGGAATCAGCCATTTTAATTGCTCGCTGTTCTTTTGTAGTCAAAGTTTAAGATTGAAGGTGGAACAGTCAAAATGTTTGATTATTGAATTTATTAACCCACGCGATTCTTTACAACTTCCCCCAGCATCAGTACCTATGCTAAGTTCCTGGTTAAGTTTCAGAATCTGTGTTGAAAATACTTTTTGTTTTGCTTCAGCAACCTCCGGCATTACTGAGAAGAGTTTGCTAAAATACTGAGTCTCATAGAGGGGTCAGTTCCTTCTGACTGTGGAACTGACGGACGCAGCAAAACGGTAAGCTTTAAATAACACTTAAATGAAGGCAAATTTTATTAAAGACATTCATATTTAGCCTTTGTTTTGATAGCATTAACATCGGGTCTTCTGCTTCTGTTAGAGTTATGTGCTCAGTATGTTAGCTTCCTGATGACAAAGATCTGTTTAATAGAACTATCACGTAATTTTGCATTATATTCATTTATTTTTTTTGTCTTGGAGAATGCATGACCCTAACACATTCAACTAGGTTAGCTTGACCCTATCCGTAGCACACTTATTCTTAGACTTATTCATCTCATTATTATGGTGGCATTTATATAATTACATGGTATCTGACAAGTAATTTGTGTAAAGTGTTTTGAGAAATTTTACAGTAAAAATATTACTAACTTTCTTATTTTTTATTTTCAATGTTGTCTACCTGCTTAAACACAAGATTCTCATAATTTAGTATGTTTTCCTTTACATTTTTAGAAAACCTCTTCTTATAGCTTTGAAGTTACGCAGTATTGTTTTGTTAGTAATGGGTATATTACTATACTTTTAAAGACGTTTTGAGCCATTAAACAGTTATCTTATATATTTTTGGCGGGCATGTTATAACAAAAGTAAAAATGTATGGTTGGATAAATAACTCTTCCAAAGTCTTTGAAACAATATAAAATTTCTGCACCGCTAGATTGACATAGCTCTATTAAACAAAATTTTTTTTTTTTTTTTAATAGCTGAATGGGGTTGAGTGGAAGGTTCTGTGATCTGAAGGGGGACGGAGTACACAGCGTCTCATTTGGCAATCCAAAACAATATACTCTCAGATTGCTCAGAACAGGATTAGAAAAGGGGGGCCTCTAGAGCCACAACGAGGAATCAGACCGAAGAATTGCACATCCACTTTATATTATAGATAATAATATAGATGTAAAAGGTAAGTGCCAGGCACCATCAAAATTCTGTAATTCTTCCTAGGTTTATATAGTCTGCACATCTGCTTAAAGACAATGTTGCTTTGGGAAAAAAAACCCCAGCAGATTCAATCAGCAGGATTTTTTAGTTATTTTGGTTTAAACAGTGGTCATAATCTCCCCTGTTTTATACTGAATCAAATACGGAATAGAATCACTAACAATGGAAAAAGGGTGCAGTCTAAAATCATTTGAAAATAGTTTTCTATTAAATTGAAATTATACATAACATTTGATACTAAAATTAATAACCTCCTAAATTAATCCAAAATTCTTAACCATAAAGAGAAAATTTGATATACAATGGTTAAGAATGTAGAAATCGTTCGTCAGCAGGCGCGAAATGGAAATGGATTGACGAAATTATAATTTGAGGGAGTAAAATTAAGGCATGAATTGTAGAAGGGGTAAATTAACCTAGAGCCACAAAAAGCACTTTACGTACAGCAACATTCTGAAGCTTGAAGTCTCAGACGAGACAAAAAGAAAATGCTACACAGAAAGACAAACATAGCCAGGTTAATGAGCAAAAGCAAGACTGCATTCTGTCACATTAATCTTTGCTTCGCTCGACTGCAACACAGACACACAAACACACGGACACACACATAGAAAAAATGATGCATGCATGCTCAAAGCAGGGCTTTACACTTTAAAAACACAGCAGCCCCAGCCCTCTTTGAGATGACTCTTTTCCCATGCATGCCTAGAGGGATCTCTCGGGCCCCTCTGTGTTGGACAGGGTGGCCTTGTTAAGAGTTCATCCCACGCAGGGACAGGGTTGAAAAAGAGTGGGAGAGAAATGGTGGTGGTGGTGGGAGGAGAGAGGCCGGTTTCGGCGGCTTTCCTACCCCAGCCAGGGCACTGGGCAGCATGGGTGGGAAGTACCTTCCGCTCAGGGGACGACTGGGCGGCCCCAGACGGCACGGGCTGCCAGTCATTGGACTTGAGATGGTAGAGCTCATCAAACTTGAGGCTAATGTCCTCGATAGATAGCTGCAGCAGGTCCCAGAAGCCAGCCAGGTCCTGGGCTGTTGGCCGTGGGTTGGCAGTCACATTCTGACAAGATGAAAATAAACAATGAGACTGAGGGAACAGTGAGGAGCAGTCCTGCAAAGCAACAACACCTGTTACATTATCATTTACACTTACTTTTAAACTCCTATTTTCACTTCATATTTCTTTTGCTCATTTTTTGCTCATCACCATTTCCTATTTTTATCTAATGTAAAGCCCTTTATGTTGGCATCTCTGTAAATAAAAAGTCAATGAAAAACTCAAACGAGTGATAGAAATGTTTTATTTTAAACAGGAGTAGGAACGAAGTGTGTAAAAAGTATTTCCATGTATTAAAGGAGGCTATATTTAGAAAAAACGTTTTAACAACAAGAATTGCATTAACTGCAGAAATAAACAAGCAAATGCTATAAAAGGGGAAGTGATGAGCCAATTTTACTTAAAAACAACTGTTGAGGTGAGGATATTTTAGGAGGGATATGATCCTAGAATTATCAGTTCTAAAGAGCACTGTTTATATATATATATATATATATATATATATATATATATATATATATATATATATATATATATATATTATATATTATATATATATATATATATATATATATTAATTATTTTTTTATTTTTATGAAATGCAATCAGCAAAAAGCCATACAACTGTGTATTGTGTTTTGGTCATCTATTAATCTAAAGCTGATGCATTTTTTTTATGTTCACCACTAGATGGAGATGTATACCATTAGTCTTATAAGTTCAAATAAAAATTCCCACCAAAACACTTCTGCTGCTGCTTGATCTATATAAAATTACTAAACTCCTAGATTTTTAATTTTGATATTTACTATTATATTGTAAAATAAAAAGCACCCGTACCTTCAGTACAAAATGCTTTTCACTGAGGTAATAATATTTACCTGAAAAGCTTGCAGATATTAAGACATTTCAAAAAGGTAGAGTGCCTTACAAATTATTCCTAGCCCATGTCACAGTGCAAAACCAAACATCAATGGATTTTTTGGGGGCTTTATGTTATAAACTAACACTTGCAAAGGAAAGTAAGGTAGTAAGGCAGTGGATATAGATGCACACTGCACTTTTCAGATTTAAAAAAAAGTCTTTTGTCTGCTGTTAATCTTTAACATAAACTCTTGAAATGCACTAATGTATGTTGTGGTAAGCATGCCACAATATGTAAACATTCAAGAGGTATGAATATATTTGTAAGGCACTTTATGTCCAAAGCTGCAATTCAGCAAAAACACAAACTCTGTAGAGGTTTAAAAAGACTAGCTCCACACTGTTCTCCATTATAATGCTTCAGCACTTCCTGCTCTCATCTCAGGACAAATCAAATCAGAGTGCTGCTCATCATTCACTATGGTACAGGTCATGTGCTGGTTGTTGGCTACAATTTGTATAATGGGATTTTCACAAAAAGACGTCATTTGGGTGGAAGGGCTTGTTGGCTTAATATAAGCTCCTTGTGTTTTGTGTGGCAAGGTCCTCATGATGGATTCTATGGATGCTTAATGTGCTGCGTATCATGGCTGCTTTCAGATTAGTCAGCTATCAAGCGCATGAAAGCTTTTTATGCATAGCAAGGCAAGCAGCTCTGCCCAAGGCATAAATAACCAACATATAACACTCAGTTCTGTTTGGCAACTAACTGTGCATTTTAAATGTGAAGTTGCTGGGTTAAAGAGGGACAATATACACACCAGGTTTTGTTCACACAGTCCCCTGAACTGCTGGAACTTCTGAGACATTAGGAGCTGAGCACTTCCCATCGCACTGCGAACTTTCCCAAGCACTACAGTGAGAGGACAAAAAAAATCAACACAACATGGTTTTAAAGCTCTTTTTTTCAGATGCATAATTACGGATGATGTTACTTTTTGCAACACAATCACCTGGAAAAATGAGTCATCAGTGCTCTTAAACTCCAGATGCCTGAATTTTCCTGTCTGACAGGATCCACGGGATGGCATGAATAAAATAAAGGTAGAAAAAGCAATCCTCTTTTTGGGACACTATACAGCTTTCCATTTGACTTGGATGCAACTTGTGACTTGTTACATTAGTATGTTTGCAGAGTCAAATTAGGACAAACATTTGTTTTGACAAAACTAGGAGTCCTGTCTGATGTGTGGATTTTAAACTTGCAGGCATGGAACTGCTGTGTGGCAAGATCGTACTTCTGGTCTGCAGATTTACATCAGATTTAATGCAAACTACTTAACCATGACAGGCCACATGCACACCCATTCAAAACACTGCAATATGAATATGCAAAAACCTTCGCTTAGTGCAAGCAGGGTCTTATCTGCATCGGACAAGCTCTTCTGATAACTGCCTGAAGCCCTTGCACAGTTTGCATTTATGGTGTGCTTTGCACGTCTGCTCACTGCTGCTGTATGTCTAGGGCCGATGTTAAGGCACTAATCTAATCTGAGGGTTTAATCAGTTCCAGACTAGATTTGTGTAATTCTGGAGATTACAGGCCTGCTTGTGTGTGTTAACCCCAGGTATTACAGCATCATCCCTTCCATGCTGTGTTTGTCCAACAGATTGATTAGAGGAAGTGAGAACTGAGTTATGCGCTGCAGCTAAGGTCAAATATATTTCATACAGTAGACCTGAAAAAGCCTTTGGGATGATAAAGTGAAAAGTCCTCATGAAGTCATCTAGCTGCCGTCTATTTAGGAGACAATAGCATTTAGGCAATGAAGTGGTAGACCCCCCAAAAAAATATGTGAATAGTACACAAATATCACCTATTCTCTGCAAAGTCAAGAACTACACACCTCAAAGCTTTATGTGGCCTTGAAATTAGCTCAAGAACAGTTTGTGAAGAGTTCTGTGGGGTTAAATCCAGCACTTGTATCTGCAAAATGTGTCTTACATTAGTACTGGGCAATATAAAACGTATAAGTCAGAAATGTTATAAATTTAGCCAAAGGTAGAGATTATGACTATACCGCTATTACTCACTTTGGTGAGGTCATCAAGTTGTGCCTAAATACTTCAGGTTTGCAAGGAGGATCAATACTGATGTTCAGTGTTTTTTCTTTACTGTAGATATTGCAAGTTTATTATTTTTATTTAATGGAAAAGAAACCGGTTGATCTTGAAGTATTTAAAAAAATTTAAGTGAAAACAAAACATTTTTGTGAAATTATTGCAAAGTTTAGGTTTCTAGTTGCCTTTTCCTCTGCTACGTAAAAATTAATCCAGGGTCCAGCGAGTACCGTGAAGACCTTACCCTCCTCTGACAAATGGTTGTCTTTGGTTTCCTGTTCCATCTGTTGGCACCATCCTTCCATGCGAGCCGTCTCAGCCTGCAGCAGCTTCAGGAACCACTGGCCGTCTCTTCTACACAGCGTCCCACCTCCTCCGCTCTGAGAGACGCTGCCCGTGTTACTGTTTCCGATGTCCAGCCAGGGGTCTGGGGGTGGCAAAGATGAGGGGTCCAGCGCTGGATCCAGACTTTCGGAGAAAGATGAGGAGCTGCTCCGCGTGGTGGAGCGGTTGAGGATCTGCCTGGGAGGTGGTGGGGAGGAGGTGTCACCAGTGGGGTCTCCGTTGTCTAAAGAGTCATGTCCAGGGGGGGAGCTCATTGACTGACTGGCACTGTTGACCATGACTTTCTTCTCGAAGTTTTTGGCAATGCTGATATGAGAAATGGCAGAGATGTCCTGTGTGTCTGAGTCTGTTTCTTGTTTTGAGGCCATACTGCTGGAGCGACTGAGTCTGAAATAAAACAAAGTAACAATGTTTCCAAGAGAACAGAAGGGAAAATATATTTTATGGTTTATTGCAAAACAACTTTACAACTTGTGATATTACTAGCACCAACTTCACTGTATTTAATTAGGAGTTTATGTGGTGGGTCAACACAAAGTGGCCCAGAACTGTAAAGTGACAGGGGAAATTTTTTTTAATTATACCATGGTGTGGGTGAATACTCGATTCTGATTGGCTGGAGGGTGTATGTTAAACAGTGATAATGTAAACCTAGAAAACGCATCCTGTCAAATTGCCTGATGACAGTTCTAAATTATTGCACCGGCTCAAATGGCAACGGAGACTCAACCTTATATGTCAGTTGACTCATCACTGTGGCCACGTTGCTTGGCAACGCCTGTATACGGGAGATATTAAATAGTGCGCTCGACTTAAAAAAACCCCTCACGATTTTAATTCTAAAACACATTAAAGTATTATTAATTGACGAGGTGTCCATTGTCAGAAAATAAAAGCGTTGGACGGTTCCACTCCTCTGCGTCGTCCATTATTTTCTGACAAAGGACACCTTGTCGGGCATTATCCCTTACATGTAAAAATTGTAGTATGCATCTGTATAACTGAACTCCCTAAATGAAATGATGTGCAACCAATTGGTCTTTGTTTGACACGTGACCTGCCCACCCCCTTGTGCTATGTTGGGGGTAAGTGTCTCACTTTGCTATGGGAACCCACGGTAGTTCTACCGAGGAAGCCGAAGTTAAACATACACACTCAAGTCATTAACATGGATATCACTTTAAATGTCAATAAAATATGTTGAAGCTAAAATGTGGAACCTTTTCAGGGAGGCAAAGACTATCACTAAGGACTGTGTCTTGCGTAGACAACATGGAGCAAGAAATAGGAACTTGTTGAGGAATCTTCGTTTCTGGAACAAATAGAATGTGTTGAGTTAAGACACTGAGTCACCTCTGTTAGTCGGTTTAGATACAAGAAACCTGAGAGCAGAGCATCCAGACCAGCAGCCTGTGAGCTTCTCGCTTTAGCTGAGCAAATTAATAAATGGACTTCATGTGAATTCTCTCTAATTGTCTCCATTTGGTGTTACCATTCAGGAAATGCGTATCAGATGTAGCTTAGACAAATTGTTGAAAGTACTTTAATCAACATAAGAGAGGAGCTAATTTTTATCTGGCACCAAAAATAAATAGGAAGAAACTCACAAACGTTTAAAAAGAAGCAACAGAAAACTGTACTGCAGCAAAGAGGACATGGGTCTCAACAATAAGCAGAGACATATTTAAAGCCTCCCTCCATGGTGAAATTTAATGGGTCAATGTAGTTATTTATTTTATTTTTAGTTCAGGCACATAGCTGGATAATACCAGACTAATTTCAAATATTGCTTCTGCATATTGAAGGTTTCTTTGCACACAACTAAACCAACAATCATGGTAAGTATATGGCAAGCTATTCGGATCAAGTGTTTTTATGTAAATGACAGATGCAATTTCCAACACTACACTGTACAGAAAGTGCTCTTAGAAGACAAATACTATTCAAAAATATTTGCTTTATTTAAGGGGAAAAAACTTTGCAAATATATGCTAATGAGTTTTCAAAACCTAGATTTCAAGCTAAAAATGTAAGAAGTGAATAAATTTACCAAATGAACATACTGAAACAGAAATAAACTTGTTACAGCAATTTAAATATTCAAACTGGCCTGGAGGATATGTTTAAATATTAAATGCTCATGAGGACTGTGCTTCAACATTACAAACACCACACATACAAAAACACTCAGGATGGTTTCACATATAAAAAGGTCCTGTATTAGAGGGGAAAAGGGTTGGACAGTCAGAAGAATGTGTGTGACTATAATATAAATTCCTCACGTTGTTAAAAGGACAGGAAGAGGACTTACTGCCACCCGTCCTCCACCTGTACTCCTATTGACTGAAATTTGGCCAGGGGCGGGGTCTCCTCTCTTGGAACTTCCTGAATGCAGTCCACCTTTAAAAAGGAATAAACAGAAACCCAAACCAAGAGGAAAACAATGCTTGGTTAGAACTTTGATCAGGCATATTTTATTTAATTGGAACTGGGAAACGTCTTTAGAATTCCAACTTACAAATGGATTTATTGGAACTGAAGTCACTGATTAAAGCCAGAGCCATGATACTTATTGTTGGTCTACTGTCTGCTATTCATGTGAATCGCAACCATAGTCACTCAGCAAAAATGTTATAGGCAGTTATTAGTATATATAGTTGTTGCTATAAATAGTCTGCCTTTTTCCAAATGCAAAAAAAGATGTGTTGTCACCCTCCAACGGTGATGCTTACGATGAAAGACTGTATTGACTGCTGCAGTGCCCTGTTCCTTTGTGCCACGTAAGCTACTGTGTGCACTGTATAGGGACAACTGTTTGTGTTAGGAATAGCAAAGTAGAAAGCAGCTGAAACAACAGTAAGTTTAGGTAAGTTTTGTTAGCACAATATTAACTGAAACTCCAAGTCTGCCACCACAAATATACCTGTAAGATAAATGCCGTTTTTAATCCAGCCTCTTTGGTAGAAAGAGTGAGACACATCAAAAAAACAAACAAACATGCAAATGGAAATTATCATGGATGTAAAAACTATCGAGTTTGCGATTATTTGATGTATTGTCTATTGTGACAGGCCTACTCCCACAATTAAAAAGATGGCAGCTAGGATAATTGGATCTACATACTAGGAGTGGATGATATAGAAAAAGAGCATATTGATAAAGGAATACTTACTGATCGATATTGATCATTATCGATAAATATCACAACATGTAAAATATACATTTTAAGTGCCTACCCGTTCATTTTGTTACTCTGCAAAAAAAGAATTGCTGATCCCTGATATATAAACAGAGCTCAACTGTAATGTCCTACCTGTATCCCAATAGAAGACAGTTTCCGCCTTGGTACTGGAGCAACAAAAGGTTCCTCTGCTAATAAATTTCCCTTACTGGGTCCTGATTTCAGGGATTCATTGTGGACTACTGAGTCACTTGTCTCAGTGGAGGCATTGGCGGTGCTAGGGATGATTGGCTCCCTCGGTGTAGCAACGGGAATAGGGATAATGTGCGGAGGACGAGGAATACCCCGGGCCAGACTGTTGGCACGGGTGCTATCAAGGCTGTCAGAGGAGTTGCTGTGAGCGTGACTTGACTGGCTGTTGACTTCTGACCTCCTGTCCTGCTGGTCCAAGTAGTTGTCCTGTGCTGACTCCGTGCTGCTCTGCACTGTCACCGATATGTAGGGCTTGGAGGTTGTGCGAGGAGGCACCGGTGGCGGTGCAGCCTTCTTACAGCTTGTTATGCATGTAGAGACTGCAAACAATAGCAGAAGGATTAGGATAAAAAGATTACTAAAGGATAAAGTTGTGAAGTGGCTACATCTAGGGTTTAGGACCCAAAACAAGAGCAGATGCATAACAGGAATATAATTGGGTTCTGCACAAACCGCTTAAACCACATCGGAAAATATCTTATATTTATTCCAATAAACCTTTAGCATCAGAGAGGGGCTATTTCAGAAGCAAAATGTTAGTCTGCATTATCAATAAAGAAACCAGTTTTTAATGTGTGTTGCCACTGTCCTGTTGGAACACCCAAGTTTTACTCATCTGCTGTTTATTAAAGGAGAAGCTGAAGAACTGGGAGAAAGTCCTTCCAGACTATCCCGCTTTTTTTTTTGCAATGCAACAATACCAAAAATGGCAAAATGAACTCCAAGCATGATCCTACCACCACCATGCTTGTCAGTTAAGTTGCTATGCTCTGAGGTTTATAAGCCTCACTATGAGGCTCCAAACATTTCTTGACTCGATCATAGGATAAACCTGTCAATTTAAAGGGTTCCAAATCAAGCTGTGGCAGTGACTCCGCTGATGGAAGCCTTTTATACGAGTTTACATGTCAGTAAGAAAATTAAATTACTGAGAGAAGCGGGTTTGACTCTGCAATAGCAGGTTGGAACATGCTCCCTTTTATGTTGACATTCCTCTGGTTGGTCACAGATACTTAACAAATGCTGGCTTCAGTGAAGCAGACAGAGTACAAGCAGGATGCGTATAATGAGCAAAGAACTGGACGACAAAGATGCAGCATCAGAGTACATTTCATAAGCAATGTACTGTTTGATTCTGTTACATTCGTTGTTTCTTTTTATGAGGTCATCGTACTGGTATTATTCTTCCTTCTTCCATGGTCTCGTCGCTTGGGGAAGGGGGAAAGCCCAGGTTTATGATAGCTAGATTTAGCTTGAATTCCTTTTACATGCAGATAAATTTGGCAATCTAACTGCATTATCTAAGAGTGTCTTCGCTCAATTAGGGGAAGGCCAGTTCAGTTCAAGTTCAGCTGGACTAAGGTGTATACATGCATTTCAAAAGTCCGTACTCAGTCGGACAGGCAGTAAATCGTTTTCCTTTTACCGCATGTAAATGCACTGAATGCACTGCCAAAATTCAAAGTGGAAGGGAGATTTTAAAAAGAACAGCTAAACCCAATGACTTTGCCTATGTACTGTAGTTATTTTCCAAAATTGTTTCATCATTCTTTTTTCTTAAATCATCCTGGTTGATATAAATAACAAAATAAAACAAAGAGTTTGTTTGGCAATGAACAAAACGAGAGGGACAATCCAATAAGTTTAGGGCAGATTATGTGATTAGAATAGTATGTTTGGAAATGTCAGAAAGTCTTCAGTAATTACAGACTTTAGATAACCTTTTAAACTATTACATGCATGCAAATGTTATTAGAGATGTTTCTCCTTTTCCAGCGTCTAATATTTAAACAAAATTTGCCTTTTCAGCCAAAAGGACACTGAATCAAAAGAAACAAAATCCTGTACAGAGTACAGGTCTGCTATGAACTGATGGGTGCTGCTTCAATACTGCCAATGTTTGCAGCGCAACTGTTATTGGACACCAACCACATCCTAGGTGTGCAGGATAACTATCTGAACATATAAATGTTTTAACACCATGTTGATAAGCTGCTTCTGAATTGTGTATTATGAAATTGATTTCCACATCGCTTATCCTTTCAGGGTCATGGGCTCCAGTGGTCATTGGGTGAGAGGCAGGGTACACCTTGGTTCTGTTGCTAGTCCGTTGCCGCGCAACACAGAGATCCAAAAAAATAAATTATGCATAGACATACGAACAATTTAAAGTAACCAACAGTTTTGTTTTTGGACTGTGGGAGGAAACTGGAGTACCAAGAGAAGACCCATACATGCTTACGGAAAAAAATGATGCAGAAAGATCTCAAACTACGATTCACACCCAGAAAGTAAAAACTAATTCAACAGACACAGCAGCAATCAACAAGCAATATCTTACCTTACCCATTAACAAAAGGAAATAGTTGACGAACATAACACTTTCTTTACATTTTGAAATACATCGGTGGAATTAATGCTGCGGGTTAATATATTTTGTGTAGCTGAACACATCGTCAGTTATCATTTATCTGTGCCATGGAGCACACCTAGACTTGTAGGGAATTATGATGGAAGTTGCTGATGCTTCAACCTTTTAGAGGAACAGGTTAAAATCAAAAACCTGTCAACTATGCATGGGTCGGTTACTGAGTCAAGCTTTTAATGAGATTCACCTAATGTGCTGGCTCTATTGAGCACAGAGAAGGAAAATCCAGGCCCTTTGCCACCTGTTGTTGCATACTGCCACTGAGCTGGCTGAAAGAAGGTTACTTTACTTTCACCATGCTGACAAGACAAAAAAAGAGGCTGTTTGGAAGTGCTTCTAACCACACATTTCTCTAAAGATACATGTGGCTCATCTGTTAAGCAGCTAACTGCAGGCTATCTGATCAGGCAGATAACTCCTTACTAATCATCTTGTTATTCTTGTTTTATTCCTGTACCTTTCGAAACTACTACTAAATATAGTGGGTGATTATTCTATTAATGTTTTCTAAATTTTTGTACTATCATATTTGCAATATTCTTGTGAACAGGAATAGTTGTTCTTTTCAGTCACACATTCCAGTAATTATATTTTACAGTATGTAACAAAATAACTGATCATTTTCCTGAAACACTGATCTCTTCTACCAGGCTGTAATGAATGCTGCAGGCAAGAATCTCAATAGGTCAAAGATTTTAGAAAGCTCCTGAAGTGAACACGTGAGCTGCATTGAATGCATTTCGACAAAAGGGTTGTTGTTCAATATAATCTTTAGCTCAGCTTTATTTATACAGAGTACGCAACTGCACTCATATGACCTCCAGCATGTCTGCTAGTTTGCATTAATCCTGAAAGAAGATTTTGGAAAAATAACATTTTCTCAGCATAATCAGCAGTGGCATACAGAAATTTAGAATAATATATCAAAGTGGCAAATATTTTATGTGTGACGAGAGGTCTTGCTGAAGTATGCTTTGTTGCTTTTCATTATCACCCTCCATCACTGAGATGTATTTCTCTGTCAAAATTGTTATGATCCCAGTTTAGCCTTCATACTTATGTTGGTTGGAAACAGGTAACACAAATGGACAAAAGGTGTGAGAATACACAAACATTTTCCACTGATACACCACTGTCAAACAGTTGTCGAAGCTCTAAATGATTTACAAGTGCAAATAGTAAGCTGCTTTAGTGCACTCAGTGTCACATTCCAGCAAAGCAAAGACAGTGACATCATTCCTAGACACCCGAGACAGCACCCAAACCACACCTAAGCTGGCTCATATCCAGACTGCAGGATCGTTCTCATTCTAAAACCTAAATAACTGGAAGACGGTTAACCTGACGGGTCAAAAAGGGCTTCAAATATGTCAATGAATGGCAGCACCTCAAAATTGACTTCCAGAATAAAATTGGAAAACGTTTTTTGACACATGTCAAGACTCTTATCTGGGTCACTTAAAGAGAAATTAAGTTTTTTTAGAACTGGACCTTGTATTTTTTTTTAGCAATTTTTATGTTTTTTCACTCGCCCAAGTTTAAAGCTAGTTTGACGTATTCAGCAGTATTCATATTTCCAATCTTAATCAGTGTACATCCAGAGAACAGGAGTGCTTGGGGCAGGACATATGCCGCTTGTAATAAGATTTAATCTGCCCCACACGCCTTAATTTTACTATGTTTATAATCTCCTTGGACTACATATGCCTCTGAAGTGCTTCTTGATTGTCCTCTGGGCTGATTTGGGGGCTGACGAATCTGCCGTGGCAGCATCATCGCCAGCAGATTGGTCAGCTTTTTATTATTGTTTTATTGTTAAGCCCCCCCATACCGGAAGACAATGAAGAAGCACTACCGAGGCGTTTGTAAATCCAAGGAGAATATAAACGTGGTAAAATGAAAGCATGTGGGGCAGAATAAACCGTATTACAAGCGGCATTTGTACTGCCCCGAGCACTCCTGTTCTACGGATGTACGCTGATTAAGACTGTTAATATAAATACTGCTGAATGGCTCAAACTGGCTCTAAACTTCTCAAGGTGAGTGAAAAAAAAAAACATAAAAATAGCTAAAAATAAGGCCCAGGTTAAAAAAACAACACAACTCTTTTTCCTTTAAGTCGTCACTTCTAAAAACAAACCCACAAGGTAGCAACATAAGTAAAAACTGCTCTCAGAAGTTTATCTTGCTAAAAGGAAAATGTCCAGTGAAGTGACAGAAGAGCTCATGAGAAATATAGCTATATTTAGCAGACGATACCAAGGATTCTACTTAAAATATGGATATATCGTGATAAGCAATTCCCATGCATCGAGCACTGCTCTGTTTAATGTTTGTCAACCTGTTTTCTAATAAGATTATGAAAATTGATAATTGCCTCAGATGGATGGTGTCGTTAGAGAGAAACAGTTCCATGGCATCCACTGATTCAGCGTTGTGAGAAAAAAACCCCAAGCTCAATCAGATTTTTCACGCACTTGATATTTGTTTTGGTGGAGTACTCCAATTTTTGCTGTATCCTTAAAAATAATTTGATTATTCAAGAACAGTGGAAGCTTTTTGTTTTATACTTGGACCTCATTTTTAGCAAATATTATGTCCATTTACTCACCCAGACAAGTTTATAGCCACTTGGAGTCCTTCAGGAGAATTTTATATCCAGTCACGATCAGGGGAGGAGATTTGCCATCTTTAATGCGGCGTTATCTGCCTCAAAACTCCTTCATTTAACAATGTTTTGTTCTGAATACTAAGCAATGTTCCCCAGTGAGTTTAACACGTCGGAGATGCTAAGGTATTAGCTTCTGGATTTTTTTTTTTAACCAGAAAACCCAACCGATTTCAATTTAAACTGTCGATTTCAATGACCTCACAGCCGTCTGCCATTGCAGCTGTAGTCTGCGTAGTACGGATGCAACAGTACCACTCTTCTCAAACCGACACAATACAGATACTTTGATCTGATCCACTGATACTTTTACCACACACACAAAAAAATGCAATGAATTGGAAGACAAGTTTATTTTCTTCTCTGTTTGCTACAACAAATGATGGTGAATTAGATAAAAAAAATTATTGATAAAGTGATCACAAAAATAAAATTTCAAGTGAAATTATTGTATAATTTCCACATTTTAAGTATCGGTTTATGGTATCGGTGAGCTTTAACCGATACCGATGCAGTACACAAGAGCAGTATCAGCCCCAATAATCGGTGCAACCCTACTACGTAGGTTGAGGAAAGGGAGCCTGTGGAAGCTGAACTTGGTCCAATTGGTCATTCAACTTCTGCAATTTTGAAACACACAAATGTGAACCATGTTGATGTCTGTAGTAGTAAGTTTCGTCTAACCGGCTGCCATAGAGCACAGAGCGAAGGCCCTGCTCAGTCTACAACTGGGATGGAGAACGGCAGTGACGTAATTGTAATCACGTGATAGTGACATTGTATCATAGCCTCTAAATTCCCCTGGAACAGAGCAAATAAGCACTTCCGAGATGTTTTGAACTTCGATGAGAGTCATGCTAACATTTTATAACAACACATGGTTTAATGAAGGAGTTCTTGGGCAGATAATGTCTTATTACAGGCGGTAAACTCCTGCCCTGATTGACTCCCTTAATATGGATATACACCGAACGCACCTGGATACAAACTTCTCCTTAAGGACTCCAAGTGGCTCCAATCTTTTCTCGGTGAGTAAGTGAATGTGATATTTGCTAAAAATAGTGTCCAGGTAAAAAAAATGCACTTCCCTTTTAATAAAAATAAAACATTAGAATATTTGATACTTTAATGTATAGCTAAATAAAATGCAAATTCATAGGTGTACAAAAAAATACTTCAAGTGCTTAATCGAGAAGATCATGCAATGAAGCTAAATATTAAAGGTCCTATATCATGCAAAATCAACTTTTTGAAGCTTTCAACATTGTTGTAATGCAATTTTCTTTAAAAAAGCCAGCCAGAGTGGTTTTGGCTTGATCCACGCATTTGTCATTAATCCACCTGAATCCTGCTCTCTGAGCAGCTGTACCGCCCTCTCCTGGAAAACGACTGAGTCATGACATAGTGACATATTTTACATAATGCTGTCAAACTAGGAAGTGTCGGACCTGTCTGCGCCGCCCCTGCAGATTAAACAAATACTCCCCTTTTCTCACAGGTACGAGCGGCTTCGAACTCACGCAGCATGCACAACCGTTTTTGGTAGTATTTTACTTTCTAAAATGTATTGGTGAAAATGTCCGTTTGGCTGTGAGGATAACAGGACTTTATTCAACATTCCTAAAGAACAGCCAAAGTGCCAGAAATGGCTTGCACGTTTCTAAGGAATCCTGCATTTAACCAGCTACAACCGGTTTTTATGTGACCATCGATTCACCGAAACCTTGGCCAGAACCAAAGCGGACTGTCGGAGATATTAACTCTTGCAGCTGGATCAATTTCAACAATAAAGATGCCTGATGGAGCGGCCAGAGCGGTAAGTAAACTCTAGCTACATGTTAATGCTAATGTGTGTTAGCCATTTATGAAGTTGCTTTTGTGAACTCACAGCAGCATTATGAGGTTACTTTATTGATCTGTAAACGGGTGCGAACAACACCCCCAGCTTTTATAATATACCCCTGGTTCGCAATCTCATTCTCAGAAGTGAGAACGTTATAAAAATACAAACGGGGGTCGAAAGTTCTGCTTGCTTCAGCACTCCGTCACTGGACTCAGTTGCTATGGTTTGGGCTCCATCTACACTCTTCTATCATTAAGTGGCAGGTAGCTTTAGCTGCTGAAATCAGCTTTATTGACCCGGTGTTTACACAAAAATAACCTAAAGGTCTGAGACATTTAAATTACTGAACAATTTTTTTTTAAGTATCGCTATAATGTGTTTTATAACATTACTTTTTGCCAATGCTGCTTCGCTGCAGTCAGACCGGGGCGCAAGGCTACGTCATGTAATGGGAGGCACTCACAGGGGGAGGAGGCAAGATTATAGACAAACTGAGTGTCTTAGTTCCGGGTCGAAGAATAACTCCAGGATATAAGTTATATTTCAGGACAAATTAATACTATATAAAGTTAATGGTAATATTTGATTATATATGTGCCTCTTCCGGACGTTGAAAGCTGTAAAATAGCATGATGTAGGACCTTTAAAATGTCAGAATTTTAATAATTTACCATTAACCTATAGACTTTATACTACTAAAAGCTGCCCTTGAATCTTGTTGTGTCCATTGTCCGTGTGAGCTTGATTTTGTGGCAATCCGTCTAACCAGAGACTAACAAGACCAACCACACAAGAGATCAGACCGGTTATAAAGAGGTCTGGAGTTTAAACACATGCACCCATTGTTCACACAGAGTAACAGCACTAAAGAGGCAAGAGTATAGCACAGAATGAAGCCTAAATACATCTGATGTATGATGAATTTCTGCTACAACTACTCAAAAAAAATGCACCTACAGCAAAATTTCACCTCAGACAAACAGTGAAAGTGGTTTGTTTTATTATCAGCCAGTTTTCTGTAATATATTTGCTTACTTTACAGATCCCTGCCCCTCTAAAACAGCTGCATAAGCATAAAGCTCATCTATGCATGAGCATCAGCAACATGCAACAGCCCTAATGCCAGACTCAGTGTTTCCGAAGATTCACTTTTATTGAGATGAAGAAAAAAAGTTATAAAACTGGAAATTATGTGAAACACTATGGAGCTTTAACTGGACAAATCGATACAGAAAGTGTTGTGAAAACCAACAATCGTTTCTCTTCGGAGATAAATAAAAATAAATAAAAGCCAACTGCTATTATGTGCCAAAAATGTCAGAGAGGAATTTAGAGTGGGCACTATAAACTGTTGCTTTGGTGCTGTTGGGATAGATGTTCTGTTGTTCCTTGTGATCGCTGGACCACAAACAGTTTTCCATTCATGAAAATAATTTGCTACAAGATGTTCCAGGAGGTGAAAACACTTTAGAACAACCACATTCACTCACTGCACCACAAAAACCACCTTTCAATGCTGTTCCATAGCTTTGTTGGAGCGTTATAGCCCGCATAGTAAAATCTAGCTATGTAATCAGTGTTATTGTCAGCACTTGGTTTATGTTGTCAAAAAAAAGATATACTGTTATGTAGCTTCCCAGATGACACATAGACTTGATTTATTTAATCTTATAATAAATGGTAAATGGCATGTATTTGTATTGCACTTTACTCAGTCGCCATGGACCCAAAAGCGCTTTACACTACATTCAGTCCTTCACCCATTCATGCACACCTTCACACACTGGTGATAGCAAGCTACATTGTAGCCACAGCTGCCCTGAGGCGTACTGAAAGAGGTGAGGCGGCTGGACACTGACTCCACCGGGCCCTATGGCCACCACCAGACGATGGGTCTTTCCAAAGGACACAATGACCGAGGGTCTTGAACTGGCAACCCTTTGATTAAAAGATGAACTCTCAACCCCTGAGCCACGGTCGCCTTTTATAAGAGTCAAATAAGTTTAAGATTATCCCATCTAGAATTGATTAAAAGCTTTGGGAGTAGCACACTCTTCTGTTTTGGTTGATCAATTTATTGACTACGCGCTGATAAAGTCAGTCTTCTATTTTAGCTTATTTTATAAATATTCGCAAACTATAACTTTTATCTGGTCAAGTGAATGCATCATACCTGAGCTGTAACAGAGTGCACAAACAATCTTCAGTGCTGAAGTTGGCACATAGGGAAGAAAACTTAAAGCGGTCAGAAGCATCTAAAAAGGCATTTGCGTATTCAACAGAGCATTCAGGCTACCTTCTAAGTTAACGGGGATGGTGGTGTCAGCAGATAACAGGAAGGCTAAAAACCCAACAGCACAGTTTCTCTTAATTTCTTTTTTTGTGTAATTTTAGGATCTGCTTGTCGTGGAACATGTGCTGGCATGCTTTTAGAAATCTCAAAAACAAAGACAAGGGTCTTGTTCTAAAGGGGTTGTACCACTGTGAACAATGCATACTGCTGTAATATTGCTAATAACTGATATTAAATGCTACTTTTGGCTGCATGGTAGCACAGTGGGTAGCTCTGTTGCCTTGCTGCAGGAATTTAAATCCCTGAAGAACCTGACAACACTGCAACCTGGTCCTGTTTTTGAAAAAAAAAAAACAACAAAAACAAGAAGGATTTTGTGAATACAGTTACATTTTTAATTTATCAGGGGAACTGAAAGATATCTATATTTGGAATGTTGTTACTTATGGTGTTGGAAGATAAATCAGAATCGGCAAGTCAGAACTTCACAAAATTGGAGATAGAAATCAGCCAAAAAATATCTGATTAATCTTTAGTATATGTCCAGTGTGCCTATTAGGGAGATTTTATCAACCAGAAAAAGTTTTCTTTTTTTAGCCATCATTCACCAAAATAGGTATTCCAAGTATAAGGAAAATTATGTTCAGCACCAGAAGTAGACTACAGAACTGCGTGTTTAGTTTTGATACAAGACTCCTTAGAGATAGGAATCCAAGAGATGCAACACAGAAGCCACCAACATGCGGGTCAATAGTAGGGCAGACAGGAAATAATGTTTTTGGAGATGTTTCTACCTAAAAACAACAAAGGAAAGGCAGCTTTGATACCGACAGAAGATGCATGTCTATTTATACCACTTAAATATCCCAGCCAGTGATGAGATGACTTGAAGCATGCAGCAACCCAACATGAGCGGTGAAAGCTTTTACAAAACAATCATACATCCAGCTTTCAGTGATGAATGGTTACTCAAGGTTAAATATAGAAAAATAATCTGGAATATCGTTAGTGGAGAAAAAAAAACCCGAATGTTAATAGAAGTGCTAAAACAGTACGACTGAATGGGCTACTTACCTTCCCGTATAAAAGAGATAAACGTCGTTTATAATTATTAAAACAGAACGACAATAAAAAAAATAGTTGCTTGTAGCTCAGTCATTCATTTAGCTTGTCAATCCAGCTAAGAAGTAGCAGGGACGAAGCAGGTTTGACTGTTTTTGTTTGAGGAGTCTCTCCCAACTCCAGGGGAGGAGGCTCCGTGTGGTGCGTTCAGGGACGCCTCTGACATTAAAACTTCATGTTAAGCAGATTCTGGGATTTTGCCACACTGGAAAGCTTTCTAAAATAATTAATTCAAGCATGTCATTTTAAGACATTTTTTTGTCTTTCTGGGAAACAATTGTAATTAGTCTTACTTCAAAATCCAGATCTTTTTGGAACAAATTTAACTTAAACTAGACTGGATTCTATATATGAATTGGACCTGTTTATAAAGTGCCTTGACATAATTATCGTTGTAATTTGACACAGAATTTATAATCTAAATAAAACTTGATTAATGTGTAAGCTACTTATGAAATATATTTAGCAACTTATTGTGTAATGTAATTTTTTATCATTTGCAGCAATGCAAACATTTAAAAATCATATACACACTATCTTAAATTACTACAGCTAAATTATTTATAAGCCATTAACTAAATATTGCTCAGTAATAAAAATCTACCGAAAATGTATGTCAAAAAATAACTAAACTGTCCTAAAATAACAGGAGTGAGCAAAAATAAATAGAATTATAAAGAAAATCTAAAATAACGAAAAAACAAACAAACACACAACAAAACAAAAAACTATTTACTACCAGCCAGAGATCATCTGAATGCAACATCAGAACTGAACATATCCACTTCCCCATTTCCCATGAAGGCAGTGCATGCTTTCCTTAGAAAAACTACGGTAAAAGAGCGCCACATGGTGGACGATTGATGGTATGAAATGCTTAAATCGTCGCAAAACAACTGTTATTGTCATTCTGTACTGAAGAACCATGAAAAAAAAAACCAAATCCCCCAACATATTTCCCTGATGGCTGACATCTCTCACATTAATTATCATTCTATATCTGTGATTTTTAACCGTAAAATTGAAACAAATATTGCATATTTTGGAACCACCCTTTTTTGCCATTGTCGTTAAACCCAGAGAATTCAAGTCATAGAGTACAAATTTGATTTGATGCATTTTGTTATTGATATCAAAAAGTTCAGGGTATCACTTCCAAAATGATCTTTTAAGGTAGAGGTTTTCAAACTGTGGTACATGTTTCACTGATGGTACATGGGTGGCCTTTAATTGTATGTTTTGTGTCAGCATTAGATAAGATAAATATTAATCTTATTAACAACCAACCATGTGAAATTTTAAGCTCATCGATCTCTGTATTAGTCAGGTGCTACTAAAAATAAAAGTGCAGTTGTTTCTAGAGTTCTCTATTCAAAGTGAAATAGGTAACAATGAACAAAGAACTGACTTTTCATTTACTATTATACAATGAAATTCCCCATATTTCAATTAAAAGATGGAAATCCAACTAGGTTGTGCTCAGGACAATCAGAAATGCAGTGAACTTCTTATCTTTTTAAGCATGCAAGAAACACTATAGCGTGTGGGTAAAAGGTTAAGTATCAAGTTAGAAAAAATATACAAACCATTAGAAATTCAATTAAACTTATTTTAAACACATGGTGGCCATATTGGCTTTTGTTTTGTGAGACACCTGAAACTTTCCTGTGTGGAGTTTCAATTTCAGGGATTTTCTGTATATTTTTCCAACAAGGAACTTCTGTAGCCAAGGTGTGAACTTTTGACTTCTAAATTACATGGAAACTAAATGCAAAACCACAAGGCATCCTACAACAAACTACAAAAGGTTCAAGTCCTGTTTTTAAATGTCTGTCAACAAAACAGTATTTGAAAACCTGTGTATTCCTTGTAGTGGAACCAATTATTTAAGCTAACATCCAATAAGCAATATTTTTGTATAATTTTTAAGGCTTTGAGACTTAAACTGATGGGGTCTTTTCCAGGGAAGAGTTTTTGAGTTGTTACCTGTGTGTGCGGGTAGGATGCGTGGTCTGTCTGTCCCAAAACGCTGAAGAAAAATTGCAAGTTGTTTCTCCTTTGGAGCTTTGTCCAAGCCAGTGGCTATCAGGTAAGAGGTAAACTGTTCTTTCCATGTCTTCCATTGTGCAGAAAGGTCTTCTAGTGTGAGCAAAAAAGGCTGCGTTTAAACTAAATAAGCTAATTTGGGAAAAGTTGGATGATAAGTCTCACCAAGGATTTAGGGATGTAAAGTTAAATACAAAGGGTTGCAGGGACTTGGACCAGGTAAATGTATATCAAAGGAAAGGGATAACGATATAAATGATAAAAACAATGCAAAAAATGGTATCTTAAAAGTTTTCATCGTATTTGAGTAGATCAAAGCCTCTGTTTTCCATTATTTTGTGTTTTAAAAAAAATGACTCACCAGTACTGGTGCCATATGTGCGAACTGAGGAGTCAGTAGGAGGGGGAGAGCAGCCTGAGTCCATGGAAGCGGTGTCATCATCTTGGGAACAGCCAGCCTGTATAGCTCTCAGGTAGCTGTGGCTTCGAGATCGGAAGCATGTTGGCATTGGCATGTCTGGAGGCTCCGAGATGACCTGAGAATGTGAATCTCTGAAGGTGGAGTCTGAGCTTCTGTCTTCATAATGATTACTTTTTTCCAGGTCTCGCAGCTGGAAAAAGACAATACATTGGCATAAGACTATTTTACTCCAAAAATATGTTTTTTCCTTATTTTGCTCCCATCAGGAGACACCGGATTTAAAAAAAATGCATGTTAAAATTAAACCAATGTTGGTCCATTTTTAGCATTCAATGTGCAATACAGTAGCTGCAAACCTGTCCGTATTTGGAAAGGCTTGTCTGAAATTTCTGCAAGCCAGCTCTACAGATGTCTCTTCACTGACAGTAATTAGAAAAAATAATGGCATTTTGATGACTCACTGGCTGTAAATGGAAGAATAGGTGGCGTAAATATGGGGGAGTCAGCACTAGAGAGATAAAAATGAAGCTGAAAATGTAGCGGTTATGCCCACTCCTATCAATGCAAACCAGCAAAAGGTTTTCAGCAGTCATTATTTTTTTTCCTCATGTAAATGTGTGTTTTAAAAGAAATAAAATGAGACAACCTGACAGATAGAGCTTGGTTTAGGACCATTGCAGCATATGCACATTTACTGAAAACACTCCTACAAGTCCTGTAATGCATGCAACTTGTAGGAAACTGGAAGCAAAAATTAGATCATTGGAAAAAGAGTGGCGATCTTTATCTCAGTGACCTTCTCACTGACAAACTAATGGCTTCTCTGTTAGTGGACAAATTAATCCTATAACTCTCACTGTCCCCTCATTTGTCTTTTGGGGTAATAATATTAATACAAGACAGCTGGAAATGCTCAATGGAATCTCATTATATCACACTCATTTAAACGGAAAGAGTGAAAATGGAAACAAAAGACGAGCTATAAGTAGAAATAACACTGCTTTGAAATTAATTGAATGCTCACGCTAAGTAGAGTTTTTTTATGATACATGAACACAAAGTGTTGCATGTTGGTGAAAAGTGAAAAAAAAGGACACAGATATGTTTTCCACTTTGTTGCAAATCTGAAAAGTATGCATATGTATTATATCCTGAAAATGGACCCTGAACAAAACCAGGTATAAAATTAGTATAGTCTACCTGTGTGTAATTTAACTTCAGAATATATACAGCTATACTCTGAAGGCCTCGTCAAACAAACAAGACAGAAAGAGAACCATGGTTACTCTGGAGGAACTGCAGAGATCCATAGCTCATGTGAGACAGTCTGCAGGATATCTTTAGAGTTGTTCCTGAATTTGTTTCTACATAACTTATTACATAATGTTCATATTGCACATTCTTATTGATATTTTTATAAAAGCGTTCCAAATTTTGTAGAACAGTGGTTTTGAATTTTGTGGAGGTTTTTGTGTCAAAATGTGAAAATGTTAACGACTGTGAGTTCTGTATTTGGGGACTGCATTGTACAAAAGAGATATAAGATAAAAATATAAAATTCTTCTGTTAACAGAAGGTTATTTCTGTAAACTCAAACAATTTACTTTGCTGTTTCTGATTTAAAAAAAGAAATCACTAACCTGTCCCATGCAGCTACGTCTACCCAAAGTGCTGCATGCCTGGCTGAAATTGTCTTCATCCCATGGAGCCAAAGCTGCTGGCCCTCCAATACAGTCCAGATTATCTAGGCTCCGATTACTCGAGAGCTCTCTGAGAGATGGAAGACAGCTAGAAAAAGGGAGTGAGATCAGATAGAAAATAGAAAAAAAAGTGTTAGAAATATGAAGAGCAGGAAATAAAACAAACAGACATTGACAGAAATAAGATGTTTTCAGATCATGATCTGAGAAGCAGAAGGGAAATATCAGCTGAGGCCTGAAATGACTGATCAGCAAACCAGGAATTGAAAAAGAGATAAAAAATGGAAATGCCTTTTATTCAAGAAACCCATTTCATTTTCACCTTGATTTATGTGTAGTCAAAAATCTTAAAATATTCTCTATTTCAATTTCATTAGACTTAGGTCACTAATTACATAATTTGAGCATGCTGTGTCAGCAGTGTCAGACAAATAATGTACACAGACCAACAAGACGAAAGTAATCAAAAACTTAAGTTCTGTACTTATTTTTTTACATTTTACTAATGATGCAGCTGTGAAGCTCAATGGCATGATGTAAGAAGACAAAATAAGCTAATTGCTATTTTTAAGACACAAATGAGATGACTTTTAATTCAAAAACAGATGGTAGCAACAAGCTAACAATAAGTTAGCAGTTGTTTGAAGCAGGAGATGATTTTTGCATTTGGAGTTTTAACTCTAAAGGCTTTTCGAGGGGGGCAGCGCTAACTCACTGATTACAAATCAACCAATCTTAAGTGTTTTGCACTGCACCCCTGGAGAGAAGCTTACAGGCCTAGAACTGACCTGCTCATTGACCTGCCCAGCTGGTGCAGAGAGGACACACTGTGGAGTGGAGACCACAGGGCATCCAGCTCCCCCTGCAACAATGTGAAATCCAAGGTTTTGCTGCTAACACCATTCAGGTAGGTGCAGAACGAAAGAGAGTAGGATTGGATGATCAGAGATGGGTTGTGGTATCAGTATTAGTCATTCAAGGAATGCACTATGTAAGTTTGTGATTTAAATGATGAGTTTACTCTATCTAAAGAAACACTGTATGGCCCTTTTCCACTAGGGCCAGTATGCTGAGGTATGGTATGGGTCAGTATGCCCTGGAAAGGGTAGGTTGTGTTACCATTACCATCTCAAAAGAACTGTAGTGGGCGAGGACGTGGGCGGGATTAGTTTAACAAAAGCTCCAGCAAAAAGCACCTCTCTTCTGTTGTTGAAGATTTAATTTTTGGAAAACAGAGATATTTTTAAAAACCAATGTTAGACCATAGATCAGAGTGATGTCAATCTATCTTGTTTTACAAGGATACTTTGCAGCTTGTTTTTAGTTGGACATTAAATTCAAGTCAGCCCCAGGACAGGGTGATTGCAATAAAAGCAGGTTTTTTAAATTATTTTTATCACTAGCAATTTCTACTTACCAAAAAAAAAAAAAAAAGATAGGAAACAATTAATTAAAATCTGAAATCGGATTTAGTATGAAAATAATCTGAAGCTTAATCTTTAAGACATATCGCCCAGCCCTACCTCCTATTGTTTCTGTAAATATTCACCTTCTTTTCGGAACCTTTAAGCCTGTAAAATAAGAGGAGTTTGGCCCTTGTTTAAAAATGTTGGTCAGGGGAATCATATTTTGACACAAAAATGCTTTGAAGAAATACTGCCTTGAAAAATCTCAAATTAAAAGTAGCCTACTGTTCTGCCATTAAAATTGTGTTTTTGGTTTCATTTACTGAAATACAAAACGTAATACATCCACCACAGCATGTTTTCCTTGCAGATTTTACAACATCTCAGTAAAAATATAATGATCTGAGATACATGCTGAACAATGCATTGAAGATTGAGAAGACCTTGTGCATTTTGGGGGAGCAAATTAATCAACAGAATTATTTTTCCTCCTATCTTCATTAATTTATTGACCGTCCACACCGTTCAGAACTAAACATACACAACTGACCTGGCTACTGTCTTGATGTCAGAACTTGGTTTAAAATATATATATATATATAAATATAATTTTTAATCTAAATTTTTTTTTTTTCTGAAATCAGGAAGAATGTCTGTGAACCTGAACCTACTGTGAAAAAGACTTTAAGCACTGCCAGTACATGAACCTAGACTTACTGAACAGGACTCACCAATCCTAACCACTCAGCCGACATGACTACACAGTGAAGAACTTGGATTCAATAGTATATGTACTGACAAGATCCCCACGTTTTAAAAACCTATTTAATTCGCGACTCATGCTGATTTTTTTTTAATCTTAGGCTGCTTGCAGTTAACTGCAGTGTGTTGCTTATTTGAAATTTCAAACCATAGCTTACTCTGAGACAAACAAACAACTCCAGACCAATCTACCGCTGCGAGGCAGGAGTGAGAGGGATATCATATTACTGGACCAATCAGTCCATAGGTGGGTGTGTTGGCTCACTTTGGAACACGTCGAACCAAGGCAGAGGTAGTTCAAAAAAAGAGGTCGGTTCGGAACGGATGCAGGTAATGGAAACATGCCACAGGCGTTCAAAAGCGCCCCGTTTCGTTCCGTACCGGCCCCAGTGGAAAAGGGGCATTAGTTACTTTAAGTATGACAGCTTATTTTTTATTTTACTTACACTTTATGCACTTTTTGACAATTAATGCCAGTAAGTCTTTGATGAAAATCTTAGAACTGTAAAACATATCAGCCTACCCTTGAAAGTTGAGATGACATAGTATGATTTTACTGCTCATTGATAAATCAATGCAACAGAAATATGTATATAAATGTTCAAAAAGCACTTTATTGCCAAAAGTATTTGCTCATGTGCCTTGTGTGATATCCCATTCTTAACTCTTCAACTTTGGGCAGACATTCCAAAAGGCGTAGGAGTGTGTTCATGGGAATGCAATTTTTGACCAACCTTCTGAAAGTGTATTCATGAGGTCAGGCACTGATGTTGGACAAGAAGGCATTGCTTCCGTTTTTTTTTTTTTCCAGTCTAATTTATCTCAGAAGTGTCATGCAAAGTTTAGATCAGGACTCTGTGCAGACCATCCACATTTACCTCCAAAAAATTTACTTATCCATGTTTTCATGTACCTTTGCTATCGCACTTGTCTGCAGTCATGCTGGAACAGGGAGGGGCCATCTCTAAACTATTCCCACAAAAGCATTTAGACTTCCTTTCACCACTGGCACTAATTCCAACTCTTGCGCCATAATCCGTTCTTCAGCCAACTTTACACTTAACAAAAAACACTCGGCAAGTGCTGTTTTCCTGCCTCATGGCAAACCCAGGCTTGGAATTTAATTGGAAGAGAGGGAGCCATTATTTGTCACTCCAGATAACAGAGAATGTCTACACTGCTCTGAAGTCCAGTGGGGGCCAGCTGCATTCAACACTTTGTTCTTGGTGTTGTAATGCAGATGTTTTGTCATGGAAAATTATACCATGAAGCCCTCTATGCATTGTTCTTGAGCTAACCTGAATATCATTTGGAGTTTGAAGGACTGTAGCAAATTCCTGAGCCAAAAGTTCACAACCTCTGTAGAATATGAATCCCAGCACCAACTAACCCTGCTCCATAATTTTATGTTCCATACCCATTCATGGCTGAATTGCTGTCATTCGAAATCACTTCCACTTTGTCATAATACCTCTAAAAGCTTACACTGGCATATATATCATACTGAGAAAATTACATAGTGACATCCAATCATGTTAAAACACTGGTATTCACTAAAGCCCAGAGAGCAACCAATTCTTTCACAAATGTTTGGAAAAGCAGGGTGCATGGCTGGGTGCTACATTTCTTACACCTGTGGCCTTAAAAGCAATCAGAATGTAATAATTTGGATGTGTGAGCGAATACTTGTGGCAATACAGTCTGTCCCAAATATAAGAATCTCCCATCAAAGTAAAAAGCTAGGATTTAAATGCAAAACTAATGTGGTTTATACTAGGTTCATGCAATCTCCCACAAATTGACCAGATGATCATGTTAAGTTTGATGCTTTGTGTGCTTCAGCAAGCAGAGGTTTGCTAGTAACTAGCATGTAGACATGAAGATAACTCAGCTTGTAATGTATAAATAATCTCTATTTGGGCTCTCTATATTCATGTGCTTGTAATTTTAATGGATGGATAGGGAATAACGGTTTTCTTCCAATGATTCCGGCAAATGTCTGCACTATTTATTTTCCTTTTGATTGCTACTAAGTTTTAGCCAATTAGTTTTTTAAAACAGTGCACTTTTAGGACAAGTTAGTGTTTTCTAAGAAAATATTTTCTTATTTCTGTTGGGTTCAAACAGTCAATTATGATTTTTTATTTTACGAATATCTGAAGAAAACATACAGCGTAGACCAAAACAAACAAAACATGATTTGCCTGTTTTATGCTTGTCAGGACTACAGTATGTATCTGTCTGTTTGCAGTCTTACTTGCGTGAGGGTAGCTGGTCACTTAGAGACTGCTGGGTGGCCCTGAGGTAGCTCTGACGGCGAGCAGCACTTTTGGGCGAGGGTTTAGGGCTTCCCTCAGAGTCATCACTGTCCTCCATATCTCCCATGGCCTTTACGTAGCTACCACTGCGCATCCGCCGACATGGGATCTCATTGAAGCCCGGATTGCGACCTAATGAGCTGCTCCAATCCCCCTACAGGAATAATTAAAGGGATAAAACACACAGTTATGAGTTAGCTTTTCGAATTATGCTTTTCACATATCAATTTTTGTGACATTATACATACAGTAAAGTCTTTAAAAAGGCTGTATCAGAATATACTAAAAACGTTTTTGCATCCTAAAACCTTTTCTGATTTTTTCACAATTGTCATTGTATCTTAATAGGACTTTTTGATGATAGAATAAAAACATCTGTTTTCTAAAAAAGGTTTGATAGTTATGTTGTTCATATGATTAAAGTCCCTCTAAGTATGAGGCTTTATGTTTAGAGCTATTGTTCTGCTGGAAAGTGAGCCTCTGCCTCAGGTCTCTGGTCAAAACTTTTTTGGCTGTGTATCTCTGCAGCTCCTCCAGAGTTACTGTGTACCTCTTTGTCTGCTGATTAATGCTCTCCTTGTCTGGCCTGTCATTTAAGTAGCCCCCCACTATGTCCCGGTAGGTTTTCAATTGGTCCAAACTCTTTCTATTTATAGTGTAGAGCTAAATAGTGCTCTATTTGTTTTAGGCTTGGTATATTGTTTTATTATCTGACACTGTTTTAAATCTCTCCCCAAGCTTCTCCCTGACCAGTCTGTTGAGTCATTTTAGACTTCATTAAGCTATTTGTTTACTAATGTTCTCTAAGAAACCTCTGAGGACTGTCAGAGAACAAATGCATTTATTCTGAGATTAAATTACACCTAGCTAGAGTAGGGTGGGCTATTAATGTCAAAGGACCTGAATATAAATGCATGCCACACCTCAGATTTCACTTTACAGTTATAACGTTCTTTGTGCTAACCTATAACATAAAATCCCTAAAAAAAACCAAAAATCCAGGAGTTTAAAGACCTTTACATGTTGCTGTATACTCACCCTGCGTCCAACTTGCAGATAGTTACAAGTTAGCTCCTGTTGGCAGGACTTGGACTTGAGCATTGACCTGTCCAGAGTAGTTGAGCCCTTCTGAAGAACCTGTCTTGGTTGGCCCATGGTCAGTGTGGACCAAGACCCTCCTTTCACATACTCTGTATCATTTATCAGCATTCCTACTGGTCCACTAATTCCCCCACCTCCTATATCACCTGGACCAGGAAGTGCTGGATACTTCATGTCATTGCTGCTTTTAGAAGAACTGATTGTGTTGTAACCACTGTGGATGTATTTACTCTGACCACCATGGCTTTCATGGCCACTCGGACGCCCCATGGTCATCATGGTCATAGTATTGTGGTAGCTGCTCAAATCACTACTGTCCAAATCATCTGAGCTCCAGTACCCTGACATGTTGGATCTCGGCCGTCTCTTAGATGTTGCCTCTGACTTTGTAACACGATCCTTACTTTTGGATCTCCGATTATGCTTCCCTCCATCCTCAGTGCCAGAAGAAGTGCCTCCACCGCTGCCAGTAGATCTTCCATTTACATTTCCCTTGTTGTGACTCTCCAGTGACTGAGACTTTGCAAAGAGTTTCTGCACCGAGTGCAGCATGTAACGAATGCGGCCAGGACTGTCTGTCCGCTGCTTGGCAGCAATAGCAGCAGATGTTCGATGAAACTGCAAAGTGCTGAATCCGTCACGACCTCCTGGTAGCTGCTTCTCAAAATCCAGCAGACTAGGTGGCGTTTGATTCTTAGTCATATGGTGTGATATAGTTGCGGAGCCACTTGTAATCATAGGTGTTCTTCCACTCAGCCCTGACATGGCCATACCTGATGTCATGCCCATTGACAGAGATGTCCCCATGGTGCCTGTGCCTATCCCTCCAATACTGTCCCCAGGAGGAGAGAAATCAGACTGGTCGTAGGAATTATAGTGAATACTGGGAAAGGTGCTACTATTGGAAAGCTGATTGTTGAGGGGCAGCATGCAGTCTGCTGGAAGGGAGCCTGGATTGGCGGAAGGATAGAGGTGGGGGTCCATGGTGCCATAGTGGTCCATTGTGGGGCTAAGCAGGTAAGGGCTCCGTGGCAGTGTGCTGGTCTTCTGATGGTAGAGAGCCTCTGGATGATTAAGAGAGGGATCACAAGAATCAGATAGATGTCTGTTACGGTTGGCCCCCAACCCCTTCATGATGGCAAGGAGGCCTCCGCTCTCTAGAAGACCTCCAAACCAAATGAAGAGAAGAGACGTTCACTGTGGTTCCTGGAACAGAGAGATAAACAGTGTAGAAGAGTCCGTTATATACATATGCACAAAAATATCATCATGCATGCATGTAAGATCAAACACACAAACTTGTCCACTTACCACATAAACCAGACTAGACACAACATATACAGGCAAATCAGCAAGTTTTCACTGTCTCCCACTGAAAAACCTTGTGCTAATATGCTGTAAATATATGAAAAAAACATGTGGAACAAGGACTGGCTGTAAGCAGTGGGTCACTGAATATATTACTGCTAAGAGAACAATTGCTGACAGACACTCCTCCGTATTTATGCAGGCTGTGGCAGCAGCCAAAGAACAAATGGCTTATTTTCTCGGGCTAATCACATTCAGAAATACAAGAGAATCATTAAAGGAACATTTACTGTTTCGTAATATTTCCATTTCTATAAGCATGTTTGATGACAACTGTGACAGTTATGTGGGCTCACATATTAGATAGGCAAACATAATAGTAGAGATTTGATAAGGTTTTTAAATTATTCATAGTCAGTTTACAACATGTATGTTATCCAGGTCACTGCTCCTTATTTATTTTTCTCCTCCCATATACCATAGTGACCAATTTTCAGTGGTATCTTTGCATAGTGAGCCAAGTATAATGAGCCTACAGAATGGTGAAACCAGTAAAGAGGATTTGAACAGTGGGATGGTAGGTAAATCTCCCAGACTTCCTGGTCAAGATGTGCCAGGGTGCTGCCTGATGTAGCAGCAAGGACAGGGCTGCCTGTCATGTACCGTGACACATGGTGGTCAAGGGTTGTTGTTTTATAGTAGAGGGGAAGTGGTAACTGAATTAATTACTCTGAACTGCTGTCTTGTTAGGTCAAAGTTCCTTATATGGTTTACATGGCTTAGCATCTAGGGTGGTATGGCCTGGAGGGTGGAGAGAAAAAGCTTTTTGTGGGAAAACCTTTCAACACATCGTGAGAGGCAAATTATGTTTTTCAGGTGGGGGGCCAGCTTTTCATTGGGTTTTTAATTAAAAAGGACTATTTCTATGGTTCATAAGGTATCTGGAAGCTGTTCAAAATCAAAAATACTTAGGGCCTGATTTTATGTATGTGCTTGTTAAAACTGGCGCAAACTACACAGCATCACAAAAAAAGGCTGTAGCTGATTTACTAACATGGTGCAGAGAGCATTGTGCAACGGAGCAAGACATACTCAATCCATCTACCACTTTCCCCCAAGCTGAATATGAAATATGGTCGTTTCTGTCAGAAGACGCAAAATTTTGGGAGGAGAACAGGCAAAGAAATAGGCGTTTCAGGCGCAGTGTGATTTACTGAACATCAAGCTGTTTGCGCCGGCTATTTTAGCTTGCATTTTTACCACTTCTGAAAGGCATATCTTAACTTAGCACCACCATATTTAACAAGTTTATTTTTGACAAACGAAAATTGTCGTTCAAACACAATATAACCTAATAGTAATTAACACTGTATGGCCATAAACTTGGCATGTAGATTATTTCCCTTTTTGCCTTTCCTTTTTTTAAATTACCTTCAAGTGTTGAAAAATAGCACTGCAATACATCATACAGTCTAGACTGGATAAAATATTTAAATTATTAGAGCCCCTGCAGATTTTCATCAAACCTAAAGAAAACAAAACAAATCGTTAAACACTAACTCTCATATTCAGCATGATAAGTCAATCCAAATAAACTCAGCAGGTGTTGTCAACCTCAATTTGCTGAAAATTATCAAGCAGTGGCTTGCTTGCTGTGGGAGAAACTAGATATTAATGCCATTTCCCTGATATAACTACTGCAAATATGCCAGTGAAAAAAAACAAAAACTGTTAACAGTTGAAACCAGATATGTACATGCTATGTCGAAAACGACAAATAGCCTTTTTTTCCACATGGTTTGACTATATGTTTCCTGTTTTAGCTTAGTTAGAACACCCTAAAATATTTACATCAGAATAATAAGAGAAACAATATTTTCTTTGCTTTTGTTTCAGTAGATCCCAGTATGTCTCCAAAGATTAAGGTATCTGTACCTGAACAAACTACAAACAGTTTTCTAGCTCTATGTACTTCAAGAGTAATGGCACATCAGAACAAAAAATGGTTAGTTACCTTCAATTAATGACACTCTCATACCAGCTTTAGATATTGATATAAGATCATCAATACAATATTTAAAAAAAGAATTGTTATGAGATTGTCTTGAACAGCATGATGGGTGGACAATATTCCTTGTAATAAACCAGACTCGCTGATTTTTCACCTATTCTTTTTATTTCTCATGAAGTTGGACACGGAAGCAATGTGTTAGTCTTTGACAAGTGGGTGTTCAGTTGTTCAAAATACAATGAATTAACCTATCAGACCTATCCTAAAGTTATGATGTCACCATCTGGGCTTTCTTAAATTGTTTATCGGGATAGGTTTATGAATTTTAATCATACAGCAGTTTTTGGAGTATTTTTTTTTTGAGTATTTGGACACACAATGCCTGGAAAAGACGTTTTGTCCCTCCAAATCAGAAATTATTTTCCAATAAATTTTTTTCTTTTAAAATATGAGCCTAAGTAGCTGTTATTACACTGTTACACACAACATTCTTTAACTTTATATACACTCAGACTAAGTCAAATGAAAAATAAAGTCTAAAAGCATGTGTTATTTTTTTGTAAATTTTTTGGGGGTAAATGATAATGCAACAAATATTCTGAGTAACAATAAACGTTGAACACTCAAAATTGCACTTAAGTCACAAACATATATTAGGTATCCAAACATCAGAGAAGCTAATAAAACATTTAAAGCCACTATACATGTTGAAAAAAGTGCATTCAGTCAGCTAGTACACCCATCTTCCAGTTTAAGTAGTGTGCTTGCAGAAATAAAATCTAATGTAATTCTGTCTTTCATGTCTCCATTATTAGCATGCCTCAGGCACAGACTCATTTACTGTCATTAGCGCAGCCTTTCTGAATGCCCTCTCCACTGATAGGGTCAAATCCTCTAAATCCTTTTACACAACATTAACTAACTGCCTTGTATCCCATCATGACACGCCACTCAGCTAAGCTTGGCACGGTCTCCTCAATGTGTCAGCAACTCCAATTTTAAATGACAGTGATAGCTTTGGTGAAGAGTGACTTGTCAAACTAGCAGAGCTGACCGCCACTTAGAAGATGCTTATGTCATTCTGTATTTTTTGTTGTCGCTGTATATTACATGCAAAACGAAAAAGCAGGAGATGTTTAAAGAGATTAAGAAATCCTTTTAACAGCATTCAACGTTAAATACATGGAATAGTTGATTTCCTTAATATTCTATATTGGTTAACTCTAAAACACTAGCATTTGTTGGAAGGCAATATTATGCCAATTAGGTGGGAGTGCCAATTTAAAGTTTCTTAGAGTTACTTTAATTGGATATTCTCTAGCACCAGACTGTGATCCTAAAGCCACTCATTGTTCTTATATATCGAGTGCAACCAGGGGAAAAAGCTTTGAGGGCATCTTAATTAAGAATGAACTATTATGCTGGGTTTTTTTTCTGAAAATTATCATTGGAAGAGTAATTAACCAATTAAATAACCCACAAAATAAAAAACACACACACTTTACCTGCAGAAATTCTTCTGTTCCTTCATACAGTTTGTGATTTATCCCTGATATGCATTGTGATAATATCATAACCATTGCATTTTGTATGGTGTTATGTACATGGTATTATTAAAGTTTGGTACATGGCATTATTCCATCTACCTTATGCGTTAGGAATCAGACCTACTTAATTAAAAAAATGCACACAAAAAGAAAGCTGCTAAGTTTGTTATGTTTTCTTATGTTTTGCTGCCTTTCAATAAAGATGAAGGATGGTGGTGCCTTGAGTCATATCAGGAAATTTCAAAATACCAGGAAATAGCAGTATCTTCTTTTTCCAGAACATATAACATTTTGTACCCATACACTTTTTTCCCCACAAATAAATACTGTTTACATCACAGCTGTAATTTGTACAGCTTACTCACTTGACGTAACATTTCTGCTTCAATGATTGTGCATCTATTTTTCTGTTTATATTTTTCCATGACTTTTACATTTACTTTTTAATTCACAGCAACACATGCACATTCTGTAAATATATATTCTTTTATTTACCTTACTCAGTTGTACATTTTAATTTGAGTAGCCTATACCACATTATTTTTAAAAACTTGGTTTTGTAATTTTGTCCTTAATGTTGAACTTTATTCTTAATTTTGTTTTGCTGCTGTTACAGGTGAATTCTCCCTAGTGGAACAATAAAATTAATGTTCTAAATCAGTATTAAAACTTTGAATAAAATCTATTTGAGATGGTTATTTGACCCGTAGTGGAGCACGTGTGGATTTTATCTCCTTACCTTGTGCACTGAGGAGCAGCCATCTGCTCCTCCACTGAGAAAAGGAGATTTTGGCATGAAGTCCAATTCATGACCTTACCTCTTTATCAGAGATGCAGGCAGTTTACACAAATATCCAAAAGAGGGCGACATACTCAAGACTAGCTGATCTGTCCGTTTACTCTAAAATGTTGATATATTTCTGGCAATTTACTTGTTCAACTACAAACTCAAAAACTAATTTTATGAAGAAGCGAGAGTAATACATTTGAGATATTATGAAATGTTCTTTACGGATTCTAGAGATCTTTGGTTGATAATTAAAGGCAAATATTCCCTAGCCAAAATGTGGAAACGTCTTTTTATTTTTATTTTGGATAATTAGAGTGCCGGGAAATTTCTCTTCGTATCTTGTACTCAGAAAATAGGTATAACTAGGAAATCAATGTAAAGCTGGTTCATGTTATATAAATCTCGAATACGTCTTAAAGAAAGAACATCAACCTAAACAAAAGCTAAACAATGATGTATTCAGGGTTTTAGTCACATAGCTGATATTTTACAAGACACTTTTTTAAACAGTTTTGTCATCATTCATAAACATCTCTGAATGGTTTTGGACCAAATTGAATGATGCTGCAACTACAATTTCCACAGTGGTTGTGGTGTTATTAGAGTGATTTCCTCTGTTGTTTTTGCCAAAAGAAAGCTTATCTAACAGTAACCTCTCTGCAGACTATGGTTCCATCTAAAAGGAAAATCCTACAAGGGAGTTTAAGCTTTATTTCAAGTTAATCAGATATTTAACAATAATTTTGGCAGGTGTAAACTCACAAAGAATGAAACACTGAACTGAAATAAAAGGTGTTTTAATAAAGAATTCATTTACGGATTTGTACTTTATTTAAAATGCTTTTCCCAGCTTTTATGAATATATCTTCCCTATCTTCCCTTTAATATTATTTTTCACTTCAGTTGTTCAATATATATATATATATATTACATTATATGTAAAAGGTTAAATATATACATTTTATACGCAATAATACAGATTATAGCATATTTAAAGGGTATATTTTCCATGTTAAATATTATTTTAATAACCAAATACAAATGTACACTGTCACATGATTAATTAAGGTTTGCATGATATATGTTATGTTAAGTTTCAAAGTATTATGATAACTGATAAATAACCATGTCCCATCCTTTAGGGAAATATTTAAACTACTACATGGATTAAGAACCAAGGATTAGGAGGAATCAGAAGGATAGGTGGAGGGATAAATTATAAGTTATTGGATAAAGTCTTTGAAAATATGGAAAGCAAACACAAAGCTTAATTTGAAGAAAGGGATTTTCAGTAAATCTTTGGCAAACACAGAATCAGAAATCTAAATATGTAAGCAAGTTCAAACACAAATCTATTCAGAAAACTACAGTACTACTACAGCAATGTTTAACATAAGCACACATAAATACAATTTCAATATGAAATTAAACGTTCAAAATCCTCAACAATAATGCTGGCATCCCATATTTATTATGTCTTTACATGGGGCATGTTGCACTTATTTAAGAGCTTTATCAATATCTGCCAAAATAGATGGTGAAAGACATGATTTCATACATGATTTGATCTCTGAAGATATTTTTTATATTACATTTTTTAAATGGTAGGTTACATTAGCAATCAGCTGGATTGTCGGTTCCCAGACAAAATAAGAACCTTCTTGGGAAAAAGCCTCTGTTTTTCCGATACAGATTTTCAAATCAGCTGACGGCTTCTATATTGGCACACAGGTGGGGGGCCAGATTTAGAAAAGGACATTGTCCTCTCATTTGAGCAGCAGCATACATTGAGGCAGTTTGTCCAAGAGATGGAGGACAGTTCAGCCAGTCTTGAGTCCATCTGCTCCATATGCGTACAGCTCTGCCCTAGACGACAGTGGGCAGCTCCGCATGTGCTTGTGTGCTTTTTTGAAAGGCAGTGTGTGGTACATGGCAGATGAATGCTTGCACACTATGGGAGAGGAGGATGGGGAAGGAGGAAGCAGAAGAGAGAGAAAAAAAGCTGTGCCTAGTAAGGTGTGGTTTTTGACCAGAGCGGAAATGAAACAGATCTGGGAGGAAAGAGGAGGTGTGAAGATGAGTAAATTTGTTGTAAACTGCACCAAGGAGAAGCTGGAGAAATATAATGGAGTATAAAGAATTTTTTGGCATACGTTAGTATTTTTTTTTTGTAAGAAGGGAGGGTTAAAATGAGCATTTATTCTCTTTGATCCTATATTTTCTCCCAGAAGCAGTGTGAGTGTGTAGATAAAGGCATGCTGAGCAGGTTTGGGTGAAATACAACCACCCACTGAATGCCTTAACAGCAGAGTGTCTTCAGGTAATAGTGGCATATAAGTGGAAACCTAAATGTATGTGTGCTGCATCACATTACTGAACTGCATACGTTTGTGTGTGTGTGTGTGTGTGTAAAAACAGTCTAACCTTGTCCTAATTACACTCTATCTATTCCATCAGTGCCGTGCTCTAGCCTATTTTCACAGCTATAAATGAATCACTCTCCCCTCTGTTGTGATAGATGACCCACTCATTTTAGCCCATCTCTGAAGACTGTGAGCCAGATAGGAAGTCAGTGGAAGACAGTGGCCCCACTTCACTGCTCACAAAGGCAATGATGGAACTTTCCATGTACTTCAAACTATTCCTGGATTTCAAATCTGTACATTGAAGAAGTATGGTGTGCAATTAGGACTGTTTTAGTGTTTTGTTTCGGTGTAAATCTCAGTTTAGGTTTTATCTTTTTAAAGAATAAAGTTTGTTTTGTAGCCGAATGCATCAGCTGGATATTAAACAAGCGATGCAAGCATTTTACATGCAGTAAAACAGATTTTCCCTAGCTATGGTGCCCACATTGCTTATCTTGAAAAAAACAAAAAAACCTGATAAATGTGTAGCGTTAAATGTAGCCTGAGAGATCAAGGCTGTTTATAAAATCAGCTACTGTATTGAGCTAAACATGACGTATCAGTGTACAACTGTGCTTTTTTTCTGTCTTTTACAGACAGATTAGTAAAAGGGGGATAACATAAGAGGTTTATATAATATCAACAGCTTTAATTTACCACAAGCAGACATTCTTTCTGAGTTTTTACATTTTAGGGCATGTTAAAAAAATCTGGTAATTACCAGACAGATTTACTTAGACTAAAAAAGATGCACAAAGTATACATTTTGCCTCCTCAAAGAGTGCAATTCCAGACCTCAACCATGTAATCAGGTTGAGATCAAGTTTTTGAGCGGGCCATTGCAATAGCTTATTGAACTATAGTTAGCTTCGGCCCATCTAAACTGTTTCAAGTAGATTGTCACACATACTAATGGTCTCTTATTCTGCACATACAATCCTCAGCATTTATCCTAACATAGGTTGTACAATATAACTGATAAAAATGTGTTTTAATCCAAGCAAGCCGCTGCAAAGGGGCCTGTTGCAGAATTAAACAAAAAGCAGAGATCTAAATGCAACACAGGATGCTAAAACAGGGCTGTAGATTTACATAACGGGATCCTTTCAGGTTCAATGAGGGGCATTCTTTAGTATACTTTATGCAGAGTATGACCTGGAAAGTATCAAAGATGAATGATTAGCTTGAAGCCACATCAACTTAAATGGAAGCTTTAAGCTCAATAACGGCATGTTATTTTAGATTTCATATATGGGAATAAGACTCTTGCTGACTGCTGTGTACAGTTAGGGCCAGGGAGGGTTGTGTGCTGCAGCTGTGGCCACTGTCTGTAGTTTCAGGGCAAATCCGAATGACTAATGCAAGCAGACAGAGAGACGTGCATGCCCACACTCAGGCACAAGCATGGTTTATGTTAATGCACATATATTAAGATTATTTTCCAGCACAAAGACAGCTTATAAACATTGCTCTCACACAGACACTTCTCCTCCACACAACACCAGGCTCCACTTCAAAGACCAAACAGTTCAAGCACAATCCTACATACTGCAGTTTACACTTGATACGTCTCTTTGATTTCGGTTCATTGTGTCTAAACAGAGCTGAAGTTTCTTTGGTAATTGTTGATAAACAAAATAATAAAAAAATATCTGCAATACAATGTGTTCAGTGAATATTTTAATATTTTGGAGGTATTTTTAAACCATAAAAATAAAGCCTCAACAAAATATTATTTAATTATCTTTGTGAAAGCATGTTTTGTCTGACAGCTGCTGCACAGCCCATGTGTCAGCACTGAGCTGCAGTCTTTTATGATCAACCGCAGCACAGACATAAATCCCACCAGGATAAGCTTTAAACCCTTCCAACTCAAAAAACGTCCTTGGCTTGACATACAAAGGGTGAGGCATAAAGAAAGATGGCTCTCAGTAGATGGCATGTAGGTCAGAGATGCAGTCATGTGTCAAAATCCTAAAGGTGACTTCACAGAAATACCATAATGTCTATCTGTCAACTTAACATGTATGTGGCAAAGATATATTTCACTGCCTCATGAAAGCCTTATTTCAATAGTACCGGTGTAGATGGTGACTGAATATAGTATTTATAATACGTTTAGCTAGGAGATTTGATAGATGTAAGCATGTAGAGCTGTTGTCAATGTTACTTACAACAACATATTTGGGATGTCCCAATCCGATCCCAAGAAACTGGTCCTATTAAGATATTTTGAAATGATCAATATCTGAGACCCTGATCTAACTCAGTTTCAGACGCCTATTGTTGTTGTTCTGTCAATAATTTAATGTCAACTCCAACCCCAGCAACCTGCAATTTGTGCAAATCACAGCTATTTTTCTGCATACAGCTTCCAAACCCGCATCATAGGTTGAGTACATTGTTTTTTGATACAATACATTTATCTAAGAGTTTCTCACCCCATACAAATATGTTCACTAGGGGTGCACCGATCCGACGTTTTTAGTCCCGATTCTGATGCCTGGATTTTGTGTATCTGGTGATACCTGATACCGATCCGATACTATTGTTGAATTAATTAACTCTATAAATTTCACCTTATACCTTTCTTGAAGAGACTGAAGCCCCGAGACTTTACTAACTGAACATAAGTAAAATAAAATAACAGATATAAAATTACCTCAAAAATAAAATTTCAAGTGAAAAATGTATATTTTTTTTGTGAATTTATTGCAGATTTTCCACATTTTTGAGAATTGGTTTATGTTATCGGTAAAGTTTAACTGATACAATACATGTACATTAGACGGTATCGGGGCCGATACCCGATACTGGTATCGGCGCATCCCTAATATTCACCATGAGAGAGAGACTGCCTTGGCTGTACTAATCAACCAAATATCACCACTACTGCTATAACTTATTTTTAACAGGCTATTTATACTAACTTATTTGAAGTTACACATTTACTTTTTAATGCACTGGTACAATGGACAATCTTTACATTTCTAACTTTTCTAAATAGTCAAATTATTGAAACATCTCTTTCAGTATCCTGCTGTTTACACACTACAACCTAGGTTTACCACTTTATTTGTACTTAACCTTAATTGTATATGATGTAAATATATTTTTCTTCTGTAAAAATTGTGAGTGTTTCTATTCCGTGTCCTGTTCTGTTTGTATATGTGTTTTTTTCTGCTGTCATGACCAAATTTCCCCTTGTGGGACAATTGAAGGATTATTCTATTCTATTCTATAATGTGAGGATCTGAAACACCAGCAGTTATGTTTGACATTGGTCAAACCAAACAACTAAATGTATAAAGCAGCAGAACATAATTTTCTCCAACCACATTTAAATCTCTTACTACAGTCATGTCAGCATAGAGACTATATGGTAGTGTTAGTTTAGCCTGGTGTCAAACAACTCAATATGAAAACATCCTCAGGAACAGAGCATGAGTTTAGTTTAAATCCATGAAACAACATTTGAAATATAACTTGTATCTTAAATGTACCTTTGGGCTGGGACTCTGAATCTGCAAATGCCTAAAATGGTTTATATCTGGATTACGAAACAAAAAAATCCCGATCGGGATGTCTATAATGAATCTCTTGATGAACTTGTGACACCTGTGAATTTATATACCAGTGTATATTATGTTTAACATCAGTCACTACTCCACTGGTTTATTATTTACCTGTTGAGTAACGGGTTTTACCTAAAAGAATGTTGGATCATCAATCAGCTGTAGAAACATGCTGACTTCCCCCCCCCCCCCCTAAATTTACAAGATGCAGATCTGTGTGCCTGCTTAGGTTATCAAAAGGGTAACCTCACACTCTTCTGAAAATATCAACTATAGACTTCCAATCTGGGTGGTCTATTTAAAATACACAACTTCCTGCTTCATTCTGCATATCAATTCTGTCACTATATCTGCTGATGAATACCTGCCTGAATGCCTCCTGCTAGTTTCTTTTCAGCTCCTGGAGCTCTGCAGCATTCGCCATAGGGCTCAAAGGTCAAAGACACGTCCATCACTCCATGGCAGGTTGATTAACATATTCAAAGACAGGTAAGGTTTTGATGCCACAAACAATATTCCTCAGCAAATGCCGACACAGAAATGTACTTCTCTATGCGAAAGTTGAACAACAAAAGTTCTGTTTTACATATTTCAACATGTTCAACAAACTTCTCCAGATCAAAAGTTTGTCATTATATATTTAATCTGATTTTACTCAAATTGAAAATATAATAACAATCTACTGATTGGAATACATTAATTTGAATTCTATTCTATTCTATTATGAAAGACTGTAAAAGCCGAACCCTTAACATAATCATACCTTAACGCGTAATAAAGCACATTTAAAATGCTGACAATATTAAATCCAGAGTTTTGACAATATTTTTTAGATCTTACTCTACAAACATAAGAACCCACTGAATTGTAATAAATCAGTCAAGTTTTAAAACATGTATGTCAAAATCCTAGTTTGAAAAGATATAATAAATATCTTAGGGGAAAAACAGCAATTCTAAAGATCTTAATCTAGTCTGCTTGCAAGTGTTTAAACAATAAGAATTGGAAACTAATGCCAAAAAAGGAGAGCTCCAGGTGAGGCTTTGATGAATTTTGAAATGCCAGATTTCTCACTCTAAAATGTTAATCTCAGCAGTTTGAGAATACTTTCACTCTAATGAGAGCAACGCTGGAAGGGAAGCTTTTGTTTGTTAGATATTTCGCAATGACCCAAGGTAGCCTAACGACATTTTAGACAATGTTGGCTTTAGATAGAAACTGGAATGAGTCACAACAGCAATTACAGTTCACCAGAATGGCAAAGGTCTATCAGCCACATTAGTTATCAAATTTACAAGGATCAGATGCCCTAAACCAATTTTGGAAATCTATACCTTAGTAATTATGTTCAGAGTACCTTTTGATCTCAAAGTATAATAAAAATCTATTTTATTTTTCACACAGGGACACTAAATGTACTTCGGTTAACTTGTAATTTGCTTTCTGAAAAGAATAATTGATTTCTTCAACTACAATATCTCGTTTTTCACTTGTCATCCATTTTTTTAAATGCATAAATTTTCGGTCGTTCTTCAAGATGAACTACACAGTCTAAAACTGGAGCTTCATGCTGCTACTTCCTCCTGGGTAGGTGAAATGGCTCTATTTATGTGTCAGTACCCGTGGAATTGTGGATTTGACACACTCCTCCGGGGCTTGAATGTTACTGACTCAATACACGGATGAAAACACAAAAACAGGCCAATTATTCTATATCTAACTGGCTGTCTGAAAATGGGTAAAGCCGCACACATGTCCAGTTTACAGCCTACATTACTCAATGTACATTTTATGGTATTTCATCTACTTTTCAGCTACATAGTTCATTGAATTTTAAGCAAAAATAGTTATAGAAACTGTGTAAGTTTTGCTATTCCAGCCCTTTTCATTCGCTGTCAAACATTTGCATGGGGAGACGAGATGCATTCTTTAACAGGAGCTCAAACTAAGGTTGCTTTAATTGACAAAATCAGCAAAAAAGCACCTACACTTTGAAAAACTAGCTTGACGTAACCTGCAACTCAGTTATGCTGTTTCTCAGAGTTTTTAATTTAACAAGACCAAAGATGGTCTATAAAAATAACTCTAAGTCCCTCAGCACTGATAATGAAAGCAGATCAAACCTTTCAGGCTGTGGCCTGAGTTTGTTTTTGACTTATTGGACATTTTAAAGAAACAGTCAGACATATTTTTTTTATTCTGATGCTTCAATAGGGCTGTGGATTTACACTGTGTTCAATGTATTTCGACAACAGTATTCATACCTCTGCTCAGGAATTCATCTACGGAGAGGTTTAAAGCATATGGATTATGTACTGTACATATACTCACTGGTCCCTTATTAGGGACACCTTGCTAGTACCGGGCTGGACCCCCTTTTACCTTCAGAACTGCCATAATCCTTCGTGGCATAGATTCAACAAGGTACTGGAAACATTCCTCAGATTTTGGTCCAGATTGACATGACCGAATGCAGATTTGTCTGCTGCACATCCATGATATAAATTTCCCATTCCACTACGTCCCACAAATGCTCTATTGGATTGAGATCTGGTGACTGTGGAGGCCATTTGAGTACAGTGAACTCATTGTCATGTTCAAGAAACCATTCTGAGATGATTTGAGCTTTATGACATGGTGCATTATCTTGCTGAAAGTAGCCATCAGAAGATTGGTACACTGTGGTCATAAAGGGATGGATATGGTCAGCAACAATACTCAGGTAGGCTGTGGCATTTTGATGATGACAAATTGGTATCAGGGGCCCAAAGTGTGCCAAGATAATGTCCCACACACCATTACACCACCAATACCAGCCTGAACCGTTGATACAAGACAAGATGAATCCATGCTTTCATGTTATTGATGCCAAATTTTGACCCAACCATCTGAATGTCACAGCAGAAATTGAGACTCATCAGACCAGGCAACATTTTTCAACCAGTCTGGCCATTATCCTCTGACTTCTGGCATGAACAAGGCATTTCCACTCACAGAACTGCCGCTCACTGGATTTTTTCCCTTTTTCTGACCATTCTCTGTAAACCCTTGAGATGGTTGTGTGTGAAAATCCCAGTAGATCAGCAGTTTCTGAAATACTCAGGCCAACCCTTCTGGCACCAACAATCATCCCACGTTCAAAGTCACTTAAATCCCCTTTCTTCCCCATTCTGAGATTCTGTGTGAAATGCAGCAAATCATCTTGACCATGTCTACATGCCTGGATGCTTTCAGTTGCTGCGATGTGATTGGCAGTCAAGAAATTTGCATTAATAAGCAGCTGGACAGGTGTGCCTTATAAAGTGACCAGTGAGAGTATATAACATTTTATGTTTTTGAGTATCCCATAATAAATAAAAGTGACAGATGTCAGAAAAAAACAATTTTTCTGAATTTATCTGGAAGAGAAGCCAGCCTATCATTTTAGATTTTAGGTTTGACAAAGATTAAACAGTGGAGCGTTAATTAGAGCTTGCACTTTAATTGTAGGACAATATAATGATAAATCACCATGTTTTCAGAGGTGATCTGAGGTAGGGTGACCAACCATCTTCTTTTCCCCTGACATGTCCACTTTCACGTGCTGTCAGGGGCGTCTGCAGGTATTTCATATATTGATGGAAATATACGGGTTTTCGTCATTTTTAAAGGGAACAATAAGCATGATTAAATTGACTGGCGCGATTGATGTAAAATGACAACCCTTATATCATCTGACGTCCTCACTGAGCTGCTGTCATTCAGATCTGATCAGTTCTTAGACAGAAAAGACAGCGGGCTGTGCGACGATGCACCACGCACCAAGCGTTGCAACTGTTTACAATATATTAAAGCGCAAATGTAGAATTACAGATTAAAAGAGCTGGGATATGTGCTTCTGTGTGTGACAAAAGTGTCAAATATCCAGTACATGCACATGGACAAAAAATCTATAATAATTTTGTGCAAAGTAAAAGTTCATCTATAAATTGACCGAGGAGGATGAAAATTAACTCTAGATGGGTGTAGGCATAACTGTCTTGTTGAGACCGCTTTTTACTTATAATTACAATAAATTGAAAAGAAAATAATATGTCTCAGAAAATTATTTAAGTTTTTTGCTGCTTTTTTCCCCAGTATGACTTAAAAAAATTAATTATTATTGTTATTGGTAAATTTTCTAATATGAAAAATTAACTATTTCTACTGTTGAATAATTCAGAGAGAGATTTTAAAATAATTTCTGCACTTGTGAATCTCTATCTGAAGTTTTATGTTTAACAATACATTTTAATCACATGAAGAATGTGGTTAATCAAAATTCTTGGCACGGTTTTGGGACTGCACTAAGTGTCCCCTTTTTAGGGAAATCAAAATATAGTCACCCTTTCTGAGCAGCTGTTTAGACTATGAAAGCACTCCAACACAAAGCATATTTTCAGTTTTTACTTCTAGCTGTTTCATTCTTGACAGGTTTTGTAGCGTAGCAGGAACAGCACTTCACACAGCCAAAGACAAAACAGGAGGAAAGAGAAGACAGGGGAATTGCTCAAGTCTCATTCTCTCAGTGTGAAGACAGCAAGAAGAGAGTAATCAATCACAGCAATCCAGCTTTTTCCAGCTCTCTTTTCAGTGTTCTGATTCACAAGAACCTCAGCTTTGATCGTAATGTTTCATCATTATTGTGAAAGCATCCTTTTCTTCTGTCCTTACATTGATCTGACCAAACCAGGGCAAATGCTACTTGTCTCACTTTGACCTAAAAAAGAAAGAATGAAATTAACCTGCAGCACAGGATGTTATAGTATTAATGTATTACCAAGTGGCTTTTGTGCAAAGCTACTTTACAAAAGCAAGCATCAAATACAACCCTCCAGATCTAATTCTAACACATCTAGCATGTCCTATTGTGAGCGTGACGGCTGCTTCATACTCTCATATTCCACCCTAGGGTGAGAACTGGAGACCAGTTACTGGAGCTTCCTTTTATCTCCAAACTGCAGCATCACAGCTGGTAGTGTCCCTGATTGTGGAAAAAAACAGGTGACATAAGCAAGCAAGTAGGAGTGGGTCTGCAGTAGTTTTGGTTCAAACAGAACAGCGTAAGGATGTTAGCTTCATCTGAATACGAATACCTCCATATTTATTTGTGATATAGGAGAAGTAGATGCACAGTAAATATAAAAAGTGTACACACTTCTTATGAAATAAATTAACCAAATTTAAAAAACGTTGAATAACTGTAACATAATTGAGCAAAAGCTTAAAATAATGTTTTGATGTACTGTATTTTGGGTAAATTTTAGCATTCGGTCCACTTTAGTAGGAGGATCAGCATCACACATCTAAAGCTAAACTTACATGTCAGAATAAAATGGAAAAAAGTGGCACCTAAATTGACAGTGTGTAGTTTTTGCAGTACATCTTTGAAAATAGCCATTAAAATATTATGTAATAATAATTACATAAAGCACACTAATTGCAAAATATTGGCGATATTGTAAAATATGACTTTAAAAATCAGTTTTAAAATACATAGGCGCAGAAAGCCATATTAGATGACGTCTTTACTTCTACAAGAGCCCGGACAAACAAAGCGCACGGAACAAGCCCGCTATTAAAACATTGATTTCCCCTCAAAATGCAAAAAAGTTTTGCCATAAATACATATTTACCTCTCCGCTAGTTTCAACCAATGAAAGAGAGACTGATGTGCTCGTCATGTTGCTGCAAATAGATCATTCTCAGGGAATTGAGCGTTTGAAAACAGCACTAGTTGGACCTCCGTTGTTGAGTTTCTTACTCGTAGATACAGATACCGCATGCTTGTGATAATATAGGTATGCACTGCCCCCTACTGGCCGAAAATCACACACTGTACCTTTAATATGGCATTTTTTCAAGACAAACAATGCATTCTAACAAGGGTACCTAGAATATTTTTTAACCACTTGATAAAGGAAAATTACAAAATCGTATTTTTTTTTTGTTTAGCGTGACTTAATACACTGAGTATATAAAAGTTTTAGTTTAGTTTTTTAAACTCAACAATAGATATAAATGAGCATTAACGTGTAAATATATGTGACTATGGACAGGTGGCTAATTTCCGTATCTACTCCCACGGGCAGGTTGGTGTCAAATACCAATAAAAACTACAATCAAACAAAGTCAAGTACTGTATGTATTTGAGCAGTACACGGTTTTAAACAACTGAATAAATGAATGAAATAATTTCAATATAGGTTTATTTTTATAAGCTTGTCATTATATTTTCAAAGTGATGAAAAAAATTAAATAAACCAAACGTCTGAGCCCTTAATATTACAGAATTTCATTGTGGTACTTTGTGCTTTTCAGATTCACTGTCAGAATACTGTTTGAGATGAAGCTCAGCACTGTTTCTCTCAGTCCGAGCTGCTGCGGCTGTGCAAGAGAGGAGCGGAGCACCTGGGGGGGATGGGGGATACAGAAGTCGGGAAAACAGAGAAACAAGCCGTTTTACTTTGTGGTCCAACATTAACTACAGGATACAAGTAAAATTTTAGGACAAATGAATATTGTATAACACCAACGGTAAAATTTTTGCATATATATGTCTATCCCAGAAGTTGAAAGCTGTAAAATTGCATGATATAGTCATTTTAAACTGACTGGGGCACGGTGGCGCAGTGGTTAGCGCTGTTGCCTTGCAGCAAGAAGGTCGTGGGTTCGTATCCCGGCCCAGGGTCTTTCTGCATGGAGTTTGCATGTTCTCCCCGTGTATGCGTGGGTTCTCTCCGGGTACTCCGGCTTCCTCCCACAGTCCAAAAACATGCATGATAGGTGAATTGATCACTCTAAAATTGTCCCTAGGAATGAGTGTGAATGGTTGTCTGTCTCTCTGTGTTGGCCCTGCAACAGACTGGCGTCACCTGATAATTGCTGGGATAGGCTCCAGCTGCCCCGTGACCCTGAATTGGATAAGCGGTTAAGAAGATGGATGGATGGATATATGTATGGTATACCTTGGTAGGATTGCTTGATGTTAGAAATTCATGCAATAGTAATTATCTTTGGAAATACTGCAATGCCAATATCAGCTGTGGTAAATCCACATTTTTCATCTCTCATGTTTTTTTCATGTGCTCTTCCAGCTCTCTTTGATATTAAGGATATTGGGCATTGCAATCTGTGTCAGATGTAGGCATCAATTGCTGCAAGACTTTATCAAACAGGCTGAGGATTACATTTTAAAATAAAACAAGTATGAACTTTTGACATTTGAAATACATTATCCAGCACTTATTGCATACCAAACAGTCCCTCGTGATGTTTTTTAAAATGATGAGGACAACTGCTTCAAGACATGTTGGGCTGCCCCAATTGTAAGTGTTATTTGTTTTTTGCGTGTGTTTTTTTTAGATTTGAGCCTCGATTTTGTAGATCATAGAGCTTAGTAGTAGTCAGAAGTTATAATCACACCAAAAAAATATACAATAGCTGGTCTATACTCTATATTCCATACATCTCAGATAATCTCAAAGGGTACCTTGGCAGTTTGATGTCAAATAGTTTTCCACACTCTAATCTCTTTACTTTTTCTGTAGCTTTCAGACAACTTTTAAAATTAACCTTCAAACATTTTAATAGTTTGTGGGGGGGGGTTATCTGTAGAGTACACAATTAATGAAACAAAATAAAGCCAAACTCAGCTTTCAAATTTTGTAGGATGGTATAGGACAGGTTCACTGCTGTTTTCACATCTGAACCAGAATAAATCTGCTCTAGTTTAAAATGAGTAAAAGAGTTTGGACCCCCCCCCAAAAAAAAAAAACAAAAAAAAAAAACGCAATTACGGTCTTTTGGCATTGTAAACTGACCTAGGCCCAGTTTGACCCAAATTTAAATTACTTTAGAATTCAAAAACATTAGCAGTGAGTTGAAAACAGGTAAACACAGGCCAAGTCAAATATGGAAACAGGTGAGAAAGCAGGGTGTGTCACATGAATGCTGCTGGGAAATGAATGTACTGAATGTGCCGCAAGGAGCTGAACTGCTCTGCGTTTGCGTAACGGAGGGTTAAGCGCCATTTCAGCCATAGTTTTGAAATCAGGGAACATTTATCCAATTGAAATGAACAGCAAAACTCTCTGAAAAAGGGGATTTTCTATTTGCTTCAGTAGGTGGAAATCCCCATGGATACGCACTTTTTGCATAAGTAAACTGCAGCAATCTGTCACCGCCAGTCTGTGTTGTTCCACCTGTGCAGTCACAGATGTACTTCAAGGCTTCAGTAACGTGTTGTCACCCTCTGATTTTTCTGTCACTGTTTTAAAACTGGTCAAATACCGACTACTACTACTTTCATATGGCTTCCTGAACTGAAGCAAGAACAAACCCCAAAACAAACATTTGTTCTGGATCAAAGCAAATTAACAGACCTTCCTGCTGTGAATATGCCCTTAGTTTTATTCTATCTTTCAGACAAGGTTTTAAACAACATGCAGTGAATTTGAATGCTCTTTAAAATCTTCACCAGATGCACTCTAATCAGTATTTGCAAAAAACAGTGGGAGGTGATATTAAATTCACATTGAAGGACAGTGTTTTTATTATTTTCCAATCAAATTAGGACAATTCAAAGTAAAATTAAATAGTTCTACACATTGGGCACACAACATTCTAATTGTTTGTTAGACTCCGTGATTTATATTGATTTAAATCTTTACAATAGAAAGATAATGACTCAAGATAAATCAGTATCTACATACATGTTTCTTTTCTTCTAGTCTAACAGGACGAACGATACTCAGGTAAATTCAATCCCTGCTAATTCAAGTTAGGCCTAAAGCTGCAGTCCGGAGGAATTATTTATGTATCAAAGTTCTATATATCCTTAAAATGATAGTGGGGTTCAGTATTATAATAAAAGGCAAGTGCTCCAAAACATCTGTCATTCCAAGTCCCACCTTCCTCCCATAGACTTTTATGGTGCTTACACACGATAGACGAGACCAGAGAGTCAGGTTTACATGTAAAGTCAATGGCGGAGCAGATTTGCGTTGCAAAAAAGCTTTTCCGGCTGATTTGCACTACCAAGTAGTGCGGCTGGTGTGATTCAGGCGCGACCGGAAATATGCGTTGCATTTTATGTCTGTCGCAGAAGTTGTAGAAATATCAAGTACAGCTTTAAGTCGTGCCTACACAAACAATCGGTTGATGGGTGTCAGTGATGCTGGGACTGAGTGAATGGAGTCATAGCATCAGCAGGACATGTTAACTAATAAACACCGTGGCTAATCACCCCGAGCTGCATGACACCAGCTGTTTTCTATACAGAGACAGGAATAAAAAAAAAAAAACATTATAAAGTGGTTAAACTATTTAGACAGGAATGCTCTTAAGAGGTTTGTGGGTGGCTCTTAAAAGAGCCGTTGTGGCCACAAAACAGCTTCCTTACCTCGACACCCAGGCCTGGTAATATCTCCACCAAAGCACGTCCCGCGCTGCTCACATTTAAACTTTTACCAACAGCAGACAGATGGACAGCCGCTCAGCATTGTAGTTGGTTTGTCCTCGGGCAAAGCCTGGATCTTCTCGACGCAAACTGGGCAAGGAGCGGGGGTGTTTATTGATCCTTCCGCTGCTGCTCGACTGGGTCTACTCTCGCAGCAGCGGTCCTGACATTTAATGTTGTCAGCTCATAGACCAGAATCCACTGGGAGCTTCCGGAGGGTCGGGAGTAGGAGGGAGGGAGAAGGAGGCCAGCGGAGCGGTCCCGGTAAGGATCCTTTCACATTTCCACTTCACGCGTCTGAAAACGGCATATTTTTAAGTATCTATCTATAGTTTTGGTAGCGTCTATCGCGTTCAGTGTGTAAGCACCGTTATGCAATTCATACAGACCGGCAAATTTTTTTAGCCAATAGAATTCAAGTTTCTGCACTGTTGGCCGTCAATGTGCCTGCACATCACGCAAACCTGTGAAGGTGGAGTCGAGCAGACAGGCCACACTGAATCTTCCTGTTTACAGTTTTAATAATGGCACAGAGCGACATGGAGAATTTGGAGCAAACTTCTGCTAAAAAGTTAGGCATTCCCTGGCTATAAAGGGCTACAACAACTTCAGAATGGAAAACAAAGAAAATTCCAGAGATTAACTCGATGAAAAACACCTTAGAGACTAGATTAGGATTCATATCAGAGTTGCGTTTTATATCAATGGAGATGAATTTGAATCTTAGATGGCTTTGAAACTTAATATGCTTCAAACCAATGCAGCTTTGGTGACATTTCTGTTCAACAGGTAAGGGGTTTTGGTATGTTGCAATCGTGACTGCAGCTCCAACAAGCCAGGCTGATGTGCGTCAGTGCTACATTAAAGGCCGCCCCTGTCAATCAATGCTTGATAAGTGATAATGCTAAGGAAGAGCCAAGTTTGTTCCCCCGTGGGAGTAGGAATTATTAATGCAGTACCCTGAACATAACAAATGCATCATAACCAATTAGGGGACTACCAGCTCCATAAACAAGCTTGCGAGGGTGCATTGTGTAATAATGTGTATAATGTTGTGTTGCTACACAGACAGTCTAGAGTGTAACAGTGCGCTCTGAGGAGCACTTACAACTGTAAACTTCTAAATTCCTGTTAACAGATCATAACCTGTTAGGTAGGCAAACATAATCTGTAGTTTGTTGCGAATTATTAAAACCAGAATATAACACATGACAGAAAATAACTGACGTGTCAGAATAGGATTCAAGCAAGGATGTGAAAATATTTAACAACTAAATAAAACCGCTATGAAGCCTTCAAAATGCAAAGACACATCAATGCAGTGTTTCCTTTTACATATGTATTTTTTAACCAGTTGCAAGGAACTTTATGTCTATTTTAACACATTTAGACAGGACAACATGTTGATTTTATGGGTCCATGTTAGACAAAAAGTGATATATTTATAATTATCAATAATGCTTGATGTCAGGAGCAAAGTGGGTGAAACAAAAAGTTTCTATCAGTGAGTAAAAATTCAATACTGCAATATTCTTCAAAATGGTAAAAATTTAATCTGATTCAATCTACGTTTTAAAAGATAAAGTCCCACATTGATTTGCATCATGTAGTCACCGAACAGGAAACTGCAGCTGCAGCAACTGAGTGTATTTGAGGCAGACAATTACTATTCTGCTGGTGCAGAATAACCCAGCCTCACAGAATGACGTGCTGTGTGCCAGTGGTGGCGGTAATGCACCACATCGTTGACTGCCAAACACCAAAACACAGAAAAGAAGAAGACATCACATGGCTTGTCCAATCATATTTATTAAAAGAATGAGCTAAGTGAGATCTGTTTACTCCATTTTTTTAGTTCTCACAATGAACCTGGAGTTGAGGTTTTATGTCATGTTTTGTCATATCAGTATATCACCTTTTTCTACCAGAGAGACTACTTTAACTTCAGTTGGAGCAAAGGTGTCAAAGGTCTGGAATTTCAGAGGGGAATTATCTACCATCTTATTTGCTGAGTTAGAGTTGGTGGATGTGGGGGAGGTGAGAGGGTAAATTCGTTTTAAGGTTTCAACTGAACTGCCTTGAGAAAACGTTCTTTCATAATGGTCTCACTGTGGTTATAGTTTAGCAGGGATGGTGTCTTCAAAGATAACACAGAATTGGTCAGAATTTCCGAGATGTTGGAAATATTTATGTCTGCGGAATAATTAAAATACAGGCAAACATGATTGGATTTTTTTGCTGTTTACTATCAGAAATGAAGTTTACTACATATAAAAACCTTAATCTAAAATGTATTAGGAAAAAAAGAAATCCTCGTAAAACCTCATGCTAATACCTACGGGTTATCTCAAAGGGTTACATCATCTCATCATTAGATTGAGCAAGACTGCACCAGTTCCTAGGCATTCAGGGAACCACTCAGACCAAGTATTTAATGGAAGCACAGCAGAGTCTGGCAAAACTCGCTGAAAACATCCACATCTTCATTCATTATTGATAAGACCATAAGCCTTGAATGCACTCAGAATGACAAACCTAAACCATGGCATAACACAGAGGGAATCATTTGTGTTTGAAATATGACTTATACTTCTTCATGGTGTTGGCTGAGACTAGAAGTTAACATCTGATAAATTGTATCAGAGATGAATGTTGTCCCTGGTGGGTGGTGAGGGGAAGTGAGATAAAGGTTAGAGGTGCTGAATTGCGTCTCTGCTGCACACGTACGCATTTGTTTACTCAATTATACCTCTTACTCAGTCTAATCAAATTAAAAGCAACATTACCAGCTAGTCCTGAGGTCAGCCAAGGGACTTACATTGGCAGCTCATTTCTCAGAAGTCTTGATCTTACAAGAAGAAGATTCCTGGAAGAAAACCAGAGAAAACTGTATCAGCCATGCCAAGCTCTATTTGTTAAATTTAAGATAACCTAAGGTGTTTTAAGATGCAGATAAACCCCCACATGTATACAAATATACATTTAAAGAATCAGAGAGAGTGGACGATTAATCTGTGTCATGTAGTGTGAAAAATTAGTTTATAATAATCAGAGTCAGAAAAACTGCCTGAGGGCTACTCTCATGCAAGCATTGACCCGAGGGTCAATGCTTGCGAGGGAACAAATCTCTGGAGTCGTGCATCAAAGTGCATCCAAGAACTCTTCTTTTGTATTATGGATTAATCTTTTCCTCATGATTCAGTAAAAGCCCTTTGTTCTTGAAGCCTCATAAGTATTAACATAATGCAGCATGCCATAAGGCCCAATCTTGATGGGCAATCTTGATGTTTTATCCCTTTATACAAACTTTAGTTATATTTAAAACCCATCCACTATATCTTTAGCACTTTAAATAATTTCAGAGTTGAAGGTTTCCAGGATCTGAGCATAACCTAAATAGACAAATTGAATGCAGAAAAAAAGAAAAATGACTAATACACAGTAATTGCCATCTGTCAGAAGACAGATCAAGGTCAGAGACCCCGTGGAAAAAAATCAGTTGTCTATCAATTATAAAGACTTAGCATCTTCTCTAAACTATCCATGCATCCACCCATTCATCCATCCATCCCACTTATCCTCACAAGGTCGCAGGAGGTGGGGTGGTGTTGCCTATCTCCAGTGGTCAATAGGCGAGAGGTCAAGTACACTACACATAAAAATGTGATGCTGGAGCACTGTTTACATAATGCAGCATGTTTTGGAAATCATTTAAACACAATGTATATAAACAGCATCAGAAATAACCAGACATAGAAAAAAAGTATTTTACATAACACAACCTAAAAAGAGTGCCTTGTGACTGTATATAAAATATATATATATATATAAATCTATGTTTCTATCCTGTTAAAAACATAGTGATGTAGCCAAGAGCCAAGCCATTTATAGAATATATATAGTCATCACACTATGTTATGTTTCTGAGTTACATGATTCCGAGAATGCTAGAGAATTGTGTCCGGCCTGATCATACACCACGCCAGTAAAACAGTTGCACAATGGTTGTTACCTTTGATTTTTTTTTTTTAGAACAGAATCAACAATCGCAAAACTCAAAAGCGCTCTGACCTTTTTCAATAAAATGTCAAGAAAATTGCAAAAAACAAGCAGCCACACATACACACGTCCTAACAGCATGAAAGGCTGTCTGGTATTGGCTTCTAAGTGTTGCTCAAAAGGGTCTGAAAAACAAGAACAGTAAAATAACCCAGCATTGACACATCAATAAAGGATGAATTTATTTGACAAAGTAAAAGTAGCTGTAAAGAATGTAGCACAGCCACTGACAAAACAATAAACCTTTATGGATAAAGCTAATCCATCATTCTCTTTTCTATGTACAACATCAACCACATCAGGGGGGCATTAAGATTCCCAACACCTACTAAGAGAATGGATTCACTATTTTAAGCCCCTTCATAGAGCTAAGGTGAACTTGAATAAAAGACAAATGAAAGGCACTTCACGGAGTTTTCAGGGAATGAATTGTGAATGGGATTCATGCCAAACTACTCCTGAAAGGCTTCAGTGCCTACTGCAGATTTGAGAGATTAATGTCGAACTGCACTTCACGATGCCGGGTTTGTTGGGGCAAAGTAAAATAAATTAGAAATGAGATTGGGAAACTGATTGAGGTATCAGGCTGGGGATCTGCTGATTGGACTCTTTATGTAGAGAATACATTATAGATGTCTGTTTAGAGCCTAGGGGAAATAACTATCTCTGTTAGAATGCTGTGGACAGTAATCACCTATACACTGCAAGTGCCGCTGAGAAATGAAAGGATTCCTGTTACCAGATGTTGACATACAGTGCTGTTGGCTTCTGAGCCACCTTTCATTTCTGTGGATGTTCTTTAAAAGTAAAAAACTTTGAGATTTAAAATACCTTGTCTTGAGTTATTGTTCTCTGGGCTCAGTGAAAGCTTTTTCTTTCAATTACTGCTGACACCTATTTTAAAAATAATTTTAAGCACGACAAATGAGAATATCTTAGACAACTTGGCTAACAAGAAGTTTTGAATTCTTACAATCACCCCCCCACACAAAACTATGTACTGTAGCTTTAATTATTGAACCAATGCATTTTTAACTAACGCATGAACAATTAAATAGGAAAACTTAGTAGGTTTAAGATACATTAGCAAGCAAATATTCAATTAAGCCAGGCTGTCACAAATGTTTTTGACTAGAGACAGACCGATATTACGTTTTTTTACATGCATCTGCCAATAAGTGGATAGCATATAGTTTTTTTCCCAGCATCATTGCACATGGTGCACTTGTTTTTTACTATGTGCAAGAGTATAATTATTTTATTCATGCTTAAATATTTATTTACAGAATTTTAATTACAATTTTTCAGCACTGAATGCTTTTTTAGTTGTTCTACCTCAAATGTTTTTATATTTTTTAGATATTGTTTAACAACTTTTTCTTATTTGTTTTACCTCACCTATGTTTACTATTTGTTAAATATTGTTTTAAATATTGTTTGAAAGTTCAATAAATGTTAAATTGGGACTTGTACCATTTGTTATCATCATTGTTTTTATTATGTAAATTGAGGGAGCAGAATCAGTATCGGCTCCAGATATCGGCATAAGAAAATTGGCAGCCTGTATTAGTCATCGGGTAAGGTTGATAAAAAAAATTGTTATCGGTATCGGCTTTGGCGCTAAAAATCAATATCAGTAGATTCCTATTTTTGACTTGTTTTAATGTTGCAAAACAAGAATACCATATATCCTGTTAATTTGCTTCACTGCCACACAATATACAAATGTGATACACAAATGTCTGCGACGGACTGGCGACCTGTCCAGGGTGTACCCCACCCCTCGCCTGTTGACAGCTGGAGACAGGCACCAGCCCCCCCGTGACCCCTTGAAGATAAGCGGTTCAGAAAATGGATGGATGATAAAAAAATGCCACACCAATGACCTGCTAATATATCTTAGTCTCCTGCTATACCATGTCTGCGTTGATGAATATTTGGTCACCTCAGCATGCTGAGTGATTTCGGTGACTGACAGGTGTCATAGATAACAATGTCGTCCTTCTATAAACAAGGATGAGGCTAAAGTCTAGATCGGCATTTTCTTATATTTCATAAGGGCCAATCTTGCAAAGAAGCCTGTCGGGGTTACATCAATTGCTTGCACCTGTCCCATCTTTCTGTGAGCCACTTCTACCTCTAGCCCTCACAGATTGTTATGTCTACCTTACAAACTTAATTCAGAACACTTCACTGCAGCCAGAGACAACGAGGAGGAAGGCCTCCTCACCGATATCCAACAATCTCACTTTATGCTGTATAACCTAGATGCATTTACTTATATGTAATTAATCAATTAATAAAAAATAACCTTGAAATATTTCTTTAATACATGGCAGCAGATTTGGCTCAACAATCAAAGTAGTTCAGCTCATACCTAATGACTTCTTGCTGGAACTAGTAAGCTCCTTAAAAAGAAGTGAACTTTCAGCCAGACACTATCAAGCAATTAAAAGTATAAATTTATCTGCATGTTATGCAGCAGCACACTGTAAATAAATTAATTTAATAGACTTCGTCTATACATTATATTGACGTTGTCCTCACACAATTAGTCTTTTCTAGTGTTGAGGTCATGTAAACACAACCTGTCACCTTTTCTTGCCAACTATGCAAAATATTAATAACCATTGAAATTATAAAGTTTTGACAGGAATCAGATGGAGATATGTTTGTGTTGGAGTTTGAGTGGATCCAAGTAGAACATGAAAAATATGTGACTGTACAAAGTAAATTGCAGTAGTTTTTTTTATTAAACACATCACCACTGTTGAAATGCACTTTAACTAAGTGCAGAAATAAAACTCTTTCAGAGAAACTTACAGAAAAGCTATAGAAAACATGTTTATAAAAGATAAAAATGTATTTCTGGGCACCTTTGACCTTTGTGCTGTCCAGATAAAGTACCCTAACAAAGCTTTATTCTTAATATATATATATATATATATATATATATATATATATATATATATATATATATATATAATATATACCCCCAAAACTTAACACTAATTCACTAAATTATTTTAGCAACCTTCTTTCTGTATTATATATCGGCTATGACCAATTAATCCTTCTGGGGCATTTCAACATCCATACCAACTACCGACGACCCCCAAGATAGACAAGCAGAAACAATAAGTGACACTGTCCATAACTTTGGCCTGATCCATAATGTCAAACAAGCAACACACATTGAGGACACACTCTGGACCAAATTACGAGCATAAGTTTAAATATGGTGGCTGCCACCTTATCGCGGTGGAGGGGTTTGAGTGTCCCAATGATCCTGGGAGCTATGTTGTCTGGGGCTTTATGCCCCTGGTAGGGTCACCCATGGCAAACTGGTCCTAGGTGAGGGATCAGACAAAGCGCAGCCCGACGACCCCTATGATGAATAAAATATATGGATCTAGTGTTCCCTCGCCCGGACGCGGGTCACCGGGGCCCCACTCTGGAGCCAGGCCTGGAGGTGGGGCACGTTGGCGAGCGCCTGGTGGCCGGGCCTTTTTCCATGGGGCCCGGCCGGGCTTAGCCCGAAGAGGAAACATGGGCCCCCCTTCCCATGAGCTCACCACCTGTGGGAGGGGCCATAGGGGTCGGGTGCCGTGCAAGACGGGCGGTGGCCGAAGGCGGGGACCTTGGCGGTCCGATCCTCGGCTGCAGAAGCTGGCTCTTGGGACGTGGAACGTCACCTCTCTGGTGGGGAAGGAGCCGGAGCTGGTGTGCGAGGCTGAGAGGTTCCGACTGGACATCGTCGGCCTTGCCTCGACGCATGGCTCTGGCTCTGGAACCCGTCTCCTCGAGAGGGGTTGGACTCTCTTCCACTCTGGAGTTGCTCCCGGTGAGAGGCGCCGAGCTGGGGTGGGCATACTTGTTGCCCCCCATCTCGGCGCCTGTACGTTGGGGTTTACCCCGGTGAGTGAGAGGGTAGCCTCCCTCCGCCTACGGGTGGGGGGACGGGTGCTGACTATTGTTTGTGCTTATGCACCGAACAGTAGATCAGACTACCCACCCTTCTTGGAGTCCTTGGAGGGGGTGCTGGAGAGTGCTCCTTCTGGAGACTCCCTCATTCTCCTGGGAGACTTCAACGCTCACGTTGGCAATGACAGTGAGACCTGGAGAGGCGTGGTTGGGCGGTATGGCCCCCCCGATCTGAACCCGAGCGGTGTTTTGTTGTTGGACTTCTGTGCTCGTCATGGATTGTCCATAACGAACACCATGTTCAAGCATAAGGGTGTTCATGTGTGCACTTGGCACCAGGACACCCTAGGCCGCGGCTCGATGATCGACCTGGTTGTCGTTTCATCTGACCTGCGGCCGCATGTTTTGGACACTCGGGTGAAGAGAGGGGCGGAGCTATCCACCGACCACTACCTGGTGGTGAGTAGGCTCCGGTGGTGGGGGAAGACGCCGGACAGACCTGGTAGGCCCAAACGTGTTGTGAGGGTCTGCTGGGAACGTCTGGCGGAGTCTCCTGTCAGAAGGGGTTTCAACTCTCACCTCCGACAGGACTTCAAACACGTCCCGGGGGAGGCGGGGGACATTGAGTCCGAATGGGCCATGTTCCGTGCCTCCATTGTCGAAGCGGCTGACCGTAGTTGTGGCCGCAAGGTAGTTGGTGCCTGTCGTGGCGGCAACCCTCGAACCCGCTGGTGGACACCGGCGGTGAGGGATGCTGTCAAGCTGAAGAAGGAGTCCTATCGGGCCTTCTTGGCCTGTGGGACTCCGGAAGCAGCTGATAGGTACCGGCAGGCCAAGCGGAGTGCGGCTCGGATGGTCGCTGAGGCAAAAACTCGGGCGTGGGAGGAGTTTGGAGAGACCATGGAGAACGACTTCCGTATGGCTTCGAAGCGATTCTGGTCCACCATCCGGCGTCTCAGGGGGGGGAAGCGGTCTGCCGCCAACACTGTTTACAGTGGGGGCGGTGTGCTGCTGACCTCAACGCGGGACGTTTTGGGTCGGTGGATGGAATACTTCGAAGACCTCCTCAATCCCACCGACACGCCTTCCTGTTTGGAAGCAGAGTCTGGGGACTCTGGGACGGACTCTCCAATCTCTGGGGCTGAAGTCGCCGAGGTTGTTAAAAAGCTCCTCGGTGGTAAGGCTCCGGGGGTGGATGAGATTCGGCCGGAGTTCCTCAAGGCTCTGGATGTTGTAGGGCTGTGTTGGTTGACGCGGCTCTGCAATATTGCGTGGACATCGGGGGCAGTTCCCTTGGATTGGCAGACCGGGGTGGTGGTCCCCCTCTTTAAAAAGGGGGACCACAGAGTGTGTTCCAACTACAGGGGGATCACACTTCTGAGCCTCCCTGGTAAGGTCTATTCAGGGGTTCTGGAGAGGAGGGTACGACGGATAGTCGAACCTCGGATCCAGGAGGAACAATGCGGTTTTCGTCCTGGCCGTGGAACACTGGACCAGCTCTACACCCTCGGCAGGGTCCTGGAGGGTGCGTGGGAGTTCGCCCAACCAGTCTACATGTGCTTTGTGGACTTGGAGAAGGCGTTCGACCGTGTCCCTCGGGGTGTCCTGTGGGGGGTACTCCGGGAGTATGGGGTACCAGGCCCTCTGATACGGGCTGTTAGGTCCCTATATGACCGGTGTCAGAGTCTGGTTCGCATTGCCGGCAGTAAGTCGGACTCGTTTCCAGTGAGAGTTGGACTCCGCCAAGGTTGCCCTTTATCACCGATCCTGTTCATAACGTTTATGGACAGGATTTCTAGGTGCAGCCAAGGTGTTGAGGGGATCCGTTTTGGTGACCTCAGGATCGGGTCTCTGCTTTTCGCAGATGATGTGGTCTTGTTGGCTTCGTCTGAACGTGATCTACAGCTCTCGTTGGAGCGGTTCGCAGCCGAGTGTGAAGCGGCTGGGATGAGGATCAGCACCTCCAAATCCGAGACCATGGTCTTGAGTCGGAAAAGGGTAGGGTGCTCTCTTCGGGTTGGGGATGAGGTCCTTCCTCAAGTGGAGGAGTTTAGGTATCTGGGGGTCTTGTTCACGAATGAGGGAAAAATGGAGCGGGAGATCGATGGACGGATTGGTAGGGCGTCTGCAGTCATGCGGGCGCTGTACCGGTCTGTCGTGGTGAAGAGAGAGCTGAGTCGAAAGGCGAAGCTCTCGATTTACCGGTCGATCTACGTTCCTACCCTCATCTATGGTCACGAACGCTGGGTGGTGACCGAAAGAACGAGATCGCGGATACAGGCGGCTGAAATGAGTTTCCTCCGTAGGGTGGCTGGGCTCTCCCTTAGAGATAGGGTGAGAAGCTCGGTCATCCGGAGGGAGCTCAGAGTAGAGCCGCTGCTCCTCCACATCGAGAGGAGCCAGTTGAGGTGGCTCGGGCATCTAGTCAGGATGCCTCCTGGACGCCTCCCTGGTGAGGTGTTCCGGGCATGTCCCACCGGGAGGAGACCCAGGGGAAGACCCAGGACCCGTTGGAGAGATTATGTCTCCCAGCTGGCCTGGGAACGCCTCGGGATTCCTCCCGAGGAGCTGGCCCAAGTGGCCGGGGAGAGGCAAGTCTGGGTCTCTTTGCTTAGGCTACTGCCCCCGCGACCCGACCCCGGATAAGCGGAGGAAGATGGATGGATGGATGGAAGTTTAAATATCTTAAACATCGCTGTAAACGATAGTGTATCATTTCACCGGTTCAGTGTTTTCTTTGAAAGCACCATCTCTGCTAAACTGTCTCTGCTAAACTTTCTAACCAAAGTGAGAGCACTCAGTACTTTTACAAGCAGGAAGAGAAATTCAAATTATCGCCTTGGTCCGACTGAAGTCAGACTTTTAAAATGCATGTCTCCAACTTTGTCCAGGAGTTGAACCAAACTAGAGTTTCCGAAACTCGGCTATTCTACCTGGATAATGTCATTTTGATTGTCGTGTGTTGACACAGAGATGTGAGCATGTCATGCTACACTGATAACAAATTCAACCAACTTGTTGTGTGGTCATTAATAAATGAATCTGAATCTGATGCGTTGTGACTGTGAATATCCTGCTTTCACTCCATCTGCTTCACTCCTGCCAGCCTCAGTTTACTGCCTGAATGCAGCTGGAATCTAACCACTATAAGGCTAAGACGTAGGGGCGCATGTCGCGATCTGTCGTCGGGGAGTCAAACGTACTTCATATAATAATTTGATTTTTGAGTGACATGTAAACTGACCTCAGCTCTCAACAGGGCGAAAGCACTTGGTCCAATTACTCCAAAAAGCTCAATTTAGATGTGCATATAAACGTATGGACTGTAAAAAAGGGTTTCTCTGGGATAGCTCAATTGAAATCTTCAAACAAATTTACTGCTCTGCCTCACCCCTATCTCCTTTATCCTCCAACACAAACTGAGTAAACAAACTGGTAGATAACTTTCTCTCTAAAATTGCAGACATCTTTGGGACTATTTCTCCAACTAAAGATAGAATACTCTCGGGTATAAGGAAGTCTCTATGGACTCATTGATATGCAGAGAAAAAAAAAAAGGTTGAAGTGTAAAAGAGCTGAGAGAAAGTGCCGCAAAACTTGACTCCAGGTTCACTGCGAGATCTGCAAAGATAGAATGTTTAGATATTATTTAATTTTGAAATGTGCAAGGGAATAGTTATTTTCTGAAATCATTAACTAAAACAAAAATCATCGTCAACAATCAACAATGATGCAGGGGCTTTATTTCCAACAGTTTACAGACTGACTAATTCTCCAGTAACATTAGCCCCTCAACTAATTTCCATCAGGGCATCCAATGAATTTACCAGATTTTTAACTGAAAAGATTCTGACAATTTGAGGGTCAATCAGTACCAAACCCACTACCAATGTCATCCTCACTCAACATCAATGTGGAGAAAATGTCTAAGAAAAACTTAAAAAAAAACTTTAAATGTCTTAAAAACTGAACTAAACAAACCTTGATGAATTAAGCAATTAATTTCCTCCTCTTTCTGCCTTGATATCTTACCCACTGTTTTTGTTGAAAGTTTTCCCTGTCATTGGGACTGATCTGATTCAAATATTTAACTCATCCGTCCTGTCAGGTGTCTTCCCACAGTCTTTTAAAACAGCAGTTATAAAACCACTAAAGGACATCCTGGAAACAAATTAATGCAGAACTGCAGGCCAACCTCTAATCTTCCATTCATAAGCAAGATAAAGTCCAGAATAGAATTTAAGATCCTCCTTTCAACATATAAAGCCCTTAATAATCAAACTCCATCATACATCAGAGATCTAACTGTTCCATTTGTTCCTAACAGAGCACTTCACTCTCAGACTCCAGGTTTACTGGCAGTTCCTAGGATTTCTAAAAGTAAAATGGGAGACAGATATTTTAGTTATCAGGCTCCTTTCCTGTGGAACCAGCTCCCAGTTTTAGTCCGTGAGGAAGACACCCTGTCTACTTTTAAGATCCAGGCTTAAAACGTTCCTTTATTATAAAGCTTTTACTTAGAGTGGCTTTGGTCATCTTGAAGTATCTATGTGTTTGTGGTGTAATGAAGGACTGCTGCTATGAGTCTGCATGAACGGAGGCCTCCATCTTGGGGCCCCTCTTATTTAATATCTACATGCTCCCACTAGTGAAGAATATAACATTAACAACCAATAAGAATAGTTACCCCTCCTTGGGCTGCCACCTTACTGCGGTGGAGGGGTTTGAGTGTCCCAATGATCCTAGGAGCTATGTTGTCTGGGGCTTTATGCCCCTGGTAGGGTCACCCATGGCAAACTGGTCCTAGGTGAGGGATCAGACAAAGCGCAGCCCAAAGACCCCTATGATGAATGACAGCGTTGGACCAAGAGTTCCCTAGCCCGGACGCTGGTCACCGGGGCCCCACTCTGGAGCCAGGCCTGGAGGTGGGGAACGTTGGCGAGCACCTGGTGGCCGGGCCTTTACCCATGGGGCCCGGCCGGGCTTAGCCCGAAGAGGAAACATGGGCCCCCCTTCCCATGAGCTCACCACCTGTGGGAGGGGCCATAGGGGTCGGGTGCAGTGCAAGATGGGCAGAGGCCGAAGGCGGGGAACTTGGCGGTCCGATCCTCGGCTGCAGAAGCTGGCTCTTGGGACGTGGAACGTTACCTCTCTGGTGGGTAAGGAGCCGGAGCTGGTGTGCGAGGTTGAGAGGTTCTGACTAGACATCGTCGGCCTTGCCTCGACACATGGCTCTGGCTCTGGAACCCGTCTCCTCGAGAGGGGTTGGACTCTCTTACACTCTGGCGTTGCCCCCGGTGAGAGGCGCTGAGGTGGGGTGGGCATACTTGTTGGGACTATTGTTTGTGCTTATGCACCGAACAGTAGCTCAGATTACCCACCCTTCTTGGAGTCCTTGGAGGGGTGCTGGAGAGTGCTCCTTCTGGGGACTCCCTCATCCTGCTGGGGGATTTCAATGCTCACGTGGGCAGTGACAGTGAGACCTGGAGAGGCGTGGTTGGGCGGTATGGCCCCCCTGATCTGAACCCGAGCGGTGTTTTGTTGTTGGACTTCTTTGCTCGTCATGGATTGTCCATAACAAACACCATGTTAAAGCATAAGGGTGTCATGTGTGCACTTGGCACCAGGACACCCTAGGCCGGAGCTCGATGATCGACCTAATTGTCGTTTCATCGGACCTGCGGCCGCATGTTTTGGACACTTCGGGTGAAGAGAGGGGCGAGCTATCCACCGACCACTACCTGGAGGTGAGTCGGCTCCGGTGGTGGGGGAGGATGCCGGACAGACCTGACAGGCCCAAATGTGTTGTGAGGGTCTGCTGGCAACGTCTGGCGGAGTCTCCTGTCAGAAGGGGTTTCAACTCTCACCTCCGGCAGAACTTCAAACACGTCCCGGGGGAGGCGGGGGACATTGAGTCCGAATGGGCCATGTTCCGTGCCTCCATTGTCGAAGCGGCTGACCGTAGTTGTGGCCGTAAGGTAGTCGGTGCCTGTCGCGGCGGCAACCCTCGAACCCGCTGGTGGACACCAGCGGTGAGGGATGCTGTCAAGCTGAAGAAGGAGTCCTATCGGGCCTTTTTGGCCTGTGGGACTCCGGAAGCAGCTGATAGGTACCGGCAGGCCAAGCGGAGTGCGGCTCGGATGGTCGCTGAGGCAAAAACTCGGGCGTGGGAGGAGTTTGGAGAGACCATGGAGAACGACTTCCGTATGGCTTCGAAGCGATTCTGGTCCACCATCCGGCGTCTCAGGGGGGGGAAGCGGTCTGCCACCAACACTGTTTACAGTGGGGGCGGTGTGCTGCTGACCTCAACGCGGGACGTTTTGGGTCGGTGGATGGAATACTTCGAAGACCTCCTCAATCCCACCGACACGCCTTCCTGTTTGGAAGCAGAGTCTGAGGACTCTGGGACGGGCTCTCCAATCTCTGGTGCTGAAGTCACTGAGGTTGTTAAAAAGCTCCTTGGTGGCAAGGCACTGGGGGTGGATGAGATTCGGCCGGAGTTCCTCAAGGCTCTGGATGTTGTAGGGCTGTGTTGGTTGACGCGGCTCTGCAATATTGCGTGGACATCGGGGGCAGTTCCCTTGGATTGGCAGACCGGGGTGGTGGTCCCCCTCTTTAAAAAGGGGGACCACAGAGTGTGTTCCAACTATAGGGGGATCACACTTCTGAGCCTCCCTGGTAAGGTCTATTCGGGGGTTCTGGAGAGGAGGGTCCGACGGATAGTCGAACCTCGGATTCAGGAGGAACAATGCGGTTTTCGTCCTGGCCGTGGAACACTGGACCAGCTCTACACCCTCGGCAGGGTCCTGGAGGGTGCGTGGGAGTTCGCCCAACCGGTCTACATGTGCTTTGTGGACTTGGAGAAGGCGTTCGACCGTGTCCCTCGGGGTGTCCTGTGGGGGGTACTCCGGGAGTATGGGGTACCAGGCCCTTTGATACGGGCTGTTAGGTCACTATATGAACGGTGTCGGAGTCTAGTTCGCATTGCTGGAAGTAAGTCGGACTCATTTCCAGTGAGATTTGGACTTCGCCAAGGTTGCCCTTTGTCACCGGTCCTGTTCATAACGTTTATGGACAGGATTTCTAGGCGCAGCCAAGGTGTTGAGGCGATCCGTTTTGGTGACCTCAGGATCGGGTCTCTGCTTTTCGCAGATGATGTGGTCTTGTTGGCTTCATCTGAACGTGATCTACAGCTCTCGTTGGAGCAGTTCGCAACCGAGTGTGAAGCGGCTGGGATGAGGATCAGCACCTCCAAATCCGAGACCATGGTCTTGAGCCGAAAAGGGTAGAGTGCCTTCTCCGGGTCGGGGATGAGGTCTTTCCACAAGTGGGGGAGTTTATGTATCTGGGGGTCTTGTTCAAGAATGAGGGAAAAATGGAGAGGGAGATCGATGGACGGATTGGTAAGGCGTCTGCAGTTATGCGGGCGCTGTACCGGTCTGTCATGGTGAAGAGAGAGCTGAGCCGAAAGGCAAAGCTCTCATTTATCGGTCGATCTACGTTCCTTCCCTCATCTATGGTCACGACGGCTGGGTGGTGACCGAAAGAACGAGATCGCGGATACAGGCGGCTGAAATGAGTTTCCTCCGTAGGGTGGCTGGGCTCTCCCTTAGAGATAGGGTGAGAGTAGAGTAGCTCAGAGTAGAGCCGCTGCTCCTCCACATCGAGAGGAGCCAGTTGAGGTGGCTCGGGCATCTGGTCAGGATGCTTCCTGGACACCTCCCTGGTGAGGTGTTCTGGGCACGTCCCACCGGGAGGGGACCCAGGGGAAGACCCAGGACTCGCTGGAGGGATTATGTCTCCCAGCTGGCCTGGGAACGCCTCGGGATACCTCCCGAGGAGCTGGCCCAAGTAGCCGGGGAGAGGGAAGTCTGGGTCTCTCTGCTTAGGCTACTGCCCCCGCGACCCGACCCCGGATAAGCGGAAGATGATGGATGGATGGATGGAAGAATGGTTACCATAATAATGCAGATGACACTCAGTACATTACAATGTTACCAGGTGGCTATGAACTCATCCAAACCTCCATGAATACATTGAGCAAATCAATGGATGAATGAGCCATAATACTCTACAGCTGATTAGAAACAAAACTGAAATTATCTTTGGACCTAAGGAGGAACGATAAAGAGTCGCCACTCAGCTTAATTTAATATGGCTTGAAACCCCTAAGCAGGCCTGAAATCTAGGTGTAGTGATGGACTCAGACCTGAACCTCCAGGGTCACATAAAGGTATTGACAAGGTCAGCCTTCTATCACCTGAATAGTTTATCTAGGATTATAGGACTAATTTCATAACAGAACCTAGAAAAACTCATCCATGCATTTATCTTTAGTAGCATTGCTTACTGCTGAGTGTCCTCACAGGTCTGCCAAAAAAAGTCACTCAGACAGCTTCAGCTCATCCAGAATGCTCCAGCTCGCATCTTCACTTGAACCAGTAAAGTAGAGCACATCACGACAATTCTAAAGTCTGTACTCTGGCTCCCTGCAGCTCAGAGAATACACTTCAATATACTTTTACTAGTTTATAAAACAGTTAATGGCTTGGCACCAAGGTATGTTAAATATCTGTTACTATACCAACCCCTAAGACCACTCAGCTCTTCCAACTCTAGCCTACTAATCCTCCCTAGAATCAGAAACAAACATGGGAAAAACTCTGCTGAAACACTGAGTTCCTTTGAATCAAAGCTAAAAACTCATCTGTTAAGATAAACCTTCGAGTAAGTGATTAATAATAGCTGGAATATAATTGTTTAAATATGTCATATGTTTTGTGTTTCTAATATTTTTTTTTACTTTTTCTGTTGTTTTCCCTTATCACCCATTGCACCTTGAATTGCCCTGTTGTTGAAAGTGCACTATAAAAGCTAAAGTTGCCTTTCCTTGGCCTTTCTGTTTCTATCAAAGCTACTGACATATGTTAAATATTCCTCATAATCCCAGATAGATGAAACATTTTATAAACTTGCTTGACCTAACTTATTGTAGTCCAATTCTAGACGTTTCTAAATTCTAAAGGAGCTTTTAAACAATTAACTAATAGTTAGATTTTAAAATTGAATTGTCTTTATTGTACAGCTATCTTTTACGCAATGGAATTATTACAGGTTTAAGGATAATAGTCAAACACAGTCTATATCTAAAGAAGCTGTTTTAAAAATAGTAAGAATCAATTTTTTCTTTCTAAAGAGACATGTTTCTCATAAGACATGGAGTCAGCCTGTGATTAGATGATCATGCCCTTTTGACATCACTTCTGAAGGTACATCTTGCTTAAAAGCTGAGGATACCATACTTTTTCATATGAATATTTAATCCCTTTTTACAATAATGAGAAATTAAAGTAAAGAAAAATGAAGAAAATATATTTTAAGATATTCAATGCATTGCTGTAAAAAGCTATCTCTGGAGGGTAATAAATTAGCAAACCATATTTTTTCAATTTAAAATAGCTAAAATTAGACACAGATATTACAACAGAAACACATGATGAGAATATTGTTACTCTTCATTTCTGACAATGTCGTGTCAAAAAGCTTTCTGAGTTCTTCAAATGTAAGATTATAGCAGTTTATGGGTCCTGCAATGTATTTAACAAGGTCTCAAAGGAATCTGAAATCAGTCATTCTGTTGCATGGAAAGGAGTCCAGGACATTCAAAACACCGTTCAACAAGCACACATCTTGTTTTACAAGGACCTGGAAGATTCTAAAGGACCATGTGATGCTAAAGAAAGTCACAGAATAATCTAAAATGTCATTACATTCAACGGCAGGCTCTTGTTATCAATGATGTGAGTGTGCATGCCTGTACCATCAGAAAGAGAAAGCACAAGTTTAACTTTTACTGCAGATGTGCAAGGAGAAGCAGTTACACTATAGAAATAAAGCACAAAGGCCAGAACGAAGTGTACCTAAGACCATTTAGACTGAGACCAGGACATTTGGAATAATGTTCTTTGGGAAGACAAGTCTGAAAATTAAGACACCAGAAGAGAGTGTGGAGGTGGAACTGTCATTGTTTGAAGATGCTTTGCTGTGGCAGCACCTGGCAAGCTCACAATTATAAAATCAGCCATGAATTCTCACATGTCTATCAGAAGGTGCTTCAGGATTATTGATTTTTAATCTGTCAAAGTGTAAAGCTTAAATAGGACTAACCCTGCACCATAATAAAATATATTAACCTGTTTATTTTTTTTACAGTAGAAATAATTGTTTTTGAAACAATGCAACTAACAGATGTTTGGTAGATAGTGAAATCCTGTTATATGAGTCATCATCAAGAATGTAATGATTATTAAATGGTGCAGACTCCAGCATGTAAATGGTCCAACAGGCTGCTTCAGCTTTGTAGAAACTGTATCAAGCTGATGGGGAACAGGCTGGTTAAAAGGCCAAAAGACGTGGGAGCCCTTCAGAAATCTGATGAGCCATTTCATGAAGACGAGCAAAAAAATGTCTCCAGCTTATGCAAGTTGTAGTAGTGAGCAAACAGATGGGAGGCTTTATAACTGTGAAGATGGAATGAAATAGTGAGGCAGTGAAGCAGCTTCTCACCCAAATCCCTGACTACTGTAATTATGTTAATCACTCAGGAACAGGCAACAGCCCTGAAACGGATTCTGATGTGGGCACTTTTACAGCCTAGGTTAGGTCTGACGGACATCAAAACATTACCCTAATTTAATACTTTTCATCTGAGAATGACCCCTTTGAATTACATTAACATATAAACATATTTTATTGACTTAGATGAAAATTATAAGTTTCCATCTGTAATTACATTTGCTACAGAAAACAATAAATTAATGTCTGATAGATCAGAATTTCATGAATAATCTGTTAACTAGCTATCCGAAGTATATTACTCTTTTTATTTTCATGGTTTAGTTAATTACAGTCTTTTGCAACTATCCAGTTGCAGTAATTATTTTGTTTGGTTAAATTAGCATTAAAGAAGAACTCATAAATGTTTTCATAGTAATCAAACAAACTGAGAACCCATTAAAAAAAAAAATAAGCAGCTCTTCGGCAACAAACCTTGTTGTTTCTGTTGGTAACTCATTTTTAGCTTAACATGTCAATTTCAAAATCCAACTGATCAAATCTAAATGGAAATATTTTACACAATTTAAAAGTTGTTTATACCAAATTTATAATTTGTTAAACCTGTCCTCAATCAACATAAACATTTCGATTCCAAACAACTCTAACTCAAGTTGAAGAGCTGATTGAAACCCCAGATTCTGCTTTACACAAAAGCTTCGATCCATTATGTATCCCGCTTATCTTCAAAGGGTCATTGGGTGAGAGACTGGGTACACCAAGGTGGCCCGTCCACCACAGTACACACAAACAAATAAAATAAAAAATATTTTTCTGGAATCACAACCTCCATGGATGAGGTTGTTGGGGTCTGATACATGGCATAAATACTAATCAAATGGCCTAGATATATGACGCCAGCATTTCAAATGGGCCAACGGCAGAGCCGTGCGCACTTCTCTTCTCCCTCCCCAGCTGAGCGCTGGAAGAATCTGTCGCGCTGGTTGGTCAGAAGCGCCAATCCATCAAACTCACTGCAGTTCTCTGCGGCATGAATGCTGCTAAGCCTGTAGTAAGAACTGTGAGGAGATGGACTGATGAGTCAAAGATGCAGCTACAGGCCTGCTTTGACTGCACTGACTGGAGCGTCTTTGAAGCAGTGGCTTCATCCCTGGATGAACTGACCGACACTGTGACATCCTACATCAGCTTTTGTGAGGACATGTGTGTGCAGACCAAAACCTTCTGCTCATTCAAAAACAATAAACCGTGGTTCACTGCAGAACTGAGACGGCTACGCCAGGACAAGGAGGAGGCCTACAGGAGTGGGGATCGGGACCTGTACAAACAGGCCAGGAACCAGCTGACAAGAGGGATCAAAGCAGCAAAGAGGAACTACAGTGCTAAGCTTAAGGACCGTTTTTCTGCTAACGACCCCTCTGCAGTTTGGAGCTACCTGCAGACCATTACTAACTGTAGGAGACCATCCCCCCACCCTGTGGAGAGCCCCCGCCTGGCTGAGGACCTCAACGACTTCTTTTCCAGGTTTGAAAGGACTTTCACACCTCCCACCTCCCCCACCATCTCCATCACAAAAGACCCAGCTTCACCCCAAACCACCCACGTACCTGCCTTGACGATCTGCGAACAGGACGTGCGCCAGCTATTTCAGAGACAGAAAATTAAAAAGGCTCAGGGACCAGACGGAGTGTCCCCAGCCTCTCTGAAATTCTGTGCTGACCAGCTGGCTCCCATCTTCACCCAGATCTTCAATAACTCCCTGGAGCTGTGTGAGGTCCCCTCCTGCCTCAAACGCTCCACCATCATACCGGTTCCCAAGAAGTCCCCAGTCACTGGATTAAATGACTACAGACCAGTTGCCCTAACATCTGTGGTCATGAAATCCTTTGAGCGTCTGGTACTGACCCACCTGAAGGACATCACAGATCCCCTGCTAGACCCCCTGCAGTTCGCCTACAGATCAAACAGGTCAGTGGATGATGCCGTCAACATGGCTCTACACTACTACTCCTGCACCATCTAGACTCTGCAGGTACCTACGCTCGGGTCCTGTTTGTGGACTTCAGCTCTGCGTTTAACACCATTGTCCCAGAGCTCCTCCACCAAAAACTGTCCCAGCTCACCGTGCCTCCCTCCACCTGTCAGTGGATTACCAGTTTCCTGACTGACAGGAGGCAGCAGGTGAAACTGGGTAAGTTCACATCCAGCTCCCGTTCCCTCAGCATCGGCGCCCCCCAGGGATGTGTTCTCTCCCCACTGCTCTTCTCCCTTTACACCACTGACTGCACGTCGAGGGACCCTTCTGTGAAACTCCTGAAGTTTGCAGATGACACCACCGTCATTGGACTCATCCGCGACGGCGACGAGTCTGTGTACAGAAAGGAAGTGGAACAGCTGGTTCTCTGGTGCAGTCAGAACCACCTGGAGCTAAACCCGCTCAAAACTGTGGAGATGACAGTGGACTTCAGGAAGAGACCACCATCAACATCTCCTCTCATGATCCTCAACAAGCCAGTCCCCACAGTGGAGTCTTTCAGGTTCCTAGGATCCACCATCACACGGGACCTGAAGTGGACCTCACACATCAACATAATAAGGAAAAAGGCCCAGCAAAGGCTGTACTTTCTGCGTCAGCTCAGGAAGTTCAACCTGCCCCAGGAGCTGCTGATCATCTTCTACACAGCAATAGTCCAGTCTGTCCTGACCTCATCCATCTCTGTCTGGTTCGGATCCGCCACCAGGCAAGACAAGGACAGACTGCAGAGAACAGTCAGGACTGCAGAGAGGATCATAGGAACCGATCTTCCCTCCATTCAGGACCTATTCCGGGCCAGGGTCAGGAAGCGGGCCAGGAAAATCACCACTGACCCCTCACACCCTGGCCACAATCTGTTTAGGCTCCTCCCCTCAGGTCGGCGTTACAGAGCGTTGTACGCCAAAACCACCCGACACAAAAACAGTTTTTTCCCCCAGGCTGTCGCTCTGACGAACTCTGTCTAGTCACAGTGTGTGAGTGCACTCACATAACAATAAACTATAACTCTGCACTTCTGTACATACTCACTGTAAAATAACCCCGGCTTGGTGTATATATTATCCTTTATTATTTACGATCTGATATTTATTGGTATTTTTACTTATTTTTGTTCTTAATTTTCTTTTTTTTTCTTTTTTTATTTCACTTATTCAAGTTCTGTACTGGAGGAAAAAGTTTGCCGGAGTCAAATTCCTTGTATGTGACATGCTTGGCCAATAAACTGATTCTGATTCTGATTCTGATTCTGATGAATGGAGACTGCACCGATGGGAGGGACGAAAGGTGCCAACCCGGTGGGTTTAAATCTCAAGAATTGCCATCCCCTCTTCCTCTTCGGGTAAATTTGTGAGTTTTTGTATTTTGATTGTGTGTTTCCTGTATGTTTTTGTCTTTTATTAGTGAGCAGAATAAGTTAAGCATAATTAATTATTATAAGTGAGATTATTGGTTGATAATCCCCTTTTTGATTATATATATTATCTTGTTTCTAGCCCAGAGGCTGTGGTGCCCAGATTCAATTATTGAAAGGATGATTAACTACTAATCTGTAATTATTAGTTAATATTCTCAGCATCACCAGATAGATCATAACAATTATCAATTAATAAATTACTTTTAATTGATAATTCCCCAACAAGGTCCTGGTGTAATAGTCAGCATTTAGAGAAGACAGACCTGCGCTAAACTATCAAAACTTTTAAAAGTTAGTTTGTGATTTGGGAAACTGTTTTTATAAAGAAAACCCTTAGGTTTCTAAATTTACTTGAAAACCTTTTAATCTTATCTTGTATCATTCTTATCAACCAAATGAATTGATCATTGTATTGTCACACAGGGAGGAGATGTCACATTTCTAGCAGAGAATTAAGTAGTATTTTCCTATTTGTGTGTCGTGTCCTGGCAACTTTAGACAAACACTGTGGTGGGTCTGGCTAGTTTGCCACGTTAGTGGCAGACTTACTCTACAAAAGAGGGGAAATACAAATTTCCTCTGGTTGCATAGCAGGTGTGAATTAATTGCATAACGGGGCTTATGTGGTTAAGCAAGTTTATTCGGCAAACCATAGCTATTATAAAGAGACAAAAATGTTAAGGACATACAAGGAAAAATGAAGAAAAAAAGAAGAAAAATAGAAAGGAACCAGAAAAATTACAAAGACCAAGAAAATTATGACATGGCATTTAGATGATAAATTGATTCAAAGTGTTTGTATGCATATGCATGAAAAGTAAACTGGTATGTGGTTGTATGCAAATGTGCCTAGAAGCAATAGCAGAAGTTGTGTGTAGTTACATTGTAGAAGGCACAATGGGCAGGAAAGTGAGAGTGAGAATCCCGTTAGAAAGTCTATAAGCAGCCCTTCACAACAGACTCTGACCCAACACACAGCATGAACTGAACAGTAGACACAGGCCAATATCCAGTGGGCCTACTTTGGCCTATCCCACTCCATTGGCCACCACTCACAACATCAATAAGACGCAACAACCCACCTCCACTCTCACAAACAAAGAGGGGACCAACCTCTATTCAGCCATCAATACACTGCTTACCACACTAACATGGCCATGATAACCCCACCTGTAGAATAATACCTCCCTCAAATACTACCACCACTACCAACAACACCAGTACAGGCCAAATAGGATGAAGAGTAATGGCGGGATTAATGCCATCAACTGACGTTTCAGCGAAGCCCACACATTGGCCAACAACAACCAGGCAGCAAACTCAGCTCCAGTCATCATAACCACCTATGCTCACAAGCTTTCCAACACCCAGAGAAGACACATGCCCTGTTCCTGAAAAACCCCCATCCATTGTTTTCTTCTTGCTGCTTTGTAAGCAGTTCTGAAAGATATGCTCAAACTGTTAAACAGAGATTTTCTTCTCACTAATTACACATGTTTATATAATACTGCTGGGTGAATTGAGTTGCAATACCTGTAACCAGTAAAGCATATCCTAATACATAGTCAATGGATATGCAAATTGAACTAATACATCAGTAAAGGTGGTTAATAATGTAAAGTCACACCGCTAAATTATGGTAAAAGCAAAACTCCTTCAGAGTAGTCAGTGTTTCCTTTCTTGGATGTTGGTCCTTTGGGAATGTACTGTCAGAGCAAGACAAATAATAATTTGTCTTAGTCTTTAGTTTTATGAAACATTTAATTAATGTATGAAATGTAAACTTTTTCAAGCAGCAACATCCACTAGACCTGCTTTTTAAGATTGCAAACCTTAAAAATGGACACAAATAATTAAATCACTACAAAATGAGGTAAGTCAAATGTTTCAATGATTTTAATGTGTAACACTGGGGAAGTGCAGAGGATCCGAGGCATCACAGGATCTGGAATACCCCAACAACATTGTGGAGCCCCAGTTATAGTCTTCATAAAAAATAAAAATCTTGTGAAAATCAAGTTTAATGATCAGCATTTACATCTGTTAGTGTTTTCATTGTTTATCTACTCAAAAACTGCATGTGACTTTGACTAAACCAAATGTAAATCTTGCAATAGTTGTGTTTTAGTAAGGGATACTGTATGTGTTTCAGCTTTAACGGGCAAGTGGCAGACGGTATAAATGGAGACTGCTGGTCTGAACGCAGGCTGACTGTGAAAGCAACATGGCAGCTCTGCAGGATCTGGCTCAAAAGGGAAATGCTCTGCCTTTATAGTAATAAACGCACACACTCACACAGTATGTTCAAAACGTACACATCTATGGAAGTGAATACACTCACACACAGTCACACAACTACACATACACACGGAACCTGAGACATTCACCTGCATAGTTGCCCAGATCTGCACGTACTAAAGAAGACCAGGAAGTTTAGGCAGACAACACCTGTCTCTGTGTCTGGTTATCCTTCTGCCGCTGCACAGGGAGAAAAATGGAAGAGTGGGAAGCTCAAGTATAATCTTGTTTTGCACTGATTGTGGCTTTGCACAATACCACACATACATATGCATAGGAACATAGATGACCACCATCTTGGGCTCCATTGACAGATGGATGAACACAGCACAGAAAGAGAGAGGCTGAGGAACTTGAAATCTAATCTTGCACGCTTGTTTTTGTAATTGGCTCAGTGAGTAAGTGAGCTATTTGATATCTACTTAATTAAATGACTGAAGGTGTCATGAAGTCAATCCTGAAAGTTATTTCAGTTGTAAGCAATGAAACGTCTCTGTGTGTGACTATGAACAGCTTTTATCTCAAAGTTTATTGTCAGCTTAGAGTCTAATATGTGTGTATTTGGTGAATGGTGTGTTTGCATGTAGTTTATGTACTTTGTTTTATAGAAATGTTTAATCAGGGATTAGTTTGCGGTACAGCCAGCATTTAATGAGGATATCTTCTGCTCTATTACTGGTTCACATTTGGCTATAAACAGTATTTTCTCCTTCGCAAACTGGCTGGCTCTTCTGGCTGTTTTACACTTGTGTGGAATGAGTGTCGCCAAGGTGAACTCTTTGGCAAAAAGTTCACACAGTATCCTACAGAAATATTCACATCCGCTAAACCTTTACAAATGTTGTTCTTTTACAAGCATACATTTCATTGTTCTGATTTCATGTAGTGAACCAACAAACAGAAAGTATAAATTGTGGAAGCAAAGGTATACAAGGTTGTTACATTTTTTTTCCAGATAAAACAAATACGCCGAGAGTCTTTTCAAATTGTCCATATCAGCTTTGCACATTTAGAGACAAACAATTCTGCTCGTCCTTTGCATTATAGCTCAGTCAGGTTTGATCGAGAGTGTCTGTTTTCATGTATTGCCACAGATTCACACTTACATCTGGGCCAGGTAGAAATGACTGGGCCATACTCACACATAAATATACTTTGATCCATATCATTTCATTGCAGACCCAGTCTTAGGCATTCTTTTTAATCTTTCACACGGTCTCTTCTAGGATTGTCTTGAGTTTAGATCAATGTATATTATTTCTATTTTTCTGAATTAGGTAAGGTTTGGCTGTAATGTGATGAAGGAGAAATGTTGTGCTTATGTTTGCAAGACACTGGAAGTCATGTAATTCAGAACAAACATTTAAATGTACACCAGTAGTTTTATTGGCTTCTTAATTTTGTCTGAGAAAAAAAAGTCAGTTAACACTCTTCTCAGTTTAAACTAGGCCTGGATGATATGACGAAATATGTAATCAGGACGATAGAAAATGTCTATTGTTTTATATAAATCTCTATCCTTTAAGCCCCGGTTAGGGTTTTACGGCAGTAAATTACGTCAAGATGCACTTTAGTGCATTCCTGTGCATGGTGCAATACCTGAACAAACAGGGAAAAAGACTATAACCAACATGTTTAGATCAGGAATCTAAACAAGATGATCAGACAACCGAAACCGAGGAGCTTGATCTCCCTGCGTGTCGTCCCTCCCCTCCCCATGTGCAGCTTGAACAGAAGAAAAAGCATCTCTAAGACAGAACGACACCGGCTCTAAAAGCCGTTTCGTTCGCTAGCAACACATCAATGGTGTGCCACAGCTAAAAGCCTGTCGCAGCTTTTGCTCATTGACTCTCTTTGTATTCGTTGTTGTGGGTCTTGAGCACGTAATAAAATAAATGTATAGCTTTGGAGACGGTGTTCGCACCGGGAGCTTGCAAAGTTTACAACAACTGTTGTCTGATATGAGTCGTTCTTCTTATATCCAAACAGGATCGATAACCATAACTAGACTATTTTTTCTAATCCTACTATTCCGGAACCAGTGGCTACACCTAATGTGATCCATCTGTTTAACATTTACGAGCAGCAGCGTAGGTGGAGCCGGAACACATCTCGAGGGTAACCAAAGGGCAAACTTCGCCCGCAGAATGTGAAGCCAACCAGGAAGTGGCAAAAATTGCAATTCCTCCCTCATCCGCTTGGGGCTGGCTGCAAAAAAGAGCAGCTTCCCATTGACTCCCATGTTGGAAAGGCCAACTTTACAGCAAAAATAAACATGTTTACAGCCTGGTTTGAAAAACCATTTTAGGTTAGATAGTTCAGGTTTCCCGTCATAACAACTCTGAGGGGGGTGAATTTTTTTTCTAACTCCTTTGTTTATTTGTAATTTAATCTTGAAATTATGAATAATTAAGGGAGTGTCCTTTTGATTGACATCTCCATCTAGGCTAACTCTGGTGGCTAATAGTGGCTAATGGTGGCCAATAGCTTGCTCAATAGTCTGCCTTCTGCCCCTGCTTGCTTGGGGAAGGTCTTCAAAGCCTGAGACTAATGTTAAGACTTCAGCTATTTCACGTTTCTGAACTCCACTATCAGTTGCTTCTGGAGTTTTTATTCGGTTTTGGATGTTATCTGCACTTATTGGACAAAGATGGCTTGCTGTGGTATTGATTACAGTAACAGACCATCCAAGAAGTCTCTGCTTGGGTGAGGCTTTATACTGGCTGATGCTTCACCAGCAGTTGGGGGAAAATTTCTGTCATTAGGCCAAGATGATCTGAGCTTGTATGCCTTTCAACCCGCGGATTGGAGCATCAGAAACCTATGGATCACGTGACCCGAGGGTTAGTCCATTGTATTTACAGTCTATGGGGGGAACATAGGAGACATGCAGATAGTGAAACAAATAAAATTGAGAGGGTGCAAGAGGAGAGAGAAAAAACCCTGCAACTGTCAAAACATGCTGTATAGTTAAGGAAATTAGTGACAGCAGGTATCATGGCAAAATTTGGATGCTTTTCAAATCTGTTTAATTCAAAGGCAGAGTGTAGAGCTGTGCTCCTAAAAGATCACCAGATATCCATAGCTCCCGCAGATGGAAGGAGATCACTACATGATGAGTATGGCCTGGGTGGTGTTATTGTCAAGTATAATTTAAAACTGCCTTAGCACGTTGTGCATTTTTTATAAACTATTCATGAAATAAATTAGAAAAATTGCTACATCGTGAAGTATATCGTTATCGGGATATAAACTGAGCTATATCGGGATATAAAAATTCTGACATGTCACACAGCCCTAGTTAAAACCATAAATTGTTTGACAGAGGAAACAGAGAGACAGGCAAATACAGTCAGTTAAAAGCAGTTAATTATTATAACTTTTTTGCTTTTTTAGTGCCTAAAGCAGTGTAACACCTGGTTAGACCTCCAGCCAAGCTCTTTTGAAAAGCAAGAAAATATCATCAGCAAAGCCATTACAGGAACACCACAGCATTCTCTCACTCAACAACCCTGCTCAGTGTTGTCGTATATAAAGGTAAGTAACCCCACAGGTTTACAAGTGTTCACCTAAGGCCAACCACTGTGTGTTAAAGTGTGTTCTTGCTGGTAACAAGATTATTTCCTATGTCTGGATGGGGCTGCACTATAGAAATACAGCCAGAGAGGGCATGGAGAGAGAAAACAACGATGCAATATGAAACCCAAGTTTCCACTTAATCTGGCAGGTAGCATCCATTAAACTGCAATTACTTTTATTAAGCTCTCTTTACTGTCTTTACTGCAGGAAGGAGGTCAGAAGACAATTTTAAAGCCCCAGTGGGAGACGTAGATTCATATGTGTAACTGAATAGGGTACATTTGATTACAATCCATTAAGGCCCATAGCATCACCAATAATTTGAGAAATTGAATTAAGAATAACGTTGTCTAAAATGTGGCTAAAGGTAATTTCAACATCCTGGCTATGGCATTGATTCAAAATTCAACACCTTGTCTATCTGTTTAGAGCAGCTGCTGGAGGCAAAAGGTCGAACCTTATTCTCTTTCTGCCCTAGCTGTACTGTTAGACCTGGACATTACGTCATTTGCGCCTTTATGAGTTGCAAGCCATTTAAGAGCAGAAAATGGTAGAGAGAAGTGAGACAGGGCTGGGTGGCAGCAAACTAAGTGAAACAAATGACATGCTTGCAGCACCAGACCAGACAGCTCAGATTTATAGGAAGCAAAAGATGTGTCAGTGTCAGTTGGGATTCTTGTACGAGAGGAGTGAATTGACTTTCACAGAGCCAGAGAACACAGATGCATACAGACTGAGGTGCTCTGCTTCCTGTGCTGTCTGATACCTTGGAGAGGTCGGTGAAAGGGCAGTCAGCACGTCACATTTAACAGACAAACAAGGAGGGAGGAGTAGCAGATAGGAAAGTAGGACAAGAACAGAGTGGGCTACTGTAAAAACCCATGGGATATTCATGGATAAAGAAAGACCACTCAGAATGAGGGCAAAATGTCAGGTTTACTGAGCTGGAACAATAGCCTGTTAAACCAGCACGACAGCAAAAGGTCAGGGTGCATATTTGTATGCTTTCATTTAAGTTCTCTATGTCTTTTATATCGGTTAGCAACAGAAGATTTACCTGCTGTATGAAAACTGTTATTTTCATATTTGCTTCTCACACAAGGAGGCTTGCATATGAAGCAAGAGCTGAGGCAAGAGACATGAACAAATGCCAAACATCTTCATGACATATTGGAAGCCTGACGAGTGACTCATTGACATCCAGTTAATTTAAGCTTCTTTGAGCTCAAGATCCCCAAAGACAGAATGCATCAGAGTTCTAATTGTATCCTTGTTTGACCTGGAAACAACAGCATATAATTGCAAATAACTTCTTTTTTTTCTTTTACACATTATTCACAATACACAATCTAAGAAACAAAGCCATCCAATTATATATATCATGCTATTTTCAGAGAGATACTGTCAAAGAATAAGTAGCTTCTGCAAACCTCTTTAAGTGAATAATTTGCCATATAAGCCAATTCTGTGTGGTCATAGACTACTTCTATATGGTGCAAACTCTTTACAGTTTTGTTTTTGCTTTTGACATATTGGAACAATCTCTGAGCCTTGCTGCAAAGTATATGCTGTGGATCAGTAGTAATCGGATTATGTGTATACAACCGTGCAGCTGTTTCTTCGAGAATATACAATTTACTCATACCGAAAAAAAGCATCACCATTTTATTTGTGTCACACCAGAAGATTATTAGCAGACTTGTTAGCAAAAATTTAACAACTAGATAAACCAAACTGCATCTTAACATTAAGGCAGACATAATGAATAAAGCTGAACAATATGCCATAGTAAAACAATTAGAAGGATATATTTTTTAACTTTTTTTTACAAAGAAATATTAATTTGTACTAAACCCTCCTTTATTCTGAGACCACTTAACAAAAACAACTTGTGTGTAATTCAATCAAAGCATAAATACAGCTGTGCATCAAAGGCATCAGGGATTTGTTATATATATGAGTGAAAAAAAAGCATAACTAAGGTCAGAGAACACATCCAGACAGGCTAGGGATGTAGCGGAGGGGAGCTGGAGTTGAGGTGTCACATTCCAAACTTTTTAACAGCATGAAAAGTCCTGTGTGTTGTGGGAAAACAACACTTAACATCACCCAGAAGACATTATCCCCACAGTAAAACGTACTGTTGGTATGTATCATCATGCTGTGAGGATGCTTTTCTTCAGCATAACCAATCCGTCAGACATGATGAGAAGAAGTATGGAGCTAAATAAAGGAAAACCCTGGGTGAAAACCTGGTAAAAGCTGCAAAACCCTTGAAACTGGGTTTGAGGCACACCTCTCAGTAGCAAAACAACCCTGAATGTAGAACTGGGGCTGCAATGTAATAGTTTATTTCAAAGTAAATTCATGTTTTATAAAAACACATGCAAAGTTGTTACCTAAATCTAGGTAGGAAAGAGATTTCTGTTTCCAGATGCTTTCCATCTAATCTGACTGAGTTTGATCTATTTTGGAAAGAACTGGCAACTTTTCAGTTTCTATTTGCTAAGCTGCATAGAATGTATGCCACATTTTTTTTATTTAAAGAAAAAAATATTAACATTTTTGTTATCTTTTTTTCAATCCACAGCTATGCATTTTGTTTAGATGGCCACATAAAATATCAATAAAATACATTAACACCTGTAATTGTAAAGTGACAAAATGTGAAAAAGGTAGGCAGAATGAATATTTTTGCAAGGCACTTAAAGATGTTTTGAATCCCAAATTTCTGGTGATTGATCAGTGCAACATCAGTGAATCCAGTGTTATCGCTTGATTTGCTTACTTCAGTCAGTGCCGGAGCACTGATTAGCGATTATTGCAAGTGCCTTCATACTGGATGAGCAAAACCACCCAGGCTGCATACAGATGTGCAGATGTCTCTGTGGAGCTCTGATGTAACCTTTAAATCTCCTTTCAATCGATTCACTCTGCCTTTGGCACATGGCTGACATGTCATATCACACCTGCTAAACAGTTTGTGTAACCTGTTATTTGAAGACGAATGCAGCCAAACAGTTATGTTTCCATGATGTCCTATAATTTATTGCCACCCAAAGATGTTTAGGACCACAGCTTGTTTGTGTCAGTTATGCTTGCAATACCTGAGATTTAATTTGAAGCTTAGACAGCTTTTGCAGCTCGGCAAGACTTTGATCTAAATTTCTGGTGTGCACAAAATGGGCAATGCGCTGAGCACCTTTGATGCCATGCTGCAGATTTGAGCTAAATTTAATGAGATCCTTAGTGCAATTATTTCAGCAGATATAATATATTTGTGCTTGCCGTGACATTTTAAAATGGATATCAATAGTTTTACACATCTTTGCTGAGATTGACTACTTTAGCTATAATAATTTCTACAAGTCTTCATAAATCAGCGGAACATTTCTACTTCAGTTCTGTTAAACCTTTGATCTATGGTAAAGGCCAATGAAGAGAGGATCCTAAATGATCACAAAACCTATCCTGTCATTTTAAAGTTTAAATAGTCAACATTTCTTGAAAGCCTAAAAAAACAGTGCCTTGAAGAAGTATTCATACCCCATGGAATTAAATTTCTACTCAATATTTTTAGATTTTATATTGACATTTTTAGATTGGCAAAGACATTTCCACAAATAAAAATCTGAGACTTACAGTGCTCAAATGTGTCCTTTGTCCACTGTAAGAAGAAAACATTTTTAAAGGTTCACAACAAGCCATATAGGGGAAACAGCAAACATCTCGAAGAATGGTGACTGGGGTGTTGACAGATGAAGTATAGCCATGTGTTACAATGGCCCAGTCAAAGTCCAGACCCAAATTCAATCAGCATTTAAATTTACTGTTGTCAAATATTCTCTATCCAATCTTCCTGAAAAATATACATTTTGGAAGGTAGAATGGGAGGGCCTTCAGTTTCTATGTGCACAGCTGGAGGAGACATAACCCCGGAAATTTCAAAAACAGTTGCAGCACAAGATGGTTCAAAGTATTAACTCACAAATGCTAAATATAGTAAATTATAAATTACCTGTACTTGTATAGCACTTTATCTAGTCCAAAGGGCCCCAAAGTGCTTCACACTACATTCAGCCATTTAGCCATTCATGCACACATTCACACACTGGTGATGGTAAGTTACATTGGAGCCACAGCTGCCAAGGGGCACACTGACAGAATCAAGGCTGCTGAACACTAGTACCACCAGGCCCTCTGACCACCACCAGAAGGCAAGGTGGGTGAAATGCCTTACCCAAGGAGACAAAGAGTAACGGTTTGAACCAGTTAAAAGATGAGCACCCGCCTCCTGAGTTACATTCAGTTTAGATGAGAGGCAAAAGTTTTTTAACAAACCACATTAATTATGAGTTACATTAATTTAGTTATTTTATTAAGTCTCTTTTGTCTACATAAATGTTTAAGTATTGATCATTCACAAACATATGCAGTTGCATACTAAATGATTCAATTCAAAATAATAATGAACTGAAAATATACATTTGGAGGGTAAATTGGTGTCTGAACAAAGGATATCGTTGGGCTCTTCAAATGCACACCAGATTTCATTTGTCATACTTGTACAAAGATTTTGCAACAATGTATTATTTTCCGAAGACCCCTACGATGAGTACAATTATTGGACCCAGAGTTCCCTCGCCCTGACGCGGGTCACCAGGGCCCCACTCTGGAGCAAGGCCTGGAGGTGGGGCACGTTGGCAAGCGCCTGGTGGCCAGGCCTTTACCCATGGTGCCCGAAGAGGCAACATGGGCCCCCCTTCCCATGAGCTCACCACCTGTGGGAGGGGCCATAGGGGTCAGGTTCAGTGTAAGATGGGCGGTGGCCGAAGGCGGGGACCTTGGCGGTCCGATCCTCAGCTGCAGAAGCTGGCTCTTGGGATGTGGAATGTCACCTCTCTGGTGGGGAAGGAGCCGGAGCTGGTGTGCGAGGTTTAGAGGTTCCGACTGGACATCGTCGGCCTTGCCTCAAAGCACGGCTCTGGCTCTGGAACCTATCTCCTCGACAGGGGTTAGACTCTTTTCCACTCTGGAGTTGCTCCCGTTGAGAGGCGGCGAGCTGGGGTTGGCATACTTGTTGCCCCCCATCTCGGCGCCTGTAAGTTGGGGTTCACCCCGGTGAATGAGAGGGTAGCCTCCCTCCGCCTACAGGTGGGGGGACGGGTTCTGACTATTGTTTGTGCTTATGCGGCAAGCGGTAGATCAGATTACCCACCCTTTCTGGAGGCCTTGGAGGGGGTGCTGGAGAGTGCTTGGGCGGAATGGCCCCCCCGATCTGAACCCGAGCGGTGTTATGTTGTTGGACTTCTGTGCTTGTCATGGATTGTTCATAACGAACACCATGTTCAAGCATAAGGGTGTTCATGTGTGCACTTGGCACCAGGACACCCTAGGCCGCAGCACGATGATCGACTTGGTTGTCGTTTCATCTGATCTGCGGCCGCATGTTTTGGACACTCGGGTGAAAAGAGGGGCGGAGCTATCCACCAACCCCTACCGAGTGTGAAGATGCTGGGATGAGGATCAGCACCTCCAAATCTGAGACCATGGTCTTGAGCCGGAAAAGGGTAGGGTGCCTTCTTCGGGTCGGGGGTGGGGTCCTTCCTCAAGTGGAAAAGTTCAAGAATGTGGGGGTCTTGTTCATGAATGAGGGAAAAATGGAGCGGGAGATCTATAGGCAGATTGGTAAGGCGTCTGCAGTTATGCGGGCACTGTACCAGTCTGTCGTTCAGAACAGAGAGCTGAGCCAAAAGGCAAAGCTCTCGATTTACCGGTCGATCTACGTTTCTACCCTCATCTATGGTCACGAACTTTGGGTGGTGACCGAAAGAACAAGATCACGGATACAGGTGGCTGAAATGAGTTTCCTCTGCAGAGTGGCTGGGCTCTCCCTTAGAGATAGGGTGAGGAGCTCGGTCATCTGGAGGGGGCACAGAGTAGAGTCGCTGCTCCCAGCTGGCCTGGGAACGCCTCAGGATTCCTCCCGAGGAGCTGGCCCAAGTGGCTGCGGAGAGGGAAGTCTGGGTGTCTCTGCTTAGGCTACTGCCCCCGCGACCCGACCCCGGATAAGCGGAAGAAGATGGATGGATGGATCCTTTCCTTTTAGTCTACAACACTCTAACATAGGGGTACCAACTTGTACCTTAAAGGTGTTGCGGATTTTACCAAAAATGTAGCTATTTGGCAATAAACAGTTAATGGACTGCTAATTCAAGTAAATGAGATAAATAATTTATGAAAATGATTAATATATTGGGGCACCACCTGTTACCAGGAATTATTTTAATAGCCAAATGTCTATGTCAGTCTCATAATCTGAAGCAGTGAATTCTTTACAGTCTATTGATCATGAAACCTTGCCATATGTATGTGTTAATAAATGAGAATATAAGGTTTATTTACAGAAGAAGAAAAAGAAACATTGAATCACTCAAAACTAATAACCAACACTACTGATCAAGCTATATTAAAAACAGAAAATAAAAGAAACAAATGGATAAAAATGCAATAAAGATAGAAAACATAATTTCTGATTTATGCTTGGAGGAATCTTGATGCTTTAAAAATGAAAGCTAAATTGGTTTACCAATTGTAATTTGTTTAATTACTTTAGCACCATTGATTTATGTGTAAACTAATAAAAATAGAAAATGTATATTCTTTGGTATGGTAGCAGAGTAGCATGAATTGTGCTTGACTTCATCAACATGGATTGTACAAAATTCACATACAGATATATATCACATTTCATATATACATACAATATTTACATAGACACAAGACATGTCAAGTAAAAAAAATATGAATGTCAAATTTTTTAAACAATCACATCACAGAGAAAACCTCAGGGACACAAACAATCTACCATAAACTAAATAGGTATCTAGAGCGTGAAAGTCTTAGTCATTTTCTGGATTTGGAAAAGTTACACTTGTGCGGCCTGAATTTTCAAAGTCAACTAACAAACTATCTGAAGAAAACTCGCAGCACTGTTTCATTTGGTGACGATTGAGGCCAGGCTTGTAGCTACAGGTTGAAATTGTACAAATTTCTACTTTATATCAGTTTCAACCTTTAAATTGGCACTTTTGGCCTCTTAAAAACCAATACTGTTCTTTTGAGGGAACATAAAAAAAAGTACCTGTAAGTACAAAAATGTTCTCGTGAATCATACACAACTTTGTTTGGTCTATAATTTAAAAAGGCTTCCTACAAGGCTTCCTTTTTAACGTTTCACAACAGCGAAGCAAGACAATTCTAAAATTGCCCTCTGATTTTTAAGAATTCTGTTATAGGCTCATTTCACTCATTCTGTAGAATTTCAACTTAAATCACCTTTATTTCAAAACTAAGAACTTACCAATTTAGATATGAAGTTTGCACATTTGTACATTCATTTTGTCTAAAAGATTTCAATTCAATTTATTTAAATGTGCTATTGATAGCAGTTCTAGTCCTTAGGTAGGAAATTAGACTCAGTTTAACTAAGATACCGTTCAAATTAGGTTGCCTAAAGACACCATGGCCCCTGTAAAGATTTTTGAATCGGTCTTTATTCCTCAAAAAAGTAAAAATACTGAAGGGTAAAATACTGTGTTGGACTGGCGACCTGTCCAGGGTGTACCCTGCCTCTCGCCCGTTGACAGCTAGAGATAGGCACCAGCCCCCCCGCGACCCCTAGAGGACTAAGCGGTTCAGAAAATGGATGGATGGATGGAAGGGTAAAATATTACAATCAGGATATAATTCCTTCAATTTAAAAAAGGCATGTAATGTTATTTTACCTGGAAGGGAAAACTGCATCTAATGCTTTGGATTTTAATGAGGAAGAAGGAAATAAGGTTTGTGAAAGCAACAATTTTTCTACATACTCTGATTTTATTTGTGTTCTTATCCAGACCTGGAAAATAATACTTGTAAATCCGTAACTTTGAAATACGAAAAGCTTTAAGGGGTATGAAGATTTATGCAAGGTAATGTACCCAATTCTCTAGATATATGAAATCTAGGACTCAGTGATTCTCGATACGGATTAAAACCTACCTTGAAAATTTGGAAGGTAATTTTACATCATGCAACCAAACCAGGAAGCAAAGAGTTGAAGTGTCACAATTTAAGACAAAGCTTAACTTGACTTCTGGAAATCGTACTACCTCTTGTCTAGAGGCTGTTCACTGAATCAAAAAGTGTCCCAGATCTTTATTTCAGCATCTGTAACGCAGTCCCAGTGGACCTCACAAAAGCAGCAAATGACGCACTGCAGATATGGCTCTCGCCTTGGCAATAAGCAGCTCATCTTCTCCAGGTTGATTTCGCATCATTGTGAAGCAGCAAAAAAACCTGATCACTGGTTACAGGGTTCCTAAAAGTTTCTTCAAGTTAAATTCAAGTCTTTTTAAGACCTTTTTAAGACCATTTATCTAAAAATGTAATACCTCTGTCCTGGCCCTATAAGGCAAAGAAAACCAAAATCCTTGAACTTGTGATGAAAAAAATAGCTCTGAATAAAAAAAAACAACTGAGCAGAAGCGATTCTCGACCGCCGCAGAGAAATAACAGTCCACTGTGAACAGGTGGAGCAGGGGACAGAGCATGATTTTCCTGACTGCACAGCTCCCATAGCCGGTTTGCACAAGTCGTAAGCGTCAGGGGTAATTGGTCATGTAACATTGCATTGACAGAGGCGTATATGCACACAAGTTGAGTCTATCAATATAAGTCGTTAATTATTCAAAGTCAAAATTTTTAATGTCCCATAAACTGATTCCAGATATCTGGATTTAACCTGTCCCTTACCCAGAAGCGGACGTGCACATCCAACTGTTTGTTTTTAGTAGACTCGTTGAGTCTCAAACATCAGAACGAATGGCGATTTGTTGACTTTGGACATCAATTCCTCTATATTGTGAATTAGGGTTTTGAGTTTTGCCCAAAAATCATATTCGAAGTTTGTTTGATCATTCATATTAAAATTCAAATATTTATTAATAATATTATGACCATTAAATGTCTTCAGTAAGACTGATATTGGCATGAAACTTAACTTATATATGTTCTGTCCACCAGAGGGCAGTGTGGACTTAGACGCTACGCCACAATGTAGCGGAAGCCCCAGAATCGTAGAAGAAGAGTGACTTCGGCTCCCAAGGAACTGTAAACCACTGACACCGCTGTAATTTCGGTGTATAAATGTAAAAGTGTAGCAATGTTACTCATTAAACATTTAAGTTGATAAGTTGTTTAATGGGACCACAGGCGACGTAACGTAAACATCCGCCAAAATAGTGGCGCAGTACATTCATTTTCGTGCCTACACACTGGATTGCTCTGAGTCTCAATTGAAAACCTTTACAAGGAAACACATTTACAAAAAATAATTCCGATACAGATTCGAATATTAAGAGATCCCTAAGATTTGTTCGAATATCTTTCATTTTTAAACCATTCGAATTATATTCGAATAACGAAGTTCTGAGTCAAAGCCCTAATGTGAATAGCTAAACCAAACTTGGCTATGTATGCTGTTTTGTCGGAACCGCAAGTAAATGTTTTGGGATGTCGAAGTCAGGGAACATGCACTTGAAAAGCTCTGCTATATCCTCATTTCCATTGAAGAACTGGTGCTTAGCGATTGTGTTAAAGAGTCCACAACACCTCGGCTTTTAGTGTTGTCTTGGACCCAAAAGCTGTGCGCAGATCCACTCTGGTTACTGTCCTTCCTGCGCTAGCGCTAACTGGCTAATACTCCTGCTGCGGCTTCAGGTGCAATAGCAGCTAGCCTATAGTTAGTGGAAACAAACACGCGATGGAAGGAGTTTGTTTTTGTCCTTTCACACAGTTCATATGCATGTACGATTTGGCGTGAGACTAACGCCTTCATTCCCATTGTACCTAGCTGAAACCTTTTTTGCATATAAAAAAGCCTGAAATCATTGTTCTCCACTGGTTTTAACCAAGGACGAAAGGAGTTTTTATCCAGCCACACTTCATAAAATTTACATTTACCCATAACTTCAGCTTGAAACGGGTAGCTAGGTAACGTAAAACACTCGTTAAAAAATATAGCAGTGTTAACCTTTGTTGTCTACTGAGATTTTCTGAGCTTCTACTTTGTTTGTCCTACTGGTAGTGTGTGATCTTCACTGCTTTGTCCTTTGGCCCCGGGCCTCATAGCGTTATTAATCATTGTCTCCGCCACTTTTTATTTATTTAATCAAAAACTAATCATGGTTGACAAATGAAACTTCTGAGGAAAAATGCAATACGGAGAAGTTACACAGTAAAAATTTTAAGACCCAAATATCAAAATTCAAGACTTTTTCAAGTATTTTTAAGGTATTCTTTCCAAATTCCTAAATTCAATGCTTTTAAGGCTTTTCAAGACCTCGCGGGAACCCTGGGTTAAACCTGGCAATGCTTGGGATTTTTAACTGCTCACTTTTTATATTTTGTGTGATTAAAGTTGGTGCAAAGTGACAAAAGAAAAAGTCTACATCAAAGCTGCTTCAAAATGCCCTTGCTGCCAGTTTCTTCTCGCTCTTATCTGCATCACCATCAAGGACATTAGCATAAAGCATGCCTAGTGGCTAGTTTGACCCTATCAACAAACTAAATTTACTAGCTAAGTTAAACAATTCTGAATTTTCTTCTCCAAAGACAGTCCTTAAGGAGGTTGAAGATTAAATAAATAAGCTTTTGGAAGTTAAAGAAACAGGCCCTGAAGTGAAAAAAAGATTTGTAACTTTAAAACAAGCGAACAAAACACAAAATATTAAACATGTCTGAATCACAAGGTCTATGATCAACTATCATTTTATATAGATAAAGGGTGGTCATGACAGAGATCTGTTTTGTTACTTTCTTAAAAATAAGTGCCAGAAAAAGAAATACATATATATTCCAGTTTCAGTCCAGCAAAAATCTGAATATTACAAGCGTTTTTGTAATTTTTTGAATTCAGCTTTTCATATTCTCGTGTGAATTTACATGCTTCAATTCCCTGCGTTGCCAAACATAGTTTGTAACGGCATTAGAATATTGCATGTTAGCTTTGAACTAACTGTCTTATTTATTTTATGTACTTTATGATAGCCTGATGTTGGATGAAAGTACAATTTTTTTCACAGTCTATGATTGTATCCAACTGGTCAAATAATTATTGGCTAAATTCTTCGAAAAATTTGTTGCTTAGGCAACTATTACTCAGAGCCGCTCAACATGACGAAGTGAATCTTTATCACTTTATCAGTTCTGACAGAGTGTCTGCATTGTGCATCATGAGAGAATACAATCAGGTCATAAAATAGACATAGTTATTTGCTTATGCACCTATGTGCAGCAATCATGGCAATAGGTTTGTGATGCTCATGGCACTAGGTTTAAAAAATGGGTTAGCTGTGATCAATCACATTGTGTATGCTACAGTAATAATGTGGTTCAAAAAGCATATCCTTATATCTATATGGATGTATATATTCTGCAATTTTATTTTCCATTTCATGATAAACAAAACACGATTTACTGTTATTAGTTATAGTAATCAGTGGAGAAGATAGAGATCAATCTGAACGTTGTCATTCTCAAGTGTGAAACCACACTAAGAAGCCAGCCTCAACCCTCCTCCTCCAGAAACCATTTTAAGTGTTCGTAAATCAACCGTGGGATGTCAGTAAGAGAATCAGTAATTATCAAATTTGTCAGAGTAAGTGTTCTGCAGCTGAAATTAGGGATGATTCGAGGAGAAAACAAGATGGTGCTGTGTTTTTCCCTCTTCCTCTTTGACCTTGATGGATGATTATTACACAGCCATGCACATATGTGAGTCTGGCTAATCCTGAGAATTCACAGGTAAAAGATGTGTAATTACCCCAAATGAAAAAGCAATCAAACCAAGCACTATGAGCACTAATTTACATAATTCACACCTATTTTGCAGGGCAAAAAGTCTCCCTTTTGGAACAATTTCACTTTAACCTTGAATAAAAACTAATCTCTGTTGCCAAAGGTAATGTATTACTATGATTATTTTAGGTTGCAAGGGCAAAATGTATTGATTTCAAAAGAGAATTACCACAAAAATACAGATGGAAAAAGCCTAATGGATGTTATAGATTTGAACGTTGATACAAAAGCTGTATCTTCTTTATCTCACCTAAAGTTTAATGCAATGGAGGCTTTAGGAGGAAACTGCTCCACTGAATAGGTCAGATTTATTTCTTAGTATCTCTACAGATTTAATCCATCACATTAAAAATTCCAAGTGGAGTTCAATACATCACCCACCCAACAGCTCAACTCTTTATTCCTCTCTAATGTAACCCAGAAGGGAAATTCCTTTGAAGGGCTAAAAACATTACTGTATTTTCACCGAAGGCTTTAGAAGCATTCAGGCATTGGTTAAATCCATGAAAATAAAGCTTACTCATCTCTGACTCTGAGCTGTGTGTTTGCTGGTGTGAGATCATTCACTTCCTCTTTTTTTCCCCGCCCTCACTATTTGCACAAACTTAATTGCCACTGTGTGTCACTTTAACCTAATAAGATAGCTTCTCCCCGCCCTCCCCATCTACTAGTTTTTCCGAAAAAAGGTCTCTGTGTCACTCTCTGCTTCCGTCAATCCTCTCCCTCTCCTCCTCCCTCTTCGCTGTGTGGCAGCTGAAAGCTCTTTAAAGATGCCCGGGGACTTAACCACTTTGACATTATTACATGAGCTTGACTCACTCAAACCAATCTTAAGCTAATTGAGAAGCTTACGTCTTTACCACAGCTACTCTTCAGAGGAAGAGGGGAAGCTCCCAGTCCACTGTGATGACTGACATTAGATTAAATAGATCTGATTTCCCTCTGCTACATTTCTTAAATTGAAATGCACCTCAAAGTATTTTGAATTTATTGTATAAAGCAGATATAACTTTAGGGGACTCTTACCTAAACCTAGAATCTTGAATATTCTATTTGAGCTCTGTGGTTTGTTTAATGTATTGAGGACACATATTAGCTAAATGAAAAGGGAAATGCTTATTAGCCAACTAAGAAACTAAATATGTTCTGTAGCACATGCATTTTCATGTGCGCACGACATAGGACAATACTTATGGTGGGTTGTATGCCTATATTAATCAGTATTTAACCCTTCTGGGGTTCTTTGACATTTTTTAGCATAATCTGTTTTTCTTTCAAATCTTTAATATGCCTTTAAATCTAGATACAGCAATCTACATCCCTTATGTATTTTTCTACTAAGAAAAAATGTAATGAAACTTTAACACTCTAAACCCAGTCTGTAAGTAACCCCAGTTGATGAAATGATTAACTGAACTACAAGAAAACAGGAAAGACGGCTATACTATTGGAGTAACTTTAGGTTTTCAATTTGTTGTGGTGAGGGAATCTTCATCATTGCAGACAGAGGGTCTGCATAACATTGGCATGAGATTGAAGTAATTGCTCAGACATTTGAGCAGCTATGGCATAAATTCTGCAGCAGTGGAGCATATGTGCCCATAAAGGACACTGTATATGGCGTCTCTTTGTTGCGATGTTCATGTAACAACATTTTGAAAGTAATAGAAAAAATCCAAAACAGCCTGGCTTAGTTGTGGATCAAATTGTGTATTTCATCCAATGCTGAAATAATTAAATTGAAGTTTTGAACATGATAGAAAATGTGTGATAGAAAACAGATGGAAGATACATAGTAGTGTGACAGACATAATGGCAATTGTTATTTGATTTGATGAATTCATCTGCAGGCTTTATTACCATAGCCTTTACATTAAAATGTTTTGTTTTACCCATTTAAGAAAGCATAAAATATAAAAAAATATATTTTTCTTTTTTTACAATAATATTTAACAATAAATAATAATGATAATTAACAATAATTCTAGACAGGCGGATAATGGATCGAGGTAATTATTTCGTTACTGGGAAATTTCTTTCCTGCTGTTGAGTGGATCTTCCTGTCTCCACTACTTAAAACAACTCAGAACTGAAATGTACTGATGACAAGCATACACTTCTGTTATAAATCGCTTTATTTTTTTATTTTTTCCTTTGACTGACTTCAATCATTTATCACTCAAAAAGAACAACTGTTTTACAAATTCTTTTATGTATTTGCCAAAGTTTGCTGGCCTAAGCTTACTTACTTAGTTTTAATTTATTTAGCTGTTTCTGCACCAACTTTGTGTCCTCAGATAAACTGTTTTCAGGATGTGAAAGATAATATCTTAGCAGGAAACAAAAAAAGAACCAATGGATAAAAATAAACCCTTAATAAAACATCAAGAAATAAACTTTGTATGGCTGGGATGTCTTTCTGCATCAGCTAAGGATAAGCTGTACTCAACAAAGAGGCGTAGGTAAGCTCAGCTGCATATTTTGACATCTTATTCTTTTTTCTATTTTCACCTAAGCAGATAAAATAAGAGAAGAATTCTCTGAAGCTCCTGCTCAACAAGGATGAGATGATTTTTGCAGAGTTTCAAAAACCAAAGCCTGACTCATATTTCCCAGACTGCTCGATCTCCTCTCACATTTAATATAACTGTGCGGCTGTGACACAAAATGTGATATCACTGCTTCCTGTGCCAAGTACACAGTGTGCCTCTGCTGGGGGCAGGGAGACTGTAGATGAGGAAAACTGTCTTGTCTTTGCACCTATATTGGTAAGGTCCAAAGTCAGCACTGATGGCATTGATGGCAATGAAATGGGAGTGAAAAAGAAAAACTGTAAGCTAAGAGCTCAGATGGAGTACATCTGCTACAAAATAGGCACACTCTTCTTCTTGATGTGAGCACTTAGGACGATCCCTCTGAGCTGGCACAAAAAATGGGATATTCCATTGTTGAAGGGGTTGAGGCCCAAAAAGCAGAGGGAAAAAAGCAGCTCTTATAATCCCGACTCATCAAAAGGTGAAATAAACTGAATACAGGGTAAAATGAAGCAAAGGAGGGCTTCTATAATTCAGTGGCATTGCCAATTTTTGAATCCAATGTATTGAAACACTTCAACACTTTTTATTGGTCTAATCTGGAGCTCAATAAAGAGTTAGTCAGATTACCTCCTGGAAGGGACATGGCAAAAATTTGGATAGAGAGAAAGCATTGAAGAATCATCTTGATTGGCTGCAAGTTCATTTAAGCATAAAATTACTCATTAAAGTTGTGTTGTGATCAAGACCACCTAAGCAAGCTAGAGCAAGGCATGAAGGAGAGTCCGTACCAATAACAGCCAATTTTCAAGAGGATTACTTTAATTATACTTCTAAAAATAGCTCTTAAGAGTACTACAACTTCTCCAAGCACTGAAAGCATACCAGTATGCTCATGCATCTGCTTTAATCAGTGCTTTAAGTGGAATGGTAAAGAATAGTACTCAGTACCACCACTTCTTAAAATAGCTCTTTAGAGTTCCGCCACTTCTTCAAGTGCTGAAAACATTTTCACAGATTTCTGGTGTGCTCATTAGTGTGTCTGTTGTTTGTCTGTACTACGCTTCAACTCTGTGGTGCTGCTATGCTGTATCCCATATCTGTGGTGCATTCAAGGAATTTTAAGAATGTATGGTGAGTTCAATAACATAGGACATTTAAAACTTATAACAAAAAACAGAAAATAATACCACAAGTTATACAATTATTTTTTAATAGCGGTTGGGAAGGGTTGTTCAATACATACTAAATATGCCCTACATATTTTAGTAATAACGTTATTAAAAAACAAACAAGCTCTATATTCTCGATTATTTTGTCATTTTGACCTCTCAGAGCCAAGCTCCCGGACTGAATTTCAACACCAGCCTACCCCAGCCCAAAACAGTAGTTTTTTCTATAGCAAAGCTATAACTATTCTGGTTAGGAATAGAACTGTTAGGAATTATGGTTTTTGTGTTGGAGTTTTAGTTTATTTATCTTAAATTATCATTTTAGTTTATTTCTTGGAGTTAATTTTTTACTTTAGGACCTTTTTTGCATTTTGATTATGACGCAAATAGTTTCCATATTTTCCCTTGCCTGCTTTAAGAGGTTTTCGCTTTTGTTTTATGTTTTACCTTTTATTTATGTTTCCTTAGTTTATCAGTCTGTGTTAGTTCTTTTTAGATATTTTCCCCTTAGATATTTCATCCTCAGGTTTGCAGTTTTTCATTTAGGATTAGTTTCCGCTTAGTATTTCCTGTTTCCTCCTTGTCATTCTGCTCCCCAGCCCAACTGATTGCCTCCACCTGTTTCTTCCTCCCACCTGCATCCGTTTACCAGTAATTAGATTCTCTAGCTTTGTCAGGCATTTCCTCATTCTTCCTCAGACTATTTAATATCATTGGCTCTGTCATGTCGCCATATGTTTGTCGTAATTACTTTCCTTTTACTTTTTCAAAAGTATTCAAAGTATTCAAATGTTTACTAAAAGTTTCATGGATCTATCCTGTATTTCCTTAAAAAAAGCAGCAACATCCAGTTTAGTTTTTTATGTACACCAAAAACGTTACTTTTTCAGTCATGCTTAGGTACATATTGTGAATATTTCACAGCTACCCTGTGATTAATTAGATAAAAAAATTAATTGTTTGACAGCCACAGTTCTTTATTTAAATTATTTATTTTATGGATATTTTAACATTCTCTTGATCTTGTGCACTTTTCATTTAATTACTTACATTCAGCAGGCTTGTTTTTCTACTTCAAGAAAATGTAAAATTTTCTGTTACACTGTTGTATACTTGTCTTTTTTTCTATAAATGGAGCAAAGTAAATGTTTCAATTGTATACTCTAATTTGAAATGATTGCATATACATACATATACAACATATGACTCAATTTGATTATAGGAGATTTGACTTGAGCTCCCTCCCTTTCTATTTGCATTATAATGCATAAAGAGCGCTATATGTAGTCCATGCTAAAACAGTACCTGCAGGTCTTTTCCACTTAAATATCTGATTATACTAATATAAATGTTGCTGCAAACCTTTGAATGAAGTGTGCCTGTCACTGCTTATTTACATGATCTATAACAGGACTCCAGACCAACTGGTTGCACTGGTGCACCTAAGTTGTAAACAGACCATGAACTACATGCCACTTGTTCAATAAATCTGACAAACTGGTAACAAGTTAAACGGACAGACTAAAGCACAAAGCTCCATCCAGCTGAAATAGTATTAAGTTTTGCAAAGGTGAGTGGACATCACAGATGTAAGTGGAGAAGTTAAATCAATTACATTTTTTTGGTTTCTGCATGTTGTTCAAACAGGGAAAATACAACACACTGGTAAATGTTTCTGGTAAATGTTTCCTCCCATCTTCTAAGCTTCAGTCCATTATCAAACAGTGAGAAAACTTTTCCAGTAAAAAACTTGTGCTGATTGCATTGGAAGGCAACCAAGAGCGTTTCCCTAAGTTGTGTAAAAAAAGGATGTGTTAATGATTTTGAATCTTTTTGGAAAAAAAATCTGAGTCCAGCATGTCAAAGACTGAGACAAGCCCAATACTGTGAAAATGATCAATATCAGGTTTGAAAGCCAAAATACTATTTTAGAGAAATCAATAAATTGTCAAAATACCAGTTGAAACATGGAAATAGCTGGTCAGCAGTTATGAAAAAAATGACTTGGTTTTCCACTGTTTATTGAAGCAAATAAATATAAACTATATACAGAAGCCCTCTTCACTTTATCATGATGATGCATTAAGCTTTTTTTCTACTTTTATAACCAGTGTATCACTTAATGTTTTTATGCCAACACTAATTAATCACATCAAATCAAATCAAACTTTAATTATAAAGCGCTTTTCAAACAAAGAAAGTTACTCAAAGTGCTTTTCAGATTTAAAATAACCCCACAACCCCCCTCTTCAAAAATAAAATCATCAGTGCAAATCCAACCCCCTCCCAACCCAACCCATCAGCCATACTCACTCACACACACTTAGAAGCTACAAAAAGCGGGCTGAGTATAGATGAGCCAGGAAATGCCATCATGGGAGCCATCTGCATCAGCAGCAGCAGATCAACAGCAGCAGCCAAGGCTCCGACCCAGGGCGCCCAGAGGAGGGAGGGCTGGTACCCCCCACCTCCACCCAAGCGCTACCTGAGGGGCACCCAGGCAGCCACAGCCGACCACCGCCCCCGATGCAGGGGGCCCCCCCAGAGAGGAAACACTGGCAAGAAAGATTAAAATACATATAAAATACATGCAGAACAAAACAAGATATCACAAAAAACATTAGTTATGATATAACATAATCTTTTTCTTTGCAGATAAAATCTTTTTCTAATAATAATGAGGTATTTGCTAGGGGAAAAATGCTTTGCTCTGTAATAATTTGCGTATGGCAAATTACAGAATATTTGTTTTTACATCTATAGAGCTTTTAATGCCTGAACCACACCTTGTACCATGATGAATCTGGTGCATTTAAATATTTTGAAGTATATAAGCCATTCTAAATTAGATCTGAAACATTTTTACATCATGAGTTTTTAAGTAGAGTTGCAACATTATTGCATGTAATCGTAAGAAAAATGTATTATCTTAGCCACAAGTTTTAGACAGAAATGCTATATTGGGTAACTTCTGGTCTGCTGCAATTGTGCAGTTTTAATACATCCAGGAAAAAAATCTAAAAAGATTTAAGACATTTTAACTTGTAATCCAAATTAGGGATTAGATGACGTAGGATTGGATAAAATCAATTGAGATATTCCCAGATTTTAACTATATGTGACCATAAATTGCTCTTGTCGCAGAGACCCTAATTCCTTTGATATCGATTGTGCCAATGCATCTCTTATACCTTTTTTTAGAGACTCAGCCTGGTGGATTTTAGATCTCCAGGTTTGGAGATAAAGAGGTTGTGATAAAAACCTATTATTAGGGTGTAAAATCTTATTTATTTATATCCAAAAAGGACTCAAGTGAAGGAACCAGAAATAGTACTGGAAATTTTTTTTTTAATTATTGCTATTATTTTTAGACTTAGTGTTATGATCAGTGCAGGGGTAGCTTTCTGAAATCCAAGGTAGAACTTTAATCTAGTGCAACTTATGTTTGAAACCGTTTGCCAGTTATGTTCAATATCCATCAAGGCAGATACAGTGATGGGGAAAAAGTAGGAAACCCCATTAAATAATACATTCTATCAACACAACAAAATATATTTGTGTTTATTTCTAGAAAATAAGTGGTTACATTACAAATAAGCACAAAAATAGAGTAGTTACCTAAGGAACATTCCAAGGGCTAAAGGGCTAATGTCACAACACAACCTAGAAAAACTCATCCATTTTTTTATCTTTAGGCAGATTTTTCACTGAAACGTCTTCGCAGGTCTACCAAAAAAGTGAATCCTCAATCATTCTTTACTGTTGTTGTTCAATTGTTGCTTTAATTTTTTTCTATTAATTATGTAAAGCATATTGAGCTGCCTTGTTGCTGAACGTGTGACATTTGTTAATCTGTCTACGCAGTTATTAATTTTACAGTGTAAACAAACTGTCATGCTGTAAATATGTTTTACTTCGTTACACACTTCCCTTGGTTTAGCAATAAAAAGTGGATGCTATCAACTAAATTTGTACTGTTAATTCAAGAAGAATCCATCCAATGTGCACGTTTGAGCATAATATTGTAAAAAAAATAATTTAAAAAACAATTATGGAATAAAGTTAGGATGTTAGAATCTCCCCCTCTAACAGCGAAATACTTCAATATGCAGACAAATCCAGAATTGTTAAGTTTGAGTAGCAAATAAATCGAAGGAAACATCAGTCCATTACTAAAATTCAAAACATATCCTCAAAATTGGAAGCAAATTAATTAATGGTGCAGAGCATTCCCAAATGTCTAATATGTTCTGGTGTTTGGGAAAATTGCATTGTTACCTGTTGGTCCTCCATTGGCCCCTTGAGCTTGTTTAACCGAGTTGTTGATCAAAACCCTGGTATTCAACTTGATAACCATTTTAAACTTGAAAAATATTAGTGCAGTAGTGCAGTCCATTTTTACCAGCTGAGGTTAGTCAGTAAAATTAAACCCCATCCTCCTTATGCTGGCCTTGAAAAAGTGATTCAGGCTCTTGTTACATCCAGACTGGACTACTGCAATTTGTTATATTTTTGTAATGATAAGTTTCTATTTGGTCGTCTGCAGCTCGTTCAAAACGCTACTTCTCAGTTTCTAATGGAATGCAGACATTAGGGTTGGGCGATGTCCCACAAATTGAGAGTTAACGATGTTGACAGTAAAACCCTAAGTTGACAACTAACCGTAAGGAAAAGAGCAGCAAAGAAATATCATTCAAACACAAAAACAAAGACATGTGTTCTCTGTTTTGCTATAGGTTGAAAACATCAGTTCTTAAATAATAAAAGCCATCTCTGTCCCACTGTATTTCCACTTAATATAAAATATATTGAACAGTTGTTAAAAAATATATATATATTGTGTGTTGTCTTGTAAAGTCTATGACTACATGTTGCTATAAGCGTTAACGCTTTTAACCCATGTTAATGAACATCCATTTCTGTCACAGAAATGTATGATGATGTTTGTTGCCTTGTTTGTAAATATATACAGCACTTTAGTCTTTTCAGATTTGTTAAGTACTTTATAAATAAAGATAATAATAATAATGATAATATCATATTTATTATATGTGGATGGCATGTTGCTACGATATGTGTATGTTGTAATTTGTATTAATACAGATTGAATTTGAGATTAAAATCTGTTTATGGTATGGGTTTTATACACAGTTTTAGGTAACTGAAATATATAGACTGAGAAGTTGAGTGCAAAATCTACTTGCAAACATGAAACAATTCGAAAAATGATGTAATGAGAGAGAAAAAAAATACATACTGTATGTTCTTAATCGCACATAATCATATTAATTAAATAAGACAGTCATAACATTCAAATGCATCTAAACCTCCCCTCTTTATCTCCTCGATTACTTTAAGCCTTTGGGATGACCTCATTCACCAGGAAGACGAATGTCTGTGCAAAGACTTTTCCCTGCTTCTGTGACAGAAATGGATGTTCATTAACATGGGTTAAAAGCGTTAACGCTTATAGCAACATGTAGTCATAGACTTTACAAGACAACACACAATATATATATATTTTTTTAACAACTGTTCAATATATTTTATATTAAGTGGAAATACAGTGGGACAGAGATGGCTTTTATTATTTAAGAACTGATGTTTTCAACCTATAGCAAAACAGAGAACACATGTCTTTGTTTTTGTGTTTGAATGCTATTTCTTTGCTGCTCTTTCCCTTAGGGTTAGTTGTCTGCCTAAGGCCAGTATGATGCATTCAGCTGTGAAAGATATAAACATTTTAGAACTGATACGTAAGGACATGCAAAGCCAAAATGCAAACAAGTCCCTTTCAGAAAAGCTAGATTCATAAAATGTGACATATTTGCATTTGAGTTGTCATTTATTTTCTTTGCTCCTAAACAGATGTGAGCATCTTCACAAACATGAGCAACACCATCCTCATGCAGTCTGCTTCAGGCTTCAGCCTTTTTTTCTTTCCATGGCCAGATGGGATGCTTAACTCACACACAAACCTAAAAAAAAGCATGCACATAAAAATACCAGATGTGCGTCTTCCCTCCCATGTAACAGACCACTGGAGGTCATGGTCAACTGTGGCTTAGACAGAAAAGGGAAAACAAACAAAAATTGCCATGCTCATTTATTTTAGTTCACTTTTTCATATGCGTCATCCTTCCATCATTTGTCATGGTATTAAACTTTCCATCCGTCCAACTATCAAAAGCCAGATTTGGAGCAGACAGCAGGTGGTTTTAAACCCCTAAACCAGACGCAGTCACGTGTTGCAGTTCCGGAAAGGCTCAAACTCGCTATTCTGACGGGTCCATAGAGAGTGATGTGTCTTACTGGGAGGGATGGGATGGTTTCAGTCTGGAGGAGAGTTACACAAGAGGAAGAAAACAAGATAAAAATTCTATAGCGATGGAAGTGTAGATGTTTTTAGAAAGCGTACAAAGGGAAGACGGAGGATTGTGATCCAGTGCTTTTAGTATGATAAATCGGTCAGCATAATTTTCTTCATGATGATATGATTTTTGACATGATGAGAAATGGCAGAACTCTAAGCAGGATAATGTAGTTAGGAACATTTTTCAAAAGCTTTGCACATTACTTGACATGTTGACAACCTCAAGTGACGTGTTGGTGTTACAAAAGCTTTAGCTGCCCCCAGTTGATGTGGCCTTAATCCCATCTCCTCCCAGCCTTTCCTGGATCTATTTGCCATTTAAATCCATTAGCCTTATTGCAAAAAAATAGCCTCAAAATGCAAACTGATACACACAGGACTCTTTGCAAATGTGCTTGTTGATTACAGTTGTGGAATAGGTTCTTTATATCCAGTGTTAATGTGATGCAATCTGATGCAAAATAATGTAATGTATTAGCTATGTACTTTTTGATAAGCTTCTTTATTTAAAAAAACTCTACAGGAGTGACATGCTGATAAAGCTAAAGTTAGCCAAGCATGGCAGCTGTGGGGGCTTAATCTGAACCCATTATTCCTTTTGAAGGATTACCAGTGCATGACGTCCTACAAATGCTTATCAATATTATTCTTAGATCAAAGACCTCTTTTAGGAAGAAATAGAAAATGGCAAACAATGCTGGACATACAGAATGAGACAAGTCACAAAAACACACAAGACACAATGAGAATAATAAAATGTTGCTCTGTTGAAAATCAGGCCTGCATACTGACACTACTGGGTCACTTTTCATGTCCTATTGAATTTGAGGAGCAAATTATATTTTTAAAAGCTTTCCCAAAGCTGACACCAGGGAGACAACTGTGCTCAAACAAAAAGTAAATCTAAAACTATGTCTAGCCTAATATAATGTAGCAAGGCAGTTCATGTAAACATGACTGGGATCAACAATGTAGAAAGTGTTGCTGACTTCTAACTATTCTGCTACGAAAAACCTGTGTGATTAAGTGCTAAGAGTACTTTCATGAATGTAATATCAGCTACAGCAGCAATGTAACTTGTCTTTCCAGAGAGAAACATCAACTTTTTCAATGTTGCAGAGACGGATCAGCAACCCACTTGCAGCACAGGGAGGAACTTAGAATTCGGCTTTGGTTTTCTAACTGACCTTTATACCACCTCATCTATTGATGATCGCCTTTTGTGATATCAAGGTGTAGCAAACACAGTTAGGAATTAATGTGCAAAGCCCAAGAAGAAACAAACACAATTTATCCATACTTGAATGGGTAGTGTTTCAAGATTCCATCAATGTGGGATGCCAGGGTTTTTTCAACCATTCATTCACTGTCAAAGTCCTTTAACACATGGGCTGTAATGGGGCAACCAAGAAAAAGGCAGACTCTAACAGAGATTAGTTAGTGTTTTTGTTAAAAACCAACACCAAGCCCGGTTCAAAGAAATAAATGCTTTTGTTTAGAGCAGATATTCTTATGGCATACAGTAACCAATCAAGACAATTATTTGTGATATAATGGGTGATTCAGTAAATACTTAGGATCTCTATGAGTGTATGCAAGGCACTCAAACAGAATGCCAACTATAGGATAAAATAATATATGAACGTGTCTTCCAATGAAACTTTCCATGGTCAACTTTTTGTAATATAACAAAGTGGATGCAAAACACAACTATGGCATGGAGTATAATATGCCATATAAAATTATAAAGTGGGGTTTGTGCATGCACAGAGAGCAGTTTCCCGAGGGTTTTAGATTAGCTAATAAACCATGTATGAAACCATAAAATGTGCTTCATCTTTGTGGGAGAATTTGGGTATGACCCCTTCTAGTTTCAACATGGCAAGGTTCAAAAGGAAATGGATGAACAAGTTTGGTGTAGAGGAACTTGACTACCCTGCACACATCACTGACTTTAAGAAGATACTGCACCTACTTGCAAAAATATTTTCAGAACCTGTTTTTTCTTGATTGCTAATGCCTTGTAAACGAATGGAGTGTGTAACTATACATTTTTGCAATTCACAGCACATTGTTAATAAGCATAATAATTCTCACACACATCTATGTGACCATGCTAACAGGCCAAAAAATTAAAATAAAATTAATAAAGCAAACTAAAAACAAAAAGAAAAATAAATTTTCTCAGAGTTCATCAGGTCGTCTTTAATAACTCCACTCACTACTCCTTCACTCACTACAAAAAATAGATTTTCTCTGCCTAAGCAAGGACACAAAAAAAAATTATAAAATAAATTCTGCTCAGACCAGAACTATAATTAGCTTGCAAGAACAAGACCTTTCGTGGATGAAAAAAAATAAACTCACATATTTTTTTTTAAATAATGTTACTGCAATTACTATTCAGAAAAGTTCTTTAATTAGCAAACAGAGACAGTGGACAGATGTAAAATTCTAAACAATAGAGGGCAAAGAAGATGTAATGTTTCTGGTGAGGTGAAAGATATTTGGTTTTTTAAACAGCATTTCTCCTTATCTGATTTTTCATTTTGGATCCATCCATCCATCCATCCATCATCTTCCGCTTATCCGGGGTCGGGTCGCGGGGGCAGTAGCCTAAGCAGAGAGACCCAGACTTCCCTCTCCCCGGCTACTTGGGCCAGCTCCTCGGGAGGAATCCCGAGGCGTTCCCAGGCCAGCTGGGAGACATAATCCCTTCAGCGAGTCCTGGGTCTTCCCCTGGGTCTCCTCCCGGTGGGACGTGCCCAGAACACCTCACCAGGGAGGCGGCCAGGAGGCATCCTGACCAGATGCCCGAGCCACCTCAACTGGCTCCTCTCGATGTGGAGGAGCAGCGGCTCTACTCTGAGACCCCTCCGGATGACCGAGCTTCTCACCCTATCTCTAAGGGAGAGCCCAGCCACCCTACGCAGGAAACTAATTTCAGCCGCCTGTATCCACGATCTCGTTCTTTCGGTCACCACCCAGCGTTCGTGACCATAGATGAGGGTAGGAATGTAGATCGACCGGTAAATTGAGAGCTTTGCCTTTAGGCTCAGCTCTGTCTTCACCATGACAGACCGGTACAGCGCCCGCATAACTGCAGACGCCTTACCAATCCGTCCATCGATCTCCCCCTCCATTTTTCCCTCATTCGTGAACAAGACCCCCAGATACCTAAACTCCCCCACTTGTGGAAGGACCTCATCCCCGACCCGGAGAAGGCACTCTACCCTTTTCCGGCTCAAGACCATGGTCTCGGATTTGGAGGTGCTGATCCTCATCCCAGCCGCTTCACACTCGGCTGCGAACTGCTCCAACGAGAGCTGTAGATCACGTTCAGATGAAGCCAACAAGACCACATCATCTGCGAAAAGCAGAGACCCGATCCTCAGGATCGGGTCGTTTTTGATCACAAATTGAAAATGGAAAAAACAGATAACGAGAGCTCATTTTTGATTTTGGTATTTTTGTTTGAGGCAAGTGACCTGACCTGGAGGTTCTCTCCGAAGTCGAGGCAAAAACTTTGTGTACAGAGCTGTTCATTTATACACACACGCTGCCACAACAGAAAGACAGCCTGACTTTTCATATGTGGATTAAGGACAACGCAAGAATAGAGAAGCGTTAGAGATAGGTGTTTTATTTTACTGATAGCCAGTTTACGATCACGGAGGTCTGTTTAGTGAGTAGGGTGTATGTTGCTAGGCTACGCATTTAACAATTGAGGATACAATGGGGATGTTCAACATACTACTTAGTCCGCGGCTTTTGTCAGATTCCAAAACCAACATACAAAGATAAGGAGTAATATTCAGAAGAAGAGTGGAGGACGCCATAAAGCATCAAGAAAGGAGACCAGCTGGACCACTTATATGGTGAGCTAAAGTAGGCTAAAAAGTTTACAATTTATTTTTCAAATTTACAATGTGTATTTTTCAAGTTCAAAACTGTTTTCAAATTTACGATTTTTTTTTACCAAATTTACAATGTCTCTTTTTCAAGTTTACAATCTGTTGTTTTCATTCACTTTATGCTTATCCTGATTTGGCCCCATACATCTGATGCTCAGTGGATAGATACGCTCTGGACCATCTCTTTTGGGCTCAGACATATCTGGACACATGCCCTTTTGAGCCAGCCAGCAGAGGTTACAGAGCCAGTAACTTCATATCCCTAACTTGATTATTTATGAGTGAGAACTCAGTTAAAATTTCAGATGACTTAAATACCCATTTAGATGGATTAAGGCAATAACCCTGAGAGATTTGTAGAGAAAAAGTTATGTTTTTCAATTCAATTGAGTGTTAGTGACAAGGCTTTTACTTTTAAGTAATTATATAATCATGTTTAACTTTGTTTAATTTGTTTAAGAAACTTGGTTTAAAGGTCTTGTTCACTAAGAAATGGTGTCATGCTCGTTCCTTTTGAAATATGATTGGTCACTCTGAGTTGCATATGCATGCTACACGTGAACATTTCTTCAGTCCTGCATTAGCAACAGAAAGACGGCAAAAACGAGCCAATCAGTAGTCATAGTCTTGCCTATCTTGTCTTGCGACCGCCCTTGGAAAGGCTGTTGTAACCAGAGGAGAGGAGAGAATGTCTCTGCTATAGAATCAAACCATTAAACACTCGGCTATTAGATTGTAACTGTTTGCAACTCCAGAATAGGTTCAAGACGTTCGGGCTTGTGTTTGTTTTCCAGATAACACATTAATGTTGCATTTTTTTACCTAAGGTAAAAAGAGCAGAGGAGGAAACGATTGGAATTTGTCATTGTGTTATTTGTTCGAAGGCAGCATAAAAGTTGCATTGCTGTTAGCTAATCAAAGGCAAGACATTTGAATATCATGAATATTAATCAGTAAATTTCCTAAACCTGACGTCCCCCCCCCACCCACTCCTATGACACACTGCACACTTTTTCCAAGGAAAACGACTGACAAGGCATTCATTTAAGTTAGAGACCATAGCAAATTTATTGAATGAGAACTTTAAAGATGTTCACTGTAATGGACACGTACAGGTCAGCTGCCAGGAAAGAAAGAGGGGAATTGGGGCCTGAAATGATGTCACAAGACACTGGTTTATGAGGTGTTATAAATGTTTTACTATCAGTTTACCAGTCGGATTTTTGTGGAAAATAACTGAATCCACTGAGGAATGTGGGATGTGACCTAACTTAGTATAAAAAAGGGGTGTGTTACTGATTGTGTCAGACACAAACAGGGATACAAACGCTGTGTCTCCTTGAATGCATAAATAAAACAAAAAACTGTCTTTATTTAAAGTCAATTACTCTTAGAGCTGCCATTTCAATTGCTGTCGAAAAGTTTAACGAATGACCTTAAGGGCCAGACTAAGGGCGTTTTTACATTTGACTCGAGTCCGTATTCGGGTACCGTATTTGCTCAGAATACACTTATTTTGTACCATGTGAACACAACCTGGACCGTGCCAGGATGGGGTCAAAGAGACCTGGCTTGGAGAGGGCCAGACTAAGGGCGTTTTTACATTTGACTGGAGTCCGTATTGGGGTACCGTATTTGCTCAGAATACACTAGGTACGAGTAGATACAGATCCTGTGAACACAAGCCGTACCCTGGCTGTACCTAAAACAATACACATGCTCCAGACGAAGTGACGACACCGGCAACCGAAGTTAGCAAAACGCTGGGTAACGGTGGGTTTACTACAACACTCAGCCTGTAGATGGCTTCAGGTAGCAGTTGACCAGTAGGCCAATGTGTTGTCATTCTAGGCTGTCGCTCGTTTTATAACGTCTGTATTTCTCACTTCCTTGTTTGTTTGAAAGCTACAGAATTATTTCTACACTGCCACCTGCTGTTTTAGTGTAGTCTGTTAAACACTTGACTCCAGTACAGGCTGAGACCCGCACCACGTGAACAGAACATTTTTTTCTGGCATGGCCATACATGTAAAACGCCCTCAGAGACCATACATCCTGGAGAACTTTCTCTTGCCTCCAAATCTTGCTTAGGCTTGAGAGATGGGAGGTCTCAGGTTTGGGTCCTTGATGGCCATTGCTCAATTTCCAACGTTTCTTAGTCTTCTTCAATGGTAAGACCATTTCTTGTTAAACAAAAACAAGAAAGAACAAAAAGGGGAGGAAAGAACTGATTGCAAATTGGTTAAGAGAAGGACAGCCAAGGAGGAGTTTTAGTATTTGTACCTTAGAAACAAAGTACAGCAGGGCTTTAGTGTATTTTGCCCTATCTGGAGAAAAATAATTAAAATACAAGGATAGCTTAACTGATTGTGCTGAACAGATCACCAGCGTGAGCTGTAAAAATTGCACTGCTCCATTAAGAACATGTTAAAATTTAGTTTTTGGAATACAGACTGCTTCCTGATGGCCCATATGCAAACAAATGACAACAAAACTATAGGATTAAAAGAACAAAATATAAGTTTTAATGTTTCAAATCATGTAACTGTAAGCATACTACTAGGTAAGCATGTAGTGATTTGGTCCAGTGTCAGGCTGGGGCTTCTGAAAAGATGGGTTCAGGAAATGTACTGTTGCTGCCTGAAAGTCACCTAGTAGCCTGCCTGAATTTATTGGTAAGTTTTATTTATTTTATTTTTTCCTGAATTGATGATGATGTTTGAATTGTGAAATAAATGTGTTTTTTTTGTTTTGAAGAGTAATAGCTATGGAAACTTTGGATGATACGTTGATTATAATGAGAAAGAAAGAGAATATCAAGACAAAGTTTCTGTACATATATGAGAAAGGGAATTAGAGAAAAGTCTAAGTCAAGGGTTAATCTTTTAACTCTATTTTAAGGATGTTCACTGGAATGGACACGTACATGTCAGAAACCTACAGGTAAGCTGGCGGGAAGGAGAGGGGGAAATTGGGCCTAAAGGGATGTCACGAGACACTGGTTTATGAGGTGCAATAAATCCATTCGAAGAGGTTTGCCTATAGTGAGTGTTTAGTGGAAAATAACTGAATCTACTGAGAAATGACGGATGTGATATAACTGTGTAATAAACAGAGCTGTGTTAGTGTGAGACACAACACAGGATACAAAGGCTGTCTCCTTGCATGCAAGAAGGAAATTGAAAACTGCCTGCCCTAAACCGCCTTTCCTAAAAGTCGGCTGTTCTTGAAGCTGCCATTTTAGTTTTACTCAAAGATAAACAACTGATAAACAGGAGCAATGCAGCTGGAGTCCACAGTGTGATCAGGCCTGAGTGACTTAATCTCCTCCAGCTCTATGGTTCGAAAAATGTTTTCCTCCTTTCTGAATCGGGTTCTGAAGACCGTTCTTGCAGCAATTCTGCACTTCCACCCATGCCAAGTCGTCACGAGTTGATCAACCAGTCAAAAAGCAGACCTTTGTGTAATATCAGGTTATATGTCGATGTAGTTGTAGATGTTCTACACTGTCTGTTAAGATAAACGTTGCACCTTCAAGTTAGAATACAAAAGAAGCTCCAAACACAAAAGGACCATTCAGCATTTGACCTCATTATGAAGAATTACATGATTAAAAATAGAGAAGAATGATTAACTTTTACAACCTTGTATTTTATCTCCAGAGACTTTCACATAGCTAACTATTCAAACCAAACCTACAACATTAAGGAACATCAGATTGAGCGACTAGTTTAAGGTTGTTGGACAAACACAGCATTTTAGCTACAGTGAGGTTTCATAGAGACCAAATAATAAAATTCAGTTGGCCAGTTTAGGTTACATGAGGTGGAGTCTCTTTGAGGATCAAAACATTTACACTTTCAATATTTAAAGACAACACTCAAAAGGTTTGATGATTCAAATCTTAATTTCACCAACTTGAACCATTCAGCAGCTCCCTAAGTTAAGCAGCACGATAGAAACTTTTAGTTTAAAACATCATCAACTGTTTAAAAGGATATAACGCAACCCATGGAAAACTCTCCCTGGGTTGTTCCATACATTCTGACTCAAAATACTATATTTCTGTTTTTAGGGACCATTACATTTGAGTAATTCAACACTTCTATCCTAGGATGTCACTAACTTTGACATTAAACATCTTCCTTTTAAAATATATTATCATATAATTGAGACTCATATGAAATGTCAAAGTTAAAGAAAACCACAACAAACTTATCAGCTTATGGCCAAAATCCAACTACGCGCCTCCGTGTGATCCCTATCAAAACTAGCAGCTTATATCTGTTTGAGGTTTACTGTATTAATCTTGTCAGATGGATTTTGAGAACACAGATACTGCAAACCAACATGAGGCTCAGGACAGAAGACCAGATGGCTACACAGACTGGACAGAGAAACAGAGAGCAGTCACCCGATATAAAGAGGGGGGAAAGAAGGGCATTTGACTCACTGAAAGGGAGGAAGTAAGAACGATAAGGGAAAAGTTCAGAATAGAAACAAAGAGGCGCTTGGAAAAGTTAGATGTCTGCAAGGGATTCACAGAGGGAAGCAGTAAAATGACTGATCGTGACTCCTGCTGGCATCAGTCTTTAAATGTTATGTTGTAAAGCTTCCCTATACAGGGCTGCTTCCTACCATTACGTGCAGCAAAAAAAAAACTCAGCTCCCTGTTGAATTATGCATACTGGTGGGGGAGGAGGGAGCTGTTGCATTGGAGGGAAAAAAGGAAACATCGAGAAAATTGCAGGAACAGAAAAGGTGTATCTATTACAAGGGGTGGTGGTGGGGGGGTGTAGAAATCTCCTGGAAGATGACATACGCACAAGTATACCAAAAGCAAGTGATTTGGTCTGTGTAACATTACTCCATCTGCTTATTTCGCAAATACCTGACTGTGGTGGAAAAACAGCAAAAAAGAAACAATAAAAAAATCAAACGTAGTGTATATATATATATATATATATATATATATATATATATATATATATATATATATATTATTGTTTTCTTATTATACATTATCTTATTATTGTTATTATTTTTTTTCTAGGATCCAGCAGAAACCTTCAGAGGATTTTCAAAGACTGCATGTGATAGTAAGGAAGGACTGATAATGACAGGGTGGCTCAGCCTGGCCTCTCTTAAAGGGTTCTAGTTGCTGCAGTAGATTGCATATATTATCTGCAGACATTTCATCATAATTCTACCAGGTTTCTGTTACCACAATTAACACAGTTAGCATGGTTTTCACAACAAAATGTAAATATCAGTCTCATTGTGTAATTCCTAGAGAATGTCGAGCCGGTTGTCTCAGCATGGGGTCGAAAACAGTTTCCCTTTATAATTTCTTCTCTCCCTGTCCTTCCTTTCACATCTCAGTGATACTAAAAATAGCAAACACTGATTCCTCTTCTGGCACTTAGCTATTTGATTGCTGTTTTATCACATTTTGGGTTTGCAAATGGTTGGTCACTGCTCAGGGCCAATCAAGCAGAAAAGTAAACCTTTCTGGTCACCGGCCTTCCTGTTATCTGCTGGGGTTAGGTCTCAAACATCCCATCAGCCCTTTTTTTAAAGACACCAGATGACTTTTTGATTCACCTCTTAAATGTAATATGGACTGTAGGTCAATTGCCCCCTTTTTTTACTCATATTTCAAATTATTTCCTGATTGTTTGTGTGTATTTCTGTTGTAAAGCACTTTCTAGAAAAGTGCTATATAAATAAAGCTATAAATAGGGGTAGTGCCTATCTCCAGCGTTCAATGGGCGAGAGACGGCATACACCGTGGACAGATGCCAGTCCATCACAGCTAATTAAAGAATATCTACCAATAAATTGCTTCTGAGTTGCTGTCATACAATAAAACCCAAAGGTGTTTGTCTGTGTGACATTAATTAGGCTATGTGATGTGGCTATTTAAAGCAACCAGCAGCTGAAGGTTTTGAAGTGGTCAACATAAAAACAAAAACAAAAAAAAAACTAATTTACAAATTTAGTCTGTGCAACACTATTTTACCTTCTGAGACATTTCGAGAATGACAAAGAGAACAGAAGATAATTTAAATATCTTCTCTTAACCTAAGTCTAAGTGCAGTAGATAAGATGAAGAGATCACATTTGAAATGCTGAACATTTTTCTATTTTTGTTCTGCAGTCGTCATAGACAAAGCCTCTGATAATAATACAACATTTTAAGTCAGAACTGTACAAACCAGCGTTGCTTTTAGTTGTGTTTTGCAAACCGTTTTGTTCACTGTTTCTACTTTAGCAGACTACACTAAATTCTTACATTAAGATTTAATTTCAGTGTCCCTCAATAAGCCTGCATTTCCTTGTATGATGTTTCCCTTCTTCAGGAAAGCTCAAAAGGGGTAATGTTAAGAGGCAATGCTAATTTAATTGCAATCATCATGATCATATCAATTTGTTCAATGTATTTTTGCAAAAATATTTAAATTTCCTACTTTCTTGAAATTGTGGAGTCCTTTTTATAGACTACTCCACTCAATAAAGTAGCTGATACAACATAAATTATTGGCATTTTCATTCACTTTAATGGCTGCAGCATGTAGGTGATGGACTACTATAATGCTGTTAAAATACTTATTTGGTTTGCACAAGAAATGTGTATACAATGTTAATTATTTTGACAATGATGCCACTTGCAATAAATCAAAATGGTCAACTGCCTCCAAACACACGAAGAGAGACCAGACTATTAAGATTGCGGATGATTCCGTGAGGGTGGGACGCATTCCTGGAAATAATGAATCAATGTACAAGGAGGATAGGAAACGGATAGATGCTTGTTGCAGAAACGCCACATTATTCAATGCGGGAAAAACAACAGAGCTGATCATTGATCTGTTAAGTTTACAAAATAAAGATATAGACCTCAGCAGAGCCCTGCGTAGGGCTATGTTTAAAATCCCGCTCCTGCTGAATTTATGAGCATTATCCGCTTCCGCTGTCCCTCTCTTTCACTCCTGCTGCGCACCCGCAATATCCTACTTTAAACACACTTTCCTCACAGTTATTTAGGCCAACCAAAAAAAAGTTTATATGCACCATTTTATTAGAAAACAAGAAGAATTTGGAAAAACTACATCCAACAAAACCTGTACTTTCAATGACAAAGTTTATACCGAAATAGTAAACTACGACTGCAGTTAAAATAATATTAAAACTATTAAATGTGCCAATATCACATTAAATTAGAACAAGACACTCTTCTGGTATGAGAGCTGCTATCAGAGGACACTAGCTTTCATGTTCTTTGAAAGTTAGCCTAACTTTGTGGGGATTCCAAATATAGATTGCCATGGCTACTCATAATTTGGGAGATTTCTACTAAAATAAGCCTATTATTAATAATAATGATTTTCTCACATGCGACATCCGAATTACAGAAACTTCTGCCCACACTCAGGTACATTTTTTTTTAAAGGTTTTGTGGTCATAGTGGCCTTTATTTGAAGGTGGACAGCAGCAGGGGAAGACATGCTTCAAAGGTCAGAGAGAGCAGGACTTGAACTCACAAGAACTGCATCAAGGGCTGAGGCCTCTGTACATGGTTACCTGCACTAACCACTGCACAACGTGGCGCCCCTAGTTAAATTTGTTTTATTTAATCAAATTTTGTCTCTGGAGTGCATTTTTCATACAAAACAAAGAGGCATTTAGACATATATGCTTGGTCAGACAGACTTTGCAGTCAATCCCATGTGATTGCTTGATATTGTTAGTGGTTGCTGGAGCCCTGAAGCACCCACGGAATCGTTGCCTATGCCCTCTTCATTACTTTGTAAATTGCTACCATTGTGCAAATAGTTCTGCAACATCGACAAGGGTGCTATATAAATTCCTGCTTCTAGCTTTTACATTTTTCAGGTCCTGATAAGATATTTTTAAAATTAACTTTATATTATTGCACTTATAATATTTTTTTCTCTTTATTATTGTTACTAATTAGTATTTGATCTGTTTTAGGGATCTGTTTTGTGTTGCTGTTGCTAATTGGTTTGCAATTGCATAACAATAAAGTTTTAAAGCTTTATCTAATTTGAATTCAACAAATGAGAACATTGGTTGTTTTGACGGCAAAAATATTTCCACCTTTCAAAATACTTGTATTTGTCAGTTACTTTACTAGATTTGCGAACACCAAAACACAATTAGACAATATTGTGCTTTACTTAGTCAGGATGCAAAATTGCTATACATGGCAGAGGTTCACATGGACCAACATACAGACATGACCAGACCAGGTAAAGAAATACATCACATACTACAGTATACATAGCAAAAAAAATTAAATAAAATAAGTCTGTGCTTTAAAGTTAAAGTAACATTTATTTATTAACATTTATTAGAAAATATCCTGTCAAATACTGTACGTGGGAGAAATGGAAAGTAATGCTACAGTCACCTTAGCTGCCTGATAGATAGAGGAGTCACAGAGAAAAAAAATGAAAAGGCAGAAGCTTTAAAAGCTTTAGAAGGGATTTGTATCCAGTAAGCCCCACATAGGATTAAACCATGTTAGTGCAATGCCTACACAGAGTGGAAAGAGTGTACATACCAACACACAAAACACACAGATGGTGGTATGTGCACCAAATGACAGCATTAACCTCATACACAGAATGACAGTGCAATGATACATCAACAAAATACTGTGGTTCAGAGGGATCTTGTAAAGAGGAGTTTCAGCCTCTTGTATGTAACAAATTAGTTTATTTATTAATAAGAAATAACTCTCTTTTTAATAAACATAGATTAAGGAACAGAATATGTTAATGCTATGTAAATATTTGAACTTTGTGTGCCAGGTAAGCATTTAATAGCAACAAAACAGCATTTTTCCTCCTTCAGCCAGAACAGTTTTAGGGATTCTACTTTAAACTCATGCAGCCTAAATTCTTTAGGCTTTGCCATGCTGCAGCTATGGGAAAATATATATCATTTAAAAAAGGAGAATAAATGACCACACAATTAGTTCAAAGTCTGTTCAGCCAGGTAAAAACTGCAATGCCTTGACTCTTAGTAAGAAAATTGATCCCGGGTTGAACAAAGTCAATGAGATCATAGCTACCGGCACATCACGTCTGCCTGACATTTAGTATTGAATAACTTTCAAGCTGTGAAAAAAAAAGAACAGAAAACTGACCAAATAAGCAATAAACAGCATCAATGTGGAAACTCCCAGAGGCAATAAGAGTGGAGAGGTATTTCTCTGAGGAAGAAATCTGAAGACATTAAAGTATATTTGTTCACAGTAAACTGGTCTCAGGTTAACAGTGCAAATAAAATTTATGCTTTGACTGTTCTGAATAAAACCTCAGACTCATTTGGCTTTTTGGTTTGGCCTCATGTACATGGGTAAGTGGAGTAAGCAATGCGCACTGAGATAATAGGATATTGTTTTAAAAGTTAATACTGCTTAAACCTTTCAAACACCTAATCCAGAAAGAGAACTGCTTTTTTTGTTTCTTGTGCTCATTATGTTACTTGCTCACTGATGTTTTATTACAAACTTCTAGGGCCTTCACAGAACAGTTGGAGAATAATTGTTTTATTTTATTTTATTTTTACCAATTGGCACACTTCTAAAACCAAATATAGTATATACACAAATTTATTTTTATACTGAAATTTCTTTTTTTTAACATCATTTCAGAAAGTGTGTTATAAAAAAAACAAATTCTGTGTCTGGATTAGAATATTACATAATTGGATCAGTGGATATCTTAATCAGGTTTATGTCAATATCCTTGCAGAGGGTCAGTTTCATGGTGTCATTATCTGTTAATTATACCCATCAAAAATACAGGAAATAAATGCTTGCAATAATTTACAATATTTGTAATTAATCTATATATGAGTTTCACTTTCTTAAATTATTGACAAATATTAAATAATTATAATTCATTAATTTATTAATATTATGTATTAATAGTTTATGTTAGTTAATACTGATATTAAATAATTCATATTAAACTTATCAGTTTAACACACTTATCAGATTTTTTGTGTGAAAAACTATGCATGATTATCCATCCTAAATACTTGTAAAAAAAATTATAGACACTGTTGTCTGTTTATGCATATTATTTTGGGGCATTTAGCAAGGTATACATAAAATAAAAGTGAAAATAAATGGATACCAACAGCACTAAACATACTTTTGTATTTGATTAGAGGTTAATGTGCAGGTTACGATTCTTCTCTGCTGTGATTTTATTTTACGTGATATCAGTTTAGCCGATTGCAGCATGAGGTCAAATATTCATCACAGCCGTATTTCTAAAGGTATCTAATTTTAGTTGCCCAGGCTATGAAAAACAGAAGTTTTTTAACGTTTCACCTTTGCTTTCATTCTAATTTGATAAATAATGTGCTGTTTTCTGTGTAAAAGAAGCAGCACAGAAAAGTAAATAGAAAAAAAAATCATTATTACAACCACAGGAAAAAAATAACTATTGATTTGCTTCTTTGAGAAGAAAATCTAAGCAGGATCCATCACTGTCAGTGCAATTTTAAAAAGGTATGTAGTGATCTAGTTTTCTGCCCTTTAAAGCAAAAGAAGCAACTTCACCTATTAGACTCTTTATTTCCAATCACCACATCCTCTGAATTGGAGAGGTACTAATGTTTTTTTTCCATCTCCACATCTTGTGAGCATGCTGCATATAAAGGATTTACACCGCAATATGAGTGACAGCCTGCTCCTATAGATAGCATCTCAGCTGAGATTTGTGTTTATGAAATTAATCCAGTGTGAGAATCACGAGCAGCATGTCACACCTCAGGGAAGCCCCCACAGAGCGCTGCGACCATGTTCCATTATCTCTCTCTGCCTACAACTAACATTGTGTATGCATCTGCATGACAAAACATGCTCCTTCATCCATGCAGCAACACAACACTAATAAACATACTGTACTCATGTTACACTCAGTGTTCGTCTTAAGATAGACTGACATTTCTATTCTGGTCAGTTTTTGGCCTTAGCAAACACTGGCCCCAAGACATTTATTAGCCTGTACAAAGGACAGCAAGCTCTTCCTCCTACAGACTCTTACTTTTTGTTTTTTGTTTGTTTTTTTGACAGCTGCATTCAGCCTATCTGCCTTCAGGATTTATCGCTGTTCAGAGTAAACAAGGTCAAGGCGAATAGTTAGTTTCTGTGGCTTGTGAGCCGAGTCTCCTAGTGGCTCAGATATTTCAAACAACAGAATGAAGCCCTGTTTCTGGTAGAGCTAAAGGCAATGCCAAATGAACACAGGTTATCATTCTCCTGATTGCGGAAGAAAGACAGATGTACCTTCTTGGAGCAGATGAGGGGTTTCGTGCTGAGGTCAAAGGGAAGCAGGTTTACCAGCAGAAAGTCCTGTAAAACAAAGATGTCTTATCAGCTCCAAATAAATATAACAATATTTTCCCTCTGCTCGAACATAAACAACCACAATTCACACTGATGAACAAATCCATAACAGTTAAGAGATATTGAAAAGACTTAAAAATGTGATACTTAAAAGGACATCTATTACAGTCAACCTTTCCAAATATGTTCAAAAAGCAAAGACGTAAAATGCTTACAAACCTATACACACTGCTCTTGTACACTTTGTCACGTTACAACCACAAAATGTAATTTAAAATTTAACTTTTTAAATGTTATACAATATACCAGCACAATTTAGTGAATAATTGTGGAGTGGAAGGAAAAGTTGTAGCCATTTTGAAAGGTTTTTGAAAATATGAAATAAAAAATCAAGAAGTGTGCAAAACAATTGTGTTTGGCCCCTTTTAATCTGATTCCTCTAAATGCACAAACTGCCTGTGGCATAACCTTGTTATAAAACAACATCCACCGGTGTACAATTTATTCTCAGTATAAATCCAGTTCTACAATGACGGCCTCAGAGGTTTGCTTTAAAATATTATTGAACAAAAGTAGATAAACAAAGAAGAACAGTCAGGGAGAAAAAAGGGGGATGTGTAAACTAACGTTTAGTTATAAAGCAATATCCCAAGCTTTGAACACTTCATGGAGCACCGTTTAAACTGTCATCTGAGAATGAAAACACTATAACACAACTGTTAACCTGTCAAGATATGCCCATGGATCTAGAATTTAGACTCAAGAGTCAACCATATTAACTCTGCAGGAGCTGCTTAGATCTACAACTCAGGTGGGAAAATCTATCAACAGCAACTATTAGTCCTGCACTCCACAAATCTGGCTTTTGGGAAACATGGCAAGAACAAAGGCCTAGTTGTAACAAAGGCATTGGAGAACATTTGTATTTTATCAAAAGATGTGTAAAGGACACAGCAGGCATGTGAAAGATGATTAGCTGACCAGATAAGACCAAAATTCAGCTATTTAGGCCACAACAAAACATTAATTGTGACAGAAATGTAGCACTGCTGACCAAACCATGACCACAGAATGAGAATATCAAAACATTGTAGTAGCAGCAACGTGCTATGGGATAAGTTTCCTTAAGCACGGGCAGGACAGCTGTTTCGGATCCATTGTAAGATCCATGGAGTTAAATACGTGGCGAACCTGGAAGAGATTAGAGGCGCAACTGTTTAATTATAAAAACAGAGCAAAAAGTGTCTAGTTTAGATCAGATCATATTTATGTATTAGACATGTGTAAAGTCCAGATATGAATTGAACTTAGAGTACAGTATGTGGCAAGACTTACAAAATGTTGGATGTGAAAGCGGGTACAGACAAACTTAATGAGTTGCAGCAGAATGTTGCACCATAACGTTTTAACTAAGCAGGGTTGAGTGTTAATGCCTGCCAAACTTTTTATATTTTAATGTGTAAAAGAGCCATGTATCCTTTTCTTTCCATGTTACGGTTATGTTCTTGGTGTTCTATCAGATAGAATCCTGATGAAATAAATTCCTGCCGTGTCTGTAACAAAAAGTGGAAAAATTTCAAGGGTGATGGATAGTTTTGCATGGCAATGTATTCCAAAATGAGCAAGATGGAAGATCTAATTGCTGTCATTGCTAATGTGAAAGTTCAGACTGCGTTAATTTGTGTTTCAAAAATGCGGAGCTATTTTATCTGATGTTACAGACAAGCAAAATTATTTGACTTCCAAAAGATGGTCGTCATGATAGTTGTTTGGAGATGTCTCGCTGTCTTCACTACTCCCTATTGTATCGACTAGAGCTTCATTTGTTGTAACATTAATTATATTTTTGAGATGGCAAATTGCCACATGTTAATAAATAAAGAATTCTAATTAAAAACCAGAGATGAGATAAGAAAAATGCTTCCAGTGGTGGTAACTCTCCAGGAATGCAACCAAGCAGAAACAATTTGTTCTTCCCGTTACATAATGACTTTTGCATATTAGTATCACATACAAGAGGCACAATTTGATACAGTTGTATTAGTATTCCATTTAGATTTGTATTATTATTTGCTTCTTTATTATTTTTGCTAATTAAAAATGCAGTTATACAAAACCATTCACCAGCTTATAGACTCTATTAAAAGTATTTTTTATTTAATTGCATGGCTATAGAGGCACGCATGTAATGAGACTTAGATGGTCATATTTAGGACAAAGCAGACTTCAGTTTTAGAAAGTTGTTTCTTTTTTTCCCCTTTAGTATTCCTGAATGATGCAGTGTGAAACAAACTAAAAGTTTGGCTCTAAGTGAATTAATAAATTTCAAACAGCTCCCCTCTTAAGGAAGGTTGCGATGTCTAATCTGAACAAACTTCTACAAAAAAAAGACAACTTCTAAAAAAAAAAGCATAATTGCAATTTTTGAAATGTCAAATGCGGCTGCACGGCGCAGTGGTTAGCACTGTTGCCTTGCAGCAAGAAGGTTGTGGGTTCGTATCCCGGCCCAGGGTCTTTCTGCATGGAGTTTGCATGTTCTCCCCGTGCATGTGTGGGTTCCCTCCAGGTACTCTGGCTTCCTCCCACATTCCAAAAACATGACTGTCAGGTTAATTGATCACTGTAAATTGTCCTTAGGTGTGAGTGTGTGCATGGTTGTTTGTCCTGCCCTGTGATGGACTGGCGACCTGTCCAGGGTGTACCCCGCCTCTCGCCCGTTGACAGCTGGAGATAGGCACCAGCACCCCTGTGACCCATAAAGGATTAAGCGGTTAAGAAAATGGATGGATGGAAATGTCAAATGCAAGGATAAAAAAACAAACAAGAAAGTGAAATTAAATAGAGGAGAAACTACATTTCTGATGAGAAGCTGTCTCGTCAGTATGAATGTCATACATCTTTGATTCTAAACTGCATATTTAACAAGCCTCTGGCATAATTATGTTTGGATGTTTAACTTCTGATCTTGGCAGAAAGGGTTCAGCTTATTTACGTCGCTTCGTTTTCTTGCATGGGGTTGACATTTTCAATAAAGTTGAGTTCAGTGATTTGCTAAGACCATTTAAGAAGCTTAATGTTAATCTTTGCATGGTCTAAAACTAGTTTGTGATGCCTGTGTTTTTAAATCGCCTACTGTGTTCAAGTTTCAAAAATTGAATTTTTGATTAGTTAAAAAGCTGTTTGGAAGCAGTCCTTTAATATCCTATCCACTTTACACAACTTCCTTTTGCTTGTCTATGAGAGAAGCTTCAGGTTCCGGTCAGTTTGAATGTGTCTATTAAAAAAATATCCTTAATCCTCAAAGGTTGAGGTTGTGCTGTGAAACCAACCAATTGAAATGAACAGCCATTTATTAGTAGGTTTTTATAATAATCACTAGATGAAAAGAATTGAAACTTGTGAAAATAGTTTTTTTTTTTTTTTGATTTATTCAAATTTGCTTTTTATAAAATTATGTTAGATTAAAAATATTGAAATTAATCCTTAAATGCCCCTGAAATTATATGATATTCATGCTTATGCTGAGTGTATACAATAATCCTAGCAAAACTGTACCAAACAATTTTGGGGAAAAAAAGAAGTAAAAATGTAGCTAAAGAATTATAAATGAAAAAGACAAATAACTTTAGGCTCAACTTTGGAACAAATATCCAAATCTTCTGCTTGAATATAAAATATATAAAGCTAATGCATTTAAAACAACCACAGGCCGTTTCAAACTCATTATTCTCTTTTTTGCTGAGATGCTAGTAGTGAGCAATATATCTGTTAACAGCATTTGATCTGTATGCCTCACATATCAAAAGAAAGCTTATTACTTTAAATTCAGATTTTAATTTTTTACCATCTTATTGTATTTCTTGCATATGGAAATACTTTTTGAAGAGAAATGCATGTACAAAACTTTACTTCAATTAAATGTCATAGATGATGATCTGGCCTTACATTTTCACAATAAAAAATAATAAATTCCTAAGCATTAGAAAGTTAACGTTAGTTTAATACCACTGTATATAATGAGCCTTTGTGTAATCATTGCCTTTTATTAGAATGATACTGGTGCTACTATTTTGTCAGTCTGTCAAGTTCTTTTCTTTTGCTGACCTCAGGAATTTATCTAAGCAGGGAAAAAAAGCTATTTCTATAGCAGCAGTGATTATTGGTGAGAGCAGATCTGGTTTTCCAGCAGTCCCTGTTTGCTCATGTATACAAGCTGAGCTCTTCATTGTTGCATGCATAACTTTGGTTTTCAGGGCATGACTTGTGCTGACAGTAACAGTAAGAGCTGAATGCTGCAGCAGCGCGCTCAAGCAACATTAACATGGTGCATTAGACTAGCTTTCTTGTGACACACTTTCAGTTGTCTGAGGCAGCCAGTGCAAGGCGGATCTGAGCGTTTCGCTGTGAGCCGCATGGCCTCCCTGCTGCTCATCCCAATCACTGTCATCCGACTCTTTCTGTTAATGTGCTGCAGTTCTGTTTTGTCATAATGGCGAACTGTCCTCCAAAACCCTATGTGCACATCTTTTTCCTGTCTCAGTTTCTTAGTTTATATTACTAAGTTGATCCGTTGCATTGCTTTAAATTTAAAGAAGAAGCTCCAGTTCAAATTAATGATCAATTATCTATACCACTTATGCTTTGCGTGGGATGGGGTGGGGTTGTGTGTGTGTGTGTGTGGGGGGGTTATCTCCAGCAGTCATTGGACAAGAGGTGGTGTACATCCCGACAGTGATGGGGAGAATCCTTTGTAAATGTATATAGTCACAGGCAAGGCAAGTTTATTGGTAGAGCACAATTCATACACAAGGCAATTCAAACTGCTTCACATAAATTAAGAAAACAGATAAACAGGAAAAAATCCAATCAACTTAAAAAATTATTAATTTCAATAAAAAGCAAGAGTGCAGATAAAATACTTTCAATTGTCATATGCACGGGTAAAAAGAACTGTTTTCAGCCTGGATTTAAACATTGTTAGAGTTCAGGCTTGTCTCACATCCTCATGAAGACTGTTCCATATTTTAGCTGCCTGAAACTGAAATGCAGCCTCATTGTGTTTATTGTTGACTCTGGGAACCACCAAGAGACCCCTCCCTGAAGTTCTCAGGGCCCGAGATGGGTCATATGTCTCATACATGTCCGAGATGTACTACAGAATACTAATTACCTGCTTTAAAATGTATCTTGTAATGTATTACGTTACTTTCCTGAATCCTGGTACTGTATTCTAAATACTTGGAATACTTCCCCTTAAAAACAGTTTTAAGTCTATTAAATGTCACAAAATGCGCTGGTAGCTACTCCCGCTGGAAAACAGATGAAAATGTTTAGCATTAATGTACCAAGTATTTAATTCTTTTTGCCACAACACTGCTACCTCTCCACGACCAAAACCAACAAACCAAACAAACAAACTGGTTTTTAGCAGTAATATCCCTTTTTAAATTTTATTAGATTTTATATTTAGTCATTTGAAATGAAGTTTAGCTGTTTATCAGCCACAGCCTATTAGGTTATTTGCAACTTTCTGTTATAGATATGCAACGTATTGTGAACTGACATTCATTGCACTCAAAATGGAAAGCTTTTATCCTTGTAGCCATCATTTTTGGGAAACCATCACAACAACATATAATCAAGCTAATGTAATATCAGATTCAACCACTGTAACTGTGAGAAATAGTTACCTATTAGGGCCTATATCTAACACGATATAGGCCCTGTCAAATAATGGACAAAAAAGCAGTGGTAGAGGATTTTGTTTTGTCTTTGTACATCGTTGAAGTGTCTTTTAATTATTTAGTGACTTTCACATACCTTGAAAGGCTGGCCAGCTGGATGCTTTATGTTTTAAATTTGTTGTTGACATTGTTGATGTGCGGCGGTGTAGTTTCGTGAGACTCGCCAGCAAAAGTTACACAGAAATGTAAGAATTTTCCCACCTGGATCCATCACTAACCTTTGCAAAAATATTTTAGGTGGTAATACGAATATGCTGCTTCATTAATTGATACCGAGTTATAGCTGGTCCAGCAATCACTGGATTTTGCCTGCATACTTCGCAGTTTAACACCAGAAACATAAGCGGTGCAACGCTATGACTAGTGATGCCAGATTTGATCTTTTCCCCTGTTTTAACCACCATGGTTTTAGTCGGGCTTTTGTCAGGAATGCTCGAATGAAATCTAGCATCACTTGAAAAAAAATGAACCGAGAGAGAGTGCCATTAACTGCATCTTTTCCTTCACTGCTAGTAGGTTTATTTGGCTGCGGTTTTGGCTCCAACCCCCCCAGCTCCGGGTCTGAATCCATACCTGGCAACTCATGTTAATGTTGGTGCTTGCAGGTCGGGAGTGTTTCGGCCATAGGATCTCTATGGTTTCGGCGGCATGTTATTTAGGGGTATTATAGGATAGTCTACACAACGCGAAGACACACATTTCCGAAAACTGATATCTTCATCTTTCAGGTGGAAAGTGGAAAACACACACATATTCCAATGGTATTACGAAAGTAACTGCATTCCGAATGCCATGTTTAAAAATAGTAACTTTAACGGAATACAGTTACTCATAATTAGTATTATAAATACATAATGCTGGCAAATATATTCCGTAACTACCCAACACTGCATCCCGTACAGGTTGTTAGTCTATCGCGGAGCAATCAACTCTTACCCTTTAAATACCCTGTACATTTTTTTTACACACATCTGGTACTAAAAGAAGAAAACCCACACAGACAATCTTAAAGAGAGATCAATATGGACTGAATGTCAGCTCTTTAACCCTTTTCAGTGTCTCAGCGGGTGCCTTTTTTGACCAAGTTGAATTCTTACAGAGCAGTCAATGAGAGAAGAGTGGAGTCTCTCTACTCTACCTTTGTGCTTTGTCCTCAGAGCCAGAAACAGAAGAATAGTCTAAGCAGGGGGCCTCCAAATCAATCAGTCAAAGCTATATTGGTGGGTCATCATGGCCAGGTTAAGCCTTTGATAAACCCTTGCATCGATGACAAGTACTATTTCTTTACAAGCTGGATATTTAAGAAGCTTCTTGCACTAAAGTTCATTAATGAAACATACACAAAAACTACAACACAGGTGGCTTATTTGTGAAATTAGGTTAGCTTTGTAATGCTTTCATATCCGATATGATTTTGAAGAGTTCACTAAATGTGCTTTGCCATAAACAGCTGTTAATAGTCTTTCTGATGTTTTCATTTAGTATTTCACAGCTATTAGCACTATTATTCTTCTCATAAACTGACCAACTTTCCTCCTACCATAAAGATAATCTGTAAAGGGTTGTATGCATTTTCCACGACAGGTGACGGCATGCATTGTTGTCCTGATATGGTTGATTTGTACCTGTATATTTAATTGATGAACCCTGGAAGAAATTAGTTTTACTAAATTAGCGTATAGTGTATTTGGTGGTGAATATAAATGAAGATCAATATTTTCATTTTTTTGTTTGCAGTAATTAAAAAAAAAATTTCATTTCTTTTCCCACTGCACAATTAAACACTTTTGTGTGAAAACGTTTAAAGGGAATTAATATATTCTGCAGTGTATATCTCAGTAGTCACTGGTGAAGGAAAAACTGAAGCTTGCAGAAGTGCAAGGCTTGATTTTGTTAAGCGCTGCCCTGTGAGTACTACTTTCTTGCTCTACTTCATGCTCTACTTCTTGTCCCCTATAAGTGAAGCTTGCTCCGGCATACTTTGCTTCTTTAACTAGTCCATCACAGCTGACAGATGTGCTTGCTGTTAAAACAATGTTTATGTGAAACCATATGAAATAATCGTGTGTAATTTCACATTAATATAGGTGGCGATATAACAGCAGTCAGACAGAGCTTTTATATTTGCTAAAGTCCAGGCCCAGCAACTCTTTTGTGAATTGCTGTGAAATTTGGCGCAGACATGATGGTTCCCATGGTACTTGTGATGGGTGTCAAGGCAATTTTCTGAAGGTCTTGCCTTTTGTATGCGAATCGACCACATTTTCACTCTGTCTTGCCCAGGTCTCAGAGAGAAAAAGGCCTTTGATTTCAGACATTTGATTTAATCTCAGGAGATGTCAAAACCGCAGAGAGAAACACAATTAAATTACCTGTACACACGATCCTCCATTTTTAGTCATTAATGAGCTTTAAGAAAAAAAAATGCTTTTAAATGTAACAACAAACGTGATTAATTTCTAATTGGATATTCATGTTACAATTATTTTTCTGTTGGTAGTCTAATTATAAACAGTTGATCAGTACGAACTCATTAATTTATAGAGTATTTTATGTTTAGAGAGGTAGAAGAGCAGTATCCTAACTTTACATCCATTCATCATGGACATGAATGTCATTAATTATGGTATTTGAATGTTGCATACATATACATGCAGGAATAGGTTAAATGCCCTTTAGTAGGCCAAACCAAATACGTTTTTGGGGCAGCAACAAGCTTCTAGGATAATTTTAATGGAATATTTGACTACTCTTCAGGTTTGGCTCCTGGCACAGTTTAGCTGAGGTTGGTTATTTCAAAAGTATAATGTTGCTTGCTTTATCCAATCTAAAATCAGTTTTGATGTGTGGTTGGGACCACTGTTCATCACTCAGATGTTTTCTAGCAGCTAGATTGAGAGAAAAATTAAGAGGTATTGGATGGTTTTCCTTTATTGTCCTTTGCACTTTTTTCAAAACACCAAAATAAGTGAAAAACAGATCCTTAGCATGACGTTTCCACTACCATGCCTACCAGTTGGCACAATAGTTTTATTTGGATTCTAGCAAGCAAAATTCTTGTCATTGGGGCCAAATAGCTCAATCTTTTTCTAGGTGGGTGACCATCAAACTTGTCTGTAAAGGGCCTCTGACTTGTCCATGAGGGCAGCCAATTTGAGCTGAGGTAGAAGCTATTCATATTGTAGCATAAGCCTATTTCTTGGTTGGCACTATTTTTCTCATTTTTGATGAAACACTGTTTTATCTTTGGACAGAAACAATGGTGTGGATAGCAGATTTGAGCCTAGGTGTTTTCATTGTAGTCATGCAGGACCCCATTTGTCACCATTTCCGCATGGCAATCCCTGATGTGATCCTACATACTACAGTATCTCGACTTACTCTTTGCGAGTGCTAAAGATATGACTACAGAGGTTAAACAACGATTAACCTGCCTGCTGTTCACAAAATTAGGAGTGAATTACTCACTTCTGCTGGACTTGTTTGGCACTTTTTCATCTGCATGTATTCAGTGCAATTTGTATTGTGAATCCGGTGCAGAAATAAAGATGATTGCCCATACAAAGCAGCTACTAAACGAAAGATACTGCACTGGAAGTCCCCTCTTAGTCTCTTGTTATTAATACCTCAAAATACCTGAAGCCCAGTAATGGTTTACCCAAAACATTTCACATTTTTTTTATATAGTTGGACATTTTTTATTTCTACATGCACTCACAGGTCAACAAAATCTGGACTAATTTTCAGTCAGTATAAACATTTTATTGTCTGCATGTGAAGCAAACATGTCAGTGATCACTGTCGATGAAGGCTCTTCCCTGATTGCCCCCTAGACCCTTCTTGCCATGGTAACAACCCCTAATGACCACCATTGTGGCAGCAGCTGTAGTCGCAGCAACAGTTGGTTAGTTGGGCTCTTTCATGCAGAGACAAAAGGGAGACAGCATGAGGAGGAAAAGAGGGCAGGAGACTTATTGTCATCAGAAGTCAGATTGGGCATTCATCAGCATCTGCTGAAGCTCCACAAAATTCACACATCCATCCCATTATTTCACTTATTTGTTAGATATTCTGTTTCATGGGCTGCACGGTGGCGCAGTGGTTAGCGCTGTTGCCTTGCAGCAAGAAGGTCGTGGGTTCGTATCCCGGCCCAGGGTCTTTCTGCATGGAGTTTGCATGTTCTCCCCGTGTATGCATGGGTTCTCTCCGGTACTCCGGCTTCCTCCCACAGTCCAAAAACATGCATGATAGGTGAATTGATCATTCTAAATTGTCCCTAGGAATGATGTGAATGGTTGTCTGTCTCTCTGTGTTGGCCCTGCAACAGACTGGCGTCCTGTTCAGGGTGTACCCTGCCTAACGCCTGATAATTGCTGGGATAGGCTCCAGCTGCCCCGTGACCCTGAATTGGATAAGTGGTTCATGTCACCATTTTTGTCATGTGGCATTATGTTATTGCCTTGTTTCAATAAGTAATGTTCCTAATGTTCTTCCTAATTGAACATAATTTTTAAAAAGATAAATATACATCCCCAGTAATCATAATTATTTCCTTATCTCTCAAGCAGAAGAATTTCTTCCCATTTACATTCCTAAGAAACACACCAACATGTGAATAAAAGCACAAATTTTCTTCCTTTCACAAACTTCTTCCCTAGTTTAAAATACCCACTAATTCACATCCCATCCGTTCCACCTTCCTAATGTTTCAACCTTCTCATGCTTGCTCTTGAATTTACTATCAACTCTCTCTTATTATCTCTCTCTATCAGCAACTCCAGGGACTTTAAACAATCAGTGTACCACATAAATGAGAAAGCCTGAAGTATTGATGTCTCCAGGTGAAGGCCAGCATGCTCAGCAGGGGTACACAGGCAGGGGTCGTGTTCAGGTGGACTTGAGCAGTGCAGAATGCAGACTAACCTTCATTCAAAGGAATACCATTACAGGAAGGTGAGTCAGACTGAAGCAAATAGGGAGAGATAAGGAAGCAAATTTAAGGCTGTGTTAAGTTTTAAATAATCCAAGTTTCCTGACTGCCAGCTGGCTTCCTCATCAGCATCTGGAGGTTTGCTTTCAGGTTTCTGGAACAGCGTCCAAGAAATAGACCATATGGCAGTATGATCTGAAATCAACATCAGTAATAGAGATGCTGTACCATAGTGAAAATATATTAAAAACACTGAAAGGAAAGATGTATTACCCATTTTTATTGTTTGTTATTATATCACACATACCTGTTCCTGTTTTAGGTCAGTTGGACTTACCAAAAAGATTTCTGGGTGCTAAATCCCAGAATATGTATATACTTTTATTACTATTTTCCATGCCTTCAAGCAGTTTAGGAAAGCCCAGATGAATATGTCATAGCTTAATAGGTTAATTCACAACATTTTTGTAAATTGGAGGAACACTTGCTGCACCCTACTGATCCCTGCTTTGAACTCATAAAAAAAACTCAAAATTAATCAGGCAAGACATAAGGAAGATAGTTTCTCAACCTCCGTAATGTTTAATTTCTAAAGGTCTGTATGACATTTCTTTATTGTATGATTACTCCAGTGGGGCGGTATGAGCTTGGTATGCAGGGACAAATACATCAAAACATCTTCTGTTCCTGGGGGAATTATGTTATTACACAGCCTTCATAAACTATAGAAGAAAAATAATTTATTAGCCTTCAAATGCAACTTTGTAAACAGTCTGTTAATCTTACTTTCTACTGGAAACATAAGGAAGTACATCTGTAAACAGCTGATTGCAGGCCCACCTTGGCAGATAAACTTAAATATTAACCAGATAATGTCAGCTTAACGTAAAACTCAATGGAGAGCAGAACAGCAAAATTGTACAATATTCTATGGAAAAAGCTCTCTAAAATTACTACAGCAGTTTCTTTCAAATGTTGCCTCAAAATCAAATTAACAATGAATAAATGCTGTTAACAATGTTATATGTTTTATGATCAGTTTAGTATGATATTATAGCAGCAGTAGGAAAAAAAGAGAATCTCACAGTTCAATATTTAAGGAGCATTGAGTAAACAAAGTCTAATACATAAAAACATGTGAATAAAAAAAGATTCAAAAAGCCTAATTATAGATTTTAGCCTTTTTAAGTACATTGAGAAGTTCTGGCAGACTTGCTAAACAATTTATTCCATGAGGGAAACTAAAAGTGCAAATGCAGCTACAACTCAGATGTTATATGATACTTGCTATTTTTTTTAAAGATAACTCAGCTGAAACCCTCCTCTTAAAGTTAAAGAGACTTTCTTTCCTTCATTTTGACACTGGATGCAATAGTGTTCGCAACTGCATATTAAGAGGACATTGAGCTGGTGAGTCACAGAGTAATATCCTCATTTTTCATTTGACTATTCATAAGGAAAATAAAAAAATAAATTGACAAATGACAGTGTCTTGTGAATAATGGACATGAACAGCAGACGTGACTGAAGTATTTAGCAGCAGAAAGGTTTTTATTACAATGGAAAATAAAAGGATGTCTTTCTGAGCCTCCGTTAGCCCTGCATTGCATCCATAACAAAGTAGTAAGCTGACATTCTATGCTGGCTGTCAACATTTAGGCTAACCTACTTTTGCTAAGCATTAATTACAAATGCAAATGTAGATATGAAACTTGTAAGCATAGATTTAAAACACAGTCACTCTAACTTGTAGAAGCATGCTGCATGTGAACATTTTCTCCAAACACCATTCCCTGCATCAGCTACAGAAAGAGAATAGACCACGAAATGACAAGAGTCTGAAAAAAACATGTCCTTTGAACATCATAGTGGCAGCTACAAGAAGCTAACAATTAGCAACTCTACAACATGGCAGGACACATTTGGTGTTTGTGGAGATAACAAATCAATGCAACATTTTTTTCGATCCGTACGGACTATGACCCAGGATCAGATGAGACGACTCGCTGAATTTAAGCATATTACTAAGTGGAGAAAAAATAAAAATAAGGTTCACCTCAGCAGCATAGAGGAAAGAGCACAGCAAGTCGGACACAATCTCTCAAACTGGCAGGGGTGTGGCGTAAAGAAAACCACTTGCCTGTTGTCGCTCTGCAGCCTGAGTCATCCTGATACAGGCTCACTGTGAGCTGTGTAGCGGCCCCGTCGCGCTGCTTTCTGGTCTTGTTTGGGAATGCAGCCTAAACTGGGTTGTAAACTTCATCTAATCAAAAATACCACTAAATTGCACTTTTCTGACTTTAATAAAGAGTTCTATTTAAATGTCATTATTCTAAAGCTTAATTTTTAAAGATATTCCCAGTCTCTATAGATATTTGCATTAGGTGCAATAGCTCACCCTGCCATCTTTCACACATGTTCTTCTCCTGTCTATCTCTTGTCTATTTATGGCAAACCTATTTTGACACAATGTCAAAGACACTTATTCAAACTATTTATATCTCCCCATATGTGGCAATCTTTGGCCTTCCTGATGATTATACCTGCTATTCTGCGGATCAACTGGAGACTCTAGCCTTCATCTCTTTAATTGTTAGACGTCTTCTTTTTTGAATTGGAAATCTTCCCGTGCCCCCTCTAGCACACGCTGGATCAATTAAGTTATGTCATTTCTCAAAATCGAGAAAATTGGATATTCCAGACAAGCTGTCCAGACAGATTTCACAAGAAATGGCAACCTTTTTAGACTTTATCAAATCTATCCGAGACCCCTATATTTTTTTATTTTTTTATTGTATGCATGTGTGTGTCTGCATGTGTGGTGTCCACTGTTTTCTATGTGTTAAAATTCAAAGAAAAAAGGGAAAGAAGGCATGTATAATATTCCTAAGTTCTGTATTCAATTCACTGTACTTTTTGTTCTACACTGTCTTCTAAAACGCATATCAAACAAGAAAGTGCTGGAATGGCTTTGAATCTGATCAAAAATGTTAAATATTCGGTCGAATGTTGAATGGCATTATGGTATTTTACACATATGGATTGAGGGCCAAATAAAAACTCTCAAAGGACGTTTGGAGAACAAGTATCCTTGGTATTCAGACCTAATTTCTAAAAAAAGTTATTTTTTAGAAAGGACATGGAGGAAATACTGACAAACATCGTGGCTAATCACCCGAGCTACATGTCACAAGCAGTTTTCAATACAGAGACAGAAAAAAAACAGAAAAAAAACTATTTAGACAGGAATGCACCTCTCGGCCTAGAACTGAGCCTTGAAACAGCCTCCTCACCTGGTTTCCTGGTAGCAGCTCCCGAACCACGTATCCGTAGCTCAACAAACCCCCAGTGCAGCGGTCCCAGCTCTACCGGAGGCTAGGCCGAACACGTAATACACTCTGTCCTCCATCAGCTCGGTCCATAATCCACCGCCAGCTGCACTGTAGCCCCAGTTCCGCTAAAGGCCAGTTCGCGCGTGAAAATACAATATTTGAAGCGCGACCAGTTCGCGTTGTACACGCTTCAAGGTGCAAATGTTCAAGCATTCAGCTGGGGGCATGTGGCGCGTTTTGACGCTTTTGGTGTGGACACACCGTAAGGCTACTAATGCTGGGGAATTTGTTGAGACTTTCTAGAGTACTATGTAGAAGTAATCATCTTATAGACTTATTAGGATGTTAGAAGTTAATTTTCAATACAAAAATAATTTACAGCAACGCAAGCAAGGATGAACACTAAAAACTTAAAAAATCCACTACTGCTTACAATTAAAAAGAGGTTCAGATAGTAAAACTAAGGATGGCCACATATCGAGAAATAGTCATCTAGAAGTACATTAGGGCAGGGCAATTTTCACAATTTTTGTTTTTGTAGCAGCTATATTTATTTGACAAGTTCTACGTTTATTTAACATGTTCTAATATCTCACTGGTTTAACCCAGTCTCATCAAAAAATGCATAATTTTGTCTTTTTTGTCATTTTGAATGTACCTGACAGTTTGCTGTTCTTTGGATTATTTTGGGAAAGTCACAGCACTTTTTAACCTACAATTAAACTTTAAAAAAAATATGAAAAAGCAACTACTTTGAGATTTATGTTCCATTGTCTTTTTGCACTATTCAGAAGTGACTTCGATAAAAAAAGAAACTACATAACTCTTACTCTTAGTACATTTTACTTGAGCTGCTTTTTAATATTTTGTCGAGGAAAATTTTAGACTGGTAATTTTGCTTGTACTTGAGTAAAATTTCATTAAAGTAGTAGTACTTTTATTTGAGTATAATATTTTAGGACTCTGTCGACCTGTGATTATATTCTTTTGGAGTGACAGACTGACTGTGTTGGCTGTAGATGTTTTACACAATATGAAGTAGGTTAAATGGCACAACATATGATTTTAGAAAATTACATCTTTGACATTAATTTAGATAATATTTACGCTATACTTATTGTAAAAAATGTTTTTTGATGTTGTGTTAGAAATTTTTAATAAAACACTAGTGGAACAATTATTGGTGTCCTATCTTTTAAATGGTAAATGGACTGAACTTATATAGCGCTTTTCTAGTCTTACTGACCACTCAAAGCGCTTTACATTGCCCCTAACCCCTAACCCATTCACCCAATCACACTCGCATTCATACACCGACACCCAACATGGCTCGGTAGGACAATGTAGAATTTGGGGGTTAAGTGCCTTGCCCAGGGGCACATCGACATGTGACTGGAGGAAGCTGGAATTGAACCTACGACCCTCCAATTGCAAGCCAACTACTCTACCACTGAGCCACAGTCGCCCAAGCTACTTTTACGATAAATAGATATAGGCAAACATGTTTAATGTTTAATGTTTGCCTGCTCTATATAAGTTGATCAGTCTGTCCACAAACCCTAACTTTATAATACACACCTTCTTGTTTTCCATGGTTATAAATATGATGTGAAACTAAGGGGGGGGTTGTTTCTTAAGGGAAGAAAACATGTTATTTAAGTAAAATTTCTCCTTTGTTGATCTTGATGAGTGAGGAAGTGGTGGCAAGATAATAGCAACTTACTTAAACTTGACAACATCTACTGACAGAGTAATGCAAAATACGTTTAAAAGAATTGACAATTGTGGATTAATGGGGGTCCAAATGTCAGAGCTTGTTCAGCTTTATATCATGATTATGTGAACTCTGAATCTAAACCCCTAAAAACCCAAAGGCCAAGGGACAACCAAGATGACAGAGAGCACAACAGTAGAACCATACATTAAATGGATGGGCATACAAGTATATTTACTGATGAGGGTGACTTGTGGAGATTAAACAGTTGAGTGATTACAGTGATCTATGACAACTGGGATCCCACATGAACATAGGTAACTAACAGAGTTAAGCCAGAAAACAATTATAGAAAACAACATCTTAACAGAGCATGGCTAAAAAACATGCAAAAAAAACATTCAATGACAAAACACTACAATCACAGTACAGAAAGAAATCTCAAAAGTTCACTGCTAGATAATTGGAGTATTGGTTTTACTAATAGTGAGATGCTAGTGCAGTTAACATTTCACACTTATCAGAGTTCCGAACTGATGTTTAGGCTGCTGTATTTAGCAGATATCTTACAACGGATGAACAAATCATTGATCATTATTGTTGGTGTTAGACATTTAAGGTGTGGAGTGGGACATTTGGGAAATGAGCCTTCAGCATGTCAATTGAAGAAATGTACCTCCCACAGATCTTACAGAATGCCAAAAATTTCAATCGGAATTCAAACAGAAGAAAGATTTGTGCTTTTGCTGATAATAATCAGTGTCTATCTGTACATGATAAAAATTAAAACAACTGGGTAATATCAAAACTAATAAAACAGAAATACCCTACTGCCATGGCAACCCCAAATTTAGACATGCAAAGTTTTGCCAATGGCCTCCCTGTTTTATTGCTGTTTTTACGCCAAGCAGATTCATATTTTTTGCCAGGTTTGTAGAGGAGGTGTAAACTATGTCAACACAGAGCAAAACAAATTAGCATGAAAAGAACAAAATTGGGCCTTAGGTGCACAGAATGATAATTACATGGAACATGCTCTGTGGATGGTTCTTGTTTGAGAAGAGGATATTAACCCTCAAGGGTCAGAACACTCATGACATACTTGAATAAATGCATCTGTAAATGATTTATTAGGAAGCCTATTTTAGGGAAAGTGACTTGGTCTCATGTCAGTAACTCAGCTTATTTCAATCCTTTGACAGATTTCTTATAACTCTGTGAGGCTTCCTCAGCACAAACTAATCCTCTTTTGTGCTACAAAGTTAATGTCACATTTAATTACTATACAGAGCCTTGCAAATTTATCAACACCCCTTGAACCTTTTTTACATTTTGTCAGACAACAACCAGAACCATCAGCATATTTTACTGGGATCTTTTGTAACAAGCAATGAACAATCATATGGAAAGTTATTAATTTCAAACAAAAATCTAAAAAAATACAACTTACATTTCTATACAGCTCTCTTTACTCTGATGCATCTAAATAAAATCTGATGCAATTAACCAACCACCACGGCAAAATTCCACCTAAGTGTGATTTATTCTCAGAGTAAATACAGCTGTTCAAATGTTTATTTAAGAACATCAGAAAACAAACTGTATTAAAGGTCTCAGTTACTGGTGTTTTTGTGAATTTTCTTTGCTGTGTTTTCTGGTATGAAAGAATGCCATCTGTGTGAAAAACATATTTTTTTAATCCAACTGCTTTCAACTTACAGTGTGATTTCAATGCGATTGCAGCTGTAGTCTGCTAGGTTGCGGAAAGGGAGCCTGTAGAAGCTGAACTTAGTCCAATTGGCTATTTGGTTAGTACAATTTGGAAACACAAAAACGCGAACCATGTTAATGTGTGGAGTAGCAAGTTCGGTCTAGCCGACCACCATAGAGCCCAGAGTGAAAGCCTCACTCAGACTACAACTGGTATGGAGCATGGCAGTGATGTGATTGAAATCGCCTGTTAGTGTAGTTGGGTTATAAGCCCTCTAAAAGACCCTGGAACAGAAAAAAGAAGCCCTTCCGAGATGTTCTGAACTCCGAGGGGATTAGTGCTAATGATTAATAACAAACCATTGGTTAAATTAATCAGTTTTGGGGCAGATAATGCCTTATTACAGGTGGCAAGTCTCCTGCCCCGACCACTCCCATTATTTAAATATTATTAATGATATGTAAGGGGAACAGCTTTAGTAGTAACAAACATTCCTCATCCACATTGATTTATTAGCACCTTTCATAAAAACATCCCAAATCTCCAAATGAGGTCAGTGCCTGACGAGCGGAAAAAGGTGACTCACAACCCTCCAGCGCAGCCATGAGGAGTTGCACTGACATTTAATGAGCTGAATGAGTGTGACCTGTGAGAAGAGTTTGTGAACTCTTGGGCTTGAATGAGGTTTTCATCAGCTGAAACACCTTTCTGGACAGCAAACTGCAACAGCTAGGACACCACACTGCAACATTTATGAGTAAACAAAGGGGCAAGAATGAGGTCATGCTCAAACACTGGGATTTTTTTTTTTTTCAATTTGTAAAGCTCACTAAAAGCATCCCACTAAAGCTACTGTTAGCTTTTTGGTGATTTATTTTTTTTATTGGGTTGGCATTTCAGATAAATCGAATTTCAGCTCTCTTGCATAATATATCCACTAAAAGGCCCACATAATATAGCAACATCACTTTGATCTCCTAAACTCGTAAATAAAAATACATTTTTGATTTTCAGAACAAAACCTTTCTTCATGAAAAACTCAGGTATCACTGAATACAGCTAGATTTACTGATAAAGCATCCAGTTATTGGGATGAATATTATGGTGTTTCGTTGAGTCTTACCCTTTGCGTTTGACACTTTAATTTACTGTGATAGAAAATACCTGGTACCTTACCCGGTGCCTTAACCCCTTTGCTACCTCTATATTTAGAAAAGGTAAAGGTAAGAAGTACTGCACAAATAGCATTATATAGTTTTTATTAGCTGGACACTTAAAACAAAGAGGTGTGAGTTGTACATGAACATACCTTCAGTCTCAGATATTAGTTATTATGGCAATTAACATAATGTACTGCTTATTAATTATATTTGGTTGCACAACAGCTGGAGCAAAAAAATCAGTTTCCAGCTTTTTTCTTAAAAAAATATTATCAGTATTATATATTTTCTAAGCTTTATGTTGTTACTTTTAGGGCACCTGTTTCACCCATTTTTATCCCAGAAGACATGCAAATAATCCTTTGTTCAGTATTTCATGTTTGGTATTACTTTCACCCATCCTTAATAAGAATAAAAATTTGGTTTTTCAAGTTGTTGTCAGCTGCATATAGTTTAAATGGCATAAAGAAATATGCAAATGAAAAAGAGGTGACCTACTACAGCATGTGTTTCTAACATGTTTGGAAATGTAATTATTTTATGTTAATATTTTTTGTAAGATTTAATAAATAAATATTCTGGTGGGGAAATTTTTTTACATGGATTGTCTGGCATATAAATGTTAAAAATGAAAAAAATATCAGGAGCACAGGATTAAAATATTATGTAATATTTTGACAGAGGTTTTCCCTGTTTAAGCATTAAAAATGTAGCTTGGTGTGCCTCGAACTGCCATAGTAAGGGTAAACTCAAAAGAGCTGTGTGGGGTCTTCAGAAGGAAAAAAAATGAGGCAAGTTATAACCCTGGTAGTAATTTTTCAGTATCAAAAGTACTTTTTTTCAGCCACTGTAAGATAAGTAGTCTCTAAACGGGGGCCATTCAAAGAGCTGCCAACATTCCTAGGTTTACACATCAAACAATGTACTTCTTCTAGCATCTAAAAAACATGTGTAAGGTCTAAGAGAGCTAAGATACTTCTGTGGTTTTGTTTCATGCTGTGGTGCACCTACAAAAATAGGAATTCGCTCATGCCTAATAATGTGATTGATACCAGCCATGTTTAGTCTGTTTTAATTGAGTTCTACTTCATTTACACAGAAAAATTATAGTTTGTACATAGAGGTGTAAATGCGCTAACAAAAAAGCAAACTCTCAACCGCCTAAAAACCTGGGTCACTGTTCAGTTGAAGAAAACTCTGGTCCTGTTTGATTGCATATGTAAAAGCCAAGTGAAACAGACAAAGCTCAAAAATCAGAAAGTGGACTATAGCACAGGGCATTCTGGTTAAATACAGCCTAAACAATAGGACGTCAACGACTTTACCTCATTCTCTGCTCATGCTGATTCCATTGCTGCAATTTATCATACTGTATGTATCTGTAGCATTGGCGTCATTTTAACCGGGGATGCCAGGGACATGTCCCCACCAAACCTGATGCGGAAATCCTTTACTTGCACTGATCTAATAGCCACTTGTGCTCCCAGCAAAGTTTCTGCATTAGTGTCTGAACAGAATGTTATTTAAATCACTTCACTTTCTCATGCAGTCATGTTTATTTCTGCTCATATACTAGGCTACGACATTCTCTGCAGTAGATGTTACGTTTTAAAAGACTGGTAGTCAGCTAATGGGCAGAGTCCTGCAATGTCACTGGTATCCATTTCAAGTTGGAAAAAATCTGATTAGCCTATACAGTTCCTTTGCAATAACTTGGTCCACCCTTCGCTTTGTGTTCTGCGTCCTAAATGATCGGATGCAGTTGTGAATCTCCTCCTGTCATGTCTCCTGCGCTTCCCAAATTTAGCATGTCTGGTTATAATAATCTTCTCATCCAGACAAAAAAAAAGCAGCAAAAACGACTGCCCATAAATATGTTCCTCACTAGGACACGACACCTGTTCCGAGACCTTCAGTGGAGAAAGACGCACCTGATGTCGCAGGGGCGGAGAGACCGTAATCGTATTAACACTTTTATGTTTTAAATCCACTAAGGTTGGAGTATTAAAACAAGTGAGAAAAGTTTCTTTGCAGCAAGCATGCCCATTTTGATCATTTGATTTTGTGAGCAGAAGGATTCGAGGGAGGCAGATGATCCAAGTATAGCCAGTGTACCATCAAGTGGTACTTTTTTCCTAAATTGGTTTGAAAACCACGTAAAGATTTGGCACCAAAAAGCATTAAAGACTGGGCAATGCCAAAATATATGTGCAAGGGAACCTTCCTCAGCGTTACATCTATCACATATGGGGAAAGCAGAATCATAAATCCAGTTAAGTTTGATTTTGGAAAAATTTAGTCTGTGAATTACTTTAAATTGGATTAGTTTGTATCTAGTAACTCAATTTTAATGTCCTACAAAAACAAAAATCTGGGAAAATTAAAAACAAGGAGAAAGGAGTATCCAATTGTAGGCACCATTCTCAGTCCTTTTGGTATGCAGTCCAAACTTTTGCCCTAAGGTAATGTATTTTTTCAGCTCTGAGCCAGCCTCCATCCCACTTTATTTCTAATTCTGATTAGGATTCCACTTTTCTCATTTCCCCCAATCTCCCTTCCCACTCCAAATCAAGCACACTGCATAGCAAACACACGAGGCACTTACTGAAACCCTTCAAGCAGCATATCCTAAAATGCCCCAAAGTACTTTAAGCAGCACACTCAGCACATCTCAAATCAGAAAAGATGACTAAAATAAGAAAAGATTACTTTAATGGTCTTATTGAACATCTCTGTATGAAATGGCAACCTGTTGCTTAAGATTTGTCCTGATCTGGAGTTGAGTGTGTACGCCTCTGACCTCCATTGGAAACTCTGCATTTGCAGAAAAAATAACCCCTTTCTTCAACCCTTATCTTAAACAAAAACGTATTAAGCTTTAAATATGCACACTCATAAAACAAAAAACAACATGGATTTCCTTTGCAGCAAAAAGGTAGAAACTAGCAGACCCAAGAAGTAGCATCTCATATAAATTGTAATAGGTTTCAGGGTGTAGGTTGTAAAGTGGTGGTGAGAGTCTATAGTTACATATTGTAGATTTTATATTGTATCATCCTACCCTCTACAAAAAATACCCTTCCTTGTGGCATGAAGGATTAAAAAGAACTATGAGGAATTGCAATCTGGTCTTGTTCAGTTTAAATATTGAATTAAAAAACATTAAAAGATTACATGCTTACAGAAAGTTTCTCATATAAAACATAATTGGCAGACATTCTGGCAAACACAGCTGGACAGTGACAGACAGCCCTCTGCAGCTAAGTGAACTTCTACCTCTCAGCATTGACAACCCCAGAAGGATTAACCAGCAATCCTTAAATCTACTCTCATCATAAAAAAAACATGACACAAGCTCTTGCAGGGATACTGCTGCTGCACTACCAGCATTCACAGTAATACAAACAGGCACTGTCAGAGCCCAATCATTATCAAAGATCAGCAGCCTAACTTCCCCAGTGAGCTCTACCCCAGGGTTCAAATGTCAGACTGTCACAGCGATTTACTAACCCTGCAGCATACGTCATGCCGTGGAGTCTGGAGATTCTATTGTTATCGGAAGTTCGCCTTCAGTGTGGTACTTTCTCCTCAAGATAATTTTATCTTCACTTAGTTTTAAACTATACCAAATCGAATCTACTATAATAGATCAACTAATAGAAGCAATAAAGGAACTAAAAAGTAAGTGAGCTCAAGTCAGGATTCTTACAGTGTTTCTAATTCCATGCATTATGGAAGCACGTTTTTTGGTAAGGAGTGTGTGTGCCAGAACAAACGGGTGGCAGAGTGCACCGTTCACATAACTGGCAAATGTGTTTCTGTCCGAGAAGAGTGGCAAAGATACCATTGATCTCATGGACAAAAAAAACTATAATAATGCTGTACAAAGTGAGAGTTCACCTAAAAATTGACTGAGGAGGATGAAAACAAGTGACAGAGGGTATACAGTTTTTAACTGTCTTTTTGAGAGTGCTGCTCTTTACTTATATTACACTGAAATTAAAATACTAAATTTCTCTGAATTTATTTCAGATTTTTATTTAAAATTGTTCTAGTGCGGTTTCAAAAGCAAATCGCTGGTAAATTTTCCAATTCAGAAGAGTAATTATTTCCAAAGATTTTAAAACAATTGTATTGGTGAAAGCCCTTTTGAAGCTTGTTATTAACTATACTTTCTAACCACATATAACATTTAATTTAGATGTATCAAAGTATATAGGGCTGGACACAAATGAACATTGTGCTTTTTGAATTTTTATTTGTCAAAGATTTACAAGAACAAGAATAATTTACCTTCCTCTGGACAATGATTTCTGTCCATCACACACATGCAAATAAACACACATTATCACTGGGTTACCACCGCTTAATCATCATGCTGCCAGCTCTCTAGCAAAGCCAGTCAGACTGCAGACTATCTATTATCTATTGCTTGCTTTCATAGTATGTGAATGTCCTCTTTTCTTCTAAGTGAATCAAGGGTCCCATATCCACTAAATGGCAATCAAGTCAACAGCTTGTCTATTTACAGAATTAGGCACTCATTTTGTATGTCACAAAGGAACTAAAATACACCATGTATGGAAAGGATAAGAACTGTAAGCATCAAAAAGCAAATACTTATTATAAGAAATGTTCTATATGGCATTTTCTCAGAGGCCATGTAAGCTTTTTTTTCCTTCGAATTTGCATAAGCTCTAGTGGCCAGCTGACAGTGCCGAACAAGCACTAAGTGTACCAAGTTTGCGAAGGTCAGCCTCTTCTTACATCGTCTTGGAAACTCACAACAGATTCCAGATGACTGAACTTACAAAACAGCACGTACCTTCTTGAAGTGACACACAGGCTGAATTATAACACTGACCTTATAGCCAACAAAGTGACCTTAGTGATGTGTAAATGAGTATGACCCAATCAGTGGTGCATTAAAGAAAAGTTGATCATTACGGAGGGTAGGCTGAGGGGAGGCATGGTCAATAAGTGTTAGATATAGGATGACCTAATGTCCTTTTTAAACTGCTTTAAAATTGAACTTCAGGCTCTAAACAATATGTGAAAACAAACATATGTGGTTTCCTAATCTTCCTACAAATAAGTATTTACTGCTGGAGAGAGATTTAATTTGCTATTTATTTAGCTTCCTAAAGGTCTAAGCAAAATTAAAAGTTTAACCACCAACATAGCAGCCTTAGCTAATTACCCACCAAGTTACATGGCTTCCAGTATATTCAGTAATGTAACCTAGACATTTGGTTGTAAATCTTGCGGCCCAACTACTCTCACAGAATAGTTGGGAATTTAGGATGTTTAGTAGGCCAAAAGGTTAAGACCTCCAGGTTGGGATTCTGATTTAAACTTAAACAAAAGTTTTTTAATCTAAACTAAAAATACAATCTGTACTGTATCACATGACATGACATAATCAAGGAGAAAAGGAGGACATTTTGTAATGTGAGAGGCTACACAGAAATTCAGCAAGTGATTGCCATATTTCACCATCTTGTGGTGCCACATCTTACAGCGACAAATGTCAGGGATTAATTCTTTATGCTGTCATTTTAAACTGACTCTGACAGTGACGGCATAATTTATACCTGGACTGATGATGTTAGACAGTGGCCTCCAGTGAATAATAAAGGTATATTAAATGAATATTTATATTACTTTACTTAAGTATATTACTTTACTTTTGGGACGGTATGTTAAAATAATATTGAAAACAGTACTTTGTTAGATTATCTTGTATTACATTGAAAACAAAACAACAGCAAATTATTTGCAAATTTGTTCGTAAAGAATTTTAGTGTCTTTTTTTTTTCAAAATAAACACGTATTTACATTATGGTTCTTGCAACACATTTCAAAAAAGTTCGAACAGTAAACCATTTACCACTTAGTAATGTTGCCATTTTTTTCACAACACTAAAAAGATATTTTGGAATTGAAGACAGCAAATGATGAAGAGCTTCAGGTGTATTTTGGTCCCAATCTTCCTGCAAACAAGTCTAAAGGTGGGCGACAGTACGGGGTCTTTGTTGTTGCACTTTGGGCTTCAAAATGCGGCACACATTCTCTATTGGAGACAGGTCGGGACAACAGGCAGACCAGTCAAGTACCTATACCCTCTTTCTCCACAGCCAGGATTTTTAATGTGCAGAATGTGGTTTTGCTTTGTCTTGCTAAAATATGCATAAGTGTCCATGGAAAAGAGGTCTTCTTGAAGGCATCATATTGTACTCCAAAATCTCTATGTACTTTTCAGCATTAATAGTGCCATCACATAAGTTCAAGTTACCTTTGCCAAGAGCACTGACACAACGCCATACCATGAGAGACCTTGGCTTTTGGATTTGTTATTGTTAACAGTCTGGATGATTCTTTTCTTTGGTTCGGAGCACATAGCGTCCATTTCTCCCCAAAAAACTTGAAATACTGATTCATCTGACTACAGTACACATTTCCACTGTGTGATGGTCCATCCCAGATGCCTCTAAGCCCAGAGAAGTCAGCGGTGTTTATGGACTTTGTTAACATAGGGTTTTCATTAGGCAAAGTACAGTTTTAACTGGCATTTGTGGATGTAACCACGTATTATGCTGCTTGACATAGGTTTGCAAAAGAAGTCCTGAGCCCATGAGGTGACATTACTTATAAATTAGTGATGATTCTTGATGCAGTGCTGCCTGAGGGACCTGAAATCACATTTGTTCAGCTTAGGCTTGTGCCCTTGGCCTTTACACATTGAAATTCCTCCAGATTCCTTCAATCTTTTGATTATGTTAAGCACTGTTGAAGGTGAAATATCAAAACCTCTTAATTTTCTCCTGTATTTGCTGGCAAACTGACAGTCCTCAGCCCATGTTTCCTCAGCCCAAGGACCGTATCTTTCATGGATGCTCTATTTGAACCAAATCATAGTAAAAATCACCTGCTGACATCACCTGTTTCAAATTACATCATTGTTTAATGAATTTACCTGATTTCTAGCCGTAGTCTGCTCCTGTCCCAACCTTTTCTGGAATGTGTTGCAGGTCTGGATGACAGCAAAGGATGTATATTTACAGAGGAAAGGAAGGTGACCACACTAAACATGAACTATTTTGTTTTTATATTATCTGCAATGAAATACACGTCGAAGTAAATTTAGAAATCACTACTTTCTTTTTTTTGAGTTTCTGGGAAACCTATGTCAGTACTTGGTCCATACAAATATATAAAGAAAATATAACATCATCTTAAGTTTGTATTAGATTCACTGAAGGAACGTTGGAAAAAATGTGTTGTCTGACGACGTAATAGTAGAACTCCGGAACAGTGTCATCAGGGCTAAAGAGGGATAGAACCATCCTGCTTGTTTTAAGCACAGAGCTCAAAAGCAAGCATCTGTTATGGAGTGGCAGTGCATTAGTTCACATTGCATGGGTAATACATTTATGTGTGAAGTCACAATCAATACCAAACAATATGTACCCTTTAGAGCATCATAAACTGCCATCCACATGATTTTTGATGTTTTTTTAATGGAAGTCCAACCTGTTCTCAGAGAGAAAATCCCAGACCCGATTCTGCAGAGATAATACCTGTACATCTTCCTATCAAAAGGCTGAATGCTGCAGTCTGGCCTGCTGTCTAGATTTCACCACTGTTTTAGATCAATAGGAAAGACAGCAAAAACACAAAGCTGACTACTTACTGTCCATTACTCCTGAGAACTGTCAATTTTGCTTCTCTAATAGCTGTTAAAATCTGATTTAGGTGTTTGACAGATTTTATTTACAGTATGACAAACCTATGTACTTATGTATTAGTATTGATAAATATTATAAAGGAATAATTTCAGGAAAGTTAGTGTCAAGGTAAAAAACCTGCCGCTGCAAGTATAGGGAGAACATATCTGCCTGGATTATATAGTTTTGCAATAGCACTACCCCTATTTTTTCACTCATTGTAATCTATGCAGATAAGCTATATCTTTTTTTTACAGCAACTACTCTTAAGAGAGCTACTTAATCATCACAAAAGCAAAATAGGCAGCCTTTGTCTTTTTGTGTAGCTCTCCCAGGATCATGCTGAGAGCAAATCAGACAGGTTCCAAAGCTTTGTCAGTGTATGGCATACACACTAGACCTGATCAGCCCTGTTTGACTATCTGAGCTGATAAACCACAACTGCCTTTAATTTCTCGGTTATATTGGCTAGTCTTCAGTCTTTAAAAATAGCCCAATTAAGGGCTATTTTTAAAATATCTTAGTGACAATAGAGTCGGCTTCTACACTGATGATATTTATGGACTACAAGGCTTTACAAATGTCAGACCTATTTCAAGCCGACAGTATTGTTGAATTAATTGACCTCAATAAATTAGATTATGAGCTTAGATAAAAAAATTAAAATATACAAAATAAAAATAAAGAAAGCAACTCATCAAAAACCTATTCAAATTTCACAAGGACAAATGCCAAATACCAGGAGTTGAACAGCAATAAGATCATCTGCACATTGTCTCATAATATAATGCATATTTTTCATTAACCTTTTTTTATTTAAAAGGTCAGCAAAGTGCTAAGAATCAATAAAATGCCAAATCTGTCGTGCATTTTTATGTTATTAAGCTGTGCCTACATACTTTGTACCAGGTATGCAAGGTTACTGATGGTCAGTTTTGGTCTTCACACTAGATATTAAACTAGATATTGAGCGAGTTTTTAACAGAGGAAAAAAAACAACAACTGTTGAACTTGAAGCACTTTGAATTCAAATATGTGCAGGGTTTTTTTGCGCAATAATAAATGTATAAATAATAATATTTATCTTTTACGTTATTTTTATATTTTTGTGTTGCACTATTTTGGATAAAAATTGAATATGTTTTAAATCCATTTTGCGCAATAAATGTTCTTTGAATGGCTTTCTAAACCCTTTTGAAGTTGTGCTACTGCAATGTTTCTGCAAAATAAGAATGCTCATCAGCAGTCATTTTGACATATAGAAAGAAAAAAAAGAATATACAGCAATACATATTGTTACCCCATATACTTTAGATTGTATGAACACAAGCAGTGGCTGCTAAACAAATCACAAATCTTGAATGGGGAGTTTACAACAATTATGTAAAGACATACTACTGGACAATGCTAGTAGGCTTTTTTATCAGAGGGCTCCACGAAAGGGCTTCTATTAACCCGATCAATAGAGCCTGTTTATTAAAGGCCTTCAACCAGTGTTCATGATGCATGATAATGCAGCATTTTAATTTTGCATGGGATGCTCAATGGTAATATTCTTTTCATTGGTGTTTAAAACCTAAAAAGTACTTTATACAGCACTTTTTATACAGAAAATGCAGTTCAAAGTGCTTTACCGAATAAAAAATGACTCCAAATTTTTCACCCATTCCCCACAGATTTAAACATCATCACATTTATACCCACTTCTCATAGTAGAGCTATCTATAGACTACTCAATCACAACAGTAGGCTTTTTATATATAAAGTCTGTAAATATAGATGTGGTTACACATGGAAGAAATAATTCTTAACTTAAATTGTTATTATGCATTGGAAATCGAAAACAATTGAAGTAACTAAAGATTGTGTGGACTTGCAATAAGTCTTTCATTATGTTCCTTTCTATTAAACTTTTGCTGCTTAAGTAGAATCACTCAACAGAGACAGCTAAAAACTGACAAGTCTGTGTCTCCGCGATCAGCTTGTTAAAACCCGTGCAAACCACACAGCATCGCAAAAACAGGCTCTGACTGATCTATCAACACAGCACAGAGCGCATTGCGCCTGGTAAACCCACAGCAAGACGCACTCAATCCATTTAGCACTTTTGCCCTTGATGAATATGCAATCTGGGCGTTTCTGTAAAAGACGCAAAATATTGGGAGGAGAATAGGCAAATATTTAGGTGATCCAGGCACAGAGTGATTTACTAAGCATAAAAATGCTTTCATACTGGCTACTTTAGCATCTATTTTTAGCGCTTCTGAAAAGCATGTCCTAATTTTGTGCTACCACATTCAACAAAAGTTTATTATTGACAAACAAAAAATATCATTCACACACAATATAAACAAATAGTAGGGGAGAGCGGGTTATGTTGTCATACTTTACAGAGGTAAGTAGAAGAATTCACATAAAGTTGCTATTTGATTTTTGAGATAGAGCCTCTAGTGTTGGAGTTATGAACAGTGTGACAACTTACCCATGTGACAACTTACCCCACTCTCCCCTAATTAACGCTCTAATGGGCATAAACCTGATAGTTATGTAAATATTTACTTGTTTTTCCCCCAAAGATGCATCGTGACTCACTGCCTTCTCATCACGTCTCCACCTCGTGAAAACGCACATGATCCTAGTGGATCCTCATTAGTTTTCCCAGTAGTGATTAACCTTCCTGGAGTCCAATTAATAAAATGTAGTAATCATATACAATACCGCAGTGATAATTGGGATTATATATGACATTTTAAAACAAAATTCAGACATGCTGCAGTTTTAATCGGTCTAACCCCACAATACGATGTGTGTATGCAGCAGAGAGCAGCGCATGTACACCGCATGAATTACATTTGTTACTGACAAACGAAAAACAGAATTCACAGCTTTTTAGCCTAATAGTAATTAATTCTGTAACAGTCAAAGAACTGATAGATATGTTGTCCCTCCCTTTTTTTTATGTGCAAAAGACTCATTATGGATCGTTGTGCTTTATTCCTCCTCTCTCTAGCCATGGTGCAGCTCCCATTAGTGGCCACAAACTGCTCATTTCAATAGTGCTACTTGCGGCTGTTAAGAATTGCTCACACAATCTTTGTAAATCACCCACAAATTAAGGACAACCCACTGGCGCAACTTTTTAGCGCCGCACACAATTTTGCAGTCATTATCAGGAATCTTGATAAATCAGGCCCATAGGGCTTTGGGTTTGTGGCCCAACTAAATAATAAGATATTCCCTTTTATCACAGAAAAAACAGAAAAAAAGGGAGCACTGTTAATCTGTCAATTTAAGATGTGGTCAGGACATGTTCTGAAGTATACTGCCAATGAAATTGATGAAGTACAGGAAGCACTGAATTACAACATTTTTGTATAAGGTTTACTAAATCTCACTGATCACTGTTAGTATTTCAGTTCAGTGTGTGACTTTCTCTGTTATTTTAGAGTCATTTTCTGCCCTGGTCTTTTCTTCAACCTGAAACAAAATTTAGCTTTGATCTTTCTGCAATAAAATATCAAATGTATAAGCTATACTGTACTGCAACAAAAGAAAGAAAAATAAGTTACTGACCCCTTCATTCCTTCTTGGCATCAAAGTAATAACACTCAGATGTAATATGATTATGGGTATAATGCTGTCAGTGTAACAGCCTCTCAAATTCATTGAGAAGTGACTCAACCCTATGAGAGTAAGGTAAGGGGTGAGGAGTGTACTTACTTACAATGTTAAGCTACAGTGAATAAAGGGATAATATAATTTTCTTCACACTCCCCAGATAAACTAAAGGTTACCCATGGCCAGTCAATCAAAAACACTTATGGTTTGATAGGCTTAGCCAACCTCATTAATCTGCTATGATTGGACAAAAAAAATTGTTGATGCAAGGCTAAGGTTACGGTTAGATGGAGGGCTGATTATTGTTTGGGTTATAGTGGAGGTTTAAATCTTCACTTATTACTATTCCTTATAAAATCACTCTAAGATGGTTTGTTTTTAATTCATGATTAGTTGTAACTCAGACAAATAAGCAGATGTGGCAAAACAACCAGTTTTGTAAAATCAGAATAGGTGCTGGCATAGCAGTTTATAAGAACAGAACAGCATATATGCTTCTTGCATGGTCAATATGTTGTTATTTCTGCTGTTGTGGATGCCTTTTTTGTGCTGATCAGCAACGTCACTCAGTGCCGAAAGAGTTGGGATATGCAGACTTCATAGATAATTTGTAAAAGGGCCTAGCTAAGGCCTGGTTCACAATGCAGGATTTTTGAGCTGAGTTTGGGTTCAGTTGTCCCCTTCCAACAAAAATCAAGATGCCCTAATTATTGAGATGGCTAATCCTAACAAATACTCGAACCATGTGTGGTGTGTTTAGAGTGCTCAGGTTTGCTAGGATGTTTCGACTGCTACGATCTCAAATTTGGGATATTCACATGGCGGATTGTCTTGGCTTGATATTGCTGCATGTATGGTGTGTTATGAGGACAAAGGAGCCTCTTGAATGTGAGCTGTAAATAATCAGAAAGCGAGCTGACAGGAAGGAATGTCTTAGAAGTGTCTAGTGTTATTATTTTTAAGTGTAGGTTCACATGACCAGACTCCACAAATGTATAGAAAGAGAGATCAATCAGAGCAAAGTGTTTAACAGCATTCTAAATATGAATGGGCATCTTGATACAGAAAATACTTAATGATAAATCTGCTCACAACTGATGAGGTAACCGAATCACTAGGAAAGAGTGAGAGGAGCCTTGGAGTGTCCAGTGGACTGGTGATTCAAGACTGAGGTTGTCGACTGTGATTCTTTTTTTTAGATTATAATGAAAAATAACTGAGCTTGTCGAAGGAGGGTGGACAAGAGGCACAATGAAGATGGAAACACTCCAGTGGTTGAGTTGAACAGGTTTATGAGGATGTTTGTTCGAAGAAGTCGGGAGCCAGTTTGGAAGGAATCTTCAAGGTGAGTACTTAACTTGAGGATCGGATCTCAGGAATGGACACCATGGAGGCAAGGAACTTAAGAGGAAAAATTATAAAGGTGAGTTTGTAAGGATAATTTGGGAGTATAAATTTTAAAGCATAAAGCCTGGCAAAAACTATCTAGCAACTCAGAGGGCTTGGCAGTGAGGTGAAGAATGCCAGCTCCTTTTATCCTCATGTAATTCCAATGATTTGCAGGTGTGCATGAACACACCTGTAGGCATCCAACTCACCAGAGCTGGAGCATGTGCCACCGCTGTGCCCTCTGGTGGAAAACTTGTCGAACAACGAAATAGAAAGAAACCATCCAAAAAACCAAAACCCCAGACTCCTGACAGGATTCAAGTTAAGTGACACATGTTTGTAGATCCAAACCCTATCCTTAAACAGTACATACATGTAGGGAACTAAACATTTCTTTCAATGCTCTCACCTAAGGCAAAGCAAGTTTATTCGTATAGAACAATTTCCAAAACAAGGCAATTAAAGGTGCTTAGAAAATAAGGACACAATCACATCGGCTTGAAGCAGAAATGAGCCAAGCAGTCCATCTTAAATACCCCAAAATCTAATAAGAACCCTTTTATGGCTTGAATACATGGGGAGCCATTATTTCATTTATTTATAGGACATATTTTAAATGACTGAGATGCATTGCCATGCTTTTTGTCACGCAATAATAATAATAATAATACTTGTAAAACACTTTTAAGTTTTTAAGTTCCATTTTCTACATACCTGCTTAGATTATGTAAAAAGTTAGAGCCTGGAAATTGTCTCCAGCTCAGTAAAGAAAAAATGTAACTCCTTGACTTTGCTGTAGCCTTATTTAGTGGATACTCAGCATTGCCCTCATTAGGTCCCATTTCATTGACATACACTCGTGAATGGTTACCCCTAAATAGCACTACATGCGCTCCGCTGCACCACGCACGCCGCAGCAAAACCGATCCCATTGTAATGAAAAAAAACATTTCCACTACCGCTGCCGTGTGGCGCAGGGCGCCGGCCGCCGTTTCGTGCTCCGGAGCAAGTCCGCAGTCAATCTACACAAATAAAAATCACCACGCAGGATACCGAACATGCAGACCATCTGGTTTTTAAAAATAAATCAGTACAGACAGACTTAGTTTTCTTTCTATGCATAGCTATAATAATATAATCTCACTTAAATTTATAAATCTGTCTAAAATAATTGCGTGGGTTTATACATAATTTACACACAGAAGAAAATCAACATTTATTTCAATTTATTTAATTCTGAAATGTTGTCATTTCCTGCAGTAGGTGTGTGGGTCAAGAAGTTCGTCTTCGTATATGACAGAAAACCAGGAGAATACATGGATGAAGAGAAGCTCTTTCTGTTAGTGGAGATATCTTGACAAAGAATATTAATAAAGAGAAGTAGCTGTTGTTTTCGGTTTGCCTTCCAAGTATGAATAGTTATGATCTGACTTTCGTATTTCTACCATTCCCGCACATGCGTCTTTGAGCACCTCTGGGCTCCTCCAGAGCGGAGCTGAGTGGGGAGCATGCAGTATAAATTAACAACGGCAGAGAAACGCTGCAGCGTGCGTGGCAGGGCGAAGAGCATGTAGTGGAATTTAGGGGTTATAAACTTCTCCTGAAGTACTCTGAGTGGCTCCAAACTTAGATTGTGTAAAGGGAGGAATTTATGAAGGTTTTGAGAGGCAGATTATGTTGGATTAAGAATGTCAGACTTGTTGTGGACTAACTATTTTATTGGAATACATTACCTGGATGCTTGTGGATGTAAAGATGCCACTGATGTGAGGCTACAAAGGTGAGTTGGTAATTTGAAAAAAAGTGATTGATATGTTTATAGTTCTGAGTCTATCCTTGTTTGTCTTACATCTTTGGAATCTCAAGACTTACATGCAGGGGTGTTCAGAAGAACGGCAGCTTTGAACTGCAGGTACACAACGTCCTGCCTGTGGGACATAGGAATGCTATTTACATGAAAGTCAGGTTATTAAAAAAGTAAAAACTGATACAGATAATTTGCAATATTACATTTAAATGCTAAAGAAAAAAGTCAGGAAATTAGTAGGTCGGAGTAAAAATATCAATATAAAATAATTTAATTGATGATCATTAACGTCAGCTGTCTACCTCTTGCAATGACAAAAAGTACTGGCTCTGCATCCAGTGTCGAGGAACCACAACATCGTGAGGACAAATGGGCTACTGATGACTTAATAATTAAGGGATGAAAAAATTCTAAACCCACTGTCTAAACTAAAAGCAAAAAAATAAATAAAAAATAGTGCTTCAGGGTTCCAATATATGAATTCTATAGCAATGGGGAGTCCGATGGTGGCAGATGGCTGCAGCTTAACCTAACTACTGAGGCAGAAGCAGCCCATGAGGGGATTTCTTCCTACTGAAGCGATCAGAAAAGCCCTCGTTCAGAGTCTTGCAGAATTCTGATCACTTCAATCAGAGAAATGTTCCGTCATTTCAAAGCTTTGACTTAATTGACCCTCATAATTCCAGTGCAGCAATGGCAGTGGCCGAGTGCAGTCCAGCTCCATGTGGAGCATTCAGGCCACAGCAGGTGAAGTGTTCATAATTAATACATCTAGTCTATTAATCTGCTCCATATGTGACTGCACTATGTGGATTCACTGTTTAGTTTGTTCTGAATATTAATTAAAATGAAAGAAAATTAAATATTACAGAATATTTCATTTTTATTATTTTGAAAAAAGATTTACAAAAATAGATCATGAATGTTTTTTCCCCAAACCATCAATCAAAATGACCAACGACAAAAATTGTAGTGTGAACTCTGATATACATATATATGAGAATATGTACACACGGCAGGGAATTTCAAAGCTTTTCCAAATTACTAAGAATAGGCCAGTTGCCTGCATAAAGGTACATAGAGGTTTTAAAAAGTTACAGCTTGAAAAAAACGGATATTTCCCACCGTACAGTTTATATGGTTTAAAGTTGTAATGCAGCCCTGCCCTTCCTCAAGTTGTTGCTGAGCACCACCAGTCAGCTGGCTGAAAGAAACTTCCCCACAGACAGTAGTGGTGTGGAACCTAAAGGAGTGCCAAGCATCACTCTTAGTAATTTGACACAATTTCACAACCACAGCTGGATAGCTTCAAGCTGAATGCCAATTAGAGCATGTTTTATGATTATGTTGAAATCTTTGTGTTAAAATCCTAATATTGTCAAAACAGCATTGTTTTTACTAAAGGTCATTATACTGTGAGAGTCTTATTATCCAATGGAAATAATTCACTTTTAGTTTTTTTGTCCTGCTTGTTTTTTGTGTGTATTTAAAACATCTTTTATTTATCCCTAACTACTAACCTGAAAAAAGTAAAGACATATCTGCAAAGCTGCCCATACACAATTCATTACAGAGAAAACAATCACCCCCTTGATTATAAAAGCAAAACAAAGTATGTATTCATTTCAGAACAATATTAGTGTGTGTTTATAGGACTGAGAGAGGGGGGGTCCAGGAAGTGGGGGAGTTGATTACTAAAGCACTGTAGGTGCTTTAAGAAATAAATTGAACAGAAAGGGGAGCTTCCCATCTGCTCCTTCTTTGGCCCACCAATTTAATTCTTTCAGTCATTTCTCCTGCAGAGATCATGCACCTAAGTGAAAACCACTGCTCTGATCGAAAGTGCTCTCATATCTAATGAAGAACAATTCTCTGGTGTTATTAGGAAGCACAAGATGGGCAGCAGGGACAGAATTAATGGCATTCGATAATGAAGTAACAAGGAGGGTTGTTCCTCCCTAAAAAGCTGTGCTAGAAATGAGGTTGCACTGATATACTTGTCGTAGTGATATGCTGGTAAAACTGCTGATCGTTTCATCTTGAATTCCACATACTGGGATTATAATGACATGCCAAGTTAAATTTAACTGAAGATATTGTTGATCAAACATCTTTTGTGTTTATTTTCTTTGATTATGTAGATGAGGCAAAGGATCAGGACCAAACAATCGTCTGATTAAGTGCATTTTGCAGGTGAAAATGTAGGGGAAAAGGGGTAAACATCTATCGGTAATCTGGATGCATTCATTCTTAACATACTTAATAGACAGTAAAGTAGACAGTAAGATTTGTGATTCTGCATCATTAAAATAAACCTTAAAGAAATGGCCTTAAAAAGGCTTGGATTGTCATTCTGCCTCACAAATCTGAACACAGAGGTTTGCTCTGACCTTCCACTTTCTATGCTTTGACAGGGACCTTTTCTCAGTGCCAGCTTCCCAGGTCTGTGCTCCTGAGCAGCCGACAGCTTGACCTCTTCTCACCAAGACGGCATCTTTTTGAGCACTGCAATTTTCTCATCGTTATGTTTAGTAGCCGGCCTGTGACTGCTGGGGCGCAAGAGACTAGCTGCCCAGGCTATCATTCATTGGAAGAAAGGAGGAAAGGATTAAGGCCAATGAAAAGGTGGAGGAAAGTAAGGGGCTGCATCTTAATGCAGGGCTCACTGTGGAACTGCCTTGTTGTTAGGGAGAGGGAGAAAGATGCGGGGCAAGAAGGCTGAAGGAGAATGAAACTAATGCAAAAAGGATAAAAAAGAAGAAAAAGTCCCCTTATTAGTTCAAGTGTTGTATGTTCCTGTCATCTTGTCATCACGGTGCTACTTATAACAGGAAGTAATACAATTGCTGTTTGTATTTCCTTCACCCTCCTTTGTGGCTCTTGTTTTTCTTCTCATTATTTTTGGTGTGAGAAGCATAGAAATCAGTTTGCCCAGACAGAGAAAAACACTTCAAAAGGACTTCTTCATTTCAATCAGACACAATCTATTACACATAGACACCAAGTGGTTGCTGGCCTCACATGCAAACATTCATCATTTACACTACACTCAAAAACAGATTTGGTGAAACAGCATTTCACACCCCACTGGAGTTTGATGTTTTCTAAAACTGGTACTGTTAAGAATCTTGCAATCACCTCAAAGGCCACATGTATGCTCTCAGTGCTTAAGCAGCTGGAAAATAAAAGCCGTCTTCATGATCACCACACTGAAAAAAAAGAACATAATAGCAGTTGCACATGGTAGGTGAACACTGCTTGTTACAGATTGTTATATCTTTTTTCACATTTGGGCAGTTTTTTCTTTTTCTAGCCTTTGTGCCTGCTCTAACTAACTCAAGTGTGCCCAACAAAGGCTTCAGGCAGTTGCAGTTATCTCGGTTGAGCAGTAGGAGAGGAAATTGTGTTAGAACACCAGCACTGCAGCAGCGTTGCTTACTCTGGCTGGAAACACCATTATGGAAGTTATTTTAACAAATTCTTCGACAATGTGAAATCTGGAATTGCATTACAGCGTGGATAGACTTACGCTTTTAAAATGAACAGCCCACATATTTAATAACAAGGCCTGGATAGCATAGATATTAGGTCCATTCAGTGACATTGTTTTAGATAAAGATAAGTAACACAACAATGGTTATGTACTTGATTGGTAAACACTAATAGCTATAGTATAAAAAAGTAAAATTGTTTATTATATTAAATACATTATTTAATCATTTCTTTCACACATATATGAATTTTAAGGACATCCCATTCCCAATCCATTAGTTTTACAATAACATAAGATCCCCCTTTGCACCCACAATAGCTTCAACTCTTGTGTGAAGGCTTTTCAAAAGGTTTAGGAGTGTCTCAATGGGAATTTGTTTTTATATTTCCAGTAGCACATTTGTGAGGTCAGACACCAATGTTGGATGAGATGGCCCGACTCACATTCTCTATTCTAAGTTATCCCAAAATTGTTCTGGTTTTTGAGGTCAGGACTCTGTCTAGAACCAGTTAAAATCTTCATTATGGACCTGGATTTGTACCCTGGAGTGCAGTCATGTTGAAATAGGACTGTAACTTACACCTTCGGTGCTTTTTACGGGGAGAAGATTCATCACAAGTAATTTTCTATAATCTGCTCATAGTCTACAGTAAATAAATGTTATGAAATTCTGTGTAACATTGTATACAGACAAAGCTTTTTAAAATCTTTTTTATTTTGAGTTGGGGACTTTTTGGGGGGTGTTATTTTTAACCCAGCAAGGCCAAACAGAGTTTTTAGTCACAGTCAATGGAGAGAAGATGCAACGTAATAATTTAAAAACATGAAGTTGAATTCAAATATCTAGATTTTTGGGATTTATTTCCATGATTTGTTAACATAGTTACCAGCAAAAAAACAACGTAACACCCTGAAACTCTCAAAAAATAAATGTATTAAAGTAATTTAGGACACGAAACATTCTATTTACACTGCCTTAAAACACCTTATACAGCACTAAAACATCACATTATTACCAAAAAAAAGTTTATCTTTTAAATTCATGCTTGGCACACCTGCTCGGCTCACTTTGTCCCTCCCCAGCATGGGCAATACCCATAACTACTGTAAGGTGCATACTGTATAACATATCAATGGAAAATTATTATGAAAATTATTATGATTACAGTGCTAGTGGGAATGGTTGATGAAAAACAAGTTTTATTTTCTGTCGTCAGTCTCCTCATAGATCTTGAAACATAAACAGAGAGCCAATAAGGCAAAAATAATTCAAAAGTAGACATAGGGTGGTTCCTAGTATCAGGCTGTATAACGGTTTTAAAAAGTCACTGTTGCAAAGATATCTTACATTATCCCTCATGCTATTCATATACGTTTAATTCCTTTTAATAAGATACCAGGGGATGTGATTGAGGCAGCAGAGGTTTACTATAAAAGAAACACAGCTTTGTTCTTTTCCTTTGCTGATGCTGTGCACTGCGAAAAAGACTTTTCTTTTGCTTAAAAGAAAGAAACAATTAGCAATTTAGGAATACTTCTAACCACATGAAGGTTTTGAAGCTATTTTTGGTTTGGTTTGATACAGATCCATAAACAGATGCAGGAATGTTCTGGGTTTTAATACAAATTAAGTACTTTGAGATGTTAGTTATCAGCTAATGGTGCTGCTGTTGATGGACAGGTGACTGAAATGAATACATGATTGTAGCAGCCAATCACTATATTCTAAGAATATTAAATGTTTAGTTGTGTGCCAGTTTTATTGTAGTGTCTCCTATAATCATATGGCACTGATTGACATTTCCAATTTAAATGTTGTATATTTCCACGCTGTTCTTGAACTAATGGTAACATGCAATTATCTATTATTGTTGATGTATTAATTGCCATTGCAGAGTGCATTCAGGTTTTTTAATGCAAGGATGCATTATTGATATTAAATGTTGACTGCACAGAATCACAGGCCAACACTGATGTGTTAAACAGGTAATTATCTTTAGATTATATATATATATATATACTCACCTATCTCCAGCCACTAGGGCCAGCTCCTCAAGAGGGATCCCAAGGCGTTCCCAGGCTAGCCGAGAAACGTAGTTCCTTCCTCAACCCTAACGCTCCTAGATGACCGAGCTTCTCACCCTATCTCTAAGGAGAGCCCAGGGACCCTGTGGAGGAAACTCATTTAAGCCGCTTGTATCTATGATCTTGTTCTTTCGTCACTACCCTGAGTTTGTGATCATAAATGAGGGTAGCAACATTGATCGATCGGTAAATCGAGAGTTTCGCCTTTTGAGTCAACTCTCTTCACCCCGACAGACCAGTACAGCACCTGCCTCACTGCACCAATCCATCTATAGATCTCTCTCACTCTCCACTTTTCCCTTATTCATGAACAAGACTCCCAAATACTTGAACTCCTCCACTTGGAGAAGGACCTCATTGCTCACCCAGAGAAAGCACTCCACCCTTTTCCAGCTCAAGACCACAGTCTCGGATTTGGAGTTGCTGATTCTCATCTCAGCCGCTCTCACACACAGCTCCAAACCAGTCCAGTGAAATATGTAGATCACATTGTGATGCAGCCAGCAAGGCCACATCATCACCAAAAGACAGAGGCACGATCCTTGGGCAACCAATAAGGTTGCCTAGAAATCCTGTCTATAAAAGTTATTAACAGAATCTGTGACAAAGGAAAACCTTGACAAAGGCAAATGCTCAGTGGAAATGAGCCCGACTTACTGCCAGCAATGCGTACCAAGCTTTAGGGCCTAACAACCCATATCAAGGGGCCTGGTACCCCTTACTACCGGAGTATCCTCCACAGGGCTCCCTGAGCGATACAGTCAAAAGCCTTCTCCAAGGCCATACGACACATGTAGACCGGTTGGCAAACTCCCACCCACGCACCCTCCACGACCGTGCTGTGTGTAGAGCTTATCAAGTTTTCCATGGCCAGGATTAAAACTGCATTGTTCCTCCTGAATCGACCTGAATAGACCTTATCAGGGAGGCTCAGAAGTGAGATCCCCCTGAAAATTCAACACACTCTTTGGTCGATTGAATTCAATTAACTTTTATTTATATAGTGCCAATTCACAACAATGTCATCTCAAGGCACTTGACAATTATGCAAACATTCCAATCAATTAAGTTTTCCATGTAAGGAATCCCTGCAGATTGCATCACCCTTTTTAAATAGGATCACCACTTGCCAGTCCAAGGGAACTGCCCCAAATATCCACGCAATACTGCAGAGCCGCATTAACCAACACAGCCCCACAATATCAAGAGCCTTGAGGAACTCCAGGGGAATCATATCCACCCCCTTAGCTTTACCATCAAGGAGCTTTTTTATTTCTCTCTCTCTCGTGATGTTATTCTGATTTTTAATGTTATGTGGACACAATGTATTGCTAAAAAACTGTTCATGATTTCATTTACCCGATAAAAAACCCAGCTCTATGTGAATGAAAGCAAATCTAGAACATGATACTGCAACTACCAATTGTTTTTTTGTGTGTGTTTTTTCTTTCTTTTGATCAGTTTCTATACCATAACACATTCTCCCTCAAGGCCTAAGGAAGATTTTAACAAGCTTGAATTTTTTGTTTGTAAGAAAACGCTTTAGTTCTCTAAACAACTTTTTAGCCAAAGGAAATTGAGATTGCAATAGACAAGAGATTCTTGTCCCATGTAGAACATAATAAGCATCTGATACATAAGCGGACTCCCTGTCCAGTTTCTATCAGTGGTATAATTTTCCAAGTTTCTCAGGTGAAAGCAAGTCATGAACAAAATATGGCAGCAGATTTATATTTCAGGTTAATGATGAGTACAGTTGATGTTAGTGTGAAATGAAGAAAGCTGGATGATGATAATTATTAAAAAGGTATTTATCATGGTCTTATTTTACACTCAAGAAAAAAAACTGAATTTTTAACAGGGTGCTTAGAATTTTGAGAGCCACTGTAGACTTATAAAAAAATGAAAATGAAAAGACCTTGATTCCAACTGGATATGAATTAGACCTGTTTGCCTTGTAAGGGGCCTTGAGAAGATGTCTGTTGTGAATGGAGCCTATAAAAAAAACCTCAACATAATACTTGCCATATTTCTTTATAAATTATAAAACATTGTCTGTAATCTATGAAAAACATTGATAAGTCATAAAGAAACAAAGATGATCTGGGATTTTACTGAGTTCTTTGTTTGTGTCCAAAGCAACAGCACAGTGACTTCTATTTTTAAAAGTAGTGATCGTCTCCTGGCTTTGCACCAGCGATAGTAGCAAGTCCTGTTGTGTGTGGAATTACAACAACCTAAGGGTTGAGGGCCCCCAACTTGCTAGCCTAAGCCTGTGCCAGACCTGACTATCCCAACACAGAGCAGGTTGAGCAGCACATCTTTGTAACTGTAGGGCAGGTGAAAAAAAGAGTTTGGCACCTTCTTCTTGCCCTGTCGCCTCAGGGGAAAGGAGACGTAAGGGGTAATTAGATTGGATAGCGTGGTATTTTGGACATGTGTTGGGGCCTAAAATTGACGTCAGAAATCCCCCTGCATCATGTCAGATATATCCAGAATCCACGTTTGTACTTTAAATAGGAAAACACATGTTTTCAAAGGGATGGGTGCACAGCTTCATACTGAGACTTTCTGCATTTCACATTTAGAATCTGACGGTTAAGAAACAATTGTTGGAAAAATATGTAGCTGTAAGTTTAAAAAAGGGAAACGTTACATTAAAGAGATAACACCCATCCTGGTTTTAACTGCTGCAAATTTTATTTACTGAAAAGGTGATGGCCACTATGATTTCATCAGTAAAACAGAGCTGGTTTTGTTTCTTTCCATCATTCTTTGTTTAAGCTTTTGCTTAGACAAATCCTGTTTCTGACATTATACGTGCATCTCAATCAGATTAAAATAAGAGAGTCTGTTTGCTGTACAATGTCATAGAGGGATTTCTTTGTAGCTGACAATCACTCTGACAAAGACAAAGCCAAAACAGAGAAATGTTTAAGATTTTCTCTGTGTAAATTATTACGTTTTGACATTGATCCTTATTTTTTTTTAAAATAGCCTGCTTGGGAGGGTAAACAAAGAATAAGTGTTTTCTCTTTCAAGAACAAACATATGCACACACTTTTCATCCACACCTGCCTGAAACAATAAGCCCACTGTAGATGTGCATGTCTAAAAGGCTTTATGAAAAGAAAGTAGAAATGACACAGAAAGATGAAAGATCTGGTCTTGTTTGCAGCTGGGCTAGTGAGGAGATCTCTCTGTGGAAAAACTGTTTCCTCAGCTAACAGGGTTGTTAGTATATGACTGTAATTTGTTTACAAAAAGCACAAAAACACCTTTCAAGGACATTGTGATAGCTCAGCTTTACTGCTCAAATTAAAGCATTAACTACAGTGACATGCAAACCTCTTGAAATTTTTATTGTATAGGATCTTGGCGTTAGACTAGCAAAAAATCGGGCGGTAGAAGCAAGGCTGGAGGATCGGGCGGTAGAAGCAAGGCTGGAGGATGTCGGCCTGGGGATTGGCCGCCCGGGACTTCGGTCTGCTCACGGGCCTGGCGCGGCATGTCCGGGGTACCCGAGTCGGTGGTGCGCCGGGTTCCGGCCTCGGCCCGGGGGTCCTCGGACGCTGGCGGTGCCTGGGGCGTCTCTTATTGGCGGGGAGGCTTTTTACCATCTAGCACAGGCGCTCTTTTTAACGGGGTGCGCTTGGGACGGGAAGGGGAGGGCGTTGAGGGTGAGGGGGGGCTAAACTCAACCTGGGTGTCTAGTGACATGTGTTTTGTTAGCAGTGTGAATGTTGGGGAGGATTTAGATATGCCCCTGGCATGGGGGCTGGTGGATTGCCGGGGCCCCCATGGGGCTCGGCGGTACCGCTGCCGTGGGCCCCGACTGGACGTGCTGGGGCCTCCCACCCCTGGTGGATCGGGCCGAACGGGGGTGCCTATTGGAGTCAGCAGGGGAGCTGGCTCCCTGGGGTTGGCAATGGTCACCCCAGTTATTTTCTCCCCATCCCCATGCCTCTGTCCACCTGCTCCTTCATTCTACCATTCACAAGGCCTTGGGACGTGGGCACGTCACAGGGGTGCGGGATGGAGCTTCCGTCTTCGCTACCCGGTGGCGGCCTGGGTCCCGATTTTATTGAGCAATTTAGACACTACACTTGCAACATTTACAGGGAACGCACATGTAGGGACCTGGCGGTGTGGCGCCACAGGCGAGACCCCCCCGTTGAGGGGGCCTCGCCTGTGGTGCCGGCACCCACTGGTTAAACGCATCTAGACACTGAGGGCCCGGGGGGGGAGATGGGGGTACCCGGCAGTATTCCCATGTCCCCCCCCTCTGTTTTAAGTGCACATTAGAACAACACGCAACAACACCACATTGAGCTGGGGGAGAGAGGCTGGGGGGTCTTTCCACACCCCTGTTCGTTGGACCATCAGGGGTCGGAGCCCGGATAGAACATCACGCCGTCTGGTCGGGGTCCTGGGCTGGTGGGCTGCTCTTGCCGGTGTGGGGCCTTGGCGGTCTACTTGTCCCCGTCCTGGTGGGCAAAGGGGTCTGTCTCCTGGGTGCAGGGGCAGGGTTCTCTACTGGGGTGTCTGTCCCTGGGCCTGGGAGTATGGAGTATAGTGTACGTATGGGGGGTATGAATGAGGGTATAGCGTCCTTTTTTCGTATGTCCTGTATTTGTAAGAATGTGTACACAAGAAAGGGAGGGTACGTATGAGTGTCTCTGTCTGTCTATGTCTACCTGTCAGGTTGGGTGTTTGGCTGCTCTCTGGCCTGATGCATCTTCTTCCCTCCCCGTCACTCCCCGTCGGTGATGGTTGCTCCTGCCCGCTGGTTGATGATGACTCTCGATGCCTGGGGCTGGGGGTCCCGGTTGCGGCCCGGCTCGGTCCTGGTGCATGTCGGGCGGGTCCTGGGTGGTCCGGTGTGTCGGGCGGCCGCTGTTTCGGGCCGATGTCCTCCTTGGATTGACTGGGGCACCTCTTATGGGGGTGCCGGGTTTGTAGAATAGGTTGGTGCCGTCCGGTGGATCGGTGGGGACCGTGCCTGGCGCCCAATCCTCCTGCCGGTTCCAGGACTTCAGCTGGCTGGTCTGTTCGCCTGGTGGGGCTGTCCGGCATTGGCTGGGCCCCTGATCTTGGCGCCCCACGTGGGGCGGGATCTGGACCCTGGAGCTGGAAGATCTGGATGTCCAGGTGCCGGCTGGGCGCGGCCTGGGGAGGGCGTACATCCGCTGTGGCTCCCTGGCGTGTGGATGTGTGGGGGCGGGCCGGGTTGTTGGCGGTGGGTACTGGTCCGGGGTGGCGGCGGCGTGTGTTGTCCGTCGGTTGGCTGCGGGTCCTCCTTGCCTGCGGCGGCGGCGGGGGACCCTTGTCGGCTGGTCACTGGTTGGGGCCCCGCTGGGGGGTGGGGTGCCCCTGGTCCCCGTGGCCTCCGGTTCCTGGTCCGGGCCCGCCCTGGCGTAGCCGGTTACCGGCGGAGCCCGTGGGCTCGTCACTGCGATCTCTCGGGCCCCAGCATCGCGGCTGGTGGGTGCTCCCCTGGGGCTTCCATCTGTTCCCCTCTTGGCGGGTGATCGACCCTGCGCTGATCCGCCTGTGGACTCTGTACTCTGTGGGACGCTGGATGCATACATCTCTTGCCTCCTCCATGTCTGTGCCGATTCCTGTAGGACGGATTGACGGTTCCTTACACCAGCTATCAATCACTTGCATGGGGAAACCTTATTCCGACCTGCATGCTCGCACACACATAGGTGTGGGGACATAGGTGAGGACGGACATATCTTAAGCTGAGGTTATCATCATTAGTTAGTTGTTCACAGGAGCTTACCAGAAACATTTGTATTATGTTCATTAATCAATGCTTGTGTGTAGTGAATGTGTAATTCTTTGTTTATTCTACCAGATCCGAACTATTGGTTTGGTTCTGTACACTTTGTTGTTTTTGTATTACTGTTTCTCTGCCGTCCGGCAGAGGTGGAGGACTGGGATGTTTTCTTGTGTTCTTTATTTACCTCCCTGTCGTGTGTCATCGGTTCGCCCCTCTGTTGGTCCGGTTTCTTTTCTTCACCTTCTTCCTTTCTCCCTTCTTGTCTCAGTTTAATGTCCATGACGTCAGGAAATTGAACCCACAGTAATCACTAATAAAGATTTTTCATACATATACATCAAGTGGCGTACTACAGCGAAGCTGTAATACTCTGCTTGGGAAAGTAAAACTGTTGGGCTTGTACTTGGTACTCAGACACCAATTCTGAGTAGCATACTGCTAGACAGGACACGTTAGAAAAAAAAAAAAAAACAAGAGAAAAAAAAAGAACAAAAAAAAAAAAAAAAAAAAAAAAGACTAGCAAAAAAGGGCCATGCGATTGGAAAGAAAAGGAAATGCATAACTACCAACTTTGCTCATCTAGAGACTCAATGTTTGCCCATTCATCTTTACAAAACAGCTCAATGTCATCAGAATGGTTTAAGCATCTGTCCACATTGCTTGTTAAGCCTTGTTGGTATTATCAGTAAGATAAAGGTCTGGACTTTGACTTGGCCATTGTACAAGTTAATCAGCATCAACCTTTATTTAGCCAGACAAAAACACAAGATCTAGACATCTGCAATAGACCACTGCAACTGATCACTGTAAAAACCAAGGAATGCAACACCGATGCTTCTAGATGACAAAAAAAAAAATGGCCAGAATACCTCAACTTGCTCTGTCAAAACTATACAGGTGCTTTTTAGTGAGGAAAGCCACTGTATCACCAAGATTACCTTTCACCCCTTGCACCACTTCTTACCTCTGCTTCCATCAGGAAAACGTACCCAACTCCATTGGCCTTGAAATGATTTACAATAAGTCATCCATCCCATATGCAATAACAGTTTCAAACATTTTTTTTGGTTTGTTCTTTTTTCCCCCTGCCTTTTTGTGTGAATGTGTTTTTAAATGAGCCTTTTACGGAATGTTTTTAATTGTTAAAGGCAGTTTTTTTGTAGTTTTAATCTATCTGTCTGTCTGTCTGTCTGTCTGTCTGTCTGTCTATCTATCTATCTATCTATCTATCTTGAAGTTTACCTGGCGGCAAAAAGCTCAGAAATTTTTTTTATTTTTACCCTTGAAATACCTTCTTCCACAAATTTTCGTTCTCCCTTGTATGGCTTGAGGCAAACAGCAAGCAGGGCTTCCAATGGCTTTCTTTCAATTTTCTTTTTGCCCTTCTTTCATAAAGACAAAAACCTGTGGAGAGCATGACTTGTAGTTATTCTTTTTATAGACTCTCTCACTTGAGTTGTGGATCACTGCAACTACTCCTGAGGCAGCATGGGGGATTTAATGTGGATGACTAGATCTTGATAGATCTGTAGTGGTACCATACTCCTCTTTCCACTTTCAGATGACAGATTGAGAAAAAAATATATATTTTAAGCTTGGGACTTATCCTTACAACACAGTTTCACTACAAATGCATATCTGACCTGTTTGCTGTATTACAGTGGGTTAAAAAAGGATTTAGCAGCCATCAACTCTGCAAGTTGTCTCACTTAAAAACATGAGAGGTCTGTCAAAAATACAGGAAATTACATTGTATGGTTAAATAATTTATTTGTATATTGGTGCAAAAAATAAGAATTTGGTTAATAACAAAACCTCCCCTCAGTACTTTGTAAAGTAACTTTGGTTGGCAAAAATAGAGTTCAAACGTTTCCTGTAGGTCTTCACCCGTCCTTTTTTGCCCGGGCAATGTGTTTGGAAATATTGTCATGCCGAACGGTCCAGCCATATTTCATCTTCAATGGTCTCACTGATGGAAGGAGGTTTTGTCCATTATTTCACAATACACGACCCCACTCATCCTTTTCTTAGCAAAGATCAGACGTTCTGTCCCCTTTGCAGGAAAGCAGCCCCAAAGCCCAATGTTTCCAGCCAGTATGGAATAGTGATTATTGGGATCCAACTCAACACTTTCCCCCCCTCCAAACACAGCGAGTGGAGTTTATATCAAAGAGTTTTATTTTAATCTCATCTGGCCATATGACATCTCCCAATTCTGATCTGGATCGTCCAGATGGACTCTAGCAGACTTTAGATGGGCCTGGACTTGTGCTGGATTAAGCAGGAGGACCTTTCAATTGCTGCAGGATTTCAATCCACTATGATGTAGTGTGTTACTAATAGTACCCTTTGTTGCGTTGATCCCAGCTCTCTTCAGGTCAATGACCAGTTTCCCCATGTAGTTCTTTCATCACTGTTCTCAAGATCATGTGTACCCACAAGAGGAGATCTTGCATGGAACCGCAGGTTGATGGAGATTGTCAGTGATCTCTTTCTAATAATTGCGCCTGTAGTTCATGTCTTCTCAACAAGCTGTTTGCCTATTGTAGATTGGCTCATCCCTGTCTTTTTCAGGTGTAGTATCTTGTCCCAGCTGTCCTTGGGCAGCTTTTTGGTCTTGGGCAGGTTGGATTCTCACTACTTGACAGTGTGGACAGGTGTCTTTTATACAGATAACAACTTCAAACAGATGCCATTAATAAATCTAACGAGTGGAGGACAGAAGAGCTTTTTAAAGAAGAAGTAGCAAGTCTGTGAGGACCAGAACTCTTGCTGGTTTATTGATGCTAAATAGTTATTTTCTACCCTGGCTCTGAAGGGTCACAGCACACAACTTAAGAAAACACATGCAAAATGACAAATTTAAAAAAACGATACACACGTAGACAAATGCACTGCAAATAAACCACCACACAACACATTAAAAAATGCACTGCAAATAAACCACCACACAACACAACAGAAGTGTTTTTTCAGGGGACACTTAAATGTGACGCACACGGCCGGACAAATGCTTGTTGACACGGATTTCAAGTCATACAGCTCAGTCACCGTCATTTGCATTTTTTTATGTGTTATTAGAATTGGCAGGCTAAAAGGCTAACGATAGTTTAGCACTAGATCACAGCAATAGGTTGAATCATGTGATCACAATGTTAAAATAAAAAAAAAATTTAATTACTTTTTATCACGTTTTCCAACACCACTGACGGTCTGAGAAGGTGACTGAGCTGTGTGACTTGAAATTCGTGTTAACAAGCCTGTCTGGCCATGTGCATCACATTTAAGTGTCCCCCGAAAAAATACTTCAGTTGTGTTGTGGTTTATTTGCAGCGCATTTCTTTTACGTGTGTGTCGTTTTTCAAAATTTGCTTGCATTTTGTCTTTTTGCATGTGTTTTCTTAAGTTGTGTGCTGTGTCCCTTCAGGGCCACCGTAATTTTCTGCACCATTATAACAGACACAATTTAAAAAATATTTATCTGATGGGATTTTGTTGAATTATTTCACATTCTGTCTTTCACAGCTGAAGTGTACCTATGATGAAAACTAGCTCTTTCTTCTTTTTAAAGGGGATAACTTTCACAATTAGTGGTTACCAAAAACTTTTTTTACCCCACTGTATTCTCTTAATCCCTTGATTCCACTAAGCAGCATGGCACAAGTCAGTATGTTATTTTATGGTCTTGCATATCCAGAAGAGCATTTCTACCGCTAGCTGGATTCCTACAGGGCAGGTGGAGTTAAACCCAAGAACCTACAATGGCATCATACTACTGTGGGGACAAACATGATGCAATATTATGTCTCGTGGTTGTCGCCAGTAGTGACATTTTTCTGCCACCCAAACGATCAAATGTGTATGTAATTGTGTGACGCCAGTAGCTCTACCCTAACTGTTAGTATGACTGATGGGGACCTAGAAATGGTGCCTTGCAGGTCGACTGTATGGAAGACTTTTACAATAGAAACAGACAAAACTGTGTTCCAGCTGGACTTTTACTGTAACACAGACTTAAAAAAAAATCACAGTCATTTGCTGAGAGACATAAGGGAATTTTTGCCCAGTTTCCCAATAGTGCCTGTAAACCTTCATTGATGCTATATGTGTAATCAAACCCCCCCGTGACTGAGCAGATATTTAATACAGAATTACTCTATGTATTATAAATGTCTCTTTGCAATGTACTGTCTTTCTACAATTACACAGAAAATAGAGATGACCTGTCCTTGAAACACAGTTGGGCACAGTTTGGGACGTTTCTGATTCCTCTTTCAACCTAAAATATGACCCTGTTCTGAGGTCAGAGGAACTGTCATCGTGGAGCAGTCTTTAGAGGTAAGAGCCAGGTATCAACATATGAACTAACAAAATAAACAAACTGTGACATAAGACATACAGTAAAAGCAAGGATGACAGAATCAGTCAAATAACATCACATGTTGCTGTGGGCTGGTGTGCCTCTTTTTTTGCGTGCATGCGCGAGATGGAGATGAGCAGAGAGGGCAGAGTGCGCCTGAGAGTGATGAAATGCGATGAGACACAGTTTGAGTGAGTGCATACTAGCAGAGGGGGAGAAAGGGGTGGAGTGTGTGAAAGTGGATGGAAAAGAGCGAGGGAACCAGAGAGGGAAGATGGACATAAATGGCTATGAGTTAGCATGGCCTACAATTTTTTTTCTTCCGGTTAAAACAAATTGAGGCCACTAATGCAGCAGTTAGACTGCTTTTTGGGTCACTCAAAAAAGCTGTGCCAAAATGGTAGATGGACCTAAATCCTTTGTTGATTTGCCAGAATTAGAGACACTGTAACCTACTAAAGAAACAGACCCTGCTGAAGCATATCGGATGTTGTCTCATGTCTCATGTTACTAGTTCAGTCCACAGTGAGGTTAATTTGATCAAGCGGAAGGGAAATATGAGATAAATTTTCATGATTGCCAACGTTGCCTAAGCACAAAAAAGGATTAAACAATAGGAAAGGACTATGCCTTACATAAATCTCAATGCAACAGTATTTGATAATAAATTTTTCATACTTTCGTATGTATCATTATTTTTGGATAATTGAGTGCACCTGAATGTCAGCCACACAGGCTAAATTTGAAAAGAAAATAATTTTTACGCCTATATATGCTGCACCTGAATATAAGATGCAGGTTTTCATGCTGTTACACAGAAAGACAGTATAGGAAAGATGGGATCAGAAACCACTGATAAAATTTTCGGGATTGATCTGTCTTGAAGTGTGTTATCCTCCCACTGACCAGCGATGCAAACCGCCACTTTTCTCCCCTGTTCAGAGAGATCACAAGCGGCTCCCCATGTACAGGAGCCCTGAATCTCCGCTCTCTGCTGGAAGAGTGCAGCGATAGCAGGAACACAGTCATACATCTTATTAAGAGACATTTTCTTGGAATGTACAGAAAGTTAGAAAGAGATAACTGGGGATGGAGGGGGATGAGTGGCCCTTGTGGAGGGCTGTGCTCCCTTAAGTGATTTTCTCATTTATGACGTTTTTTTTTCTTCTTCTAATTTTGCCTGAAAATTTGCAGTACGGCACCAACATGGAATCAACTCAACACCAAAACGACAGTAACACACCCGGCTGACACTCTTTGTCAGTATCTTCATCTTCCTCTTGCCCATTAAAGCCAATGTTTCGCCATCGATTCATTGTTGCCAAGATTACATGCTGTAGCTCTATTTCCGTCTTGGATGGCCAGCTCGATTGCCATTAACTATAAAGGCTGCATTACATACATTTATTTGTATGCTTTTCACTTTGAGGGTGTGTGCATTATTGTTGCATTATTATTGTGTCTTCTTCGACACATAATCTTTCCCTGCGTCTGTCTCAATTTTGTGCTTCCTGCTATAGTGCCCCCTCGGAGGATGTTAGCCGATAAAGATCTATAAATTATCCACATCGCTGTATAAAACACAGGATCCAAAGCATGTGGAAAAAAGTAGCGGCTTATGGTCTGAAAATGACAGTATGTTTTCTGTTCTTTGTATACTGAGCTGTCCTCATCTTATTCCTGCTTTAAGAAAAAAGCAGTTCAGGAGACACCATCACATACTGTAGGTGATTTGCTTCAGTCTGTGGATTTACTGACCTTCTAAAGAAAATGTATATGACTGACATTGGACTAAATCTTAATGAACGCATTGATTGACAAAAAACAAAAACAAAACTGTGTTGTTCTTTGTCATGCATACACATTTTACCTTCAACCGGCAGAATCAACAATTATGGTATATTTTCAATCTTTAATCTTATAGTTCAACAATAAGGAGTGGATTTAAGATGTTAACTTGGACTGATGTAAATGGACATCTTGACATTGTGTTTTTTTTTTTTTTTTTTTCAACATTGTGGTTGATAAAAGAGTTTTCAACCTACCCTGTAGTTTTCATCATCTCTCACATTATGACATAGACTTCAATGTCTTTTATTGGAATTTTATATGACAGACCTACATTAAGTAAAGCACTACTGTAAAGTTGAGTAACATTAATACATAACTGTCCTTTTTTAAACCCAAAACTGTGGCATGCATTTACAGAAAACCCCCTTTTACTGTGATATCCTTTAAAAGAGATAATTGAAGACCAAGAGCTCAGCTATAAGTTTGTGGAGAACTTTAACAGAGGTTTACATTATAAAACAGCATTGCAAACTTTGAAAATCTCACAGAACACTATTAAGTCCATCATTTGAAAATGGTAAGAGCATGGCCCACCTGCAAACCAACAAGACAGTTGAACTTACAGGCCAGGAGAAAAAAAAATCAGAGAAGGCAAGCAGCCAAGATGCCCATGGTAACTCTGTAGGAACAACAATGATCCACAACTCAATGGGGAGAACCTGTTGATATGAGTGATACTATAATCTGGACTTTATGGGAGGGTGGAAAGAACAAAACTATTGTTAAATGAATGCCGTAAGAAGTCAATTTTCACCTTTGACAAAAGCTGTGCAAGAGACAGAGCAAACCTATGCATGAATTAGATTTAAGGTGTTGAAGTACATGCAAAACAATGTGAAACATTTACGGTGGTGGCAGCTTAATGCTGTGGGGATCCATTCTTTCAGCAGGAAGAGATAGGTGTCTAAGTTAATAGGAAGATGACTGGAGGTAAACAGCGGAGAACCAGAATAAAACCTCTTAAAGGTTTCAAAAAGACTTGAAAATGAGAAAGAAGTTCACTTTCCTGCAGGTAAATGACAATAAAAGTAATCAGAGCTACAAAATAATGGTCTATATCACACCATATTCACCCAGTCAGGGCCAAGATTTAAATTCTATTGAGATCTGAGACAACACTTGCAAAATTGTTTCCGATGCCCTCCATCAATTTTATTGAATTTAAGTCATTTGAAAAAAAATGGGCACAGCAATGGGCACTAGCTTATGGGCACAACATAAGGCAAGATCACAAAAGGCAAGCTGCAACTGCAGTGGAAAGTAGGACAACAAAATATTTATATTTAATGATTATCAATAAAAGCTTTAAAGTTTGACAATGTACCATGAAAGAATATGGAAATGCTCACTGGGTCTTTTCATTAATTCATATTATTTTTTTTTTAAAGTGAACGCCATTGCAATCAAAGGCCTTTTTTTTAATAAGAACGGTATCAGCCATCATACAGAGCACTTTGGCAAGGCATACATTTCAAGCAATGAGCAACATAGGTCTTTGAAATATAACGTCTCATAATATCATGAACATATACAAACATGAAGAACAAAAAGAACAGTGCGTACTAAAGGCAGTAGTTTTGACTCTATACCTATGTATGTGAATACTTAAACGTTTATTTATTAATATGAAAAATCAATGAAGGCTATTCAAGGAAGTATGAGTCTTGCAAGAGTAAAAAGAGAATACCTGATCAGCCCTAACCCAAGTTAACAAAATAGGCTACAAATAATCAATCCTAACATCTATTAAATAATCCAAGGTGTAAGCATATAAGGGGATATTAATATTATTAAAGAATGAGCTTCATAATTCAAATATAAACAAACTTCCCATGCTGCTTTACCCACTCAGACACCATCTCTGAACAGAAGTGGTCTAATTTTTCATGCAGCAGCAAGCCTGTGTGTCTCCTCTTAAAGCCATAAAAAGACGCAGTGATGCTGGCTCCAAAATACCATTTGAAGCAGCATGAGTCACCTTCCCACCCACTTTGGTCAAAGCGCTCACTCATGTCTAATAGAAATTACTTCATTTATATGTGTGTATAAAACAAGCGTACACTCAGTCTGAGATATGTAGGCACTGAAGGACAATCATCAAGCAGCCGGTAATTCAACAGTTTTGGTCTTCGTTTTTACCTGCAGCTGAGAGCGCTTGTTGAAAACTGAAGAGGATGAGGACCACTTAGAGGATTTATCCGCGGTTTCTCTGTAACTTCTCAAGTCGGGCATCTGTGTTGGTTGATGTGTTCATGCAGAGCAAGAAGAGCGGCACCGCGACGATCAAGCAGCTGAAAACCGCTGTTTCCCCCTCTCACGCCTTATTTCTCCGCTGAGTTGGAGGGTCTCCTCCGAGGGTAGAAGCAAAAAGCCCCGCTCCGCTGCGGTCTCCATGTCATGGCTCTACATCTCGCCTTTTTTTCGGTTCAAAGCCGTCAAACTAAGAGCTAGGCAGACAGAATGATGAGTGAGCAAAGGGAAACTAGGACTGTCTGCGTCTGTCAGGCGAGCCGGGATACAGACAGAGGCTCTGCTGCAACCAACCAAAACACCAACTCAGGAGTGAGGCAGAGCGGTGGGGGGTTTGGGATGAATCGCTGTACTGTTTTTAGACAAGTCATCCATTTAGAGTCAGTTATCCTGCTTTAATGCAAGTGTCTAGAGTCGCTCCGAGATTAAATGGAGCCTTCAGCAGATTTTTAAATTTTATTTTGGGGTCCCACTTATAGCCTAGTTAAATAATTAGTTTGTCATTTTCAAACGAAAATATGCTCTTTTGAAAGGTTTTACATTCGTGTACAGAAAAATTAAGCAGGCTACATATTTGCAAATAGTGGAAGTAAGCACCTATTCACAGTTCCTATCACTAGGATTTTCCATTAACAAAAACACCGCCTTACACAGTAATATGGGCTTAATGTAAGGAATGTTTAAAACCTGTTTTAAAATTGTTTTTTTTTATTTTTAGAAAGATTCATTGTGACAAACGAGTCTCATCAAGACACATTCCAATTTGATTTTATGCAGTGAGGTAAAAAACGTATGGCAGCCACCGCAAGTTGCCCCACTGAGGTCTGTAATTTTCATCATAGGTACACTTACACTGAGAGAAGGAATCAACTTTTTTTATTTTTTATTCAGGAAACCAGGTTGTATGATTTTGAAATTATTATTTGCATTATGGTGCAGAAAAGTATTTAGTATCTAACCTGTTACTTCTTCTTTAGGAAGTCCTTCTGTCCTCTGCTCATTACTTGTATTAATGGAACCTGTTTGAACCTGTTATATGTATAAAAAAACAAACAAAAAAAACACCTGTCCACACCTTCAAACAGTCATACTCCAACCTCAACCAATAGCCAAGACCAGCGAGCTGCCCACGGATATCAGGGACAAAAGTACACATCTGCACAAAACTGGGATGAGCCAATCTATCTATAGACAAGCAGCTTGGGAAGAAGATCAAATATTGGAGCAATCATTAGAAAATGGAATAAATGCAGGTCACTGACAGTCTCCCTCAACCTGGGGCTCAATGTCTCACCTCGTGATGTATGTTCCTGAGAATGGTTAGAAAGCAGCCCAGAACTATATGGATGGAACTGGTTGATGACCCGAAGAGAGTTTGGACCATAGTAACATGGATTACTATCTATAACACCCTACATCGTCATGAATCAAAATCCTGCAGAGCTCGAGGTTAAGCCAGCACATGTCCAGGCCCAACTAAGGTTTGCCAGGGACCATCTGGATTATCCAGAGGAGGATTGGTAGAATTTCATGTGGTCAGATAAGACCAAAATAGAACTCTTTGGTCTAAGCGCCACTCACCATGTTTGGAGGGGGGGGGGGGGGTTGCTAATTTGTGAATACTTCATCCTCTCCACTTCATCCTGCAACATCTGGACTCCCCGTGAACCTATGCCAGGATCCTTTTTGTAGACTTCAGCTCCACCTTCAACACTATCCTTCCAGACTATCTCCAAGGCAAGCTTTCTCAGATAAACGTGCCTGATCTCATCTGCATGTGGATCACTGACTTCCTGACAGATAGAAAGCAGCATGTGAGCCTGGGAAAGATTGGAAAAAAGGACCATCAGCACCAGCTTAGGGTTCTGTTCTTCTCTTCTGCTCTTCTCCTTGCACACCAACTGCTGCATCTCTAACCCCCAGTTTGTCCAGCTTTGCAGATGACACCACACTTATTGGACTAATCTCAGACAGGGATGAGTCTTCCTACAGCACGTCTGGTGACACAGACAGACACCAGGTTTTTGTGGTTATCCTTTTGCAGTCACAACAACCTGGTGCTGAACGCCCAGAAGATAGTGGGGATTATTGTGCAATGTATTGTGTTCTCTGCTGAGCAGGTCCTTAGATGGTCCTGGTTCTGATTGTATCCGAATAACACCATACCTACTTTGAAGCATGGAGGTGGAAAAATTATGATTTGTGACTTCTTTTTTGCCAAGTGAATAGGATGACTGATCAGTATTAAAAAAATTATTAATGGGGCCATGTATTGTGAGATTTACATCAGTGAGAGCATTGAAGATGAAACATGGCTGGCTGTTCCAGGAGAAGAAGTAGTGGCTGTGTAAAAGGCATGTTAAGGTTCTTGAGTGGCCAGTTCCTAGACCTCAGTCCAGAGAAACTGTTAAAGGAGTTTAAAGTCTAGACCACATCTAGACCAAACTACAAGTTGCAGTGTTTGCAAACCTGGCAAAAAGCTAGAGAAAACGTTTAGTTTTTCCAATTCCAAGGTCGGGTCCTCTACCAGAGGCCTGGGAGCTTGAGGGTACTGCGCAGTATCTTTGCTGTTCCAAGTACTGCACTTTTCTGCTGGAGCCATTCCTCCAGTTTGGGGGGCACTGCCCCAAGTGCTCCAATTATCATGGGTACTACTGTCACCTTCGCCTTCCAAGCCTACTCTAGCTCCTCTCTGAGCCATTGATGTGCTCTTGATGTTACCATCAGTTGGTAGTTGGTTGATATATATATATATATATATTTCTTTTTAGTACATCAATATTGGCCTTTGATTCTGTCCGGTGTGGTATCTCCATCTTTAAAATGAAAAAAGGAGTCCAAAAAAATAATCCCTTGAAAATGTGTTGGATATAACATGAAACAAAAATGGATAGCCAGAACGCATCTTTTTTCTCCAAATTTTTTTCTCTGCGCAGGGGATAGAGTTCATTTAGTACAAAGTAAAGATTCAAGGCCAGTTCTGTACAAACTGAAATGAAATGGGACACACAGAAACGTGAAATGCATTCAGGACCAGAGACAGCTCTCAGGGTGAAGCATAAGTAGTCCAAACACTTGCACTCGCTCTGCCTGTCTTAATTTTTCCCCCCACTCAGTCTAAATTCAGTTAAAATCATCCTGAAGATATACTGATTTTTTACATTTACAACACCCTAGCAATCCGCTTTTTATTTTTTAGGGATTCTTTTCAGACATGACAGTTTTTTGATTGCTGAAGTGTATAAATGAATATCGACTTATTTCATCTAAATACAAAAATTTTTCTCATTAAGTTTTATTCTCAACCACAGCAACAGCTGCAGATAACTTGTTTCCTTCTTATTGAATGGGAAAAATCCATCTCTCAGGATTCAGAAAGAAATTTAGGCAAATGGCATAGTTTTTGTTTGATTTAGTTTCTCCATCCAAAATATGGTAGTATCTATAATTGACTAAAACATACCAATTGGAACCACTTAAAACTGAAAGAATTCAAAATCTTTACAACTGTCATAGTGCTTACCAATTATAGCTGATTGACTTGATTGTGCCTTTTGTGTTGTCATTGACCCAGACACAAAAGCAGGATTCGAAGTTGTTTATACCAGTGGGCTACAAGCTGATTTGAAATTTTTTTGCAGTAAAATTACATTCCAGAAAAGCCACATGTTTGAATTATTTTATCCAGACTATTTCTAAATCATAGGACACTATCTATTTAATGTCTACATGCTCCCACTATCCCAGATTATAACAATCATTAAGATTAGTTGGCGTAACTATGCAGATGATACTCAGATTTACATTATTGACTTAATGTCTCCAGTTTACATTGAACCTATCCAAACCCTAAGTGAATGCCTTCATCAAATCAATGGATGGATGTGCCATAATTTTCTTCAGCTGAAACAAAACTGAAGTAATTATTTATGGACCTAAAAAAGAACAATTAAGAATCAGTACACAGTTACAGTTACAGGACCAAAAAACCCCTCATCCATGCATTTACCTTTCGTTGGATTGATTACTGCAACAGTGTCCTCAAAGGTCTGCCTAAAAAGTCAATCAGACAGCTGCAGCTGATACAGAATGCTGGTGTTTGCATCCTCAATAGAACCAGCAAAGTAGCTTTTTGGACTCCAAAAGCAGCCGCGGTTGAGACACTGTAATGATCCTGTCGTGTGCCTCTGTTCATGAGTGACACATGTAAATGAGGTTTCTTTCTTTATAGAAGATCTTTGTGTGTAGTAGTCTACAGCACACCTTCGCTGAGATATACTGTCAGTCTGTGGAGCTGCAGTTCTGCTTCTGTTATGAATACCCTATATATTTCAGACCTATTTGGACTTGTCATTTGATTCATAATTTGGGTTTAACGTTTTTCATGCAAGGCAATAAAGTTCTGAAAGTGATTTATTTTCAACTTAATTTTCTCTAACATGCTGAAATTAATGAATTCTTTCCATTCTATATACATGGAATGTTGCCAATCACCATTCATTTGATCCATTGATCCATTAATAAACTATCACAACAAGTAATCTATCTATGTTAGAACAACATAGTTTTTACCACATATTCAGTTAATGAGTGAAGCTCAGCAACTACTTACCTCTGGTAATGGTAACATAAACACCTGTTATACTACCAAAAAAAGTTTAATTCTTTGCATTCTTTATGTGATCAGATACAAGTTCTCTCTGAACCAATCTTGCAAGTAAAATTTTAACACCTGCCCATCCCTGCTGCTGGGAATGCCTATTGCTCTTAACTGGTCGATTTTGTGTTTGGTGCTATAGTGGATATACCAGCATACGTTTTTTGACGATTGCAGTAACAAGACACCGAAGTATGACTGGCCACTTACAAGCTGCGGTGCTTTTAAAAATGTTTTGGGACACAGAGTAAAACACAGGTATGCAAGGAAATAGAGTTCCACAACAAAAAGATGAAGAATAATAGGGAGCTATTGAAAAGAAACAAGGATGGATTTTATTTTTAAATAAGCAGGCGATGTGGAGAAGATCAATGTCTGTGAGTGCAAGTATTTTATTTGTATATTTAATATGCTTTTGTCATTTTACGTTGTTAGAAATCAGTCAATGCTATCACAATAAAAGGACAAAAAATGCTACAAATTGAAATATAAATTAAGATCCACTGCAGTTTATGATGTACAAAAAGTGGTGCATGTAGCTGTGGTATCATGTTCAATTGCTTTCTTGTTGCACTTTATCCAAACCAAATGCAAATACTGTGTTTGCTTTCATGAAAATGTTGGTTTTATTATTGCCTTGTTGGTGTTATATATAAAATGGTGACAATGCACAATTTATTGGACAAACATGCTCAATCAATAAATCAATCAATCAATCAACTTTATTTATAAAGCACCTTTCATACAATGAAATGCAGTCAAAGTGCAATAGAAAACTAAAACTTAAACCCAAATATATCTCCCCTCCTCACCCCCAACCCCTATAGAGACATACATAGATACATAGTTAAACATTTATACTCCCTCCCCCCAAACATATGCTGATGTACGTTCTGAAGCAACATGAAAATTACATTAAAATAGACAATAAAATGGACAATAAAATTGACACTGGGCTGAGTACAGATGAGGGAGGTTATAACAGGAAATGACATTAAGGGAGCCGTCTGCAACAGCAGCAGCAGATCAACAGTAGCCACCGAGGCTCCGAACCAGAGCGCTCAAAGGAGGTGGAGCCGGGACCCCACCTTCACCCAAGCACCAACTGAAAATCGCCAGGACAGCCACAAATGACCACCACTCCCGATGCAGAGGGCTCCAACAGAGGACGTACTGGAACAATATGATTATTATTATTAATTTGTGTAAAATAACAGGAAACATGTTAATATAAACAAATACGTAAATAAAAGATAGGTAAATGTGTAAGCAAATAAATAAAGTAAAATAAAATTAATTGGATAAATACAAGAACAAAAAGCAGTTAAAACATTAGGGTCAGTTAAATAGGCAATAAATAGTGAGTTAAAAGCTAAGCTAAAAAGGTGGGTCTTGAGTCTGCTTTTAAAAACATTAATGTTCTCTGCAGCCCTGAGGTCCTTTGAAAGCCTGTTCCATAGGTGAGGGCCATAAAATTGGAAGGACGCCTCACAGTGAGTATGAGTCCTGACTTTAGGGATGATAAGGAGACGGCTGCCAAAGGAGCGCAGGGGCTGCGAAGGTTCATACGGTTTGGTGGAGTTATTAAAGCTTTTTTAACTAATATTTTCAAATTAGCTTTTATTTTTGAGATTTGAAAGTACACGTGTCTCAAATTCCTGCTCTTAATTATGAATGCAAGCTTATTTATTTTAAATGCTCTAGAAATTAAGTGTCGCTTGTGATGTAATGAGTAATTCTGTATGGTGTCACATTGGTGGTATTATGAGGAGTCTTGATTTAAGTTGGCCTATGTAGACTATCACTGAAGGCTTAGGAGGGAAAATGTTCTGCCCATCACTAGAAATGAGGAACTCAGAATTAAAGTGGCAAGGTCATGTGACGGACCAGCTGATAAACAGATGGTCCCCTTCCTTCCCTCCCTCCCTTTTTCTTTTTTTCTATCTGACAAACATGCACCCATAAACAAGACAAATAAATGTAACTGCTTCCTCTCCAAAGAGGAATATCAAGTATCAAACAACCTTGATGTTGTGTAAATATTTTTCTAATTGTTAGAGGTTTGCAAAATTAAACAGAAAGTTTTTCATGAAGAGTTTAACTTGGGCTAATCAAGGGGGGGTTGTATCAATTTACAGTACAGGCCAGAAGTTTGGACACACCTTCTCATTCAGTGTGTTTTCTTTATTTTCATGACTATTTACATTGTACTGTAGATTCTCACTGAAGGCATCTAAACTATGAATGAACACATATGGAATTATTAGTTTTGTTGCCCTTAATTGAGAATCTACAATGTAGTCATGAAAATAAAGAAAATTAATTGAATGAGAAGGTGTGTCCAAACTTTTGGCCTGTACTGTAGATGCACAGCTCATCACTGCTGACCATAGAGATTTACTGCTTTTGGTTCACAGTTAAGTGTCACTCACTAATGAATAAAAGAGCAGTTTCCTGAAGAATACAGCACTTTATTTATTATTTATTTTTAATTTTTACTATTAAATTCAAAGTTTTCAGTTACATGCTACTAAGACCAACATTATTCTCCAGACATTAACCAAAAGCACACAACTGATAGCCGGAGAAGAAACACAGCCAAATATACCTTAACATACCGTACCCTTGGATCAATTCTGTTCAGGAAGCAAAATGAGCAAATTATTTTCACTTAAATTACATGTAAATGTCGGCATGCCAAGAGGATTTCAGTTTTACCTTTATAAAAATGGGACTATCATGGTGTTCCATGCCTCATACTTGATTAACATCATGTTTAACTAGTTTTGAGAATATTTTGTAAGGCAATCACCTATTTCCCACTGTGGTTTCTCTTTTTATGGCTCACCCTACTCAGTGATGTATTTTTTCACCAGGTAGAGAATCATGGCAATTTACAAATCCAGCTCACATTCTGCGTTCTCACTCCAGCACACACCGATGCACCTGTCCACCCCTGCTAAATGTTTCCATCTGAATAGACAGCTGGTGTCAGTTCTGCAGCATTTTGCTCTGTGGATAATTGGATTTCAAATTTAGTGGAGGGGACTCGGCCAAGTTAATCAACGGATGTTCAGACCGGCTGAGTCAGAGGGAGTGCAACAACATTTGATTTGTTTTTGTCAGCATGGATTATGGGAGAGGTAATTCTGTGAAAGCAATACAATGGAACGGTATTTACTCAAGCAGCAGTGGCGAATGCGAATATGAGCACAGTTTCCTATTTAATCAATGTCTTACCCTGTTCCCTCGTGCAGTTTGTTGAACCAGTAGAATAGAGAAAGCTCCTTTCTACCCAACTCCTCCTGGAATTCGAACTACAAGGGGAAACAGACAAACAGACATTCAGAGGACCCTCTGCGTGGAAGCAGGAAAATTATCTTGAAAGAAAAATTAAAAAGAAATACTCAATGGAATATCTGGTAGAGCTTAAAAAATAAATTACAGCCGTTAATTAATGTGTTACTCAATATTAGAGCATGTGTAAAGTACAACTTGCACTGTGTAGTAAATTTCAGCCAACTGGGATTGAAGTGCTATAAATATCACAATGTCATCACCCTTAAAATGTGATAAAAAGTTCTGCTTGTTTGATTAATTATCATGTGTGTTGTGGTGTTTGTGAAAAAAAGATAGAGCATTGGTACATTCTGGGTTTGAGGCCCTTATTCTACAACATGTTTGTGGAACATGTTTGTGTTTACGCATAAGCAATTTACCATATTTGGACATTTTTAAGTATGTACATAACATAAAAAGGTCTCTAATGTTCTAACATGAAGACATAGGAATACAAACTCAAGGAAATCAAGGACGTTAAAATACAACTATTGGCAAAGGCAGATATCTGCAAAGAAGGCTTGTTTGTTCGGTTCAGCCTGTCCCACCCTGCTCTTTTCATATATCTACCTTTGCTGATAGTCACTCACCTATTGGAACTTTGTGTACCCAAATTCAAATATACTCTTTTACATTTCACCTTCCTGCTTTCTGTTGTTTTTTTGGTTCAGTTCTCTTGCCTTTTCCTGGTTAGAAATTGTTTGATGTCCACTTGAAAAGACAGAGACCTGATCTAATACACAAACAAAGTGTTAAATGGTTACCTGTTTAAAATTGCATGAAACATTAATAGATGATCAACGGGATTTTAAGAGATAAACCAACCAAAAACCAGGGCATAGCGGTGAAGTCAAAGGGAGGATAGATTGTGTGTGACTTTCATTTCATTTCATGTTTCTTTACTCCGAACCTACTAAATGAAATTCAGTGCAACCTCCAGAAGACCCCTATAGTACATAAAAAGTAGAGCTAACCAGTTCCTGATTTAATTCTAAGTTCGTATAAAGTCTGCTGTTCTGTGAAGAACTTAAAAGGTACCTTGAAAACATTATTAAAAAAACAAAATAATAAAGACCAAAGAACAAAGCAGATGAATAAGGAAAAAAGTTGAGGATAGGTTTAAACCAGGGTTAAACTATAAAACAATGAGATCATCTTAGCACATAACTGCTTAATCAAACACAGGACACAGATCGAGATAGAGCGACCTGATTTAGACTGAAGTTAGCCATAAACTGACTTTCAATTATAAAGTTGCATCTGTAAGTTACATAAGCAAATTGACAAGACCTTTTGACCTTAGAGAAACTCCTTAACATAGTAGAAGCTTTGACCCATAGTGCATCCTTAATCCTGTTAAACATAATCTGGAAACTGAAGCAATAGAAAAATGAAATGGTAAAACTAACTTATAAATTACAACAATAGCAGCATGGAGTCCCAGAGACCAACCTCATTACTGACTCACTCAACTAGAAACAAAGTTTACATTGATGTGCATCTTCAAGCTGGTCATAATGAGGGACAGAGAGCAAAGGGGATTCCTCCTGAGTTTATAGGTAAGTATCCAGGCATTTAACTATAAGTTAGTGCCTGGACACTGTCTGTATCACAGATATCAACACAACTCTGTTAATAACTGTTTGTATACATCTAGATAGTGAGTCTGTATGGGGGAATAGCAGATTTTTTTTGTCAAAATCCCTGCTGGAAGGTTACCAGTTAGTGGCTGTTAAACACTTGACACTGGGTCAGGTCAGCAGAACAAGGATCCTAAACGTAGAACCAGAGCTACAATTAATATTTTTAGATCAAAGCACATTCACAAGTTAATATGAAACGATATGAATACTTTTACAAGGCACTGTAAACTGCTGTGGTTATGACCCTTAACGCACACTATAAGGACAAACCATTTAATAGTCATGGCAACATTGTAGCGTGGACGATAGCTGTGGCTTGGCCAATCCACTAATAGTACCCTTGTCAGACAGGCTTCACTACTGAGAAAGACACGGCATGTCCTTCACAACAGAGCATCTGGTTTTGACATGCCAGCAATCTCGCTGGGATTCACTGGATGAGTGTGTACCTTGGTAGCTGTAGCTGTTGTTGGACATTCTGTCTCAATAAAATGATTTATTCAAGCTGTGTGGTTTAAATGCAGCCACTCACAGGAAAAGTAATTTGAACAGCAAACACATAAAATCCTTAATAACTCCTGCATTAGCCTAATTATTTAATTCCAGCTTCAGTGTTTTCCTGAGTTCCGGGTTAACAATACCTAATCCTTTCCGAGCTTTGACCAGTGCACACAGGAGGACTGAGTCTGGCTCAGGTTATTGCCAGGTTGCCTTCCATATTTCTAGTCTGTGAAGAAAATGTCATAAATTGTGATTTAAAGCTTGTTGAAGGAACATAAAGGAGTTTATGGGCTCAAGCTAGAAACTTATGATTGATTTTTGACCAGCAGAGCAGGCTTTCTCAGATAAAGCCAGGCCCTGGCTTTTAGCAATCAAAACAGCATTGTGGTGAGGGATTTTCTTTTTCATCTGCAATCAGGTGAAGGTCGTACAGGAATCATCTTAAAACCTTTCCCTCTACAAGTGTCTGATTACAGACTATTAAGGATCGAGCCTGATTTTTATATTTTTTGAAAATGAGTAAAATTTTTATTTTTCTGCTTCTAGGCTGTTAAATGTTATTATGGGACTTAGATGAAAAAAAGGTGAAGTTAAAAGCATTTTGCTTTTAAATTGCTGGATGACTCTTAAATATGCCATGATTTAAAGATGCATTTTACATCTGCCTTAGCAAAGCTTTTTGTGGTGAAGAGTTTTATAAGGACTGAATGGCATTAAAATGCAGACATTCAATGCCATTCAATGCTTAAACTAGGACTACAAATCAGAGTTTTATGACTTGATAGACCAGCACCAAGACCAACAAAGAAACAAATAACTGTTATTTGGGGGGAAAGAGACACATGATTTATGTTTTTTACATTTATTTAAGGATAACAGCCTGTTTGTTTCAGGTCATGGTCTTGTGGGAAGGTGAAGCTCTGTCCTATTCTAGTCATTCGCATCTGCTGAAAAATGTATTATATCAAAAGGATTTATTTTGTCTACTTGGTTTTTAATTTGGACGATCTTCTTCTTAAAGACAAAGTTTTTTTAAGGTGAAATATAAAAAGATTTTTATAATAACGAGTTCATTTCCAGGGCTGTCCTTCATTTAACAACACCCATTTATACATCAGCTGTGGTTCCCTTTTCATGCTGAAGAAATGTATTCCAACAGCATGATGTTGCCACTGCTGTATTGTGGAGATGGACATTGTGGAGATGGTGTGTTTATGGTACCATTGTTACTTTTGCATTATATTGCATTTTTCTTGGTGGCCAAAAAGTGTTTTCTTTTCATTCTGATCTAACAAAAGCACCTTGTTGCCTCTGTTTGCTGTTTTCCCCACGTAACTTACTGCAAATATGAACTTGTTGTAGTCTTTCTTTCAACAACAGCATCCTCTGTGCCTGTCTTTCTAGAAAACAAGATTAATAAAGTGTAAAAATACTAGTTATCAGGTTGCCAAATTCTCCCACCTGAGTTGTGGCTATCAATAACTCCTCCCACATTACCACTAGATGTTAAGGTCTTTCTCTGATTGATGCTATCTTTGCCAAGCCTTTCAGTTCAGCTGGACAGCCCTCTTAGCTCTGCAGTTGTGCCAAAAGCAAAATATTCTAAGGGCCTACATTACCATCTCTACTCAGCTTTATATGCCTGCTGTGTTCCTTCATGATACAGTATGTTCACTAGGATTGTTTAACAGCTGAGGCCTTCAAAGAAGTTTCAAATGAATGCCATACTTTTCTTATATTTAATTTTATTTAATCATGAACCCTACACCTCAAAAAATAAAGTGAACCTTATGGTTGTAATGTAACAAACTGAAGATAAGTTAAAGCTATGAATAGTTTTGTAAAGCACTGTAAGAGTTATAATCTGGGGCTGTGTATTAACCCTACTCAATTTAATCCACTGCTTAGATGGAGTACTTACAATATGTTCCATTAAATGCTCTACCTGTACAATCACCTGCCTTCTGACCTTTTCTTCTGTCAAACTGTAACAAGATGATTCTGACAGAAAAACAAACACAATTGATCTGTGTTAGGCCTCCAGAGGTCACACCAATTACCTCCAAACAAAAAAAAAGACCAATTACTAAAGTCCATCATGAGATGTGAAGCCAAACTGCCGCATTGTTCTGTTCTTTGTTTCCCATTTTCCCCTTCTGTGTTCTTTGTCAGCCTGAAAATGTCACAGGAAGACGTGTTCCAGAAATGTGCTGCTGCTTCGCACTCATCAAACCTGACCGGTTTATTTTCTTTTTACACATCTTCACATCCAGCTTTCTTCTTCCTCTCATCTTGCTCTCTGAAGATCACATTTAATCAAATAATACATCTAAATTAAATGTTATCTTCCTCTCTGTACTTTTCAGCACATCAGTGACGTCAGCGTCTGTTGAGTCACATGATGTGTGACTCAAGCAGATACAGACTTTGACATTCACAGGATTTGGCATGAACGCTCTCTGATCAGCCCCAACTTTAACACTTTTTTCTACATTCTGTGTGAACCAAAACACACAAGCCAACCAGCCATGGTCACAGGACTCCTTTGTGATTTTTCAGTGTTCACAACCAGATTCTCTTGACTCAAGTTGGTTGATGGGAGACAAGGTACACCCTGAACATGTCAGCTGTCCATCACAGGACACTTAGACCAACAGGAATTTCAGAGAGGTCAGTAAACCTAAATATGTTTTTGTAGTGTGGGAACAATAAGCAGTATCTAGTATATACATATGCTTTCAGGGCATGTAACTTCATACAGAGAGGCTTCTTGCAGACAGCCTTCGTGCCAAGACTTAACTCTAGAGCCTTCGTTACAAGGCAAAGATGCTAACAACTGTGCCATCATGAAGCTCTCCTCCCATGAAACACAACATAATTGCAAATGTATTAGTAAAAAATACAAATAAATTTAATAATAACCTTTTTAATACAAGATGTACTGAGATTAGAAATATTAACCTCACACCATGATGTTGCCAATACCATGTTTCCCTGTGCGCAAGCTTGCGTTCATGGTAATGTACAACATTGCCATAAATTTTAGAATTTAATAGAATTTAAAAGTTTAAGTTTTGCTATATTTGACAATAACACGATCCTTGGGTGATCTTTGCTAGTCTGAATGTCTTGTTTACTCCCTAAAAAGGCTTCTGTTTCAAACTGTCACAACTAAGACCCTGTCCACACGTAGCCGGGTATCTCACAAAATGGAGGTATTTTACTGCGGTTTGGCCCTAACCCTAATCTACACGAAAACGTGCCGAAAACAATTCTTTCTAAAAACTCTGGCCAGAGTGAAGATCTGCGTTTTCTCCCTTTGCAACATTTGCATGTGGACAGATGAAACCACCATTTTAGGTGTCCCAATGTCACTGTCCGCTGCAAAAATGTTCCAACATCAATTATGCGACATTTGTTTCCACTCAGAAACAGCATTTAAGCCACATTCACACCGGTCAATGGGTCCAGGAAGTAGGGCAGCTAGATTACGTGCAAAGTCTATGGTACCTACTCAGCAAGTGCTGCAAGATGGCATGCAGCAAGTCGCGTGTGCCGGACAGCGGGCAACAGCGCCTCCACGCAGCTGCTGCTTGGATGGTCCGTGAAGACGTCCACGCAACTACTGCGATTAGATGCTGGCTGGAGCTACTCAATGGGGGTGGGAAGGACCTGATGCCAGTGGTAGCTGCTCAGGGTGGGGGGAGACGGAGGACATGATGCTATCAAAGATGTTGGAGGATATTGGAGTGCTAAATATGCACTACTAGTTCCCCACTGTGTATTTAGACAAAATCAACAAAAATTGGTGGAAGATGTTGAGGGACACTTATGTCAGGTAGAGGAGAAAGGAGAAAGAGACAAGGAAGAGCAGAGCAAAGGGAGAAAAGTGCAGAAATAACAGAAATCCCTGCTCGCCTCACAGATGTAGACTACAAAGGATGCAAGCAGCTGGGTTTTAATTTTAAAGCACCAACTTTCGTCTGTTTGAGCGTTTTAGACGTACTGGCCGGTGTGAACGCGGATTTATGCCCTTAGAGCTGTGATGGCATTACTGGTTGTCCAAGTGCTTTTTACTTGCTTGCTTTTACAACCTGTATCACTGTTGAATGTAGAAGTTAGAGTAGAAAGTTCCTCTGAGGGGATAGGATTTGGGAGAACTACTGCCACCTACAGAAACGCACTTATCCAGTTACATTTGGAGTGGGGATTATTATTATTATTTTTTTTTTATGAGCTGAGGAAAATATTTGTTTTCTTTAAAAAAACTGGCTATGGGTGTACATGGCCTTAATCTACAGACATGTAGACCACAAGAGATTTTTGCAACACAAATAGAAATGGCTTAGATATTTATTTTATATATCTATACGTATATGTATAACAAAAACCTGAAATTTCAACAGGAGTATAGATGCTTTTTAAGATCCTTTTTGTATCTATGAGACAAATACAGCCAATAGGAGATTAACCACCAGGACTAAAACTGAATTTGCTTTTTACTTGCTTGTTTTTAATTTTCATACAAATTATTGTCTTTATTACTGTTTTATTGTAAATGATCTCTTGTATTTTAAACTTCCAAGTGTATGTATGCTCTCTTTTATGTGTTCTAATTTTAATCGTGAAAAGAAACTTAAATTCCCTTGTGTTGAAAGTGTGCTGTACAAATAAAATTGCCTTGTCTTGCCTTCAAATTTCTTTAAATGATTCTGAGGTGAGTTTTCCTTGTGGTTTGTTATGCAGTGAATGGCTAAAATATAGCTCAGTTATAATAAAAGATGAAACTGAGTCTTTTGGGCGTTTAATAAACACATGTTTGGCCAAAGATGGAGGGACAAAGTTTACTCTCATATTTCATAGCCCAAAAATTCTAATTGAAAACCTTGAAGGGGTTGTTTTTTTTTTTCAACCTGGACCTTTTTTTCAGCATTTATTACTTTTGATTTACTCACCCACACAAGTTTGCAGCCACTCAGAGTCCTTTGGTTGAAGTTTATATTCAGTTGTGATCAGCGCATACTGTATCCATATAATAGGAGTTGTGGGGGCAAACAAAGTGCCACCTCTAAATAAAGCAAGACAAGGCAATTTCTTTCATACAACACACTTTCAACACAAGGCAATTCGAGGCACTTTACACAATTCAGTGGTAAGGAAACCAAATACTCGCCTGGGTGCCAGCCAAAGCCCCGCAACATGGTCGGGAAGTTTGGTTTGGCATTCCTCCGTTGAGAACAATTATGCCTGAACAAGATCTGTTCGCACCAATCGAGTCAGGTTTATGATGATTGACAGGCAAACAACAGTAGCGTAATCAACCACGTCACCAAAGAGTGCCTGGGTTGAATTTGTTTACAACAATGATGGCTGCACTCAGAAGATTCTTCAGATCATCACAACTGGAAATGCTGCAAAGATGTACACAGCTACTTCCACTAATAGTTAGCACTAATTTAACTCTGAAAAAATCACTTTAACTGAATAATTTCAGATTTTCAACGCAGCGGCATCTCACTATGAAATATACTGAAGCTATACAGTGAGCCAACAGGCATAACTCAACTTAAATACGGAGCATTCAAAGCAAACACTGCCCACGCACACACCGGAGCTGATATGAACTTATCATATCACCACAAAGCCAATATGGAAATAATAATATACTCACATGTCATTTAGGAACACATGCTACTGCAAAACAGTTTGGCAGGTTAGGAAGGAGAGCTGATATGTTGTGGGCTGAATTATAAACAGGGCACTGTTCTGGAAATTAATTTTTCATTGCGTAAAAAAACGCGGAGTAAAGAGTTAATTCCAGGATCCACATTGGTTCGTTAGTTTTGACAGCCCTAACTTTTAGCAGGTTTTTTTGCACAAAAATAGCCATGTTTACCTTTTTTCGTGATCTAGGGAATTGCTCTTGGCCGATGGCCTGCCCAGAATCCACAGTGTTTGACATCTCCAGCAAAACAAGAACCGAAATAAGGCACCAAAATGTGCGCTGGTTTTCGGTCTGATTAATACCGTTTGTCAGAACCAGTGCCATGCTAGCACCGGACATCGGTACCAATCCTTGGATATTACACATTGAATAATTTTTTTTTCTCTACATGACTCACTGCCCTAGATGCACCCACTAAAACAGATAATACGTAATTAAAACCTAATTAAATAGGAAATATTGCATTACAGTGTGCTCAGCTGTTTTACAATCTCATGGCTTTTCTTGCTTTGTTGTCCTCTCCAAGAATTGTTTCTTCTGCAGATAATCCACACACAGACGTCACCATTCATTTCAGAATCTAAGCTTTTGCATCTGGTCTTTTAAGCATCAGTGAGTGCCTCCTCTGTCTTATTGTCTAAAAAAATCCTCTAATATACAAAATGCAACATCAGATTGTTTTGAAATGATTTAGGATTGTGGTGCTTGCCATAATGTTATTCTCACGGATATTGTAATTTATCCCTGAAAATCTCCCAGTGTCAAGCAACAGACAATGAAATCATTGTTAAAAAATACAGGATGGTTTGTGCCTGTGCTGTCATAACACTAAAGGGAGTAGTGATTCCTTTGGGGCAATGTTTTTTGCAAAACAAACTGATGCCAAAGGTTAATGATGATACAAAAAAAATTCTAAGGGAATTATTGTGGTTAAAATAATAATTATGACATTTCCCTCTACACTAGTTATCTATCTCAACAGCTTTAGTCTCTATTGATTATAATATTAATGTAAAAACAAGTTTAATTTATAAACATCTAAACTTACATATGCAGTTACATTTCCAAATCATGGTTATGCTCCATTAGGGGCTGATTCCTCTACTGCTTCTATTTAAAAACCAGAGCCTTAAGCCAGTGGCCAGTGAAACACAACTACAGATGGCTCCTTAATGCTAGCATGGACACGTAGAGTTAGATGGAAAAGAATTAAATCCGCCAAATGGGAGCAGAAGGAGCTTTCCGCAAAAGGTAGAGACTGAGGGATTAAATCCCAAGTGAATATGGTTATTTTTTAAAACCCCTTTTTATACCTGTTCCTGTTTGTACAATTAGCTTTTGAGGACAGATTACATAAGGATTTAAGTTGCAGTGGCGATTTACTAATTGAGGCAGTAGTTGTAATTGGACTTGGCCCAGAGAGTGACATCAGAGGTGTTAGTTGCATATTTCTAATATAGCCCTTTAAATCAATAATCTGCATTAACTGGCTTTTTGCAGAAAAAAAAATAGACAAAGCTCTCAGTGATGTTTGTAATCAGGAGGAAGAAAAATATATCCTGTAATATCTTTATTAAGAACATAAAATCAATAACAAAGAAAAAATACATACATTTGATGTCTGTATTTAGTAGATCCTTTATAAGATTAATTTAGCAGTCTTCTCCAGCTATTGTGTTCATATGTGCATTTTAGGTCAGATTCCAATGTATATTCTTTTTTTTTTTAACAATTCTCGTAAATTGATTAAGTAGGAATAACAATTTTCTAAACACAGGAAGTAACTGCTTCTGTGGAGTTTCGTTTAATATCTTTGAAGAAATACATGATTTATTACAGTAATTGGATGCAGATGTGGTAATCTGGGGATTGGGAACAGCTATGGAAGAGAGAATACATGCAGACAGAGGGAAAATGACTAATAACACAAAGGAAGCTGAAAGAAACTACGAACCAGGGGAAAAGACCAATTATAATACAAGAAGTTTATGGCTTACGGTTATAAGAGAAATACAGCCAAATGTACGAGGAACAGAAAACCACAATAAACTAAGAAACTGACACTAACATAAAGGAATTAACACATGGCAAGAAATTTATCACAACAACTAAATATGGCAAGACCTTCGGTAAAAATAAACTAAAATGTAATTAGAGAGGAAAGCAAAAGAAAACCAAAATCACCATTTGTGATTGTTAATGGTAGAGAAAAGAGGAAGAAATGGAGGTAAGAATAATTTAAATTATTTGTCCAATTCTCTGCTGCCTTTTGCAATTATGTATCAAATTTGAGGTTTAAACTCAGTTATTTGCTAATGAAATGTTAATTAAGCTGCCATTTATAGTGTTTGAATTTGTAATACATTTTAAGAAAATGTATTTACAACATTTAGTATTAAAGTGCAGAGTAATGGATTAATTGCCATGCCAGTGACATGATTTATGACCATTTATCTAGTTTGAATTTAAAACACATGTTGTTCAAAAGTCCTTACTTTAAACGCCTGTTACAGAGTTTTGCACTGCTTTCCTTCCAAGGACATTGGACTGACCTATTAGAGCTGCAGGTTACAACTGCAGAACTAGTTGCACGATCCATGATTCAGCCACCACGCCCGTAGGTCCAAATGCTGAAGTGCCATGTGTCTGTCGGAGGCTTGTGATTGCCATATTTGTGTCAGTGTAGTGTCCTTTAATAAATCCAAGCTTATTATAATCGTATGTGAATGTACTTACAGTAGGCTTGTAAAGCAACCTCTGGCTTCATCTTGTCACTTTTCTGCAGAGTTCCTTAGCCATGTTTTTAATGACTGTTGAAAACTGCTGTCTCCCCAAGGAGTTACCAACTGTGCGTGTTACACAGCTGAGCCATATCCAGTTAAAGTGAAACCACAGTAGAAATCAAAATTTTTAAACATACTCTGCATTCCCTTGTTGAATGGGAAAATTTTCATGTTGGGATGTTATTGAGAACCCAAATGAAGAGAAAAGGAAAGTGGGAGTTTGGCAAAAAGGAACGGCAACAGGAAGATCTGACAAAAAGTAACTGAATATATATATATATATATATATATATATTGCAGACCATTCAATGCATTTTCTTTATTTTCATGACTACATTGTACATTCTCTATTAAGGCCATCAAAACTATGAATGAACACAAGATGTATGAATTACTGTATGTACTTAAACAAAAAGGGTGAAATAACTGAGTAAATGTGTTATATTTCAGATTCCTCAAAGTAGCCACCCTTTGCTCTGATTACTGCTTTGCATTCTCTTGAGCTTCAAGGGTTAGTCACCCGAAATGGTTTTCCAACAGTCTTGAAGGAGCTCCCAAAGATGCTTAGTACTTGTTGGCCCTTTTGCCTTCACTCTGCGGTTCAGCTCACCCCAAAAAATCTCGAATGGGTTCAGGTCCGTTGACTGTGGAGGCCAGATTATTTCAAATTTTTTGGAAAAGTACTATTTAATTCCATATGTGTAATCTAAATAGTAATGAAAATAAAGAAAACACACTGAATGAGAAGGTGTGTTTTTGGTCTGTATATATATACAGTGGGGCAAAAAAGTATTTAGTCAGCCATCGATTATGCAAGTTCTCTCACTTGATGATGATACAGGTCAGTAATTTTCATCATAGATACACTTCAACTGTGAGAGACAGAATTTGAAAAAAATGCAGGAATTCACATTGTAGGATTTTTAAAGAATTTATTTGTAAATTAAGGTGTAAAATAAGTATTTGGTCACTTCAAACAAGGAAGATCTCTGACTTTCACAGACGTGTAACTTCTCTTCTGTCCTATACTCGTTACATGTATTATTGGCACCTGTTTGAACTCATTATCTGTATAAAAGACACCTGTCCACAGCCTCAAACAGTGAGACTCCAAACTCCACTATGGCCAAGACCAAAGAGCTTTCGAAGGAAACCAGGAAAAGAAGACCTGCACCTGACTGGGAAGAGTGAATCTACAATGGGCAAGCAGCTTGGTGTGAAAAAAATCAACTGTGGGAGCATTTATCAGAAAATGGAGGACATACAAGACCACTGATAATCTCCCTCGATCTGGGGCTCCACGCAAGATCTCATCCCGTGGGGTCCAAATTATAATGAGAATGGTGAGCAAAACTCCCAGAACCACACGGGGCGACCTGGTGAATGACCTGCAGAGAGCTGGGACCAAAGTAACAAAGGTTACCATCAGTAACATATTACAACGACAGGGAATCAAGTCCTGCAGTGCCAGACGTGTCCCCCTGCTTAAGCCATTGCATGTCCAAGTTTGCCAGAGAGCACATGGATGATACAGCAGAGGATTGGGAGAATGTCATGTGGTCAGATGAAACCAAAGTAGAACTTTTTGGTATAAACGCAACTCGTCGTGTTTGGAGGAAGAAGAATACTGAGTTGCATCCCAAAAACACCATACCTACTGTGAAGCATGGGGTGGAAACATCATGCTTTGGGGCTGTTTTTCAGCTAAGGGGACAGGACGACTGATCCGTGTTAAGGAAAGAATGAATGGGGCCATGTATCGTGAGATTTTGAGCCAAAACCTCCTTCAATCAGTGAGAGCTTTGAAGATGAAACGTGGCTGGGTCTTCCAACATGACAATGATCCCAAAAACACCGCCCGGTCAATGAAGGAGTGGCTCCGTAAGAAGCATTTGAAAGTCCTGGAGTGGCCTAGCCAGTCTCCAGACCTCAACCCCATAGAAAATCTGTGGAGGGAGTTGTTGCTGTCCGTGTTGCTCGGCGACAGCCCCAAAACATCACTGCTGTCGAGAAGATCTGCATGTAGGAATGGGCCAAAATACCAGCAACTGTTTGCAAACCTGGTAAAGACCTATAGTAATCGTTTGACCTCTGTTATTGCCAACAAAGGTTATGTAACAAAGTATTGAGTTGAATTTTTGTTATTGACCAAATACTTATTTTTACAAATAAATTCTTTAAAAATCCTACATTGTGAAGTGTACCTATGATGAAAATTACTGAACTCTGTCATCATTTTAAGTGGGAGACCTTGCACAATCGGTGGGTGACTAAATACTTTTTATATATATATATATATATATATATATATATTTCTCAAGAATATTGAAAAATCCTATTAATAATTTAATTAAAGAGAATATTAAGAAATAACACTTTCTAGGAAAATAATCAAAAATATCTAATACCAAAACCAAAAAATTCTGTTAAATATTGAGGATTAACATTGAGAAATCTATAAACACTGGACTCTGTTTTCAAAATCAGTTCAAAGTACATTTATATAAAGGCTAGAGAACCTCCTAGTCAAGATTGTACTCCACTCATAGACCAAAAACACAATTTTAAAAGAAAAATGTATAGTTTATGTAACATGATTGTGTTTGTGTGTGTGTGTGTGTGTGTGTGTGTGTGTGTGTGTGTGTGTGTGTGTGTGTGTGTGTGTGTGTGTGTGTGTGGCCTTTAGCGTGTAACCTAAGGATACAAAATCATTTATTTACATAAAAGAAAAATTGTTTCTCCCCACACAGTTAGCTTCGTGTCACTATATGTGAAAATCCTTGTGGAGAATTAGCTTTTGATCATTCCTGGTTTTGTCTAATTAAGGAGGCCACATATTGATGGCTCTGTCTCTGTATTTAGCCCCCTGCTGCCCAGGGGTTCTATTATTCATGACACTCTGTCTGTATTTTCTACTCATTAGGTTATCCTTAGTACTTTATTTTAAGATGACACATGGTGATTAGAACCAGATGAAAAAGGAATTACACACTCCTGCATTAATCTGTGTAATCTTGCAATATGATGATACAGAAATAATATCCATTTAAGCTGGTAAGAGTCTACGCTTGTGTTTAAATTGCCCTGCTGCATCATTACTGCTTATCTGCTCTGTGCAAAACTATTCACATTCCTTGGAGTTTTACCATATTATTTTTACATTACACCCAGAAAAAATAAATCTATTTCAGTGTAGGTATATGTACTAGACCAAGTAAAAGCAGCACACAATGGTGCAGTAAAAGAAAAAGTATTAATGGTTTTCTAAATTCTTTACAGATGAAAATATAGCATGCATAATCAAATCCAATGCAACTTGTTGCATTCAGCAGTTACTGAATTAATGAATTTAACCTCAGTATAAACAGAACTCCCTGTATAGACCTCAGTGGTTTTGTTATAAAACACAAGTGCACAAAAAGATTATAAAAAGACCCCTGAACCAAGCAAATAAGGTAGTGTTCAGAGAAGCACCCAAAAGATCCATGGTAACAGTAAATGAGCTGCAATAAGCCCCTTCGACAGTACAATTGTTTGAAATACGCCCCACACATGTGGCATTTATGGAAAAATAGGAAGACATTGGTGGAAAAATGGCATAAGAAATCCTGTGAGCAGTTTATCACAAGCCATTTAGGAGAGACATTTGGAAGAAGAAAACAGTGCTTAATGTGCTGTAATAAATGTAATCTGCAGTGCAGTGTTGGTTTTCTGTAGGACATTGTGATTTCATTTATTACAGCACATTAAGCACTAACTGTGATGGTGGGACCGTGTGAATATGTCCTTCAGTAGGATCAGGTAAGATGATAAAACTTTAAGGAAAGATGGACTGAGCCAAATACAGTCCCTAAGAAAAGCCTTCACCTCCTCAGATGTTTTACAAATTGAATCTGATTAACACATTTTGGCCTTTTGACAAATACGTCAAAACTTCAGTGTCATAGGAGTCATCAGCCTGTTTCAAAAGACACCAGTGTTGCAACAGTTACTTTGAAAAAGTAGTATGATTACAGACTACTGATTACTCCTTCCAAAAGTAACTTAGTTTCTTTACTGATTGCTGTATTTTAAAAGTAACTGTCATGTTTTTAGTTTGACTCATAAGCCAGCACAGAAACTCTCGGAAAAGAGATTAGCGTCTTTCTTAAATAAAAGTTTATTTTCTTCCAAGAAGGGAGGTGGATCGTGGGAGACGGCGACGCTGGAAAACAAGACTGGAGGTGAGTTAGAAGAAAGGATTGTATGACTTGTTTTCTTAGAGGAGAAGGAGGTTGATTGTGACTCACGGATGGGAATGGACACCGGAGTAGGAGGAAGAGGTAAGGGACCAGAGCGGAGCAGGATTCTGGAAGATGGGAATGATGTTGACTGAACCTTCTTCTCCACAGGCAGCTGGGGAGAGCGGAGAAGATCAGGAGCCGAGCAGCAGCAACGGTGAGGCTGGTGGAGCAGGGAAGTTAGGAGCGGCCGCACCCCAGGAAGACGAGCGTCCAGGGCAGGTATCAGGAGATGGTTCACAGGAGGAACTTCGGAGAGCCTGAGATGGTCTGGGGTTGACGCGGCGAGTCCGGAAGGAACTAAGACGAGGAACACAGGAGGGAACAAAGGTAAGAACATGGACAAATATCGAGCGTAGCGTAGACTAAGGGTCAGGGTTACCACTCCAGGAAACGGAATCATCTGACGCCCGTCTGGTGGATCCGCTCCCTCTAAATACTGCTAAGGTGATTGCAGTAATGAGCTCCACCTGTTGCTGCTTAATCCTCAGCACCTGTGGAGAGAAATGGACTGACAGCTCCTCCTGCTGGATCCTGACAGTAACTATGTTAGATTACAAGTTACTTTATTAGTTACTTTCAGCAGCTCCCAATAGCACTCCCCACTGCCTCAACATAAACACAATAACCAGTTTTGCCAATACTCACTTTATTGGAAGTGCATTTTAACGGCAAGGCCGGAAATATACTTTTAACCTCACATTGACACCAGCAGCTATGAAGCAACAAGACGTGTCTTGGGCATGTACTACTGGAGAGTTCCACTAGGGGGTAGTTACAGAGCATAAAAATTCACAGACTCAGGTCAAAACAAATATGGCAACAGTAAAAGGAGATAATCAGCTGTTTCGGATTACGACAGAAAAAGATGGCAGCAGTGTTGTTGAAGGTATGCAAAGCCATATTTACTACTATTGTTGCTTGTTTTCCTAATGATTTTGCTGCCATGTACAGAATATATATTTTTGCTTAATAAAATAACAAAAATAGTAATGCACAGTGGCTTGAACAAGTAACTTTAATCTAATTGCTGGTATGGAAATAGTAACACGTTAGATTAGTTGTTACTGAAAAAGTGGTCATATTAGGAGTAACGAGCTACTAAGTAACGCGTTACCAGCATCACTGAAAGACACACCATGGCAGCATATCAGCAACAGTGTGGTCATTGAATGTGCTGTGGTGAGCGACACGTGAATATGGCGCCATTCGTGCCACCAAGATTGATAGTATAATTACTGCAACGCTACACCTTTGAATAAAGATCATGCCTTCCAACAACACAGGGTGGTGTCATGATGTCATAGAGTTTAAAATGCCAGTAAACATAGGGTGCTCATTTTGTATTTGCAAACAGTATCAGCTGAGATAGCAACTGGAGCGATGCAGGGATCCGGGAGCTGAGCTTTTGTCTACCATGGACTCTTTCGTCTCTCTTCTGTTTATTCAACCCTGCATTTCGACAGTACGGACACCACCCCCACACTCCCTTTATCCCGCCATTGTGTAATGTTTTGTGAAAAACACTTGATTGCGCCCCATTGCTGCCACAGGCTGTTCACTCATGAATGACCAAATGGTCCCTACTTCTGGTTCCGCTTTGCCGCAACGTGCTGCCAATGTTTTTTTAAACAGGTGATGGTGGCGGTCCTCTCTAGTCTTGTTCTTGCATGTTTGCTTTTATTTTCTGATGAAGAATTTAACCAAACCGCAACGGGTGTTGAGTGCCTGAAAGATTTTCTTTGTAATCATCCACTGACATACTTTTCAATAATCTTATCCTTGATTTGCTTAGTGTGTTGTCTTCATGGTACTACTAGCACCAGTTGGCTGGACCTCAGTTGAATTAAGTCAGTCACTTTAAAGAAGGTAAATATTTATGCAATAATGTATTTTATGTTACACATTTTCATTTCATTGTCAATTTGTTGAAGTTAGTTTTCACTTTCTCATTAATCAGTTTTAATGTCATTTTCTTTATCGCCTCAGAAATATAAAGATATTTTATGTGTGGTACTTTTAGAACACTCATGTTTGAATAAATTTGAATTATTTTTATTTTCCCATAGGACACACTGTAACTGAGATGGATGTATTAAAAAAAGTGATGAACTTATGATCTTGCATTTCAGCTTTAATGGTTTTGGATGGTTTCTATGAATCTTTTTTCTGAATTTTGTCACAATCCTGGGTTGTTTTGTTATGTTTGGACTCTACATGTCTTTGTTCCCACCTTGGGTTTTCATTATGTGCTTTTGGTTTGATATATCTTTATTTTAGGTCTTGTCATTTGTAGTCTTTACCCTGTGTTAGTTTCAATTATCTTTCTGCTCAGTGTTTTATCCATCTTTCCATCCTTATCTTTGTGTCCCCTTCGTGTTAGTGATTGCTTCTGTATTTATTGTAAGTCTGCCATCTCATTATTAAATCTATTTTCATTACATTCAGACTTTGTCTAGGTCCTCATTCTTATAACAACATGACACATTTGACATCTAAGATGCCCAGGATTGCATCTCCTCTTCCCTGCACTTCCAGAGAGGTTGACTTGAAATCCAACAACCTTATACTATTAATAACAATGGTACATAAAGTCTCAATAACACAAAACCAATTGGAAATAGGCTTGCAGCTTTCAGCTTTACGATTTCTTGGTGACATAAGTTATATGTTGTTTATTTTACTATGTAAAAAGATAAAGGCATGTAAGTACATATTGGATACATGGACAATGGGTTTTAATATAATCTTTTTTAGGATAAATTAATATTTTTTATGAGCTGTTAGAATACCAACAAAAATGACCGTATTTGAATATTTTAGGTCTTCACAAAATATTGTGCATTAGGTTTTTCATTCTTAACATGATAACATTTGGCTGGATATTTTATTGTCAAGGTCATAATCATGCAACTGTCTTCAGTAACATCTGACATATCTAACATTGGTTTGGCATCTCTCTCCCTACACCTGTCGCCACTTTTTAAGCTTCCTGAGAAAGATTAAATAAAAGATGAAAAAAAGAAGCCGACATATGATGGAGGTGAAACCTCAGGGTATCATTCATAACTCTACAGAGCATCACAGCTAGCAGTCTCTGTAGTTGGTGTCATTCAATACTCAGCACACTCTGCTGCAGAGGTCTGATGATCAAACACAGAAAGTCCTTTAGCATGTTCGAGTACACGATAAAAACGGCATCGCCATAAGATGTCAGCATGTAAAAATGCCTAAAACTTGCCAGGTAAGCTGTTATTAAACATCCTGCAAATGCCAGTTTAGGGCTACACTTAACTGCCATTGCATAGTGATATCTTCCTACGGAGTCTAACTAGAAAGTATTCAGCATTCTTAATTTCCTTCCACTTTCAAAGCATTCCCCTTACTTTGAACCTACACATAGAGGAGGCCTATATTCATGCAGCATTATCTCTGTGCTAACAACTTTGTGAGTTCTGCAGGCACATAGTTTGACTGTGTGGGCAGATTCACAATAGTGAAGCCTGATAGATATAGATACTCATACCTAAACACAAGGTACTGCTCAGAAAGGATTCTAACAGAAATAACATTGTGTATATTTCAAATATTTCATCACACAGAATCAATGAATCCTTTGTTATGTATTTTGAAAAATAGTGACGCAACCTGCAACACTTAAAAAACCCTGGAACTACAGGGATATTGCAAATTCTGCTGAATTATTTCTAATAATTTATTAACAACAAACTTTTTCAAGTGAAACTTTATGGGAAAGACTGACACAAAGAACATCATTTTATAGGGAAATGAAAAGAAAGTGAATTACAGTGCCTGTTAGAGGTATTCATCCCTTTGGAAACTATAATTGCTTTTAAAATCCCATCATGATCAACATCAGTGATAGAATGGGGACCTGTCCAGGGTATACCTCACCACTTAATAATAATGGATAGATTCATGGATCAACAACATTTATCGTTTTTTTTTTGACAAATTTACAGACAAGCAAAACCCCCCAAAAAGCTTCCATAAGGTCAAAGTAAAATCAGATTTCTGCAAAATAATAAAAAAATAATAAAAATAAATAAAAGCCACATTGCAACAGAGACTTTGAGGCAAGACATCCTCCAAGCAACCTGACAGAGCTTGAACAGTTTTGCAAGGAAGAATGGAGTAAAACTGCAACATTTAGATGTGCAAGCCAGATTGAGACCTTTCCACAAAGAATTTGGACGGTGCATCTACTAAATTCTAACTTGAAGGGGGTGAATGTTTATTAAATCACTGATTTTCATACATTGTTTTTTGACATTATTTTGTAGAAATCAGTTTTCGTTTTGACCTTACAGTGTTTTTCCTGTACACTTGTTTTGTCAAAAGGTCATATTTTGTTGCTAATGATTGATTTGTAAAACCTAAAAAACTGTTAAAACATCTAAGGATATGAATACTTTTTTATTGGCACAGCACAATCCAAATTGATTCTAGTTATGTCACTTTCTATTTAAGGAAACTCTGCAGATTGTATTGAGCCATGGACTTGCAGCATTCACTCCTCCTGGATGAGCATGCAGCAACAGTGGACTGACCCTTGCGATGTGTATTTGACTTTCACCAATCCATCATACTGAGCATAAATGTAGCGATGGTGAAGAGGAAAACTTAAAAGGATAGTTTGAATTTTTTTAGACATTAAGTTGTATCCCATCATAACCTGCAGCATAATGCATACACATTGACGCAACTCTATGATCACCTCCTGGTCAGCTCTTGCTGTTCAAAGCTTTTCAAGAAAGTAGCCCCAGCTAGTTTCCGGGGCCATCAAACCGTATCATTTAGCCTCAGAGATTTATATCCGTTTAAAAAGCCTGATTCATTTGCATCACAAAAAGAACAAAAAATGTTGTCAGGTAAATTTCACAACTTACTATTACTCTGCACTATTTTCTTTCCATTCTAATCAATCCGTCCTGAGTCAATTTCTTTAGTTAATTACTTTAATGTTTATTTAAAGTTTCAACAACCTCAAATTACACTTTTTTATTCTGTTCTTTTTTCTTTACAATGCTGCAGGGAAATATGAACCTATGTTCTTACCACCAAGTGGTGTGGGTGGTTTACTTAAAGATAAGTGCTCGGAATTTTAGGCTTTGGTTCATGGTATTAGTTAACATTAATGAGTACATTACAATGATACTGTCCCCAATACCATCCTAGGTGACTCCCTCATCATTTTATCTAATGTAAAGACGGCCTTTCCATCAACAGACCTCTTATAACTTTACTTTATTAACTTTGCATTGATCTCATCACCTTCAACACTCTCCATCAATCCAACATTGATAGTTGACGATAATGATGGTGACAAAGTGATGGTGATGTGTGTTGGTGACTTTGTAATTGTGATGTTTGCAGGTAAAACAATCCAATATATTTTGGTCTAAAGTTAAGAATGTCACAGTTTGAGTAATTCAATGTAAAAGTACAATGATCAGTAGCAATAAAAAATACAGTAAAGTAATTTATAGTAACTAATCAACCACTTAAACCATTGGCACAACTTAACCCAGGCCCTTTGGAACAAATTACTCCAAGCCCACCATTTTGCTTCAAAATAATGCAGTTGTAGGGGCATCAAATTATTGGTAGACAGAACTCACCCGGGGTACTGGTACAGCAGAACTCTTTAAAATAAGTGTTTTCCTCTTTCCTGTTTGTTTTGGGATGTATTCGTCCTTGCTGAAGTGTGCACGGCGCACACAAACGTCCTTTATTTTTGACTTTCTCTACCACAAAGTAACTGCTGGCAATAAGCCAAAGTTGCCTAATAGCAAGGTCTGTGACAGGAAAATTATGGAACATGAGAGGTGATCCCGGCACATTCTTGTTTTTACAAACTGTGAATTTGTAATAGCGCACCATTTTTTTTGGTATATTTTACTTTGTATTGCTTTAGATGTGTTTCGTTGTTGTCAGTCGTCATTTGAGTGTGTAAGCTCTATGAAACAGCTGATCAGTAGGTGCGAAACAGATGACATTGGTTGCAGCATGGTGGTAAGGATGGGATACAACTTCATGTCTAAATGCGAAGTATCCCTTGAACAGGAAGAAACCTCCAGCAGAACCTGCCTCAGTGTGGCTCAGTTGCCACGACCGACTGGAGGTTTGAGAAGAGAGAACACACAAAACCCACACAAAAAACACAGGTGTGATCCAGGAGAAATTTTGATGCTGAAGAACATTTATTCAGTTGGAAATAGGTCTGGACTAGACATTTGTAACATATAGATATGCATTGATCTAAACTATTGAAGTGTAGTGGCTATCCTATTAAAAGGCTTCAAGCCTCTGATTCTCCCTGAATTACCATATTAACCCCAATATAGGACAACCCCTATTATAAGATGACCCCCTTTTCCAAAACTAATCTTCACAAAAAAGACTAAATTCACGTTTTAAAGATTTTTTTTATTGAAATGTTGTGAAGTCATTTATGTAATAATTAAAGACTGCTTTAATATTTATCAATTAATGCAATGGAAAGTCAAAACTAACATGACACATCTGCATGAGGCTTTTACTCACAGACGTCCTCTGCCTCACTGTCCTGCTGCGGTCCTGTCTCCTTCCACAGAACGTCATCCTCCCTACTATCCAATTAATTTAATATACAACACTTTTTACAGCCATCAATTATGCTTTTTTGGTGTTACTTCATCCCATGCCAGGAGGATCCATTGAATTTTTCCAAATCGTATGAGTGCGTGCACTGGACAGAAGCCACTGTATGTCTCTGCTACTGCGGTTGTGTAACAACAACTCTCAGCATGTGTCAACAACCTCGTCCTATATTCGGGTAACTTGAATTTAGCTCCAGGTATATTCTCATGAACTTTTACTGGGTTCTCTGTTGCTGCTGAAGAAATCATCCACACAGCAAAATGCTGCTGCCATCACCTGTAAGGGTGTTGGTTCAGGGTGATAGTAAACTGTAGTTATTTGCCACTAGTAGCATTTTGCCTGTTGGCCACAAAAAACATTTTTGGGGTTTAATCTTATCCAGAGCATCTTCTTTAACCTAGACTGTACCCTTAACTTAAATCCAGTGCAACCAATGTTAGTGGAATTTATTTCAAGAATAAATCCAGGTGTTTTGAGAAGTCCTCATATGTTTTGTTGAGGATCAACCAAGGGCGTTTTTACATGTGTGGCCGTGCCAGAAAACAGGAAGAGAAAAAGGGTTTGTTTTTTTCTGTTATTATGGTGTGGGTCTCAGCCCGCACTGGAGTCCAGTGGTTTACATGACAGACTACAACAAAACAGCAGGTGGCGGTATACAAATAATTATTTAGCTATCCAACAAACAAGGAAGTGACAAGTACCAACGTCATAAAATCAGAGACGGCCTAGAATGACAACACATTGGTCTACTGGTCAACTGCTTCCTGAAGCCATCTACAGGGTGAGTGTCGTAGTAAACCCACTGCTTTGTAACCTTGTGTGTTACTGTGGGATACTTGAACAGCGTTGTTTTGGTCTCTTTACAGTCGAGTGGCGATTGAGTAACTTCCGTTAGCAATGTCGTCACATATATCAGGTAAGGTCAGGGTACGGCTTGTATGTCACATGATCCATATCCACTCGTAACTGGACTCTAATACGACCTCCAGGGAAAGTGCCTCGAACCGTATCCTGGCACTGTCCAGATTATGTTCACATGGTACGAAATAAGTGGATTTTGAGCAAATACGGTACCTGAATACAGGTTCGAGTCCCATGTAAAAACGCCCCAAGAAACACAACTGACAGATCAGTGTCACGGAGAACTGTAAAGCTCATAAGAGCATATATCAGCGAAGGCTGGCAATGAGAACGCGCTATACAAAACTAGCAATGCATATAACCCTGAATACACACAAAGTACCACTAAACATGATGGGGAGATGCTTTTCTTTAGTAGGAACCGGCACTTGAAGGAAGGATGAAATAATTCAAAGCTGCAACAAAGAGAAGAGACTCAGGTGGAGGTTCACTTTGCACCAGGACAATGACAATGACCACATAGCTAAAACAACAATGAAATTGTTTAGATCAACATAGTGTGTGTTACTTAACCCATCTAACTGTCTTGAACCTGCCTGAAAGTTGAAATTTACCAGTGCTCTCTTTCCAAACAAGAATGGGCAGAAAAGGTAATTAACTGGATGTGCAAAGAAGCTCAAAAAATAGCTCAAAAGCAGCTATAATTGCTGTAAAAGAAGATTTTATAAAGTATTAACTAAGGGAGTCCAAACACAACTGTTAAGATGAAAAATAGATAATAAGCTATCCTTCTTTCACTTCAAAAATAAATAATTAAATAAATAATAAATAATAATAATAAATAAATAATAAATAATTCTATTTTTGTCACATTAAAGCATACTGTAATCCTCCTGCATTCCAGTTCACTGATTTGTTTCACCTCCTCAGGAGTTTTATTTTTTTATCGAGTGAAGGAGACTGATTATATCCTGTATGTGTGTATAAAAAATACTGGACCAGTAAAAAATGTTTCATAACATTGTTCATAGCATGATGACGTGACCATTTCCAAATGGACGTGATATGCCCAAACTACCCCCCCTTAGCTTTAGGTGCAAAATATTTCGGAAAATGTGGCACAAATAAATTTCTGGTAGTATAGGCTCTTCATTATTCTATGTGTAAAACCCCACAAAAATAGCAGGCTGAGATATTTCACAGTAATTATGGATGATTATGGATGCTTTATAACAATTTAATTTTGGTTTAACGTTTATGTGAAACAAGATTTGTAAGATTTGTTGAAATCAGTCCATCCGTCCATCCTATTGTCCAATCTGTCATTTTCAATTTATTTTCTGCAGACTAGGACTCATAAGGGACTGGCCCTTGTTTGTGTGTGCATTTTACAATTCCAGAAAATGTGTCTAAAGTTACTTTATCAAGTGTATAAACCCGCCTTTGCTCTTCTTGGTCTTAACTGTGATTCTTTTTTCAGATATATCAAAGTATGTCACTGCCAAGCTTGTTCCTGTAATAGATGTGCCGAAACGCATACTAAAGTGTGATTCACTCAATGCAGTCTGAACCTTGTAACTCCTGGGGCTGCTTGACCCAAATTCACAGCTCCATTTTTCTGTGAAGGGGACCAAGCAGGCACAGTGCGCACAGTAAGAACAGGGTCACACTATGTGCATCCTTCTTCATTTAAAAGAGTTTACCTCCTTAAACATACCTTACAAGATCATCTCAGATGAGTAACAATATGTTCCTTTTAGAGGATTTTGACAAAGCTCAATTTGCTCCTATTGCTGGAAATGAACCTAAAATGGTGACAAATAGTTTTCTGCTAAACCAACTCGATGTAGTTTAATGTGTTTCTATTCCCAGACCATTTACAAACTGTGATAAAAGGCATAAAGCATAGATAACAAAGGGCTAAGGAAAACTGGGCTTGTTGTGGCATGACCATGGTTTCACACAAAGGTTTTATCTATCTAAGATTAACTCCCCTCTCTTTCATTGTCAACCCCACCTTCTTTTCTTTTCCCTCCCCTCCACCCTTCCTCCAGGGATACACCTGTCGCTTGGGTCATGCCAGCTCGTTCTCCAAATCGCGGGGGATTTCCAATGACAAGGAGCAAAGAGAATTCTCTTCTGGTAGCTGATCACAAAACACAACAAAGTAAGTTCAAATTACTTCTTGTTTCTTTAACTGGCCCAAGCTTATTTTGTGGATAGTGATACTCAAATAACAAAATCAACTTCAAATGATACTTTGATTTGGTGAAACATTAAAAATGGGTAGCCTATTGGACCTTGCAGGTGTAGTTTACCTCATCTTATAGAGATTTATTTAGATACATATAAATAGGTAAAAAAGAAAAATATGTGTGGCTGTACAAACTGTTCATTTTCCTTAGCATTTTAGTGCTGGATGCTTTTTAAAAATTTCATGGACACATATTTGAAAAGGAGTATGTGATTGGGAAGTGCTACAATTTTCAAGCTCACTGATTTTTTAACTATATCTTCATTTGTGGTAAATTTAAACAGTTGAAGGTTGAAACATTAAATATTTAAGAACAAGTTATGCAGCATTTCAGGTTAAGGACCTTATTCCGTAATTACAGTTTTCTTGAGTTTTTCATTCACCCAAAAGTTTACCATACCATGTGTGAAAAAGATTTTTCCTGTCACCATGTCTTTACTTTTGTTATTTTTTAATGTATATTGTTTATTTTGTTAATACTGGTATTTGAGGTATTCAAATACTATCTCATGAAGAAGCAGACAATCGAATGAGTTATTTTTAGTTTCTAAATGTCAGATATCGCACAGTGAAATAAGATTACACTGGATAGAAGTTAAAAAGCCAAGGAACAGAGCTGTTCATGTTGGACTTTTAGACAAAGAAAAGAAAAACACAAAAACCTATATTGTACGTATATCTGAGGACAATAAACGCAGTTCATGTGATTCTGGAAGGTCCTGGTGAACTTCTGTTAACCTTACCAGTTTTCCTGACTGTGCAGTTGAAAGTCTGTCACCTGTTAACAAATCCCACCTGTTGGTCTGGGACCTTGATGGACGATTCTGCTGTTTTCTTCCTAGACTTGTAAAATACGTTGAGTCATGAAGACACAAGGTCATGACCTCTCTGTTTCCTGCAGCCTGTTCCAGGATCAGTTGCCTGTCTTGCTTGTAATGATGCCTATATCTTAATTTAGCTATTTTGGGTAAAGTTTGTCTTTTTTCTGCTTGGACAGACTAACCTATGGCTGTTTTTTACAGTTTTTTTCTGAAATGCTGAAACAGATTTCTTTAAAACTCCACCCATGTTCTAAAAACCTTAAACACAAATCCAAAAATCTTTACAACATTCATCAGACTCCAGAATTTTCTGTTAAAATCAAACTTTCACTTCAAAGCCAGTCATCATGTGTTCAAAATCAAACACTGTGTTCACCTCACAGCAAGTAAAATATATTCACTACAGAACATTTGCTTGACACTATATCAAATAATTGAAGTCACAGCACCCAGAGCATGTTGTGAACAGGAAATATTTTAACAATATACGTTCAGAGATATGTGAAGTGCTGAATGTAGATAAAAACCAAAACAAAATAAATACAACAAAATAAAAAAATACTGTACATTGTATTATAGTTTGCTGAATTTCATCAGTAATGACTGTTCATGTTTGTTCTCTTCCACTTCATCCACCACCTCTCACACAGACATTTATTCCTCTGCTTCTCTGTATGTGTCTATCCAAGATGCATATTTGCCACCTATGAACTCTGAACTCATTGTTATCCTGACCAATTACTAAACCAATCACATCACCAGATACATGTGTTTTGAATTTTGAGGGGCTGTGTAAAAGATGACAGTTGTATTTCAGTTGTGTTCACATATTGCTTCCAATGTTTACAGTTTTACTTAAGTACTTTGAAATGTGTTTAGTGACTTGGAATGGTTTTAAGGTTTTGCAAAAAAAGAATAGATGAGTTTTGCAAATTGTGTCTAAGTATCTGAGCAGTTGGTCGAAATAGTCTTTGATTCAAAAAATTTGTTCAGGTCACTAATAATTTGGTTTAGCGAATGCAGTTTTGTGTTTGAATATTTCAGAAAAAACTTTTGCACAACAAACCAGTTTTTCTGTGCCCAGAGGTGATATTTATCCCTATTCGCCCTAATTGTTGTACTTTTAATATATCTTCCATCTTGCTTTTAATTCTGGAGTTATATAAGTTTTACAACTTAACCAATTAAGCTAAAGCCAGCAAATGTAAAATCTTGACTTCTGCTTGTTTATTTAATGAACATAAAGAGCACCATGCTCTTAAAATGCTCTTTTCACTTCTAGCAGATACACTGAACTAAATCCCTGACAAAACAAAATGCTTTTAACTCCTTCAAGACAGGATATCCTAGGAGTACTGAGTAAACAGCCACAAACAGGTGTGCCTGTCAGCCCTCTAAAACACTGGAAGACACAGAAATGTGGGTGATTTTTTTCGTGGTGTCCATCCTTCTTATTGGAATTCTCGAAGAAAGAAACTCAACAATAATATTAATAGAAATGATCACAAAACTACAATTTCAGGTGTAAAATAAACATTTTCTTCGACAATATTGCAGAGTTTCCATATTTTATGTATTGGGTCATAGTATTGGTTAACTAACCAATAGCGATCACAGTATAAATAATCACAGTATAGGCCCCTGATATCAGTATCTGTATTGTGCATCTCTTGTTAGGTTTCTTAAACTACATTTTTTAAAGCCCACCAAATGGCTTTGGACAATTCCATGCAGTTTTAACAGCTGTCTGGTTATTTGTTGTGCAATGACAAGAAGGGTGGAAAACCAATGAAATGAAACTTTCTCTAGGTAAGTATTTAAACTTAGCGATACACATTGTTCATTCTAATTAGGGACAGTGTATTTGTGGTTAAGTGCAGCTGCAAATTCACTATATATAAGTGAAAGCTGTTGCATCATTTATCCCAGGAACAATTAATTTTGAGATGGCTGAAATGCTAATTTTAGATCTGAAATCTTAATTTTTATTTTGGCAAAGTATTTTATGGATATGAGATTTAAAATGTTTTCCTAAGTATTAAATCACAAAACATCCTTCCATTAGCGATGTAGCGTGCTATTGGCAAGCTATTTTTGAATACATAAGTCAAATGCAACAATGCAGAAAAAAGATGGAGAGAAAGAAATTACCAGCTTATGCAGATATGGAATAAGGATTTGAAGGTTTTCAGATCACATACATGTCAGCAAATCATATGTATCAGATATTTAATTTCCTCTCTTTGGATCAGTGAATAGTCTGTTTGTATATTTTACTGTAAGGGAATTTTGCAAGGGTTCATTTCTAAATAACTTTTTTAGGTGGACAGAGTCTGCGTGATTGTACTGCCCTACAGCTCAGATGAGGTTTACCTGCTACCTAGATAAATCAAACAATCCAAGATGTGAACTTTGGCAAATTTAATGCAGACTACATCGCACTGGTGTGAAAGTGTCCTTAGATCTATTTCTTGATTTCATCCAGGAACTGGAAGTTCAGTAGCAGTAGCAGTGGATTTCTGCTGAATAACTGAACTGGCATATGTATTGAGCCTGTAAATTAAAAGCATCACATTTAAAAGGTAGACAGTGCTTCCTAAAGATACACCCCAGAAGCAACAGAACACCAAAATGGTAAAAATCAAATAAATAGAACACCATGAAATAAATAGTTACTTAAATAAATAATAGAGAAATACACAATGTGACAATTAATTTGTTACAAAACTGAATACAAATTCTAGGCTCATAAATATGAAATACTTTTTCAATGGTGAATTAATATAGAACACGATTTTACAGTATACAAGAAAAAAACAAACATTAAACTTGGGGGTCATCCAGGAGTCCAGAATGGGTGTATTGCATCCCAAATGATCAGAAAAGTTTCTTTGAGTTATGATTTAAACCAGGACAAAACCATTAAAGTCGCGTGAATACCGACATGTTTATAGAGTGCTATGGTTTTGGCTATCACAACAAGCACAATAAAGAATTTTCATGGCACTTATGTAAAAACTTTTAGAATTGTTTTATATGGCACTTTTATCCAGTTTCATCAAATAAAAACAAAAAAAAACATTATATATTTCCCCAAAGTAAAATGGAGGATGATGAAGTAAAACTGATATGATTATGAATGTTGATGTGTGTATACTGTATGTCTGTGTTTAATGCTTCAAGCCTCATTAACTGAAGATTTGAGAGTCAGATTAATTGTACACATGGCTTCATGCTTGTTAATGCACACCCACATATTCTCAACTATTCTTCCTAATTTTCCTCTCTTATGAATACACCAATATGTGCAAAATGCTGTCGAAATGGCATTGTTTTATCTCCACAACCTCATCTGTATTTATTAGGCCTATTTTTATTTTTTGCTGTAGCCAACCATGTTGCCCTTCACTTCACTAAAAAACATGAGAAACATGTGTTAAGATATATCTTTGGATTAATATCTTAGAGTGCAGGCTTAGGTTTCTGCTCCATTGGTAATAACACCCTAGAAGGAGCCAGGTGAGAAGAAGGTCATGGTATTGCTGCAATTGAGTCATGATGCCATCTGGATCAATTTATCTTGTCAGTTAAAAAGACTAGTTTCTGCTGGGAGCATCATCATTACACCTCGTTTGGTTCAGACTTCTTCCAGGATATTAGTGTGTCTTGTTTTAGGAGCGATCCTTGTACACATAGATACACAGGGTCAGTTCTTGCTTATTAGAGATGCTTCAGGGTTAAAAAATGAATTGAATGCATAGCAAATGTTCTAGTGTGTATACAACTTTCTTTCCGTTGTCTTGTTAAGCTGCAGAGCTTATGTGTCCTGTCTCCTAGTAGCTTTAGAGTAATTGAAACATGACACCTAGTGGTTCTAAGTGTAAACTGCAGAATCATATTAGGTTAATGTACAGTATATTAACTTGTACTGCGATGGACTGGTGATATGTCTAGGGTGTTCCCCGCCTCTCGCCCGTTGACAGTTGCAGAAATATATATATATATATATATATATATATATTCACCTATTTTATTTATTCAATAATTTTAGTACCTTTGAACATACCACGACCGTTCTTGGCACTCTTCAAATTTGATGTGTCACAGCTCATTGGCCTCCTAAACCGATTGCACTTTTTATTCAATAATTGTCAGAGATTTAATCAATTTTGCACAACTTATAATTTTAGCTGGTGATTTTAATCCACATACACATAACCTTTTAGATCCTTTATCAACAGATTTTTAAAATATTTTGAATTATATGGATTTTAATCAGCACGTCATGCAGCCAACTAACAACAGACATTTGGTCATCATGTAAGGCCTGTCCACTAGTGTGTTCTTTGTTGTTGACTTGGCTGTCTCTGTCCACTACTGTGTGTTTTTTTTTAAAATCACCAGTTCCTTTCTACCAGAGCCCTGTGTGAGAACTGTCAGGAAATGTCATCTAACCCCTGAAGTGGCTGTAGGTTTTCTTTAAGTTTTTAATAAGTTCCCTCCTGTACCTTTACCTGCCCCCTGTGATTTTATTGTGAATGATTTTAACAGTAGGCTTAAATCTGCTCTCAACCTGCTGGCTCCCCTTAAAGTTGTAAACATAAATTCAAAATGTACAATTATAGTTATAGTTGTGATGATGTTTTTTTATTTTGAGTTGGAGAGGGTGGGGTTTGTGGGGTCATTTTAATCTGTAAATCACTTTGATAAGCTATGTAGTTTGATAAGAGCTTTATAAATAAAGTTTGATTTGATGTAATGGACTAACACAAAAAAAACATCTAGCCATGAAGAAGAAGAATATTATGCTTTATATTATGATTTAAAATGGGTATTTAAAGATAAAAAGCCCTACAAATGTAGCATACATATGTTTTCCTCTTTCCCACTCTGCCCTTTACTCTGATACCCCCCAATTATAATTCCATGCATGCTGAGAACCTGACATTGTTTTAGTCCACCACACTTGCATCACTATTTTATCTTGGCATTTCAAATGGAATCCATGTCTCTACATGCTTGCTTAGTATGAGGGATTGCATGAACGGGGCACAACCTCAAGTCAATAACTCAATGCAATCTGCTGGGATTCCTTTAATAAAAAACTTTTAAAATGATCGGAATGTTTGTATGATTGTATTGAAATCACTTTTCTTGTATAGTGTCTTGAGATGGCATTTGTTGTGAATCAGCGCTATATACTGTGTATAAACTGAACTGAATCCCACTGATTGTAAATAGTATAAAAATGCTGCTGGAAAGTACCAAAACATGAAAATGACAAAAGGGTATGATTACTTTAGCAAAACTCTGTATAATATGCTGTGCCTCAGTCTCTAATTTTACCACCCTAGCATAAATCTTCCTCCTGCTGTTCAGAGCAGTCATCCACTTCACTGACAACCCATTGCTGTGGCCTTGCACTCAGTTACAACATCCCATGCTTCCATAACCACAAACAAAAGGAAGCTGAAACGCAGGGACGACTGAAATGAAGGCAATAACTCTTTTATCTAGTTTTATATGAAAACGTCTGCAAAGGAATGCAGAAAGTAAAGTACAAAGATAGATTTGAAAGAATGACAGCTGCTAATTTGGGACTACAAGTAATCTCAGACAACCCTTACCAAAAAGTAGTATAGCAAAAGTGCCTCAAGTTTATTAATTTTAAACTAAAAATAAGAGAGTATACTTTCAATTTACTCTTTATGTTCTTATTTGGAGATATACTTTGCAAGTTTAAGTTACTTACACTTGGCTTTTACCAAAAATATATTCTAAAAATCTAAGTATACTTAGCTCATACTTAGATTTAAACTTTTGACTGATATACTTAAATGGAAGTGTAATAATAGTACATTTTATGCATGACAGTTTTACTCTCAGTTTTTTTTTTTCAGTGAACTGTTCTTTACACTGCAGTAACAAGGTTAGAGACTGAGGTTACATTTTACTGGAAATCTTTGGAGCCAAATAAAATACCTGAACCTATGTTTTTCACATTTTTTTTTACTAAGCATTAAACACGGAAAAGAAGTATAACTAGTACTTTATTTGTAGTACTAACAGCAAACCTAAAAGGTTACATTCAGCATACTTAACTTTACTTCTGTAAGCTAAAATGGACACTCGAGCTTTACTTGTAGTAAACTAATAGTAAACGCAGAATGCTACTTTCCGTATACAATAAAGTGTACTTTTTTAACTAAAAGTAGACTTAAAGTTCATTATAAGTAAACCTAAAGTTTACCTGGAAGATGAATTTAAGTGTACTTAAAAGTGTACTTTTATGAACTTAAAGTGAGCCAATTAAGTACAAAGAAGTATACTTGTTAATAAATCGCAATCATATTCATATCGTTGTACTTGGAGAATAAAAATATACTTGGGGAAATATACTTTTCTTAACTTAAGTATACTTAATGAAATATACTTTAGGTATATTACATTTTGGTAAGGTAAGCTTTTGTGTGTAATTCTGTAGTTTTATATTTAGGCTCAACACTGTTGATTGTATTCTCAGGTTCCCATGTTGACTGGGAAAGTAGCTTGTGCATAGACAATAAATAAACGCCTTAAAATCATTCACTTTTTGAAAAAATTAAGGTTAAAAGAATAAGATAGAGTTAAATTTGCTAATAAGATGAAATTTGAAATGTTTTAGGGGAAATCTAGAAAGAACTATTCTGACAATGCAGTACTTTATGTGACAAACAGTTGGGAAATTCCAAAATCAGACCAGCTCTAAGAAATAGGTTATGGAAGAGCAGTTAGAAGCAATCACCGGGAAAAGATCCCAGGAGACAATGTGGAGGAAGCTGATGAGACACATACTGGCAAAGACGGGGAAAAACAGGGGCGTAGATAGCTGACAGTTTAGATTTTCTCACTTGTGGTGACTTTGTGGTCTTTCAATAAAGTTTGGATATTGTCCCGTGGTCTCTTTGTTTCTCAACACCATTAACACCACAGTTTAGGCACATGTCAAGTTCATTAAATCAGGTGTTTGATTTGTTGCTGCTGAGCTCACATTACATTCCACTTCATGAATAAAAAATTGTAAATAATGTCTCCAGCTGCCTTCTACTGGCCAGTTTTCTCCTCCACTTTTACATCTGGGAGCATACCAGCTACCCTAACCTCAGTGAACTACTATGTGTTTACTCTTGACCGATCACATGTGACAAAAAGCATAGAGACATCCCCTCCAGGCTGCCTTTTTCTCTCACACACCTGTTGTCCTCAGATTAACCTGAAACAATACTGTGTGTGTATATAGCAGTTTGCCTCAGCAAGCATGCAAGCTTCTCTATGTTTCCCATGGCCTGTGGCAGCAGGCAGTGTTTTCAGAAACAGCTCTCCCCAAACACCATTGTGTAAACAGCGTAGTTGACCCAAACATTTGAAGTTGAAGATTAACTATTAAATGCTGTCTTACTGTAGTATTTGGGATCATTTTTGACACTGCTTGAATTCAGTGACTTTGTGAAAGACTCTGGACTGTGTATTTGTAATCATAGGTAAAAGAAGCTACAACTGGTAGAGATCTAATATGATAAAGAATGAATCTTGGCTTCATTTGCCTTTATGGCAAAGAGCATCATAATATATTAAAGTATTTAGTAGATCTGATTGTATAACTTGAGTTGTTTGATTATCCTTTCACAAGTTTATCACAACAGTTTGCCAGGATTTAATTCAGTCCATCTGCCCGTTCCTTTAGACAGAACTTCTGAAACCAAGTCATGCATGCAAGATGCCTTGCACACACACACACACACACCTCCACACGCACACACACACACACATGTTGGGTTTCTATGTCTTGTGGGGACTTCTCATTGACATAATGTTTTCCGTAGCGCCTTACCCTAACCTTAACCATCAAAAATTAATGCCTAACCCTGACCCTTACCCCAACCTAACCATAACCTAGGTGTAACCCTGACACTAAAACCAAATTTTAAGCCTCAAAAATTGCTTCAAACTTGTGGGGACCGGGATTTTCGCGCACACACACACACACACATTTTCAGCAATGCCCACAACTTTTTTATAGGATATAGATTTTATAGGATATATATTGTCATGGTATTGAGTTTACTGTCCTTAAACCACTTTCTCATTCATTTGTAGCTATGCTCAGGGTCTCTGTCCATTTGGAAGATGCATTTTGTTTTGAAGAGTTAAATTGCTATCTGATGTCTTCAAATTTCCCTTCAATATCTCTATGTAATGTTCTTTCCCCGTGATGCTATCCATTTTGTAGAGTGCACCAGTCTCTCCAGCAGTGAATCCTCCATGCATGTGATGTTTCCATTATTGCACTTAACAGTTGGGATGGGGATAGTGTTGTCAGACTTGCACACTTCCCCCTTTTTCCTCCAAATGTAATAGTAGGTACATTTTCCCTATCATAACCTTGGGATAATTTGACCGGACCTTCCAGGTATGGGCGTGTCTCCACTACACCAGGCCAGAGCCACAGGGCCGTTTTTTAGAGTACCAATCTGGGAATACAGTATGTACTCCAGAATGGCCTGATCAATTCGCTCAACGGGAGCTGCAGTTCAGTCATGCTGATTGGTTCCAGATGACAGCAAACAACCGGCTTTGCAAAAGTAAGAAGAGATCATGAAGCCATCTGCTGGTTAAGCAGTTTATGACAACAGCAAACATAAATGGAGCAACAAGCCCTGCTTCTTCCATGTCAATATCTTGTTGTTTCTGCTGCTGTGGTGCCTTTTTGCACTGATCAGTGACGCTATTCAATGCTGAAACACTCCTGAAATGCGAATGTCTTTAGCTGATTCTTTAAAGGGCTGAATGGGTATGGAGCAGCCAAAAGATTAGCCTGTCAGAAAAAAATGTGTTTAAATTTCCCCTAAATGTCATCATTTATAGGCATACATTTTGGAATCTGACAAGCCAAAAATAGATGTGTCATCTGAAGACAACAGGATACAACCGAGGGTTACCAATGAAAAAAGAATGAGACAGATTCAGCGTTTCAGAAGTATATTTTCTCTGTCAAGTTTTCACATCAGAACTTGCCACAACAGATGTATGAGGTCTGCTTTGTGTTGTCCATTTTTTAGCTGCCACTATTGCCAGTGCAGTTCTTACCATCAGATGTTTATTTTGGGTGGGGGTAGGGGGCTTTTTCCCTTTTAAGCCAGCTGTTGATTTAATTAAAGGTCACTTAGACTAGAAAAACTGCAGGTTGGCAAGGGTTATCTAAATGCCTTGACAGTTCATCTATAATGTGTTTCCTTATGCATTATGGTTCCATAAACCCTACTGGTCTCCAGAAGTTTAAGTAATATACAAGAAAAGGGTGTCATGGGCTGTTGGGAAAAAAGTAGTGTAGCGTCAGCCATTTCAATACTTCCAACGACCATGAGTGGTATCACCAGCCAATATGTAGGATCAGAATGGTACATCCCAAGTTGCAATTCCTAAATCATTTTAAATGATTTATACCTTCAATATTTTTCATTCAACGTCCTGGAAATAGCTTGCTTGTGATCCATTTAATGACCTAGATATGCAACAATGAAATAGCCTTCAATTGGGTTAGGTCTTTGCGAGGCCACTTTTTATGTTTTAAATAAAGCAAAAGATAATTGGTGTTTTAGCTAAAAGTAATATCAATAAAGTATATATGTATAATGTATACATGATCAATTAAAATCAAACCTGCGAGCCATAAATAATCTAAAAAGCCTGTGAATATTCTCCTTCATCCAGGTCATGGTTAATTCAAGGAAATTTAAATCGAACGCAAGTCCAGTCGCGTCCGATTGAAATTTCCTTGAGATAATCTTAAAAGGTTTAAAAAAACGAAATCAAATGTAGGGAGAAAGTTTGGCCTAATCTATCACGTCATCATAGTTTTAGCTATTTTTTGTTTCTTGTCTTATTATTTTGTAAAACTTTTGTTGGCTAGTCTGTGTGCTTTTTTGAGTTTACCTTTTGCTTTTAGCTGTGAACAAGCCTCAGTTGTGACCAGATGATGCTATTTTCTTTATGTATAACAAGGAGGAATCAACCAAAAACATGTGTAACTGGCTAGCCTTGATGCTTTATTGACTACCTAGTGGGTTTCAAATGTGACAGTCATCTTTTTGTGTCAAAAACTACTCTCATATTGCATAAATATTTCACAGGCATGGGACATTTTCAGTGTATATATTTGTAGACTCTCTCTAGTCTGAGACCCTTTGTGAGTTTAGCTCTCGCTTTTAACTGTCATCAACCACCACCTGTGTACAGCTGATGCTAAAGTCTCACTTTCTTTGTAACAAAGAGAAATCAACCAAAAACATGTTGGCCAGCCACAATGATTTTTTCACTGCCTGAAGGGTTTCACTCGTGACAGTCATTCACTCGTATTACATAAATATTTAACTGAGATGGAATGTTTTCACTGTATGTTTTATAAGACTACCTCTAGACAAAGATCCTGTTAGGAAGGTTACAGATTCAAAGATCTTTTTAGGTAACATTTCTCTGCTGTAGAGTGTATAGATTACATTTATATAAAAAATTGATGTGAACCTTTACATAGATATATTAAGCATTAACAGGTGTTTCTGCCACTAAAGACATCTGTATCCAAATGTGATTTTTTGGAATTGAAAAGCACAAGGATGGTATTATCTGAATCATGAAAGTAAACACCTCAGCATGTCTGTATGTTCATTCAGTTACAGTTTACTGTCAAAAAGGATGGATTTATTTTTAGGTGGGATGTTTTGAGATTGAAATTTGATGTTTTGTAATAAAATACCAGTGGAAACAATGACTTAGGGTGTATTCAGACCTGCACTGTCTAGTCCACTTTAAATGGACCAGAGTTTGTTTGGAACGTTGGGTCTTGACCTTTTATGCAGGTGTGAATACACGCAAACGAATCCTGCTGCAGATCAGAGAACCGGACCGAGACCAACTATTTTAGGTGGTCTTGGTCCGGTTCCAAATGGACAGAGGTTCACTTCGCTTTAGGTCTGAATACAAACAGTCTCGATCCGAACCTACTCCACAATGCATGCGCCTTTTTGTCATATCATTCATATTCTTTAACCCACGCATTTGACTCGCAGCGCCACAAATCAACATCCCGTATGCTGTAGTAAATGTTGTTAATTCCTGATTTTCTGTCTCTGTTTAATCATGCTACTGACAACATATCAGGGCTCAGAGCACACAGAACGCATCGTTTCCTTCTGTTTACTGCATGCATTCGCAGTTCTAAATTTTCAAACAGAGCATCGCAAAACTTGCATTGCATGAGCTGCTCTGACACGCAGTTGATGGGAGATCATGACACCGACAGGACAGTTTTGTCAGAATAAACAGTTAAGCAGTAGGTAAACAGGACAGGACCTTAGCTTCAGTCTGAATACTCCTGCGCTTACCTCTCATCGCTCAGTCATTGTCCTAACCTTGCCTCTGATCGTAACCACGCATCAGTTCAACAAACCGCCTCACCACACATCTTGACAACTCTGATCCAGTTCGCCTGCTCCATCTCTCCAACTTCATTCTGCCGCAGCTCTCACTGCCGACTATTAGCCCCGGGGCTAACTCCTCCAGCAGCTCTGCTACTATTCTTCTTGGGACTCATCCGCGGCTCAGCTCCATAGCTCGGCCCAGTGCTCGCTCACCTCCCAGCCTTGACAACGCCTTGTCATCTTGCTCCGGCTCTCCACCGCGTCTGGAACACTGAAACATCTCTTCGCCTTCGCATCCATTCCTGTAGCTCTGATATCCATATGATTTCACAGCTGTTTACCTCCTTTTCCGGGTCTTTGCTAGCTCCGCCCATGTCATCACTGTCCAATGGCAACACCGATCATCACATGCGGATGTGTTTACAAAATATAGTCCACTTGCAAAAGTGAACAGTGTGAATACAAACCACACCAAATAAAAAAAAATTGTTTGCGTTTGGTCCGGACCAAACAACCGAGCCAAAGGACTTTTTTGGTCTGAATACACCCTTAAAATGTGACAGCAGCTTAAAGTAGTAGAAGTAGTAGACTGTGCAGTCTTTTATTAGCAATAGAGATAGAGCAGTGAGTGTAGAGCTGGAATGATTGAAGAAATAACTAACAGAGAATAGGTCTTTGAGTGCAAATGAAAGTCAAGTCTAGACAACAACAAACATGCCTAAAATCCTGCTGACATCTGGAATGCAGCTACATATGCATTCTTTTCACAAGATGCTTATGTTTTCTTAAGTACCCCACAGTGTGACACTCTAAACATGCTTCTAATCCACCTTTAAACAACCCAGATATAGCTTTAAAAAACATATATGAAGTGGACAGATAAGAAATCCAAGACAACTATAAATGAAAGAACACATGTCAAATAACAAACCTTTGTTCTATGTAATCCTGACATGAAAAGGCCAAACAGGAAATTATGTCACAGTCCCAGATCGCCAGACGTGATAAGATTGCTCCTTCTGGGAAAGAGAAACATGCAAGAGATAGATCCCTCTTTGTCCTCTGCTTTGTCCTTTCAACTTGTCAATCAAGATATGTAAAAACATATTAGATATTCCCAAATGAGGAAGGAAACTTCATAAAAAGGTCACAGAGATTTATGAAGCAGTCTAATTGAGGCCTTCCAATAATGTTCCAATATGGGAACTCCAAAGCTAGCATTACTACATAGCCTAACTATACAAAAACAAAAAAACAAAAAAATAAAAACAAGACTAGCTTAACTCCTACAGGACTGCGTTAATTAAAAACCAGTGAACACAATTGGGAAATATAGCATAGCTTTCAAAAGAAGCATAAATCCACAACTCAGACAACAGCTTGACTCAGAAACTAGCTTTGTCCCTAATACTAGCAAAACTCCATAGGTAGTATAAGTACCATAACTAGCAACCATTATCAGCATCACTAGATGAAGTCTAAAACTTGCATAACCCCTAAAACTATCAAAAAACCCATACTAGCATGACTCTCTCAATTGCACCCCCCTCTGAGAACAAAGCCTTTCCGAGAAGTAAACAACATGTTGCGCCTTAAATTAACTTGGCAAAAAAATAATTAAGACTTGCTGTGGTCATGTAAATGATCCATAAAAAAATTCTGGGGATAGATTGCCAGGAGGCATATTAGAGTTTTCTTAAACTTTTAATGGTAGCTTGCTATGACTATGCACATTATGAGTAATTCTTTATAGACTGCTGTGTCTTGGTGTGCATAGAAGCTGATGGGGGTAAATGCTGTTTTGAAGTGGATCCTTGAAGGGGTCCAAATTACTGCTTTCCCAGGGATTTCTTTCTCATCAGGAAGGAATTGGACATGGACCGGGGAAGTGTAGATGGAACACTCAGGTTCTCAGCTATCTGTGTTTGTCGATAGAAGTGTTTATGATGGGTTTACCTGTTTATGTCTGTGTTTAATAAATTGCAGAATATGCACAAACGGGTAAGGGTGTGTGCGGCAGATTTCCTGTCTGGTCTTATTTCCGGTACCAGTGACGTTTAATCGTTGTGTACATTTCTCTGTCTCAGTTTTGTCTGGCTCACAGTGTGCATCTTATTTATGTGGCCTCCAATCCCCAAATTCACTGACTCATGAAGCATAGGTCTGCCCTTGGTGGCTCAGATGAACAGCACATCTGGATTTCATGTTCATGGGCAGAGCCAAGAAGGGAGGTCAAAAATGAATGACAAAGCCGCTGTGACTAGTTTTAATCCTGAAGAAAAGGCAATGAGACAACAGCTTGTGGCAGTCCCATATTCATATACAGTTACAATTCCACCTTCAAATGTCCCATAAACAAGAATATTCACCACTGAAATGTATAACTTCCAGCTCAAGTTATCTAAGGGGCTAAAGAGGGACTGGTTTGCCAAACAAATTTTGCTAAGTCAGTTACACCCTAGATGATGCTAAACTGAATTAACTTGGTTTATGAATTAACTGGTAGAAAACAAAAATAAGCAGGCAGAATGTGCCTGAAGAGGGATCATCTATGTTTCAGGATAAATTTTGAGGTTCTTTTAATGGTTTTTAAGTGTCTCAATGGTCTCGGGCCTTCTTACCTTTCATAACAGTTTTTACCATATGAACCTTCGTGGTCTCTGCACTCCTCTGGCAGCCGTCTCCTTGTCATCCCCAAAGTCAGGACACACACTCATGGTGAGGCGTCATTCTAGCATTATGGCCCTCACCTCTGGAACAGGCTGCTGGAGAACCTCAGGGCCGCAGAGAAAATTCATGTTTTTAAGAGCAAGCTCAAGACACACCTTTTTAGCCGAACTTTTAACTGAATATTTATTAATATCTGTTTAATTCATCTGCATGTTTTACTTAATTAAATTTTTTGCCAAGTTTTTAACCGATTATTATTTATTAATATCTGTTTAATTTCTCTGCATGTTTTATTTGATTACAATTTATCAATATTTTAAAGTCAATAGTTCTAATTGTTATCAGTCTTACAGTTTTTTATTTTAATATTTTAACTTAACTTATTCTAATCTTCCTTCCACTGTTTTCTCTGTGGGAGCCCTCTGCCTCAGGAGCAGTGATCTGTTGTGGCTGCCTGGGAGCTCTCCAGGTAGCGCTTGGATGGAGGTGGGGGCACCAGCCTTCCCTCTTCTGAGTGCCCCGGGTCAGTGCCTTGGCTGTTGCTGTTGATCTGCTGTTGCCGATGCAGATGGCTCCAATGATGACGTTTCCTGGCTCATCTGTACTCAGCCTAATGTTGCTTTTGTTCACAGTTGCTTTAAAGAGTGTGTGTGCATGGGGGATGGGATGGGAGGAGGAGGAGGGGATGTATGAGATCATGTTTTTATTTGGGAGGTGTATGTGGTATGTAGGGTCATCTGTAAAGCACTTTGAGATTCTATTTTCCATGAAAAGCACTATAGATAAAGTTTGATTTGAGCTACACAGAGTGGCGTGATTCTCGCTCAGGATGAGGGATTGCTCTAGAGTAAATGCTTCCACACAACTGGCTAGCCTTCCTTAAGATAGCACACATTTTACCAGTCAACATTATGAACTCAATCAAACTGTACTCTAATTTAACTGTAAGTGTGTAACTGTATTTAATCGAATTTCAATCTGTCTATGTCATTGGATCGATTTCCATATTCCAATTGGATCTGCATGACTTCTAAAATACCTTTATATGACATTTATTGTCAGTTGCCGCAATATATTAAACTGACTTCGCATTACATCTTAATTTAACCTTATTTTCTTATTTCTTAAGTTCCTTTCTGTTTTATTTCATGGCTGGTCTTACCTCTCTTTTATGTATCTTTATTATTTTATTCGTAAAAGTCTTGGGAATCATTAATATGTTTTTGGAAAATGTGAGATGGGCCTTTGTGTTCTTTTTTCCCCCCAATCTCCTTATTGTTGAATTATGAACACTGGAATTAACTGAGGTTAGTAGGACCCAAAGTGCTTTACGTGTTGTGTTTTGTGACCGCCCGATGAGTCCTCAAAATGCTATTGAAGTATTTTTGGTGCACTGAGCACTTATGGTAAACTTTGTCACTGTTCCATATTTTTCCAACTGTGTTAAATGGCTATGTTATTTCATGATTTAATAAATGCAGTTATGTGTTGACAAGGGGAATAATTGATTTTGGTACCTCTGTTTTCCTTGATAACAAAGCAGACAAGAAAACAGCTTTTAGCATTTTTTTTTTAAAAGAAAATGTTTGGTGTAACAAAGGAAGGAAAAACAGAAAAAAAAAACTACTTTGAAAATGCCTGCCAGTGTATTGGACATTTTATAAACCATGCCACATCAGTCTATCTTGCAGCATAACTCATATAAGGTAAAGTGACCCTTGTGGAATTTCTAGTTGTGTTTGTCCCAGACTTCGCATGACACTTAAATCATGTGTATAACTTTCAATGACCAGGGGAATTTACTTTAGCTCTTGATGACATGATAAAAAGCTGAAATGGGATATGAAAGGCAATTTCGATGACAGTAGAGTATAGCACATTTCTGTAACATTTGTTTAACATATTAGGTTTAAAGTTAAATTAGAATGGTTTTCTCTTTTGGAAAAAAAAGAAAAGGAAAAAAAGTCAGGAATGTACCATCGTTTCTGCTGATTGTGAACCACTCTGAAAATGGAGAGGAACTTTTTTTGTAATACTTCCAGCTGAAAAATCTCCTGATCCTTTGATTAAAATAAATATATCATGTTTCCTACTGATTTGTAGTGGAGTATCTTCATGGATTTTGATGTAATGTCTGGAATTTGAGTGGATAAACAGTCGGAGGTGGAGGCCAGCTGTTAGCTACCCACCAGAGTCACATGCATTCTCTGGGCTTCAGCCCAAAGAAATAAATGTTGGCCTGTCAATCTTTTTCTGCATGGAATGCCACAATAAAGAATTCTTCTTTCTGCTATGGCAGCAGGTCCTGCCTGGATTTCATTGTTTATTTAAAACCTACGTTTTTTTTTCAAATCAAATGTCATCTTCAGCATAAATGGTAATATACTTTCCTCTGACCTTATGTAGAGGTATGATGGCGATCCTACTTGGCTTGGACCACTGCAGGGAACTCCTCTGTTGTCTCTCCCTTTGACTCTAGGCTAATGCAGGGCAGTCACCCAGAGAACAATTGCTGAAGAGAGGAAATGAGAGAGCCTCAAGCAGACAGTGGAAGTCTATGAAGTAAAAGAGAGAGAAGAAAGACTGACTTAGCTAAGCTCTTGGTGAGTAAAATAGAAAGAAAAGGGGCCAAAAATGAGGGGCCGGATTTCTGCAAATCTGGACCATAAGAGTCTGCTTCCTTCAAAGTGTGTTCATGCAAGGGGAGGTTTGAGTGCATGGTAGAATAGGATATGGAAATGTTTATATTCTTACTTGAAATACAATAACAGACAGAGCACAGCCAGTGAGTTTTTCTCTGAATGCCTTGTGTTTGGGATTGTAACATATTGCGTCTGTTGGTGTGTGACAAAGCTTGCGCATTAGAGAGAGAGAGACAGCGAAGAAACTAAAAAGCCTGGAGGGGGATTTTCCTCTGAAAAGGGAGCGCTTTTCTCCTCCCCCTCCCCGGACTCCTTCCCTCCTTTCCGCCTCTCACCCCCGACACTCAGAGGAGCTGGGGAAGTGAAATAGAAGTGAAAGAGGAGCTGGAGGATCAACAGGCAGCTCAGAAATGCTATCTGTGGCACAAACTTAAAGTGCATGAAGAATGGGGCTGACTTTTCGTACTTTTCAATCAAGACGACTCACTGTCATGCGGATGTTCTCCAGGCAGCTGGTGGTGGTGGTTTACTAAACATGGCAGGTCTCCAAGCACAGAGCCAAGTGGAGCTGTGTGAAGAGGATTATCAAGAACCAAAATGAAGAAACGTTCTGCGTGATAGAGAGGAAATTCCAACAATCATGGTAAAGTAGCATGAAACTTTACCTCCTGTTTGTCCTTCCTGTCCATTTTCATTTTCTGCTTAAAGTGTGCAAGTGCTCCACTGACCCATTAAGCTGTGTTTTTGTTGGACAATTCTGCGGCTACACAAACCATTTGTGGGTGAAGTTTAGCAACCATGAGTTGTTTACACACAGATCCCCTTGAAAACAAAATAAATAAATCATTTAGAATGACTTTGCTTTTTGCATTTTTTTTTACTAGATTTCAGTATTATTCATGGTTGTGTACAATATAATCTTACTTGCTTTATAGGCAGTAAACTTAAACTTTAGAACACACAAAGTGTGCACAGTCGTAATGTAGCCACACTCAGTGAAGCTATTTTGTTTTTTTTTAAGCACAGTCGGTGGGACAGCTCACATTTGAGGCTTTTCAAGTGTTTGCCCTCTGGGAAAGGTAGAATGAAGCTTATTGTATTTTGTGCTGAACATTTTAATCCTTTGAATTTGGACTTATTTGAGGCAGAAGCTTAAGAAAGTGAGGGGTGTTTTTTGTTAATAACTGATTTGACTGCTTTTCATGTGTGCATAGTGGATTCTGCAGTTCAGTATGTGGCTCTTGAAAATATTCAAACATCTCTATGCTTTTTATGATTGGTTAAACCTGGCTTAATTCCAGTCATAGCACAGTTAATTTGACAGTAACAGATGATCTACATGATGGGAAAATATGTATTACCCTTCGGTAAATGGAAGATCTTGGAAAATATGATAAAGTGCGTTACAAAGTATTTATACCCCTTTAACTTTTTTCCCTATTTTGTCAAGTTACAAGCAAAAGCAATTTTGTTATTTGAAGCCCTTGAATAAAATCCAGTGCAAATGACTGCCTTAAAGTCTTCCAGTGTGTAATGTCATCTAATTAGAGTAGCAGCTAAGAAATTGTTGGAACTCAGGAGGAGTTGCAAAGCTTAGGTGTGAGAATCTTCCGAAAGGACAACTATTAGTTATGGACTCCACCGACATGACCATAATTAAAGAGTTGCAAAAGGAACGCCTGAGTAGAATTAAAGTCACAAAAGATCTTATGTTTAGTTTTACACACCCATCCATTTAAGTCAGCAAACATGTGAAGTGTATTTTTTTCTGATAAGACAAAATGTTGACTTTTTGGCCAAGATGCAAAATACCGTGTGGGGAAAAAGAAAAAGAAATTACACATAACCTTTAATGTAGAGTGTGATACTGTATGGTGGTGGCAACATCATGCTGTGGGGATAATTTTTTTCAACAGTGACAGGGATGCTGGTCAGAGTTAATTAGAAGGTTGATGGAGTGACTGAGCTTGAGCTATTCTACAGGAAAAATTGTGAAAGCTTTCCAGATTTATATACAAATCACATAGACTTAGACCAAAAACTTTAGACTGTAACTAAAGTTCGAACTGTTTGACTCTAAGTCAGGGGGGGCTAAAAAGAAATGGAAACTGTTCAGATTTTATTTGTAAGACGTGCTGAAAATTATTTCATTTTCTTTCAGTGTCATAGTTGTACACTACGATTAGCAGATTTTCAAGAAGAAAATCCTACCAAACATATGTTGATGTTTGTCGTTATAATTTGAGAAAATGTTAGAAGTTCAAGATACATAAATTAGTTTACAACCCCATGTCACTATAATTTATGTGACTTTCTTTACTAAACATGGCATTGTGTTGCTGTATCTCAGTCAGAATCTTGAGTAAAAAGTCTAGACTGTAGTTTATCTATCTTTACATCCATGGCTGCATACTTGTTTAACCAGCTTTCAGAGCCATAGCTGTTTGTTTTAGTTAAAACATGAATGATCTTTTCCTTCACGACCACCCTGTCTTAAAGTCATTTGAATCTGCCAAATCTAAATCATCTGATTAAGGTGCTGTGCTTGAGCAGGAGTTTCTATGTTGGGTAAACACTTAACAACGGAACAAAACCCAGATCCTTTCTCACTGGTGTGCGCTGTATTTGCTTTAAGTTACAGTTTGACATCCACAAACAGGAGTCATTCATTCAGGAGTTCTAGTAAGGTCAAGAACTTTCTTCAGCAAGACGTAGAGTAGCATTTTTTTTCTCCTTGACAGGTAGAGTTTTCAGATAAGTAAGATACAATTATTTATTATTCCTTCATATTGAGCCATGAATTGCTATGAGAAATTATGCTGAATGCAGTTTGGTGTATTTTGTAACCTTAATACACTCACAGCTGTAATCCCCTGTCATAGCACAGTTATTAGTGAATTCCTGCTTTGGCTAAAACAAGTCACATCACATCCTTGCACACCATATTACTTCCTTAATTCTGAAGATACCACCTCCTGCTTTGCTTGCTGTAGATTTACAATAGCCTTTCATAGAAATACTGAGAAACTATAGATAGAATTGTATTGCAATTATTACTTTGTCTTCTCATGTTCACAATAATGAACAAAAATAAACACAAAAAAAGATATTGATACCCTTATCAAAATTTTGTGACCGATTTCTTATCTTGGTTTTTGGTCAATCTTTTCCTCCCAATACTGACTTTCTTTTGAGGTTTCTTTTTATAATATCAGAAAATATAAGAGTGGTATTTTAAATACATACTTTTATCGTTTGTGCCTGGACTGGTTAGTGATTATATGGTAATTATCTATATTACGAGCTAGCAGAGGCTATGTGTCTGGGAGAATAGTCTCTGTAAAACAGGAGTTTACTGTTTGAATAAAAACAATGGTTACAGAGTTGATATTTCACCTGTATTTGGCATTTTACATTAGTGGTTAGTACAGTTAGTGTCGCTACCATTACCAACATCATAGTCACAGTGTCTATTTTCTATATAATGTAACCTCCTACCTTTGACATATTCAAAAGGCTGCCAACATTACTGAATCTACTGCTATTCTTCCTAATATTTACAGAAAACCTCTCCCTCTTACTCTCTCATTTCCCTCTTTCAGTAACTAGCGTACTAGAGTACCTTTGTAATACAACAAGATTTGATTAGTTTACTTTTTATGTTATGCTAGTCCCTTACTACGTTTAGTGTCAGCAAACTGAACCTAATTACAAGTTATAAATTGTTTCTTGTTCTAAATATCGCCCTTGGAAATGAGATTCTGCATCTTAAGAGGTTATCCTTCAAAAACCGTAAGAGCTTGACTGAAAGGCAAAATAAGATCATGCTGGAATACAATAGTGTTAGCTTTGGTTTTAACGCTATGTAACATATGCATGAAAAACTTGGAGATTTATGAGAGTACAAATGATTTAAGAGGGCATAAATCTACGATTGTGGTTTGAATCCAACCAGCCATTAGCTTGACTCTGAAACCTAATGCCTTTTTTCCATCTGAGATTGTTCAAGCTGAGAGAAGTATAAGGAAAAATTCAAGCAATGCCTTTAATAGACTTCAATTGGTTATTTATTGGAAATTTACAGTTTTTGATGCAAAATTATTAAAAGATTTTGGAAGAGCTTGGGAAGATGTTTTCTCCTGAGAAGCTCAGATGGCAGAGGAGGACACAGTTTCAAATAAGGAAGAAAAACTGTGAGTTGTAACAGGTTTTTTTTTCTGGCTTCATCAAAAAAACTAGATTTAACTGTCTTTTTGTCAGCAGATCAAAGCACTGGAGCTATGTATTATGTATTCATTATCGATGTATGAGAAAAGTGGGTAAAGCTAAACAGATGCTTTTCACAAAAACAGATACAGACCAATTTGTGGTAAAAGGTTTATAACTGTCAGTGCACAGCATGTAATGATAAAACTTACAAAATAATGTTGGCGCTATTTGCCATTTCCTTAACATTAAAATTCTTACAGGATTACAAGTCTTTTGGTAATACAGGAAAAAGGCAACTTCTAAAGCTTGATGAGCGTTTAACCTTACTGTTTTCCATAATGATTAGCTTTTATGATGAGATGTGCTCTAGCGTGATGCTGGTTTTTAGTAAATACCTTTGACAGCTTATACTTTTTTATCTGTTGGGTCATGTGGTTGAGCAACAGATGATATAAAGTAGTTTATTGAAAATTTCATAACATCTGGTAGACGTGTACACAATGGAAGTATTTTTGAAGCACTCTTTTTTACTTTATACTTGTTCTGAACTGCAGCTGTAACTCAGTGATTATTCTCTCAAGACAGATGATAGCAGAGATTTACAGTGGATTCTGACACATTTGGTTCATTGCTCTGAAACACTTTCAATAGGACTGTTTGTTAACATATTGTTCAGATCCATGACATTTCAAGACTACATGCTCATGACTAATGCACATTTACACTTCCAGACAATTCAGGGCTTTCACCTTATAAAATTACATAGTTTTTTTGTCCTAATGACACACAAATCCCATTTAAAGATTTGTCTGTTTATTTATGTTTTTTACTTTTCCAAAAAAATTTATACTTCTATTGAAAAACAAAATGAGCTACTTATTCAGTACTGGCAAATGAACAGAGACTTAATGTCATATTTTCATCTTGACAGTTGATTCTGCTGAGTTAAGCAGGAGACAGAGCTGTTTCTTCACTAGACAGAAGACCCAATATGTTAGAGTGATGTTTTTGATTATGATATGACTGAAACTATGACTAATCCTGCCTTTTTGATTATGACCACAATTGCTCTGAGAAAAAAACTCATTTCAAATGTGGTTGGCATGTGAAACCAGTTATAAAAAAATTTTTTAATCCGCATATTAAAGGCAAAGTGATTGACATAGAGCCCAAAATTACATACCAGGACCTTTCTCATTTTACGTGTTTTATTTCCTCCTGACTGTGGTTGTAGACATCATGATCTAAACTGTTTGCTGGTAAGCTCCAGTATGTCATATTATGTTTTATACTCTGGGTTACTTATGCTTCACTATAACATTTGTGAGCAAAGCATAAAGTAATAAAATGAGAATTTTACTACCTATATACACTTTACCCATCTATTTTCTGTACTGCATATCCTCAAGGGGCCGCGGGGTGAATGGTGCCTATATCTCCAGTGGTCAACAGGTGAGAGGCAGGGTATACCCTGGAGAGGTTGTCAGTACATCTCAGGGCAACATAGAGACAGACAAGGCAACCAACCATGCACGCTAAGGACAATTTAGAGGGATCAATTAACCTAAGTCATGTTTTTTTGGACTTTTCTATGAATACTAATAGATGTGACTATGCACATTATCTGGAACCTCATGATGAGATGAGATATATTTCTCCAATATATTTGGGACAACTACAAATCCCTCTTTTTTTCAACAAATAAAACATATTTTAAATAATTTTTAATTGGCCTTGACATGGCCAAATAAAATTTAAGTCTAGTACCAATAGGAAAGAATGAACAGGTTTCCAAGTTTAGCGCTGTAATTGCCAACAGTGCTGTCACACTGTTTCCTGCAAGCTGGCATACTGAATAAAAGTAAGATAGTTTTGCAAAACATTAATTCCTGTCACATCTTTGAAGTATGAGCTTTGCTTTTGATGAATTTTTTTTCGGATAGTAAATGTGTATTGGTGTCAAGGGTGTGGAATTCGCATTGTTCTGCTGCATCAGGATGGGGTGCATTACTGTTACCATTATGTTGCTGTCTTATTTTATTTCTTGCTAAAGGATTAATTAGCCATCTGGGATCAGTGTTTAAATGTTCTATGTCAGATAAATAGAAGTTGAATAAATAAAAAAATAGGTCAAGCCATCCATTTCAGTTTCAAGCATCATCCATATCCATGTAAGAGAATATTCACTGTTGAGCATAGAGCGATATTAAGAAGTATCATTAATTGGCCAACAACTGATAAGCAACAGTATGGATGGGGTGTAGATATTAGTCAGTGGCAGCAGTCTTACAGTGCTTTCAAATAATTTATATCTTGTCTGTCACAGTTTCCATGGACTTTGACATTTCATAGTGTATACCCCAAATGCTGCCATAACAACAAAGGTTAAAAATAAAAAAGGCTTCTGTTGATATAGTTAAGAAGTTTTTATTAGTCAATTTTGTAAAAAACTTCAGGACAACTAAAAACATTTTACCTTTGTTACTTAAAAAATATGTGTCTCAACCATTAATGTAACAAGGTGTCAACCTTTAGAGACACCTTCATATCTGGGGTCTGTAATAAAAGCTTTGGCTTACTTCATCAGTCAAAGTAAAATGATGACTGAAATTATGGTCGTTAATGCTGAACTGGCCAGCTTTTGGATAGATTTGATGGCACATCTTAGCTTAAATTACACTTTTGCCTGTAGACAAAATGAGAGTGCACTTCATTCTCAGGAATTTTAAGTGCCAATTAACACAGAAATATAAACAACCAGAACAGCACTAGGAGAGCACAGACCTCCACCAAGGCAGCTCAACCCCCCAGGTTTTAGGATCATCCACAAATTTAAATCAGTTGTGCCTTGTGAGTTTTTATCATCTTTTCAGTTATGTTGTAGCAAGTTTCCCTTTGCTAATAAGAAAGATATTAACTGCAATGCATGCCTGTCAGGTTGTTTAAACTGTGGGTCAAATATAAGGTGAAACTTTCTAGCCTAAGCCTGGGGCAGTGTGCTCCGACTTGCAAGTATTTGCTCACTAGCAAAACATTGCTGATGGGCGGGGGGGGGGGGGGGGGGGGGGGGGGGGGGGGGGGGGGCAGACAAGAAATAGAAAAGCCAATTTTTTAAACAAATGCCTATTGTCTATGCTATCATGCCACTTTTGGTTATGGTCATACCATTACCTTTGTTGGAGACTGAAGCTCCTTCTACAGTTAAATTACTGGCTGTTCTGGACAATAGCAAGAAGGAAGGGAATTCCCATGCCATGAATGTGAAGAGGTGGAATGTGGTCAGCTGGAAATTGATCAAAAGCAACAGTCTCTGCAGAACTAGATAAAGATTTGGGGTTTATGCCTGACTGAATGACCTTCAGTGTCTTACTGTGGGAGTAAAAACTTTGTATGAGCTTGTTATTGCCTATTCTAATGTGCTGGATTGTGTAAAAAAAGAAGTACCGGTATGTCAACTGACATAATTTGATCTAGATAATATGTTGTTAAAATATATTAACTCAAATACACAGTTATAGTATTAGGTATTTCTCAAAAAGCTGCATATTTGCATGTGATACAAAGAAATTGGAATTGTGAAAACTTTGTATCTTCTTCGAATGTTTCCCCTCAGTCAGCAGTTAAGTGTGTGAGCTGATGAAATGTGATCAGTGTGTCACTGTCTAGAGCAATATTTCTCAAACATTTTAGTGGGTACCACCTGAAAAAAATGTCGAGCTCTCCAAGTACTATCATGACCAACCTCAACATACAGTAGAGAAGGCTTATCCTTTTAACTATAGGTAATTAACAAATGATTATTAATTGGTAATTGTTGCCAGCCAAAGCCAAACTGTGTATTTCCAAATATATTTTGAACTTTCCTCCAAGTACCACTAGGACGAGCTTACAGTTTGCGAATCATGGGTCTAGAGTAAATGGTTATATTACCTGTTTTATTTTTGTTTTACAGCGTGTTAATTGCAAACCTAGCTTGCTTAGAAAAGGTGTATTTTATATGAATTTTATATTCTGGACACATTTTTATATCCAAAACTTCTTCCTCACAAGATACATATGTATTGCATGGTTAAATTAATATTTGTGCATGGCTCTAAACCCACACTCCTAGGGTTAATAGGACTATTATTGTGCTCATTGTTCTCAAATGTGTTTTTCTCTAACTTTTCATTCTTACAAATTTACTTATGCCTACAGTTATATGTAGTACATGAAAGAGTCTGTTTTAATGAGTACAGTCAACTTACATCCTTTCATTTGGCCGACTGGACTTTCTGAAGTGGATCCAGCTGAGTTTCTCTCGGTAAATCTCAGGAGGTTCTATCTCATATATTACTAGTCAAACCACCCACAGTCACGACTTCCAGTCACAGAAAGATGTTGCTATCTTAGCCAGGGTAACAAAACATGGGTCTATATTTCGAGAGAAATGCACATAACTAACACAAAGTGATAAAAGATGTTATCAAGGGAGGAGAATGTGTATTAAATAACTTATTTTCTGTGTAGAATATGGTTCCAATTTGAACAAAGTATTTTAGATTTTCAACCAGAGCTGTTCAACTTAATTAGATAGTAACTTTGTTATTCAGCAGCAGCCTACAATATTTTCTTATGTCATGCAAATCAGTTCCTCTTGTTGCTATTAGTTTCTTCCCTACTGGACAGCCCGATAACTGCCCTACAAATGATTTAAAAGTGGTGGGTCAGTTTTAAAATTCTTATGTAATCAGAGTCTTAGATATTGACCCACAAAGTCAAGTTTAAAGTACTCGCCTCTATTTTGAAAGTTCATTATTGCAGCTTACTTTTGCTTTATCAGATGAAGTAAGACCAGCGCAGCAACTAAAAAGCTTGGTCTGAAACTTATTTTACAAAACATATTGTCATTTTATATTATTGGAAGATCATTTAGCACAAGACCCCATCAAATCTTATGTATTACTGAATACAAATGAACCAAATGATTTTCACACAACATTGCTACCATCAGTCAGTGCATTTAAATCATGGACTGTATATAGATGGACAAAGTCTCCAATACGTTACACATAGGTTTCTGAAGAGCTTAATTGAAGCTAACTTGGTGATTCACCACCACCATCTTGGCTGCATCACAGATCATGTTACACTAGTGAAATATCAAAAAATCGGCAGGGGGTGGAGTTGAGAGTGGGGCAGATTGATTGACACTAAGCAGATGTAGTTATGAGCTAACTGAGCTAACCAAATCTAACAAAAGTTAGTTGGCACTTCGAGCTAGAAGACTGCGGTTCAGCGTCCCTGCTAACCCTTTTTGCCTTTTCAAGAGACTTATTCATTTTGTAAAATCAAAGCATGAAGCCTTGTTGATCCATAGCTTTCACTAAAACACTATTAATTTGAATTAAAATTAGTTCAAATAAGGGCTGCAAGAAGGTTGTGGGTTCGTATCCCGGCCCAGGGACTTTCTGAATGGAGTTTGCATGTTCTCCCCGTGCATGCGTGGGTTCCCTCCGGGTACCGTTGACAGCTGGAGATAGGCACCAGCCCCCCCGCGACCCCTTGAGGAATAAGCGGTTCAGAAGATGGACGGATGGAGTTCAAATAATTAATATGTAAAGAAGAAATTTTAATCCCTTTTTGTCTTAAATGCACTGCAGAAATAGAATTTCATGTACTAAAGAAAGAAAATGGAGCAGAGACTTCTTGTAAGGTCTGGTTGTGCAATCGACACCACAGCAAGCCATCTTTGTTCAATAAGTTAACATTACAGTTTTTTGCAACTGCTATGACCCGTTCGTCAGAACCTTAAACACTTTTTCAAAACTGTTAACGCATATCACACCTGAAACACACAATTCCACAAATAGTTAATTTCATGCCCAAAATCACGCAGTTTAACTAAACACAGACATCCATCCATCCATCCATCCATCATCTTCCGCTTATCCGGGGTCGGGTCGCGGGGGCAGTAGCCTAAGCAAAGAGGCCCAGACTTCCCTATCCCCGACTACTTGGGCCAGCTCCTCGGGAGGAATCCCGAGGCGTTCCCAGGCCAGCTGGGAGACATAATCCCTCCAGCGGGTCCTGGGTCTTCCCCTGGGTCTCCTCCCGGTGGGACGTGCCCAGAACACCTTACAAGGGAGGCGTCCTGGAGGCATCTTGACCAGATGCCCGAGCCACCTCAATTGGCTCCTCTCGATGTGGAGGAGCAGCGGCTCTACTCTGAGCCCCCTCCGGATGACCGAGCTTCTCACCCTATCTCTAAGGCAGAGCCCAGCCACCCTACGGAGGAAACTCATTTCAGCCGCCTGTATCCGCGATCTCGTTCTTTCGGTCACCACCCAGCTTTCATGACCATAGATGAGGGTAGGAACGTAGATCGACCGGTAAATTGAGAGCTTTGCCTTTCGGCTCCTCTCTCTCTTCACCACGACAGACCGGTATAGCGCCAGCATAACTGCAGACGCCTTACCCATCCGTTCATCGATCTCCCGCTCCATTTTTCCCTCATTCGTGAACAAGACCCCCAGATACCTAAACTCCCCCACTTGAGGAAGGACCTCATCCCCGACCCGGAGAAGGCACTCTACCCTTTTCTGGCTCAAGACCATGGTCTCGGATTTGGAGGTGCTGATCCTCATCCCAGCCGCTTCACACTCGGCTGCGAAAAGCAGAGACCCGATCCTGAGGTCACCAAAATGGATCGCCTCAACACTTTGGCTGCGCCCAGAAATCCTGTCCATAAACATTATGAACAGGACCGGTGACAAAGGGCAACCTTGGCGGAGTCCAGCTCTCACTGGAAATGAGTCCGACTTACTGCCGGCAATGCGAACCAGACTCTTACACCGTTCATACAGGGACCTAACAGCCCGTATCAAAGGGCCTGGTACCCCATACTCCCAGAGTACCCCCCACAGGACACCCCGAGGGACACAGTCGAACGCCTTCTCCAAGTCCACAAAGCACTTGTAGACCAGTTGGGCGAACTCCCACGCACCCTCCAGGACCCTGCCGAGGGTGTAGAGCTGTTCCAGTGTTCCACGGCCAGGACGAAAACCGCATTGTTCCTCCTGAATCCGAGGTTTGACTATCCGTCGGACCCTCCTCTCCAGAACCTCCGAATAGACCTTACCAGGGAGGCTCAGAAGTGTGATCCCCCTATAGTTGGAACACACTCTGTGGTCCCCCTTTTTAAAGAGGGGGACCAACACCCCGGTCTGCCAATCCAAGGGAACTGCCCCCGAAGTCCACGCAATATTGCAGAGCCGCGTCAACCAACACAGCCCTACAACATCCAGAGCCTTGAGGAACTCCGGCCGAATCTCATCCACCACCGGTGCCTTGCCACCAAGGAGCTTTTTAACAACCTCAGTGACTTCAGCACCAGAGATTGGAGAGCCCGTCCCAGAGTCCTCAGAATCTGCTTCCAAACAGGAAGGCGTGTCGCTGGGATTGAGGAGGTCTTCGAAGTATTCCATCCACCGACCAAAAACGTCCCGCGTTGAGGTCAGCAGCTCACCGCCCCCACTGTAAACAGTGTTGGTGGCAGACCGCTTCCCCCCCTGAGATGCCGGATGGTGGACCAGAATCGCTTCGAAGCCATACGGAAGTCGTTCTCCATGGTCTCTCCAAACTCCTCCCACGCCCGAGTTTTTGCCTCAGCGTCCATTCGAGCCGCACTTCGCTTGGCCTGCCGGTACCTATCAGCTGCTTCCGGAGTCCCACAGGCCAAAAAGGCCCGACAGGACTCCTTCTTCAGCTTGACAGCATCCCTCACCGCTGGTGTCCACCATCGGGTTCGAGGGTTACCACCGCGACAGGCACCGACTACCTTACGGCCACAACTACGGTCAGCCGCTTCAACAATGGAGGCACGGAACATGGCCCATTCAGACTCAATGTCCCCCGCCTCCCCCGGGACGTGTTTGAAGTTCTGCCGGAGGTGAGAGTTGAAACCCCTTCTGACAGGAGACTCCGCCAGACGTTGCCAGCAGACCCTCACAACACATTTGGGCCTGCCAGGTCTGTCCGGTGTCCTCCCCCACCACCGGAGCCGACTCACCACCAGGTGGTGGTCGGTGGATAGCTCCGCCCCTCTCTTCAACCGAGTGTCCAAAACATGCGGCCACAGGTCCGATGAAACGACAACCAGGTCGATCATCGAGCTGCGGCTTAGGGTGTCCTGGTGCCAAGTGCACACATGAACACCCTTATGCTTGAACATGGTGTTTGTTATGGACAATCCATGACGAGCACAGAAGTCCAACAACAAAACACCGCTCGGGTTCAGATCGGGGGGGCCATACTGCCCAACCACGCCTCTCCAGGTCTCACTGTCACCGCCCACGTGAGCGTTGAAATCCCCCAGCAGAATGAGGGAGTCCCCAGAAGGAGCACTCTCCAGCACCCGCTCTCCGGGGGCAACGCCAGAGTGGAAAAGAGTCCAACCCCAAAATCACGCAGTTTAACTAAACACAGACATACACTTTCAAAATACAATAATACACTAAAAAAGTTCACCAAATCTACCAAAGCACTGACACATGTCTTCCAACAGAAACATTTAGTCAGTCACAGCACAATGTCATAAAAAACACTGACAACTGATGGAATAACACAAACTGAATCACCTTGCATGTGTCAAATCTACTTTTTTCCTTTTTATTTTACGAACAAAAAATTATTGTATTGACCATACATGTAAATTCATGTTTATATATATATAGTGTGTGTGTATATATAGTTTTTAGCAGCACAATGATTGTGAAAAACAGTTGAACACTCACTTTGTGCAAAATAAAAGGTCAATAAAACTCTTTAAATATTTATTGAACTTCAAATATAGAACAATATGATAGCAAAGTATAAACAATAACGTGAGCTAAAATGTTTTCAGAACAATAGAAAATAAAACAGATAAAAGTTTCTTTAAGTATACAAAAAAAAAATCACAAACAGTAACTGGACTGGTTCAGGGTGGTTCTGAGTGTGTGAGGGTCCTTCCCTCAGTCAAGTAGAGGCTGCAGCTTGCCACGCAGGTGCCTAATCTTTTTATAAAATCGGCTTTTAAAAAAACAATTTTGGCTGATGGCCGATAAAGAATAAATTGAATATATCTGCCCGATTTATCAGCCGGGCTGAGTATTCATGACAATAAACTTGCCCTATTGAACCAGTCTGCAAACATGTTTATATCTGATGTGGAGTGCGCATTTTTAACATGGGAATCATGGATACTTCCTCGTCTGTGGCGCCAGCCACTAGCAATTTGGTCGATGAAGTTTGGTCCTTGGTTCACATGCAGTAAGAGAAAAAATGATTTACTGTGTTTAGTCTGACTGAATTCTTGTGAAATGTAAATATACACCTTCACTTATTCGAGCAAATGCTCCCATGAATGTGTAAGAAAACCAAACTTGGCTGCATGTAAATGCCAACGCAGCTAAATCTAGGTGTGTGCAGCCTGGGCAATTCCCCTTTGGGAAGTGACCAATTCAGGAATAACAACATTGGAGTGTAACATAGTCAAACAATACAGTACTTAAAAAATGTACCGTGCTGCAGTATTATTGTTCATTTATTAGTTCAATGTGAATATCCTGCTTTTATTTGGTCTGCTTTACTGTTGCAATCATTTGTTTACTATATGTTTGATGCTCTAGTCTAGGCCAACTGGAAGAATGCTAATGTGAAAGAGTGTATGTCGCCACCTAGCGTCACAGAGTTGAACACACTTCATTTAATAATTCAGTTTTCTTAGTGACATTTAAACTGGGATGAATTATCCCATTCTGGTTAGTCTATTAGCTCAGTTTTTGCCAAAACCTTCATTTAAATGTGAATATATGAAAACAAAGTAATTGTCAGATATAGCACTGGTGACTAGAGCTTAAAAAAAGATGTTTATTTTATCTGGCAGAATAATGAAATAGTCTCACAATAGTCTGTGAAAATATCATGAGCCTGCCTCTGTAACACATCATTTTGAAAAAAGGAGGATGTTTTAGGAAACAAAATTAGACATATTTTAATCAATGCATTTTATATCGGATAATATTTACAGTGACTAGATCTAGATTATATTGAAGATTGGAGATTTGGCCTTACACCATCAATAGGTTTTTAAAAGCAAGCTGGAAGGAAAAGACCCCATCTCTAACATGATCACATACGTCTCCAGTGAATAACTGCATTTGATTTATTAGCTAGGCTCATATAATAGACTTTTAATGGTTTTGCCAGGTTTAATAAATAGGACCCAAATGCAAAAAAGAAAGATTAAGCTATTTATTTGACAAGGCAAAAATAAACACTACATTTTGAAGGGTATGGAATAACATAACAGAAAAGACAGATAATCCAGCCAATAAATGAATGAGACCTGCTTAAATACTGAGGAGGGAATAAGTAAATGACAGAGAAACCTAAAGACTAGTTAGTGAAAGCAGATGCAGGTGGGAGTAAGAGCAGAGAGATTGGGAATGAAATGCAGCTGGGCAGGGAGGCAGAATGGAAAAGAGAAAACAGAGAAGGAAAACAGAGGCACAAACTATACAAAAATATTTCTAAATTAGAAAAGTAGAACTAGTTCCAGGATGAAAGAGACCTAAGAGAAGAACAGAGGTGCTTAGGAGAAAGTAAAAGCACTACTAAATATAACAGAAAAGAGAGGAGGAAAACTGACACACCTATACAAACTTAAAAACTTAAATGAAAAAAAAATCTTAATAAGAAAAGTCAAGCAAAGCTAATAAACGAAAACCATGAGATCAAGAAAAAACATTGAAATGTGCTTGTATTTTTTTTCCTGGTAATTTGCACACCAATCTTTATTTTGTAACTTATAGCAAACCTCGGAACATGTTCGCTGTTTAAATGTGAAAACAAAGGCTTTACATGCAGTTTTTATTTCCAATGATTCTTGCTCATCAACCTACCATAGCCTAGTTTATACTTTTCCGTCTGTGGAGGTGCAGAGACACGCCGCGCCATTTTTTGTGTGAAGATGAGGTCTCTCCATCTATCATGAAAGAACAGACTCTTTCAGCCCAATCTTTTGACTATCCATTGAACGCAACAGAGAGCGCATGTCTGTGAATGGTCAAGCCAATATCAACCCCAGATCATTTCACCAGAATGAAGCTTTATACTGGATGTAATTTGTAGTTAGTGCAGCTTTTGGGCACTACTATGTTTTATATTGCAAGGCCACTTTATCTTATATTGCCTAATGGCGATTTTAAATACAAGGAGGTTTGGAGAGAAAAAAAAGACAGTCTTTTGCTAAATTTCTCCTAAATTGCAGTTATTATAGACTTGAAAGTTGTGATGGACTACTAGAATGACTCCTGAACCTCCCTGTGAACACCACACATACTGGAATTTATTTAACAGAAAAAAATATATAAAAAATATATAAAAAGATATAAAAAATGAACTGTTCAGCTTTGTGCTGTCTTTTATTGGAAATGTCCTCAGGTATGGTCTTAGCTTTAGAGAATACCGTATAACCTACATTTCAAGTGCTGCGTGAGTCTTAAACAGCTGTCATACATTTTCATTGACAGTCTGCCTCTGAGGTATTCTAATCTCCATTTCACAAGCTGTTGTGACAGATGTACATAATCAGGAAAATGAAGGAATGCAATGACTAACAGAGGTACATAGAGTGAGAAAACTGTAGGTGCTCAGATATTGGTGTTGAATTAACTCCAGCATCCTTCACTGTCTGGTGAACATAGGCTCATTTTATCTCGCTGTGAATGCTAAACATAGCTGAAAGATTTAAGGTGTTGTTACATTGTCCATAAACAACAGCTGAAATTATATTAGATTTGTCTCCAACATTTCATGTCCAAAGTGCAGACAGATGCTTATGTGTCTGCCAGTTGTTGACCAGTGTGAGGTCTTTGAAGCTGCTTTGGTCCTGTTTACTTTGAGCTCCTCGGGACCTGTTCAGGCCATCAAGCCATACCAGTAATAGGCTTAAAGCTTGGTCCTTTGTTGGAATGGGGGTTTACAATAACACAGCAGGCCACTGAGAACCAATTGTGTAAATAGGTTGCCTGCTGTGGATCCAAAAGTAGTATATAGATCTAATTTAAAGCTTCAATTCAACTAAATGATCGTTGTTGTTATTTTTTATGGTTTTTTTTTTTGGAAATTAAAGATTTGCATCCTTTAAAGACTGTTGTTGAAGTTTGACATTCTACCCAGACTGGTTGGCTGGGATATTAAAAACAAATATATCAGAGGATTATGTGTGTAATTTATTTAATAAATAACTATTTTTATCAGTAATTATTTTTATGTTTATGTGTTAGTTGTATTGTCACTTTGGATGTCAGTCAGTTATGAAAGTTACTAGTTATTTGATTTATATGTAGTGTTAAACTAAATGCTGTTGTAAGACTTTGGCTTTAGCATATTTTTCTCCTACCTTTACAAGGAAGATTTTTTTCCAATTTTGCAAAACCAAATGGCAAAAAAGATATTCTTCCTTCATTTGATTTCATTCCACCAGAATTTCAGTTTTTCTAGAAATCAAATTGACATCAGAATGACATCAAGTCAAATAGGCTTATTGTCAGTTCACTAACCTTATATCTAATAGCAAACAGGATTTTGCAACCCTGGGATGAAAAAAGACAGAGTATTGTGAAAAATCCTTAGAAAAACAAAAGATAGATTAAAACATAGAATAATCATAAATATGTATAATAATGTAAATTGTGTTATCTTACCAATTGTTCAGCATTTTCACATGAATATTTCATTCATTTTGTATGTGGTTTGTGTTTCTGCAGCAGTCCCAAACCAGTTTGACGTCCTAGTCATTCTTAGTCACCAAGAACAAGTCACACAACAATGATTTCACCAGCAAATTTACTGAAAGGGCTTTGATCATGTTTGTGTGCACAGTGGTTTCCATACATAATAAATAGCTATGGGCTAACCAGACAACCCTGAGGGATGCCATACCAGTTGTGTCAGCTTAATGATTCTTAGTTTCACAACTACTTAATTTTTTGCAGACTGCTATATGGCTGATCTAAGCTAATTATTTAATGTTGTGTGCTATTGCTTTCCTCCCTGTCTGTTAGGAAGCTAGATATGTGTTGCACTTGGTGCTACTCTCTATTTTAGAGCACAAGTGAGAAAAACCATCAGTGCTTCAGTTCCAATTATGCATTATCCAGCTTTACAAACAATTAGTGGGTCATATTCTCTTTTGTAAACAATTTAGGGAAATCCCAGCTTTGAAAAAAAAATCCAACATATTTTACAGACTAAACATTCAAGGGCCGTATCCTGGTAAATAATAACTGTAATTTTGAGTGCCGAAAGCTAATTCATTGAACATTTCACAGCCATCTGAGATGCAAAGCCCCAGATTTATTTTTACTTTTAACTACTGCTCTGCTGCACAGCCAGATCAAAAGTGCCGTATATGTGCTTTGCCATTTTGCTAATCTAATCTCAGATCTCTAAACATCCCCAACTCAAAGCCAAGCTTATAGATGGGTTCCCTGAAATTCTTTAAAGATGCTCTCCTTTCATCTGAATTGTTTCCACATGCTTAACTGGTCTTTACTAATAGCACATCTGCTGCTGATATCTTGACCTCACAGACATTCGTAGGATTACTTTATAAAAAGTGTTCTTACAGTAAACGCCAGCTTCATTTGTGGCACTTGACTCAAAACCCTTTCACAGACAGTTGTGTCTTTGAAGGTATTTGTGATTAAAGGAGATGCTGCTCTATCAAGGATTATCTGGCGACACTGGTCATCTGAAAATACATTAAGTTGCATTAACTGCATCAGGCCAGGAATGCAATGATAGCAACACACAGGATCATTTAATCATTTCCATAATTAAGAAAAAAAGTGTTTTGAATAGGCTCATATTTTCTTTCCTTGCTCATATTCCCTAAAGTGATAAAGATGACATCCAAAAACGCAATAATGCAAAAAAAAAAACAAAAAAAAAACAATGAGCCTTTTCTTTCATTTCCTGCCTGACTTTAAGTTCAAAATGTCTTTAATGAGATCTCAAACAAATACAGCAAAGGATTAGTTGACAAATCATCAATTGTTTTGCTCTTTAAGTATTTACCTTTGAGTTGTTAGGAGCATGAGGACTCTCCTTGATGACTCATAGTTAAAACTGTTTTAAAATTATTCTTGGTCCACACAATGCGGTAAGACAAATATACAACAATACAAGTATATGCGACCTAAGCTAAATTGAGGAGAGTTTTTAAAATGTGACTGCCAAACATTTGAAATCTCATAATAACGTAAATATGAGGGAGAGTGTTTCAATTTTAAAATGAGGTTCTGTTTAAATGTTGTAACCAGTTTAAGTATTCCCTGCAATAGAAAACCCATTTTTATAGCTATAAAAAATTGTTAGTTCTTGTGCTTGAAGTTTACAGTGATCCAAGAGGGGCCTATATTTAGAAAAGAAGTCCTCTGTGTTGTTGGCCCCTCTAGGACTGGCTTCAGGGACAGACCAATCAGGATTTATACTAAATAAATTTCTCAAAAATCCTGAACTGTCCCTTTAAGGTCATTATCTGACATTAGAAAAAAACAAATACTTATTTGAATGATACTTAAAAACTATATTTAGCTAAATGCACGTCAGTAGCACTTCAACTATCTTAATTTACTGTATCCATGAATCGTCTTATTTTATATAAAATCTGTATAAATGGAAAAATGTGATTAGCTAAAAGTAGTTTATTTGTGTGCTTATCTTTGACCTTTTCAGTGGATAAGTGAACTCCATTATAAACAGAGTCCCGACACCACAGCACACTTATTTTTACATCACAGGCAACTTCAGTATTTGTGCTTTATCATGCTTTCATTTTTAGTTGTGTTTTAAAAGTTTTTTACTCTGGGCAGACAGTATGACCAGCTTTTATTCCCTCTGAAGACTTCTTTGGTGCTGAAAGACTTTCATCTATTTTCCTTTTTTTTTATTTTTCATTCTCCTCGTTTGATGTGTAAATCTTAGAGGGAGCTGATCCAGTGGATCAGCTTCCAAGACTGTAAAATTATCCTCTAACTTCAGCAGCGGAAAAAAAAGCAAGAACAAAAAAAGCTGATGTCTGATGGCCAGGAAGTGAAAAAAAATAAAAAACTTTGAACAGCTGACTGTGTGCTCTTCGCACTGCTTATCTGGGGCTATCTGCCCTGAAATGAACCCCAGATAAATTATGCCTCGACAGGCAGCTACAAAGTTTTGTTCAATATTTTTTTAGCTATACTGTATTTAGTGATTTCTTGCTGTAGTTTGCCATGACTTTCTCAATTTAGTATGCAAAAATTGATTATTAATGGTATTACATATTCATACCTGCAAAATTAGAAAGTGTGAAAAAAGTGACAACTAAAATCTTTTAGGGGATCTGGGGAATCCTCCAGCACAAACATTTTGGGATTTTAACAAGTTTGCAGCTATGATATTTTTAGTTTTATAGTTTACTTCTAAATTATTAATGACAAATAGTAGCTGCTTATATGCTATGAAGCACACAGCATTTGACATATTTTTATTAGAGTTAATGTGTTAGCAGCAAACCGCCCTTCCTTTGCAAATGAATTGGAGTTAAATACTGCTTTTCTTTGTATCTAATCATAGCAAAAAGACACCTATTGAATTTAAACATATAAATGATCTGCTCTAATGTCAGAATACAACCTAAAAATATCTTAAAATTAAAAAAAGATGTACTTTTTTTACCATGACTGTTTAGGCTTGGTTTCTGGTTTGTTTTCTGCTGTGGATTAAACCAATGAATAAACCAAGTAAAATATATAGAAAGTGCAACCAAACTTAATTTCTGGTTTCTGTTGATGCACAGTTTAGTAGGAAATGTGTTATGATGGACAGCTCTACAGGAACTTCAAACACCAAACATGACCAGCAGTACCCTGCTGCCTAAAAAAGAGAGTCAAAAGAAAAATGAAAATAATTTTTTATATCTTTTTCGTTCTTCCAGAATCCAGAATCTTTGGACCTGTCGATCCAGAGTGCCCTGTCGGCCCTCTTCCCACCTTTTGAGGCCACAGCACCCATCGTTCTCTGTCAGCTGTTTCGCACCATTGATGAACGTTACCAAGGCGATGCTCTGCAGTGCCTGTTGGATTTCCTTATTCCCTCCAAACACCTGCTGGAGTCTGTCCAGCAGGCTGCATGTGTGAGTGAAAACTCTTAAAAAATATACTTTACATCTTCACACATGCTGTAGATTTCCAGCTGAGCGTAGAGAATAAACAAATAACTGAGCGTGTCAATAATTTTATTAAAACGATAGGAAAGTAACAGAAACACTGTTGATACCTAAAGTTATATATCTTGGATACTGGTGTCTTTTATCCAGAATTTTTACTTAAAAATTTAGAATGGTTGTCCTGTTGTGACATGTTATATATCAGTTAGTCCATATAGGCGCTGTCAGCTATATTACTGCTTTTTGTGCGCATATCTTCAGTTGAGGATGAATAACTAGTGAGCACCAGACTGGTCCTTTTATGCTCATATTTTTAATGGTAAGACTGTAATGTTGAGAGTGAGGTGTGGCAGCAGAACAGACTTGGAATTGGAATCCGCTTTACTTGCCAATTTTTTGCACATTATCAAGAAATATGACTTTGGGTTTCATACTGTCGGCATTTAGAAACTAAATATTAATCTTTAAATTTTAGAGAAGATAAAAAAACCAAATAAATCAAAATATGTAGATCTCTTTATTTTACCAAATATAAAAGGTTTTAATATGTCATTTCGGTATTTCCCTGGCTGTTAAGGATTCATTGTGTTCTTCTGAGAGATAGCCTGAGAGAAGAAACTGTCTTTATGGTAGCTAGGTTCTGAATTCAGAGCATTGTATCACCTGTCTGAAGGAAAAAGTTTGAAAAATTTTTTTTTTAATGTTTGGGGTCTAAAGAAATGTAAGCCACATTTTTCCTGACTTTACATTCGTACATGACCTAGAAGGAGGGAAGTTCACCACCAGCCATTTTCTCTGCAGACTTGATTGTTTGTTGCAGTATGGTTCTGCCCATTTTTGTCAACCAAACCAAACAGTGATATAGAAATAACGATGGTTTAGGGGAAAACGGCTTCTGAGAATGGCCATACTTCTTAAGTTGTTGCTGAAAACATAACTTCCTCTGAGCCTATTATCTATTTTGGACTGAGAGTGAAAGAGCCACCTCTGATCCAGAGAAATGGTGGCTCCTAAGACTTTGAAATAAGCTAATGTTAAAGTTAATGGAAACAAATCTTTTTGCAGTGAACTCTTTGACATTAGTTGGCATAAAACATGAATTAAAGGGTATGAAACACAGTCACATTAAGCAGCAAAATTACACAATAGAGTGAATTAATAAGTCTTTCTGCTGTAAACAGTCAATATGATTCTTTAACAGAGGTTATGTTACACCATGTGCACACCAGACTGTGAGTTTGAGAGAAGCAACAACATGCAGCTCAGAGTTATTTTTGTGAAATAAAACTAAGAACCTATGATGCTGTTATTTTGAAAACCTCTTTAACATTTGCTGGTAGCAGTTGTGCTTTAGCAACATCATTAACTGTAACAGCAATTTATCGGTGTCTTCTTGGGATTCAAAATATCCCTACTTTGTTTCAAAGTCTTCCAACAGTCCATACTATAGGTTTAAGAGGATTATTATCTATGTCTGATGGCCACCCCCCTTCCAGAATATTCAGCGAGGTACATTTCCAGTTTAAAAAAGGAGGAAGAAGGAGGTGTTGCCTGGCGGACCGAGGTATTCATGGGGTGGAGGGGTGGGCGGAGTCAACATTTCCTTACTATTCTATCTTTAACTAGCTATGACGGTGTGACTGAAACTCTGCTTTTTTTGTAGGGAACCCAAGTCACGCCCATCTACTTCTGGTCCATTGGTCCCCTCCTGACAAAAATATGAATGAGAGTCAATGGAGCGATTAAAGTTATTTTCCGATCCTGTTTGCGCCTTGACTCGGACATATAATGTCTGTAAATAACATTTTGATTCAGATAAGAACTCTAATATACGACTGGTGGCAAAAGTTACCTCAGTATTTGTGTGAAAACACTTATCGCACTACAAATGAAAAAGAAAAGGGAGAAAAATCAAAAATATGGTTTTACCAAACAAATTGTTAAAATGAGTAATGTTAATTGTTTTCACTTAATTAAATCCTATTGATCGTAAAACAAGCCACTGCTGGTCATATTTAAAAGTAACATAAATTAACATAAGAAAAAAACTCTGCTTTTAGCTGCACATGGGACAGGTTGGAGCAGTGAAAGCAATCTGTCTGGGGTTTTTCATAGCACAGCTATAAAACGAAACGTATCTAAAGCAGAATTGAATTGCTATATTTGCTGAACTAACATGAATTGGAGGCCATAATACTGTCAGAAGAAACTGTCCAATGATTTTTGACCATAAACGCTTTAATGCGCTGTAGACAGATAGTAGAGGTTTTGGGCGTTCAGATTATGGAAAATACACCTAACCTCTCACAGTGTTCACCATCGATTGTAAGATGTTGCTATTGTACTCTTAAGTCATATCACAAGATACATTTAAAGTTGGACTTGCAGGTTAAAGACCCATTTATATTTATACATTTTAAATGTTAATTTGGTGCATTAAGAAGTTTTTTTTTTTTGTCAGTGACTGGCTCATAAAGCAATGGTGGAAACCCTGATACACTCATTTATGCAGTTTATCATCAAAAAAAAAAAGAAAAAAAAGTTTATTTTGGGTTGACTTGCACTTTAAAGCTATGTTCTATTTAGTCCCCCCGTTGCCCCTGAAGCTCCCTTTGCTCTTCTGTGGTTTGCTTAAACCATTGAACATAACTTTCAACACTGCAAATGTTTGCTTTAAAAAAAAACTTTTTGTTATGTTTTTCCTCTCAAGACATAATTATATTAGAAGAAGGTGAAGCTAAGCAGCAGAGTGCTGACTCTGTACCAATAGACTGTCCTATTACAGTAAGAAGCTCGAATTATGTAGCTTTTTTTTCTCGAAACATTAGTTCATATCTCAGAAACCGAAGAAACTTTTCTTGTGTTTCAAAAAGCCTGAGAAATACTATTACAGTAAAAACCCTTATGGTTCTATTTCTTAAGTCATTAAACAGTATAGAAATACATCAATACATACAATTTATTACTTCATTACTTGAGACAAACATGTGTCTTGCTCTTTTGCATCCTAGAATCTTCAAGTCACAGTGTGTAGTTTTTGCAGTACATCTTTGAAAATAACCAATAAAATATTATGTATCGTATCCCGGCTTTTCTGCATGGAGTTTGCATGTTCTCCCCATGCATGCATGGGTTCCCTCCGGGTACTCCAGCTTCCTCCCACATGACTGTCAGGTTAATTGATCACTCTAAATTGTCCTTAGGTGTGTGTGTGCATGGTTATTTGTCCTGTCAGTATCTATATGGCCCTGTGATGGACTGGTGACCTGTCCAGGGTGTACCCCGCCTCTCGCCCGTTGATAGCTGGAGGTAGGCACCAGCCCCCCGCGACCCCTTGAGGAATAAGCGGTTCAGAAAATGGATGGAATTATGTAAAGCACATTTATTGCAAAATATTGGCAATATTGTAAAATATGACTTTAAAAATCAGTTTTAAAATACATAGGCGCGGGTCATCTTTTCAGGGGAAAGCCATATTAGATGACGTCTTTACTTCTACAAGAGCCCGGATGGAAAAAGCGCACGGAACAAGCCCGCTATTAAAACATTGATTTCCCCTCAAAATGCTAAAACAGTTTCGCCATAAATACATTTTTACCTCTTCGCTAGTTCCAAGCGATGAAAGAGAGGCTGATGTGCTCGTCATGTTGCTGCAAAACTAGATTGTAAATGCCTTCTGTATAGTCACAGTGTTGGATTTAATTTAATCACAACACGAGTGAATTGTTTAAAAGTAATTTAAAAGGTATTAAAAAGCATCTGTATAACATTGTGCATAATCAAGATTCATGTGCTTATTTACAGTATTGGCTTGTTAGTTAAATTTAGCTGTACTTTGAACTTTACATACTCATATGTCTGTTTCTATGCAAATTATATTACTTGAAGCTGTATATTCTGTTATTTAAGAGCGCAAAGACTTTCTGAATTATAAACTTAAATATCCAGAGACTAGAGTGAGATCTTCCTAAAACTTAAAAGAAGGATGGTATCTGGTTTGGTGCCCAGGCCTGATATTGAATACAAGAATGGCTCACTCTATATGACATCAGACTGGAAAGGGAAAGATAGCTTCTAATCTGCATAAGCAATAAAAGCTATCAGAGAAAAAAAATATAAACCTAATTATCACTCATTATTATCAATCTTTTTTTCAGGCTGGATATTCTGATGTGGTTTTCCGCTATGAAGGCTGGCCTCTTTGTCTACATGACAAAACTGTCATCCAATTAGCATCTGTGAACCCTTTACTGTTGCGTCCCGGAGACTTCTATCTTCAGGTGGAACCTTTTGGTGATCAAGCAGCACGGATTGTCCTCAAAAGCCTTCTAGAAGAGGGATGTCGAGAAGTTGAGGAGACACCGATCCCTGAGACCTCCTACTCCTGCCTTTTCACTGAGGAGTGGCTGTGGGATATCAATGAAGGACGCCAGGGCACTCCTCTGTCTCACTGTTTACTTTGCACAGATCAGGGTGTAATCAAGTTGCCGTGGAATAAAATTTCAATTCCTGAGTTTTTAGACAAGCCTAAGACTATCCCCAACTGTAGCGAAGCAGCACCTCAGACAAAGAAGGCTTTAGCTTCTTCCCACTTCAACTCATCCACTCTCCCTGTGGAGGCATTTAATCCTCCACAAGAAGACAGGATGTCAGCCTCTCTGAGACCTGCACACTCATCCTCCAAACTTATCAAAATTGACCGTGAAAGGCAATCTCCCAGATCAGGGTTCAAACCACTAAACAAACCTGTGGGCTGGGTTTCTCCTAACACCTGGGAGAGTCTTGCCTACCAAGAAATGGAGGGGGATTATGTAGAACTGGTGAACATTGCTAAAGGGAATGAATTTGTTGATAAACAAATCCAAACCATTTCAGTTTTGCCCAAACCTGTGAGAAAGCCTCCACCCATCCCGATTGAAAATAGCGCTCCCTGTGGACAAACCCTGAAATTTGCAGAAGAGCCATACGGCCAAAGACAACAGGATCAGGACCTTATTGATCTAGATTCAAATTGTAGATACAGAGATTCTTATGTAGCAGCGCTAAAAAATCCAGTCCCTTTTGAGAGGGGAGTTGTTGACCTCCTGGGTGCGTTAGAAGAAGTTGGACTGTGTGAAGAGGGGGATGTACGAGCTGAAGAGGCATTTGAAACTCAAAAAGACAATTTATGTAAGTTCTCCAACAACAGTCAAGAACCTGTGATAAGCAATGAATCTTGTGAAAGCATAGGATTTCATCGTCCTTCTAGCTGTGAATCAGAAAACAAAATGAAGGAATCAGCTATGATTTTAAAACCATTTTCTGTACTGAGCCCCAGTGACAGTAAAGCAATTTCTCACCGGTTAGGACATGCTTTTTGTGAGCATCCAGGATCAGTTGTGTCTTTGGCAACATCTGATGGGGATTTGAAGCCACACCAGAAGGCGGAAGTTGTAAAACCATCAGGAAAACACAAAGTTAAAGTGAGATCTATGTCCACTTTGTCGGACACCCCTACAGGGCGCCCTGTTCTGTATAAAATCAACAACAGGAGTCAAAGTGATGTTTGCCCTGAAACAGTAACCAGCATAATGCAACATGAATATAGTGTAATAGGAGATCAAGAGGCTTTAAAGATGGAAAAACTAAAGCACTCAAAGAAAGGTAAGAACACATTTCATCTTCTCTGTTGGCTAATTCAGTGCAGATTTCCTTTTAAAAAATGGCCCACATTCACAGTCTACGCATTGTTAATATTATACCCAAGTATTCATTCATAATGAAGTGTTGCTCAGAGCTCAAAGAATCTCCTCACATTCAAGCAAAAAAACTGAGTGCAAGAAACTTTACCATGACCTTGATGTGTTTGAGGGAATGTGGCTCCTTTGAGGGTTACGCTTCATAAAGACTCTTCAGAACAAGAGTTCAAAAGTCAAAGATCAGACTTCAGCACAATCATCCTCTGGGGAATCTCCCTGTGCTGTCTTAGATCATTGGCTGGACGGTCACGTTCACGTCATTCCTCTTATCAAGGGAGGGAAAGGAAATAGCAACCTGCACCCCAGTAAAAGAGGATCTAAACCAAGAGGGTGGAAAGTAAAAAAAGAGCATTTGTCTAATGTAGGGAGACAGAATGACATGCAAGGAGGAAGTTATTTTCCTCTCTTCTCCTGTTTACGTGTATGCATGCCCTCACAGGGATGAGCAGATATCTTGAATGGAGACACCCTAAGGTAGTGCAGACTACAGAACAGGCCTTGTTGGTCCTGAGAGGAGGTTAACCAGAATTTCTGATGTTTTTGTCTGATTGTGTTGCCTTTTTAACAAAACCTTAGAGAAGTTCCTTACAAATTTTGAATCTGTGCCAAATGTGTTAAAACCCCAAAAAATAAATAATACTTTGGGGTACCTGGAAAATTATATAGAAATGTAACTGCACTCAATATTAGCATAAATGTGATATCAATTTGAGTTTTTACATTTAAATTGTTCTTTCTTGTGTGGAATCCAGAGATATGCATTACCACTTCAATGAAATTTAGAAACAACTTTCTTTCATTTATAAAAGAATGATCATTTATGATGCATACACTCTGAAATATACATTAAATATACACATAACTCAACCCAATAATAAATGGTTGAATGTCCTTTATTAGGTTGCATTTGGAATGTCAGAGTTAATAAATAAAAGTATTGCTTTCCTTTCTCTTTTCGTGCTTTTAAATATAATGTATAGATTTAAAGTATAAGCTTTTGTTTTATTAAGGGTACTAGGGCATTCTAGAAACTTCTCTCTAGCCTGCCTTTTCCTTTTCCAGTATTTATGCGGATAGATAGATAGATAGATAGATAGATAGATAGATAGATAGATAGATAGATAGATAGATAGATAGATAGATAGATAGAAAGAAAGAACTTGGCCTTGCTTTCTATTTTTAAACTGCTTATGTGTTTTCAACAGACTCAAGTTCAAGCACATCCAGCATAAGTGGACTGGGTTCTAAATTTTTCAGCATAAAGGTGGAAAAGCAGTCTTCCTCAACTTCTGATTCACAGCAAAGCTTACGATCAGAAGAATCCTGCTTCAGGAAGATCAGCAGTCTATTGGAACTGGGAATTATTTGTTTACCAGGTAATTTGTTTTGAGAATTCTGTTGAAATTAAAACGTTTTTTCGACAACATAAAATAGATATAATTTATCTTTGAACAGAAAAATATTAAAGTTCTTTTAAAATCTAGCAAAAGATCTCTAACACTGTAGATGAACTGATTAAATAGACAGCAATGCAAGTAGATTTTCAAACTGAAGAAGCCAGGGATTGAACTAACAGCACCCAACAATATATTGCATTTAACAATGCAGTCAGTAATTATTTAAAAACATAATTTTTTTTCTCATTCTAAATTCACAGGCAGCAGGGACAGGAATGGCAGGGCGGTGGTCGAGGTTCATGGTGACAGGAAGGAGTGGATGTCCCCTCTTGTGTCAGCAGAGAACATTTGTGAATTGCTGCTGTACTTACACACAATACCAAGGTATACCAAATATGTTTTGGAGTTGAGTTGTTAAAAGGTAACATGATGCCCATAAAAAATAGCTTCTAATTAGTCTGTAGCTGATTGGAAGACGGTAAGATGCCCTGCATTTTTCAACAAAGTAGTCAAGGCTGGCCTGCACCAGCATGCAATGACACATTTAACCACAAGAGGGCTGCATAACATAATTTTTAAATATTTCCAACATGACTCTTTACAAAAAGTAGGTATTACTTCACAGCCACATTTAGTGTTCTGTTGTTGGTATATAACCTTTCCTCTGCAACAAATAAGTTAAAAATGTATTCTTCCAATGACCAACATTTCTTAGCGTTTTCATACAACTGGAAATACTGATCCTCAAATGTCTTTTAGTAAACACTTTACATTTTTAACATTACTTGTTAACACTGGGTTTATTGTAGACTTTTAAGTTTCAAAAGCTTTTTCTCCTGCTATTTTGACCTTCCAGTGTCCGCAGTAAAGAGACAATCCACAGCAGTCTGCTGCAGCCAGGCCAGCTGCCAGCAGTCTGTCTTGCCAGAATTAGCAGCTTTGTCTAATTTAAGCTCATACACAATAGTTTGCCTGCTCAAGAAGAAGTCTTCATGATTGGTATGTGGATGCTTTGAAAACGAATGAAAAGCTTTGGTAAAGACTAGTGATTTCCCATTCAGGATGTTTTTTTGTCTTTGTTATTGATCTAATTCAATGGACTAAAAACATTGGCTGACAGCAATACTTAATCCTAGTATGATACTTCATTAAAATGCATATAATCAGCTCCAATTATATGTTTTTAAATTAGCAACCGGGGAAGTAATACAATAGATCTTATAACTCATAGCAGATATTTGCAGTGGGCTGCATGCTCTGATCTGCTCTAACGTTACACAATGTTTCCTTAGAAAAGACGTCCGAGAGTTGGGAATGACACTGGTGATTAATGGCAGGAAGACACCGCCTCCACTTCTGCTCTACAAGGCACTACTAATGGCACAGGTTAGAACATAAAAACTGCATGCACATGCTCAGAAAGCTGTCTTTAAGATTCATAGTTTTGGGAAGACTTTTAATACCAAAGCTACTGCCTGATTTCTGAGTACATACAGGATCTACAGCTTAAGAGTATGTACTTCTGGCATTGATGTGCTATAGAGCTAAATACTTTTATTCCCTGTAGCTTAATGTAAGGATTCCAGAATCTATAATTATGTTTAACAATATAGCTATGCTTCATGAATGAAAATAACATTTTTCTTATATGGTTTGTGTTTAAATTTTTCCTGCTTACAACAGGAGCAAGCTCTCCACGCTGTTCATAGCATTGTCATGTTGATCGATAAGGACAGTTGTTCCCGGCCGGAAAAGCAACCGGGTCTGCAGGTCAGAAATCACACTAACTGTTAGATCTATCAGCCTGTCTTTTAAAGTTGAAGTTAGATGAAAGATATTTGCTACTTCCTCACAGTCTTTGTGGTTTTTTTTCAATAGATGGATATTGTTACTTCCATAAAAGCCCTGAACAAGACGGTGGAAGCTCCCCAGTTGACCTCTGACCTGGGAGGGACGTTTACTTATTGTCACAAGGACTGGCTGCACCTACATCAGGTAGTATATAGACATCTGCTAAGTTTCCCTTCAAAACTTAGGAAGAAAGACTGCTTAACCTCAGTTCATCTAAAAAACCGGTAGTGACTTACTCCAAAAAGTGGTCCCATAAACTATGTATTAAGATAGGCTACAGATAAATGCACAAAACAATTTCCGATGGTAATTTGTCCTTGCACTTTACATTTATGCTCTACCTTGTGCTAATTTATTACATTAAAACCCCAGTATAGTGCAATACTAAATAGCAGAAAGTAAAATGACGACGTTAATGGACTATTGTGGTGGCATGTGGGAAGGTCAAGATGAGAATTTCGTATCTTTCTATATGCATTATATAAATCACTATATAAATAATAATGAGAATATTTTAAAATATGTCCTTAGTAAATGTTTATTGTTTGGTAAAAGGTGAATATTAAGTGTTTTTGTGTTTAACAATTTGTGACAAAGAAATACATTTGTTAAGGTTTCTTTCAGGTCTGCATCAGTGTTAATATTTCTTAGACTTCTTTTCAGTTAATTATCTAGTAAACTAATTTTCACATTTTTTATCTAATAGCAAATGAGGTATCAAAAATGATAATAAAATTATTTTAAAATGTTAACCACCCTTTCCACATCTGTTTAGATCTAAAGACTGAAATAATAGTCTGTTCTTCTTTTCAACATAACTCAAGCTCAGTTAGATTGAATTGAGAGCTTTTTGGATTTAGGTCTGGACCTTAACTGGGCCACATGCTTTTATCTAAAACATTTTTTTGTATCTCAAATTGTAAATCTAGCAGCCTTCTGGATGGTGAATCTTTTCTAAAGTCTTTTGCAGCCTTTAAATGGATTTCTTCCAGTTATACTATGTTAGCTTAATCTGTCATCCAATAAACCCTGACTATCCTATTTTATTCTGGTGAAGAAAGACATGCTCACACCATAGGTTCAGGATATTATGCGGTGTTAGTTACCACCGAATGCTGTTTTCTTATCTCTATTTTATCTAATCAGATCACCATTTCTTCGCCTTTTTTGGATCCACTTAATGGATGGTGGCAAACTCCATAGAAGAGTTTTTAATGGCTTTTTTTTTCTTGGCATTTTTCAACATATCCCAGATTGTTCAGTCACAATACCAATGGTTGTCATGCTAACAGATTCTCCCTCCTGAGCTGTGGTTCTCTGCAGTTCCTCTAGGGTCTGTGGGCCTCTTAGCGGGTGGAAATGCTCCCATTGCAATACTCTTTCCATTTATAGATATTGGATACAGCAGAATTGTTTTATGATCAAACTCGCTTTAAAGAATACCACATTTTCATCTCTGAACTGCTGTTCTTTGGAGTCCAAGATGTTGTTTTTTGTCAAGTTTTCTAACATCTCTCTGTGGACGTAGTACAGCTTTAATTATACTGGGAATAAACCACAACTAGACTTACTGTAAGTTTTATAAATGAGACAATATGGATGGTTCAGTGGGTCTTAAGTTTTTTGTTAAGTACTTCACATCATTTGATTTGATCTCATGTACAGCATGATATACAGCAATGTCACTCTGTATAAAAAATGCCACAATCACTCAATCAATCAATCCCTTTAGCTCATGATTGAAACATAAAGATCACATTGGTAACAGCAAAATTATTTACAGGTTCTCACGTTGAGTGAGTTTTTTTATTCCATTTCTGATCCAAACTAGTTCATTTAAACCGAGGAATAGTCCCACTGCCCACCTTGTATGAGAATGCAAATGTAAACGAAAGGGATTTTATAACTTTTTTCTCTGACCATTTTACATCACCAGCACTTAACCCACTATTAGTTTGATGAAGCGCAGGATGATAATCGAGTGTTACATATGTTTGACAATATGTAGTTTGTCTAAAAAAATCTGACTGTGTAAAGACAAAAAACACTTAATAACATAATAAATTGGAAGCATAAAATAAATAAATACTGTATGTTACTGTTCCATGTCAGTCACTCTTGTAATAGTTATTTCACATGACTGACTCAGTTTTTGATGTAACTTAGGTCACCTTAGTGAGTATTTGTGTGAATATTTTCTGTGGGTGCAAATTTCACATACAAGTGCACATTGTCTTCTGGCTCTAACTGCCTTTGACATCGTTTTTGGTCACATTTCTGTGGTTTTATTGTATACAAGAGAAACTTGCAGCTTTTTATTTGCACTAACTAGTCCCTTTGGATATTATTATGGCACATGAGTTCCTTTTTATATTATATATTACAGATAGATTTTGGTACAAACTGACATGAAAACCTCACAGAGTTGCTGCAGAATTATTGGCTTCACAATCCTGACCAGAATCTCCAGTTTCTGTTCCTGTCCTAGACACCAGAGAAAGGCTTTTAATGTGATAGTATGCTGTTGAGGCAAATGTGCTTCAAAACTTAACTTGTTGTGGATTCAGTGATGATATTCTACACATTTTAGGTGTTATGGTTGGCTGTTTTAGCTTCAGTTGTCTTTTTATCTTTTCTAGCCAGACAACCCATTTTCCTCCAAATTTACATCAGCAAGGCATTTTTGTCCACTCATCTGCTACTCCCTGGGTATTTTTTACCAGTTTTCTGTAAATCTGAGAAATAGTTGTGTGTGAAAATCCTAAAATATAAGCACCTACAGTATTCCACATTCAAACTCACCTGTGCCTCCTTTAACACTATTCTGACAATCATTTTGAAGTTCCACAGGTTCACTTCTCTCCATCTAGGTACCTAAAGGCATTTGGTTGCTGCCATTTGTTTCACTATCACATATAGGAATACTTGTTATTTTATTTCATAATCATATTATTTTTGTAACATTTTTAGATTAATTCTTTAAAACTTCCCTTTCATTGTATTATATGCACAGTATTTAAAGATACAGAGAAGCCTTTCTTTTGATAACTTTTGTTCAAAGGATCCAGAGCTCCATCTAACATATTTTCCCAGAAATATTCATTAATTTAATTTCAAATAAACCAAAATACATCTAACCGTTTAAATACAAATACCAGTAAGATTAAGAAAAAGGCAAAAGACCAATTAAGTGATTAAAATACAAAAAAAACAAAAAACATTTCCACCCAACTGAATTGGGTTGATTTAGCGATAATGAATTTTGTTAATGAGCTAAACTGATTTGGGTTGATTTAGCAATAATTAATTTTGTCGAGTGAACAAAATTTAAACATATTGGGTCAACCTAATACATTTAGGTTCCTATAAGGCACAAAAATAAACAGCAGAGGATGGACTCAAACTCAGAAAAGGTGCTCTGTTTTCTGAGCACCTGCACTAACCACTTTTCTACACAATAACTCAAACATATTCTATGTAATAATATACGTATATGACTTCATTTCCAGTGTTAACTAAAATTATTATAATATTACAAATACCTGCCAATTCCCCTTTTTTCATGAAAAAAAGTGAAGGATTGTATTACTGAAACCATTCTAATTATTTTTAGTTAACACTGGAAATGAAGTTGTGCCTTTCAGTAACCTGAAAGTATTGTTGGTTGACCCAACGTGTACATTTAGTTATAAATCAGTTATGTGAAAATGTTTTTTTTTTTTGTGTGTGTGCTGTCCTCGCTCTGAGTTTCTGATTTTCACCAGCTAGACAGCGAGATAACGATGCTCCAATAAACAGACTTTGTTTACTTTTGTGTGCTGATTTATTGAAGAATGGCCTCTGACCATTGCCTTCCTTATGACCATCGTAAAACTGAAAACATACAGAGCATCGTATTAGCTACTTAATCACATGCTAGCTTCTGAAAAGCTTAGTGCAAGCAAAAAAAATAAAATCCCTATAGTTTGCTTAAATGAACAGACTAGTACACTACATTTACATAAAATAAAGAAGCGGTTAATATTTTTACAATAAACCCATACTACACGGACAAATCTCCGTCCAAGGCAACAAAGTTTATGAATCTTTATCAGCTTAAAACAACAATGCTACGGCATTACGTTCCGCCATATTGAATTTCTCCGCGGCCTCTATTTTCCTTTGAGTAACTAAAAAAAACAATTTACCAAGGTAACCACCAGGGGGAGGTGTGGAGCAGGTTATAAAAAGTCAATGAAACTTAACTTAATGAAACAAATGACAGAACACTCCCCGCCTGGTACAATACTATTGTGCCACTAAACTAACTTTTCTAAGAAACATTTTACAGTTATAACACTCTTATTTATCATCTGACAAAAGCAAAACCATATCAGCAATAGGTCTCAAAAACACTTTTTCATTTCCATCCTTTACAGTTTTGACTTCGGCTTTTCGAACCTGGTTGTCTTTACTTTCAAGTGTTTTTAGAACCTTTCCCATGGACCAGTCATTTCTGTGGGTGTGATCATCTTTCAATAACACAATGTCACCTACTTTTATGTTTGGTTTTTTATCAGTCCATTTTCTTCTTTGCTGGAGAGTTGAAAGATATTCGTGTCTCCACCGTTTCCAAAAACAGTCTGCGAAACACTGTACCTGCCTCCATTGCTTTGAGTAGAGGTCTGGAGGTCCAAAACTTCCAGTTGGTGCAGATAACATGTTGGTCTTTTGGGTAAGGAGCATCGCTGGAGTGAGAATATTTGGTTTGTCTGGATCTGTTGAGATTGGTACAAGTGGTCTTGCATTCATTATGGCCATTACTTCTGCCATGAATGTACTCAGCACTTCATGAGTTAGTTGGACATGAGGAGCTTTCAACAGAATACCATCAAGGATCCGCCTTGCAACTCCAATGAGTCTCTCCCATGATCCACCCATGTGGTAGGCGTGTGGGGGGTTGAATATCCATGTGCATTCTTTCTCCTGCAGGTAAGTGTTTAGTTCTGTGTCCCTATAATCAATTTGCAGCTCATTGCATGCTCCAATAAAATTGGTTCCTCTATCAGAGCGGATTATTTGAGCTGGTCCACGGATGCAGAAAAATCTTCTCAATGCGTTTATGAAGCTGGATGTTGACATTGATTCAATGAGCTCAATGTGCACAGCTCTCGTAGACATGCAGGTGAAAAGCACAGCCCAGCGCTTACTGTCTGCACTTCCTCCTCTGGTGCGACGTGTGGTGACCGTCCAAGGACCAAAGACGTCCAATCCTACACTTGTGAATGGTGGCAGAGGTGCAAGCCTGTCAACAGGTAAGTCTGCCATCTTTTGAGTCTGAAATTGTCCTCTCAGTTTTCGACAGAGAACACACTTATGGATAACAGAAGAGACAAGACGTTTGCTGCCAATGATCCATAATCCGGCTCCTCTGAGCGCTCCTTCCGTTATGTGGCGTCCTTGATGTGCTACCTTCTCATGATGATATCTAATAAGTAGGACAGCTATATGATGAGCGTTTGGTATAATGAGAGGGTGTTTCTCATCTCTTGTTAGGTTAGCAGATGCCAAGCGCCCTCCTATCCTGAGAAGCCCATCCTCATCAATGATGGGATTCAACTTTAGAAGACGACTTTGTTTAGGAAGCGGCCGATTTTCTTTTATGCACTTGTACTCCTCTTTGAATGTATCACTTTGTACTGTCTGAATGATAAACTTAGATGCTTTAGACACTTCATCTGCAGTGTTCGTATTACTGAAACACTTCCACCCTTTACTTTCTGTGTCTGCTTTCTTGAATGATGCTGCCACACGTTTTAGTGATGCAATAGTACAACACAACCTCATCCAATGAGAGAATCTTTCAAAACGACATGGCTCTAGGTGTGTTACTGAGGTTTTAGTAGCAAAAGCTTTAACATCAGGTCTGATCTCTGCATCTGTGTCAGGGTCAATAAGTGTAAAGCTATCACAGTAAGATGTATCTAAATCTTGACATGTCAAGAAGGTAGGACCACTAAACCAGTTTGTGGAAGCTAGTGCAGAAGCTGCAATCGGTCTAGTGGCTGTGTCTGCTGGATTGTCACCGGTGGATATGTAAAACCACTGTGCTGGACTTGTTGTTTTTCTGATTCTAACCACTCGGTTAGCCACATAGGTATAAAACCTCTTTGTGTTGTTGTGTATGTAACCAAGGACGATTTTACTATCTGTGTAGAATCTGACAGTGTCTACTTCAATGTCCATCTCATCTCTAATGAGTTCATACATCTCTACAGCTAAAACTGCTGCGCATAACTCCAATCTAGGGATAGTGTGAGCTGGTCGTGGGGCTACTTTGGACTTGCCCACAATGAAACCTGTGTGCCACTGACCTTCACCATCCAGAGCTCTGAGGTAGGCAACTGCTCCTATGGCCATGGTGGATGCATCAGAAAATATGCATAGTTCTTTTTTCACAGCAGTGGCTTGGGAGAACGGGAGGTAGCACCTTGGTATCTTTAACTGCTCAAGATCCTTCAGTGAGTTTCTCCATTTCACCCATTCCTCTTCTTTTTCTCCGGGAAGTGGTTCATCCCAATCCTTTTGCCCAGTCGAAAGTTCACGGAGAAGAACTTTTCCTTGCATTGTGATGGGTGACACAAAACCTAGTGGATCGTATAAACTGTTAATAGTGGCCAAGACACCTCTCCTGGTGAACGGTTTTTGCTCAGTGGTGACGTGAAAGGTGAAACAGTCCTTTTTAAGATTCCACAGAACCCCCAAGCTCCTTTGTGGCGGTATGTTGTCGAACTCTAAATCCAAGTCTTTAAGATCCTTGGCTCTTTCGGCAGCTGGAAAAGCTTCCACTACTTTGTGGTCGTTAGAGGCAATCTTATGTAGCTTTAAGTTTGACTCTGCCAGCATGTTTTGGGCGTTTGTGAGTATCTCAACCGCTTCCTCTGCTGTTGCTGTGGATGCAAGACCATCATCTACATAAAAATGTCTCAATATGAACTGCTTTGCATCATGTCCGTGCTCTTCTTCTCCCTCAACCGCAGCACGCCTCATACAGTAAATAGCTACAGCTGGAGAAGGACTATTTCCAAAAACATGAACCTTCATCCTGTAGTCACAAACAGCTTTACTAGAATCATTATCTTCATACCAAAGGAATCTTAGATAATCTCTATGATCCTCTCTCACTTCAAAACAATAAAACATTTGTTGCACATCGGCTGAAAATGCTACAGGCTCTTTCCTAAAACGCATGAGGACACCTAATAGTGTGTTGTTTAAGTCGGGTCCACTTAATAAAACTTTGTTAAGAGACTGACCTTCAAACTCTGCGCTTGAGTCAAAAACCACTCTCAGCTGTTCAGGTTTTTGAGGATGGTACACACCAAAGGAGGGCAAGTACCAGTTTTCTTTGTCTGACTCTAAAGGTGGAGCGATCTCCGCATGGTCATTGTCCAGCATGTTTTGAATGAACTCTGTGTATTGTTTTTTCATTTTAAGGTTCCGGTTCAGTGTTTTTCTGAGGGACTGGAGACGTTTGAGTGCTTGCTCTCTGTTACTTGGAAGTTCTGGTCTGGGAGAGCGGAATGGCAAAGGTGCCACCCAGCTGTTACCCTCGTTCTGATAAACTTCCTTTTCCATGATTTCAATAAAGTTTTTGTCCTCCACCGACATTGCTTGTTTGTCATCGTCCTTTGTTCTGTCAAAAACTGTTTCGCCCAGTTGATTGATATATTTAGGTTTCCTGTCTTTATGGGGGGCAGTTTTGATGTCAAACGGGTAGTTGTAACCATTCAGCTCTTTAACTTGAAACATATTAGGGCATGGCCAGAGGTATGAAGCACGGCCATTTTGAAGCAGATGTGTTTTGAGGACGTTCACATTAGGAGGCTTATGTGTCTTCCCCGTACATACTTCCCCGACTATGACCCAGCCTAAGTCTAAACGTTGTGCATAAGGCATACTATGTGGTCCGTTTATTCTCTCTCTGACTTTATGTACCTGTATAATGTCTCTTCCTAGGAGCAAGAGGATGGGTACCCTTTCTTCTACAGGAGGTACCTTTTTAGCTATCTTCTGTAAATGCGGGAACTTCATTGCAGTTTCTGGAGTTGGAATCTCTCTCCTGTCATCTGGAATCATGTCACATTCAATAAGGTTTGGAAGTGGGAGCTTTACTCTACCATCCACAGACTCGATCATAAAGTTTAATGCTGTTCTGCCAACATTATCTGACAGTCCTGAGCATGTCCTTAGCTTGTAAGTTTCTGAGCGTGTTTTAATATTAAACAGCTCAAAAAATTGAGACTTAGCTAGTGACTTGTTACTTTGTTCATCAAGTACTGCATACATCTTCCTGGCCTGTTCTCTTTTACCTTCTGGATAAACTAACACAGGGCTTATTTTTGAACATGAATGTGGGATATCTGTATCACCACAGACTTCTGTGCACTTAGAAACAACTGAGACATTTTCACTGTTCTGTCTCTCCCCGCCATCAATTTTATCAACTTCAAAACTTTCAGCTGGGGCTGGCGGAGGATCTGGATGCAACGCTGTTAAATGTCTGTCACTACCACAATCCATGCATTTTATTTGCACTTTGCAGTCCCTTGCTAAATGCTGAGTAGAACCACAGCATTTAAAACAGATTCTGTTCTCTTTTAAGAATGATTTGCGCTCATCAATTGGTTTTGCTCTAAAACTTTTGCACTTTTTAAGTGGGTGGGGCTTCCTATGTATTGGACATAGCTTTTCTGGGTTTTCCTCCATAAGCTTACAGTGACCACTTTGAGCTAAACTGGCATCTGAGGGAATGTCTGTTTTGTGTACATTAATGATCTGCCTGTTGTTACCTTTAATGTTTTTCTCTTTCTTGAAGCTTGTGTTGGCAGGAAGTGTGATGAAAAAGCTTGGGTCGTTTCTTATTTTGGCTTGTTGTCTTACAAATTTTGAAAAGACGCTGAAAGGGGGAAAGGCAACTTTGTGTTCCTCTTTGTACTTTGCTCCTGTTGCAATCCATTTTTCCTGTAATCCATATGGTAGCTTCTCTACAATGGGGCTGACTCCACGAGCTGTGTCCAAAAATGAGAGACCTGGCAGGTATCCTCCATCCTTTGCGCATTCAATTTCTTGCAGAATGTCACCCAGCTCTCTTAACTTTGTGTTGTCTCTGTTGTTGAGTTTTGGAAACTGTTCAATCTTTTTTAAGAGTGCATTTTCCACCACTTCAGGAGACCCATAACATTCTTCAAGTCTCTGCCACACAAGGATGAGAGCTGCAGTTGGATTAAAGACATGGACAGATCGAATTCTTTTTGCCTGCTGACCAGATTCAGCTCCAAGCCATTTAATCATTAAATCCAACTCTTCTTGAGCTGTAACATGCAAGTCTTTTATAACACCTTGAAATGAAGCCTTCCACGCCCAGTAGTTCTCAGGATGGTCGTCAAACTGCAGAAGTCCTGTACTTAACATTTCTCTTCGTGTCAAATACCTTGTAATATCCTGTACACCTTGTGCCTCGCCTGATACTTGAAAAGTCTCGAAAGGATACAGTTTGGGGGGAGTCATCCTTTCTCTCTGTTGTGTTTGTTGCTCCACTTTAACATCATCCTTTTCACTGTGAGTATTTTTATTGCCAATCTTATTCTCAGCCTCTTCATTCATAGCCTTTTCACACAGTTCCCGTGCAGCTTTGTGACAAGCTAGGGGATCTACTTTTATTGTGAATCCTTCATAATACATGTCTGAGTGTTTCTGTACGTACTCTGCTGTGCGCTGCTCTGGACTGGCTGGTGGTCCCACAAAAGGATGATCCAATTCTCTTCTTGAGAGTCCGTCCTCCTCCTCTTCATAAACTGCAACCTCTGCTTCTGCAACTGCAACAGCTTTTTGACAACTCAAAACATGTAAATTAGCCTCAAGTTCAGTTTTTTGTTTCATTATAGCTGCTTCTCTTTCTGAATATGCAAGTTGTGCACGTGCAGCCTCTGCTTTTGCTCGTGCTTTTAATGCTGCAGAACTTGTGGATGAACGCTTGGATGCACGCGAGCGTGTAGACTTGGTCCTTGCGTCTGTGTTGCTTGCTTTATCCTTGTTCTCCATATTATCTGTGTTGCACACTTGCTCTTTTTCTTTCAGCTGTGACATTTCTTCCTCTTCTGGAAGATCCCGATACTGCTTTCCTGACTATGTTCATTGTTGGTGTGCTGGATATGCTTGCAGTTGTGCCCGCTGCGCTAATGTCCTTTTACTGTGCTGTCCTCGCTCTGAGTTTCTGATTTTCACCAGCTAGACAGCGAGATAACGATGCTCCAATAAACAGACTTTGTTTACTTTTGTGTGCTGATTTATTGAAGAATGGCCTCTGACCATTGCCTTCCTTATGACCATCGTAAAACTGAAAACATACAGAGCATTGTATTAGCTACTTAATCACATGCTAGCTTCTGAAAAGCTTAGTGCAAGCTAAAAAATAAAATCCCTATAGTTTGCTTAAATGAACAGACTAGTACACTACATTTACATAAAATAAAGAAGCGGTTAATATTTTTACAATAAACCATACTCACGGACAAATCTCGTCCAAGGCAACAACGTTTATGAATCTTTATCAGCTTAAAACAACAATGCTACGGCATTACGTTCCGCCATATTGAATTTCTCCGCGGCCTCTATTTTCCTTTGAGTAACTAAAAAAAACAATTTACCAAGGTAACCACCAGGGGGAGGTGTGGAGCAGGTTATAAAAAGTCAATGAAACTTAACTTAATGAAACAAATGACAGAACAGTGTGTAAGATAAATCCCCACTCCTTGAGCTAACGTTCGCTAGACTTTCTAAAGGTATTTAAATGTTTTTTTAAAGTATGACTATTTTCTTCCTGATTTTCTTCTTATTCCGTTTTAGGTACTTAAAACTAAACTGTGGACTATCCAAACATAAAAAAAACTATATAATTGATAAACATACCAAGGTTGTTTTAACATAATAGTGGATTGCTAAGTAATGAGGCTTTATTTCATGCCATTTTTATTATTCCCAAAGATACTTAGTTTTCTTTCAGTTGAACTGCATCTAATTATGTTCCATTAAGTTGATTCTCATTTTTAAAATACTTCAATATTCTTTCAGGTATGATTAACTGGTCTTACTTGTAGTAGTTCTTTAAAGCAGTACAAATTAGTGATGCACCTATACATATACTGGTATCAAGTATTGGATCAATACCGTTGTAATCTACTCGTATTGAACTGATACATAAAATGTGGAAAGTCTACAATGATCTAATAGAAACTTTTTATTTTTCACTTGAAATTTTTATTTTGTTTTCATTTTTTTATTTTTTTTTCTAATCTAATTAACCATCATGTGTTGTAACAAGCAGAAAATTATATAAAACCTGTCTTCCAATTCATTGCATTTTTTGTGTGTGCTAGAAGTATCGGCATAGGTACTCGGCATTGGCAACTACTCAGATCCAAGAACTGGCATCGTTGTATCCCTACTACAAATAATGCCAGGCTGAAACAGATTGTTGTTTCAAACAATAATACAATCAAATGCAATAAAAGAGATATATTTTTGATTGCAGAGGGAAGTTGCTTTAACACATATTTTTCAAGTTTCTTCAAAGAGTTGCTGTTTATCTTGATTGCTGTGTACAGAGAGTTCTTCTGTAGCAGTCAGTATTACAGCAAGACTGAAGAACCATCTGACTGAATAGACTGCGCAGAATGCATATAATGATTGCATATAATGTTCTACATTGTATGAAGAATCCTTCTATGCTTCATCATCTCCAGTGGTTCCAGAGTAGTCCCCAGAACAGAACCAGCCTTCTTGATCAAGTCTCTGAGCCTTTTAGTTCTTGGTTCTGATGCTGCTATCCAAATAGATGATGGAATGACTTTTTCCATCCAATAAATATATGTTGGTTCAACTACTTTCAATTAAATTATACTTTCCAGATATATGTGAATTTGGTTGAACCAGGATATATTTATCGGATGGAAAAACTGCCATAATTTAAATTGGGTTAATCCAATTAGTCGTTTTTTTTCTTTCAGTGTAGGGTGTCATGTTTCTGTCTTTTTATTTAATTCATTTCAGAAGCATGTACCTTTCATGGCCAACCTGCGAGGGGCCAACAGCTTGTTGCAAAAAGCCATCAAGAAAGTGGACAATAGAAAACAAATCGACACTGCCCAGGTAGGATTTCTTCATACTGTAATTGATGTCTATTTTCTTTAGGTCTCACATTTAGACTCCTTCTTTTGTTGCTACTGTAGGAAATTCAAGACAGCATTCAGGAGCAAAGGGTTCTAATGAGGGAGGTTCTGGAGGATGCTAGATTGGTGTCTCTGCAAAAGGAAGGAGGGACGTCACTCGCAAGACTGAAGAAAGAGGAATTCAGATTTCCACAATCTGAGGACTATAGGTACAGAAGTAAACGTTCAAATTTTTGCTCAACACATTGCTCTACACTGGTAAAGACAAAAAAGGAGAAGCTGATGTTCAGAATATCAAGACCTGTTTACTCTTAGGAAATGCTGTCTGTAGAAATGATGATAAAGTGATTTCATCTGTGTGCGCGCATTGTGAACAAAGAGATTAATCTTGGAAATTGAACCTACTACTTTACACAGAAATATCGAATTTAAACGGGACTATTGTACTGCTTTCAAGGCTTTGCAGCTGTGCTCATGCTGGATGTTCATAAAATATATTTTATTGTCATTCCAAAGCCAAAGTCAGCCGAACTACTAAAACCTGTTTTCATTTTACAGTTAGTTGTACTTAAACATATTTTAGGTCCCTAAAAGTGTCCTTCACTAGTGCTCCAAAGGCGGTGGACAGAAGGGAAGCCAAATAGCCATCGCACCTTAGTGTCACTCCAGCCTGTGTCGCCACCGCAGACCTCATGCAATGAACCTGCTAGTTAATTCTGCATGGCAGTGTATGGATTTGTGACAAAATGGTGGTTTTAATCCAAAATGGCTGGTCTCTGGGATTGGACCATATTTGTGCAAGACATTTTTGAAATGGTTGCTAAAATACAAGAGTACCCAATTTCCAATTGTTGGTTGAAATCATGGCTTGGAGATGATTGTTTTAATACCTCTGTGGAGGACAACACCAATTAAATAATAGCATATATGTCTGTGAGGGGTTTTTCTAACATCCATTATGTTGAATTTGGTGAAGATCAAAGGATGTATGTGCAAGTTACAGCCAATGTCTATTACATGACATCAGACTTTTCCACACCAAAGTTTATTAAACACTCAGTACAACACAGTACATGTCTTCTTTTAAGTAACAGGCCACAGCTACAGTGGAACAAAAAGGTATTTGGCAGCCACCAATTGTGCAAATTGTCCCACTTAAAGAGATGACGAGAATATTGTACACCTGCACAAGACTGGGATGAGCCAATCTACAATAAGCAAATAGGTTGGTGAGAAGAGATCTACTGTTGGAGCAGTTATGAAAAAAAATTGAATAAATATAATCTACTGCCCAAAAATATACAGTGGAAACTGGTCAAAGACCCAAAGAGAGCTGCAACCGCAGAAACAAGGTTACTATTAGTAATACAGTATGTTTTCATGGATTAAGATCCTGCCATCCCCCTGCTTTAGCCAGCACATGTCCAGGCCCATCTAAAGTTTGCCAGAAACCATCTGGATAATCCACAACATGATTGGGAGAAGATGACGTGGTCAGATGAGACCAAAATAGAATTACCTGGTATAAACGTAACTCAACGTATTTGGAGGGGGAAGAATGTTGAATTGTATCCCAAGGACACTATACCCACTGTGTAGTATTGGGGAGGATACATGGTTTGAGGCTGCTTTTCTGCAAAGGGGAAAGGATGACTGATCCATATTAAGTAAAGGATGAATGGGGCCATATACTGTACTGTGAGATTTTGGATAAAAACCTCTTTCCATCAGTGAAAGCATTGAAGATGAACCGTGGATTCCAGCACAACAATGATCCCAAACACACTGCCTAAGCAATGATGGAGTGGCTACGTAAAATGCATGTCAAGGCCTAGCCAGTCTCCAGATGTCAATCCAATAAATGAATTTGTGGAGTGAGTAGAAAAGTCTGTGTTTCCCTTTGACAGCCCCGAAACATTCCACTCTAGACAAGATGTGCATGGAAGAATGGACCAAAATACCAGCTGCAGTGTATGCAAATCTGGTGAAGAACTACAGGGAATGTTTAAACTCTGTCATTGCAAACCAAGGTTATGTTACAAACTGTTGAGGTGAACATTTGTCATTGACCAAATACTTATTTTCTTCACCAATATACAAATAAATGATTAAAAAAATCATACAATGCTATTTCCTGGATTTTTTTACATTCTGTCTCTCATAACCAAAGTGTACCTATGGTGAACATTACAGACTTTTTTCATTTTCATCTCTCTTTTTAACTGGGACAACTTGCACGACTGGTGGCTGCCAAATACTTTTTTTTCTGCCTCACAGTAGATATTTATTAGTTAAAGGTAGTCATAGATGGACCTTTCAAAGCAAAATATTAGACTTCCTGCTGTTAGGGGGTTTGGCTTAGGCGACATCAGCAAATTACATTATGAATCTGTTGAGGGCTAGTTATACAGCAATGACTCCATGTGTGGAAGTTATTACCTCTTCAACTTACTGTGGGAAGCCATATATTAACGCCTGGCCTTTGATGCAGCAACAACTTTTGATTTTCAATGCCTTAGGACTGTCCAGGCTAATTTTGAAACCCGTATGACAAAGGCTGAAGGAGGAATTTGTTCAGATACATTGTGTATGTGGAGAAAATGTCATAATCCTTGGAAAAAGTCTGGCTTGGGGTTAATTGTTGAATTGGATATTAGGGAGGGCTGTAGAGAAATCAGGCCATGGTCCCAAATTATTTACACATATTTTAGGGTGTGGACTAATAAACATCATGTTGAATGTGGTCAGAAAATGGTGTCTATAATTATGTATCTGCTGTACAAAACAATTGAAATGCCTGTTATGATTTGTTTTCTTCATACTTTTTTGTATCTTTAGGATTTCTGTCTTTAATATGTAAAAGTGTTTCTTCTTGTGTTGTTTTAACTTGTAGAAACTTTATTATGAATAACCTCATGTTCAGTTCAGTTCTGCTACAAAACAGATAAATCGTACTTGCTTTCTGACACTAGGACATTTGTGTCAGTTCTCACTTTATGTTTAGATTTCTTGTGTGCTTCTGTTCAGAGATGCTTTGGAGTTAGCTACGAGTCTTTACAACCAAGTGGAGGAGAAGCTCCATATGCTGGTGATGAAATCAAATGAGTCACTGCAGCACCTGGAAATCCTGCTCAGGCACAGAGAGATGGAGGCCAAAATTATCTCGGTAACTTAATTTTTTTTCTGTACAATTGTGCACCTAGAAATCGACTAAAGTTCATACGCAGCCACTACATATAAGTGGAATATAATCCCTAGAGTTTGCCAAGCTATAAGGTAGCGCTGTATAACTACCCCTTTATTTTTTGCAGGAAGGATTATGGTTCAGTACAGATGGGGAGCAGATTCTTGAAAGCTCATTCCCAACAGATGACACTCTGTTGGGCAAGGGAGGCGCCTTGGAAGAATTTAACCTGTTTCTCATTAAGTCTAAGGTACTGTACATTAACACAGCAAAACAACAACAACATTAACTTACAATCATTCATATTTTATTTAATACAATTTTTGTTGTATATCTTGGGTTTAAATGTTGACATAAATAAGAGGCAGTAATTTAACACACTGGGAGGTCATTATAGTGCATGGTAAAAGTATTTCAAAGTTTTCAAACCTTTTTTTAAGTGACATTTTAATCAGAAATCTCTTTTATTGGAATTCTATGGGATAGACAAATATAGACACAGACAAAGAAAAACACAAAGTAGTGCGTAATTGTGAAGTTAAAAAGTGAAATAAGCTTTTCAGAGTTTTACAAATAAAAATTTGACTACTATTGCATGGATTAGAATTCAGAACCATACTGCTGTTAGATTTGCAAAGCTTTGGATTTAGATCTCTAGCAGTTTTGCAGATCTAGACACTAACATTTTTGCACATCCTTCCTTACAAAAGTGATGTTGCTTGAGGGAAGAGGGATATATATAAGCATCCCTTTTTTAAGTCATGTTTGTGTCTAAAAGATTAAGATGAAATGAGCACAACCATATTATACAGCCTGTTGTACTTTTGCAGTCCAGTCTTTTTTAGACTCTTTTGGATTTAGCTGCATCATTCTTTTCATCAAACTGTAATACTGCAACATGGCTTGTGGCAAACTGCAAATGTGGCTTCTTAAAATGTTTGTTTTCCTCCCAGTGAAATAAAAAACATCCCCAAATTATGATGCTGCAACCACTGGGTATCAGATATAAAAGGAGCTGAAAAAAGTCACAGTACACTTTTTAGATTTTTATGAAAAATTTGAATACCAAAGATTCTTTTTCCACTCCACGGCATGATGCTGTCACTATCATATTTCAAAGTAGGGATGGTATGTTCAGGGTTATGTCTCTTATTATTTGTAACCACACAAAGCATTTTCCGCCAAAACAAGTAATTGAAAACCAAATATATTTTTGATTCAACTTTAAAATTATTTGCTATATTCTATTGGTCTGTGATAAAAAAACTCATATTAAAATACATAAAAGTTGGTGGTTGTAAGGTGAAAAATATTAAAATCTGAATATGATTGATTGTTTTTTGACACTGTTTGTTATGTCACAGGAAAAACGACAGCATGCCTTGATACTCATTAAGGAGGCAGAGGAAATTGTTGGCACCCAAAACTCAAGTCCAGCTGCTGAGATTTTTCGGACCCTTGTTGGCACTTTTAAATCTAATGTCGAAGACTTTATGTTGCGGGCAGAACAAAGGCAGAAGGATTTAGTCTCAATTGTGCATATGTACAAATTTTGTGAACAGGTTTGTAGCTTTGTCCATATTTAGTTTCCCCTTTCATTGTTTATTTTCTCTCACTAAGCCCCTGCAAAACTTTAAACTTGTTTTCCATTTATAGGCAATAGCCTGGGCAAAAGAATGTTCTAAACTTCTGGAGCAGGTTGAAGAGGGATGTTGCTCACCTGAGACCCTTGACACACTCCAAATGCAAAAGGAGAGACTGTCTGGTGAATTTTCCACCCAGCACTTCCAGGCTCTGAGAACTCAGGCCTCCGCCATGGGAGCAGAGGCCTCTGGGATCCTGAGAGCATGGAATGCAGCCTGGGCTCAGAGCCAAGGCGTCAAGCAGCGTTTTGAGGAGATGCAGATGAAGTATAAAGGCACTGATAAGAACCAGGCCCAGCAGTCCACAGCTGCAAACCCTCTAGGGGAACACGAAGAAAAGAATATGGAAGGGAAAAGGAATGAACTGGGGGAGGCTCACAGCTCACCTATCCCACAGCCTAGCCCTCATGTAGAATTGAACAGTGCTGCAAAATGTCAAAGAAAAAACAGCTCAAAGCACAACTTTGAATCTGATTTCAGAACTAAGGAAGAAATTCCCGAAACACAATCTAATACCTACAAAAATTCTTCTGATTTGTCACAAACTGGTGATATTGATACAGAGGGCAAATGCAAGCTAAACGAGCAGCACAGCATTGCAAATCTGAGCAGTACTGGCTCTGCAAAACAGAAGGATTTTCCTTTACACCAAACTTTGGGTCGGTCTCATAGCGAGGGCTCATGTGAGATGAGCATCTCTGGCTTTTTGCCTCTAAGTCACAAACACTGTCACAGCAGGAAATACTCCCTGGATCAAAATCTGCAGCCCACCCAAAAGCTACACATTTTCCATCATGAGGGCTTGCAGCCAGAGAACCTGAAGAGTGAGTTGAAAAGAGACAGCAACCAAGGGAGGGAAACAGACAGAAACATCTCCACCCTGAACTCTGAGGATTTAAGGACAACAGAGACATTACTCACTCCAACAGAAATCAATGACAGCAACATTTTGTAAGTAACACCCCCCCCCCCCCATCAGTTTCTGTAGGATAATTGAGGATAAAAGGCAAATAGCAAGCTTAATCACTTATGATCATATTCAGTAAATTAGAACGCTATTTAAAAATACATTTATTTCAGTAACTGAAATCATTAAACAAAAAACATCACATTGACTTATTATGCACAACAGAAATAAATGCTTGAAAACATCAGTTTAAGTCATTCTTTTCGGCTAACAGCCAATGAAAACATGACTTTTAAGATCAGAATGCTACAACAGACCAATTAATACTTTTTAACAGAAATTAGGTATTTGTGAAAAATATGATCAAAATATGACCCTGCTTAAAAGTTGTTCTTTAGAAACAGTACTTTTAATCTGACTAAGGAAATTATGCTCTAATTTACTGAATCGGACAGTATACATACAGTTGAAATTGAATGTTTACGCCCACTGAATAAAAAAACAAAATATATTTTTTATTTGTACTGTCTGTTTAGATTGTCTAACTCATATTATTAAGCCTTTAACATTTTGGAAAATCCAGAGTTGTGGCTTTGCAAGGATATGATAGGATAAATGACATCATCTGATTCACTCTGAGGGACAGCTGTGGATGTATTTTCAGGCAACACCTCAACACCACAAGTTTGGTTCATTCTTGGGTACAATTTCCAAATGCCAGAAGGTGTCATGTTCATCTGTTCAAACTGTTCAAAAAGCTTTGTTTTTGCAGACATGTACTATGTTCTTTTGAAATTTAAATCATTCCATTGTGTCCACTGTGTAACTGTTGTTAAAACTGGTGGTAAAAGAGGGGAGATTGGAAACCTGAGAGTATTATCTCAGCTGTTAAGCATGGGTGTCTCAGGACCCGGTGCAGGGTGGGGCATTAGGGTTATCAACCCCTCAAATAAGAACATTACCTCCCTTTTAGGAATATTTGCTTATAATACTTATAAAATTTTATTCAAAACATTTACTTTATTGTTCATAAGCCACTGGGGTGACCGTGGCTCAGGATTTAGGAGTTCAGCTTGTAATTGGAGGGTTGCTGGTTTGAGCCCCAGCCCCAAATGTCTCTGTCGTTATGTATGTGAGAAAGACACTTTACCTGTCGCCTACTGGTGGTGATCACCTCTGTCACTGCGCCCAGGGCAGCTGTGGCTACAATGTAGCTTGTCATCACCAGTGTGTGAATGGGGGAATGACTGAATGTTATGGGGTCTGTAGTCCAGTCAAGTCAAGTTTATTTATATAGCCCATTTCATACACAAAACGGTAGCCCATTGTGCTTTCCACAGTTACAAGTTAAAGTGTCACATCATATTAAGTCAATTATAATCATGGAATATTAACATGGAACATAGTACATGAGAATAAAAGCAAATTGAGTAATTTGCGTAAATTTGAGTAAAAAAAATAAATTAAAAAGTAAGAATATAGAGCACAGATAAAACAACACAGAATAGGTTTACATTCAAAATACATAGAATAAATATAATAGCCCAGATAAAGACTTAGTAGACCACAGATGAATGGATTAATGGAAAGCATTGTGGAAATGTTTGGTTTTTAATCTGGATTTAAAAATGGAAATGGTGGGAGAGGTCCAAAGATGGACCGCATAGTAGCTAAAAGCAGCCTCTCCTTGCTTGGTGCGGGCTCTGGGTTTGACCAGTTGGAATTTTTCTGCTGACCTGAGTGATTTTGAGGGGCGGCATATGTTTTTTTTTCACACTTGGGCCATGCCTGGGTGGCAGCATCATGCTGTGTGGGTATTTTGCTGTAGGAGGGATTGGTGTATTTTTTAATAGAGATGCACCATGATGAAAGAATGTTATGTGAAGATTTTTGAAGCAGCTTCTCAGGACAGCAGCCATGGTATTAAAGTTTGGGTGCAAATCAGTTCTTCAACTGGACAATTGACCTTACTCAGCCTGCTAAGCTATTTACAAACTGGCTTATCGACAATAAAGTCAATTTCTTTAAATGGCCATCCTACTACAAAAAATTTTAAAATATGCATTTAAAGATCTTAATTTGAAAGAAGTAAAAGTAAATAAAGGATCTTTAAATTCTCTTTAATCTGCCATTTAGCAAGAAAAGTTGATGTGATTTATTCTAAATGACCTAAAACAGGTAACATCTGATCAAATTTCAGACAATAAGAATGCCTCTTTTGATACAGTTTCTGCAAATGTAGGTCTTTAAAATACAGGAATATACAGGGTTCAAGTAGCTAATGAAAACAACGCATAAATTAATAATATCAGTAACTTTGCATTTTTTTCATTTCCTACTCTTGGAACAGGAAAGTCCAGATGATCTTGGAGGTATTACTATCCACAGAGCGGGAGTATGTTAAAGCTCTGGGTTATGTCAGAGAGCACTACTTTCCCGAGCTGGAGAGAGCAGATGTCCCTCAGGACCTCCGAGGCCAGAGGGGCAGCATTTTTGGGAATTTGGAAAAGCTCCATGACTTTCACCGTCACTATTTCTTGGATGATTTGGAGAGCTGTGCGAAGGAACCCTTCAGAGTGGGGCGCTGCTTTTTACGTCATGTGAGCTCCCAAATGCCATTTTTTTCAATGTGTGCATCTAAAATTCCAATTTTTATGAGTCTAAACAAGATTGTGTCCTGTTTATCTCAGTTTATCGCTACTTTGGCAGATTTCATTCTGTGTAGAGTCATGATCTCTAGTGTTGACCGTCAATCAGGATAATTTACCATGATCTGTTCCAAAAAAAATCCATTCCAGATGTTTTGTAGCTAGTGAGGATACATCTGTAGTCCTTTTAATAGCTTAAGTGCTACGTTTTCTAAACAGAGTGGGAGTAAGCATTTGGCTCATAGAAGTGTGACCGCTTAGGCTTATCTGCATAGTTAACTATTTACATTTTGACATAAATCGTTTTTAAAGATAATAAAGACTTACAGGGATTTTTTTGTTTTTTGTTTTAGAGAGAGAGTTTTGCTTTGTATGCCCTTTACAGCAAGAACAAACCCCAGTCTGACTGTCTTCTGGCCAATCATGGAAAACTTTTCTTTAAGGTGAGAACCTCTTTTTTGATCATTTGTCTCACATCAGTCTCCTAAAAAACATAATGTGCTTATTTCTCATCACATTACAACTGATTCCAGTGCATTCTAGTTATACTTTCTGAGATAATTCTAAACAAAGTAGCACATGACTTTGAAGTCATAAGACATCTTCCAACTTAGCATATATAGACAATGAAATTTGCTCTATTCTTCTGAGCAAAACAGCTGACGCTCAGTCAGATTGGATGGAGAGCAAATTTGAATTTTCAGTGCTTGAGTTTGAGTCTGATCTTTGGGCTTTTCCAATAGATTTAATTTGCTTTGATCTAAACCAGTGTTTCTCTACCCTGGTATTCAGCTCCCATTGTCCAGCATGTGTTAGGTATTTCCCTGCTTCCATACACTTGAGTCCAATAAATGGGTGATTAATGGACTCCTGCAACACACGATGGAATGCAATAGGTTATGCTATTATTGGAATCAGATGTGCTCCAGGGCAACAGATCTAGACCACTGCACTGTAGCTCTGGCTGGATGTTGTGATTGTTCTGCTGGAAAGTAAACCTCTCTCCCAGTTTCAAGTCTTCTGTATCCTCTGACAGGTTTCCTTCCTAGATTACTGTGTATTTAATTTAATACCTTTTAATTTTTATTTCCACAAATATTTTTCTTTGAAGATTTGGATAATGGTATTTTCCTGTGTGCTACTGTTTTTTGGAGTTAATCTCAAACAGTGGTGAACACCACTGAAGACTGTAAATAGGTGTAAAAATCATTACAAAGCACTGTATAAAAGTTCAAACCATTTATTTCATAAGTTTATGTTAAAACTGATTGAGTGTTCTCTCAGTTTTTGCCAAAGCATAACTCAATTTTAGTCATTTCAAATTGAAAACGTTTATTCAGCATCTCATACCACATCTGTATTCACCCTTTCCTTCTAACATGAGCATATGTTTTGTTTACGTTGCATTGTTTAGCAAAAACAGCTGAAGCTGGGGGATAAAATGGACTTATGGTCCTACTTACTGAAGCCTGTGCAGCGCATCAGTAAGTACAGTTTGCTGCTGCAGGACATGATGAGGGAATGTGGACCAGAGCAAACAAGAGAGGTCGATGAGATCAAGGCAGCTCTGGAAGTCATCCACTTCCAGCTTCGCCACGGCAACAACTTGCTGGCCATGGACGCCATCCGTCAGTGTGATGTAAGTGGGGATTCAGTAGCTGTTTCAAGACAATTTCAAGAAATGTCTAAGTGTTTTTATGTTTTCACTGTACAATTTAAAAAAAGTATATACAGTGAATACAGCAACAAATACTAGCTGTAGAATTCCAGGCACTGAGCCGTTCCATATGATGTTGGACAATTTTACTTGGATTAGTGGTGTATTGGCAGCAACATACTGTACCAGTTTAAGATGTGAGGAGGAGACCTTATTTATGAGATGAAAATGTATTTTTGGCCCTCTGCTGTTGGTAAATCAGGTAAGCGAGGGAGTGAAATTAGAATCAATAACAGATCATCAGTCTCTCCTAAACTTTTCCTTGAACTTTGCTGTTTGGGGCCTACATTGAAAATCCATCATCTGGTGAGAAAAAACATAAGGAATAGAGCTGGATTCACAGGAATACACTTTTTTCCCTTAAACGAAACAGCTACACTCTGTTGTTGTGGTTTTATGTTGAGTTCTGTCAGCTGAGCTAGTTCTAACATTTCAGGATCAATCGCTGCTATTTCTGAAGAAACTGAACAGTAATGAAAAAAATGTTTCCACTTTAAATGGCCACAGTTCCTCTTCTGTAAACATAGGTCAATCTGAAAGAACAGGGTCCGCTGATACGCCAGGATGAGTTCTTGGTAACTTCCAGGAAGAAGAAATGTTTTCGTCACATTTTCCTCTTTCAAGACCTCGTTCTCTTCAGCAAGACCAGAAAGACGGACGTTGGAAATGAAACTTACGTCTATAAACAGTCCTTCAAGGTAACCATGTGCATTCAGTCACATACTCCTGCTAACAAACCTGAAAACAGTTTATTATCATTAACATATAATAGAACAGGATCATTACCCATCTGATTGTTTTAGCTAATTCAGATGTAACTTGAACAACTATCCTGTTCTATTATATGTTAATGATAATAAGCCCTAAAAGATATACGAAAAAACTTTAAACAACAATAAAAACATAAAACTGATGGGATTTATTTACTTTGACATTTGCTGAAAAGTGCATTGCTTTTTTTCTTTCTTCGTTGGTTTCTTTCTTCAAAAAGGTAAACACTACTTACATTTAATTAGAGCACAATTTTATACATGTTTGCCTTTTCCTCCAGCTTAGAGAAGTGCTCTGCTGCATTTGGAACAGCAGTCTTAAGAAATTGTGTTGTAATTCTGTTGAATGCAGACCTCTGATATCGGCATGACACAGAACTGCGGTGACAGCGGCTTGTGTTTTGAGATCTGGTTCAGAAAGAGGAAAAGCCAGGACACATACACACTGCAAGCTAGTAGCCGGGAAGTTAAGGAGGCCTGGACCAAAGACCTTGAGCGGATCCTGTGGGAGCAGGCTATACACAACAAGGGTACAAAGGAAACACAAACTTAAACACCACATGTGAGAAACCATCTTTCAGTTCATATACAAGCTGTAGTAGCACTCACATATATTGAAACTCCTAATAAATCTATCTATAAAAACACTTTAGTAAATTAATATTTTCTCGCAGTTGCACACTCTCAAATTGGACATTTTGGGAAAAAAATATTTTTCATATAAAATGTTTAAGTGTAGAAAGATCCAATGTTATAACATTTTGTTTAAAACTAAAAAACTAGTGGCCATTTTTATTTTCCTTAATTTGCCCAATTCCGTCCTGCCAGTATGTAGTCTTTTCAAACGGAATTTCATAAGGCTGCTTAAAACAGAAGGAGAAAACGTTGGGCAGTTCCCACTGTAAAATCCATCTGGGGACTGAGGTTGCCATGCCATTTTGTATTGACCGATGATTTGGATGATTAAAATTATGACGACTCTGAGACAAACTAATCTCTAGTTTACTGGTAGAGTCCACCAAAATCTTATTTACAATCTCCTAGAAATTCAAATAAAAAAACTGTACTGTAGCAGTACAGTTTTACAAGTATCCCAGAGCCTTTCATAGACAAAAAGCATGAGAAATCCTCCTCCATGCTTAACAGTAAAGCATTTGTTGCTGAAAAGGACAATCTGAGTCTCATTTGACTAAAGCATATGGTTTTACGTCAAATTTATACTAAAGTTTAAACTTCTTTGCTTGTTTGGGATGTTGGGAAAGAATGGGATTTTTTTCTTGCATCTCTCCAAAACAACCAGCTGGCTTGTAGAAAGAATTTATCAGAAGAACAAACTCAATCCGTCCATCGCTCCATCATGTCCTTCCTGGGTCATGAGGGTCATTGGGGGAGAGTTGGAGTACACCCTGGACAAGTGACATAAAATCAGAAATTGCTTGTAAAAAGATCCCAGAGACTCTGTCGAAGATAAAAAGAAATAATAAATCACACATAAAAAGATATCATTTAAATAAATTTTAATGGATTATTAAGCATACAGATTATTTTGCCACTCAAATTAAAGGAATTTATCTTTACTCTGCTTTAATGTGAGAGTACACTATTGTGATACAATGAAAATTAATTAAATAGATTTGTAAAAGCAGTTTTTATGCAATGCGGCTATATTGCTAGTTTTAAATCTTTGTCAAATGACATTTAGCTTATCTTTTCAGAGGTCCGTATGCAGGAGAGAGTGTTCTTGGGTATTGGAAACAAGCCCTTCATGGACATCCAGCCAAGTGAAGCAGCTATTAATGACAGAGCTATAAACTATGTTCTGATAGGAAGAGGTAAATATTTGGAACATATGCTGTGATCTTTCTTAGTCATAAGCTGGTTTCTAATGTTTGGTCATACATCCTTTAACAGAAACATGTTTACCCTTGTCCCTGCAGAAAACAAGGTTGGTTCCTCCCTGGGCTCATGTAGTACACACAGTGGGCTTCCAGAGAGACGACCAAAATCTGTTGGTTCAGGCAGCAGTTCTTCTTCCTCCTCTTCATCTGGACGCGGCTCTATATCCCCTGTTCGATTTGTTGGTGGTCCAAAACGGCGAATGGTCTCTGGGGGGCTGGTTGGATTTGCATCGCCCGCTGGAGCTGTAGAAGAGGATGAAATGGACAATGAGTGTGGAAATCAAAACTTGTTATGTGAGTAAACAAGTATAGAAAGCAAAATACTTAAAAAAAAAAACAGAACCAAAAAAGTATTATAGGATAATATAAATAACTCTATAGATGTAGAAACCTCTTACTGCCAGTCCGCAACAGTACTTCCTCCACAACAATAGAGGTCTACGGTCTGGGTTACTTCTAACTGAAAGACACATTTTTCCTTTGTAAAACTTTTTTCTGTCAAGTTAGAGGATTTTGCTAACACCAAAGTAAACCAATACAGATTATAGACTCCTTCACATGTTTGTGCTCGTGTTCATATAGATCTTTATTTCTTTCCTCCAGTGGACAGCTCTGAGTCGTCGGGAGAGAGCGTGAGTGGTTTCAGCAGTTGCAGTCACAGCTGCCGCTCTGCTGTAGGAGAGGTGGAGGACAACACTTCTGTCTGTGCCTCGATCATCACTATGAAAGAGGTTGATACTCATTCCACGGAAGCTTTCTCCAGCTCCCAAAGCCCAAACACTCTTCAAGGACTGGCGGTGAAAAGCTCATCACCAGTAGCACCCAATACAAAGCTCAAACAACTGGACCAGGGGAAGGATCTGCCTGACAGCAAGGTGCAGTACAAAGCACTTTCAATCACTCTTCATATGGTTTCATAAAGTTAGAATAGAGAATACTGCACTCATCTTGGTCTAAATTACCAAATAAAGTATCCTACTAGGTTCAAATAAAATTATTTTACCTGCAGTGTGTGTATGCTTATATACACAGTATAGCAGATGGTTTACTTAAAATTAAATTATGAATCTTTCAGGCTGAAAGCACAAGTGCTGGAAAGTCCACAGAGGTTTGATCTATGAGATGTGGTACAGCATAAAGTAAGTATAGTACCTTTCCATAATAGACATATTACTTTAATCCACTGTCACACTGTTTCCTATCTTGAACAATGCGCAATTCACCGTGATCAAATCAAGTCAAACTTTATTTATAAAGCGCTATTCATACAAACTAGCATCTCTGATCATATGATCACAGTTATACCCCCCCATCCCTTCTCCCATGCACGCACACAATTAAAAGCAACAGTAAACAGATCACTTTCTTTTTTTATATAGATTTATTCAAGAAGCAGTTGATTCAAGGGGTTAATTAATTGTTCGCTAAAGCATTATAATACCTGAACAGATGGCTGTCAGTTGGAGTAGCCTTCAAGCGACTATGCAGAGGTGACTCAGTCTTCACCAGTGCAGACCAAGCAATTGCAACACCAGTATGAGACTAAAAAAAGGGCGATTTTAAGTCAATCCTGTAGCACTTCCTCAAACCTGTGAAGTATGTATCACAAGTTAGTGGGGTGACACAGAATTTTTTTCACCCCTTAAAAACCTTTGACCATATAGCGCAGCTTGAGATCAAATTGTAAATGCTACAGTAAAGCAGCATATCTTCTTATGCCACTAAAACACCAGGTAGATATTGACAGAGTTATAAACTGCTTTTAGGATTATCCAAATTTTATGTAAATACCTGATTGTTCTGTGTTGTACTTCTGATGTTTCCATTTTCTCTAGAGCACATCAGCCCTGAAGAAGAAGTGTTTTTCACTGATTTCCATGTGCCTCAGAAATTGGATCCAGAAGGGAACTTGCACCCACCTGCAAGTTGGAAAACCAACACAAACTTTTAGTTATTGTACTCAACAATAAGGTTAACTACCATTTCTATAAAAACTGACAAATATGTATTTCTCTGCATTTTATTCGTTCAAGCACTAAAAGAACATATTCAAAAATGGATTTTGGACAGTACTATATCATCAAATGATTTAAGATATAAACCATTCATTTATTACTGCAACTTTTATTATGTTTTATAAATATAGCAATCATTTTGCATTTTGAACTCTGGTTGGTGAGTAACCTTAAGTATTTGAGTTGGAAGTTCAGCTTCAGTAAGCATTCCATTAGATTTTTCCTGCTGTAAGTCTGGACATTCAGACTTCTAAGTACAAGTGGAACTTAACATTGTTTTCAATTGTTTCTATATTCTGTTACCAGTTTGTAAATACTGTTGTTTTTTAATTAAAACCTTTTCCAATAATTTCACTACAATAACAATCACTTAGAAATATGTCTAAGTTGGTCTGTATATACATAAGTAGAGATGAATTTGATCTTAAAATGTATACACAAAATTACATATAAAAACAAAACCATGTGATTCTCGTTGTGTCTAATCAGATTTTTCCTTTTTTTATATCGTTCATAAAATGGTTACAATCAGGTAATCATAATGCAGTGCTGAAGCACAGTGGCTTCAAAATAAGCGATAAAAAAGTTGTGTTTATATTATAAATCTGTTGGACTAAATATAGGAAGTAGGTTTTTTAACATTTCATGACCATTTCTTGTCATTTTGGCCAATTTATAAACTGCATTATTGGTACTGAATAAAAAAACAACCTGTGTTGGGTTTTTATGTCAAAAAACATATTCCCACAGTGTTGTTTATTTTTTTCATTTCAGTGTTATGTAATAAAAATAAAATTTTGTATCAGTTGTACTGTTTTTTTTCCTCCCATTTTTAAATGCACAGAGTAATAAGTAGGGTTGTAACAAGATCTTGGAATATTAAAACACTATAACATTTTCATTCAAAGAAAAGACTGACTTCCAAAGTACTGCTAGGTTCTGACTTCAACTGGGGCCCATTTCAGAAAGCAGGTTTAACAAACTCTGAGTAAAAACCTGAACTCTAGGTTGGTCAACTCCAAGTTGATAATCTCAGAGTTTTCAGTTGCAGCAAAAGTGTTAAGATTTAGTTCAATCAACTTTGAGTCAAAGTTACCTTTAGTTATACTAATGCTTGATTATATAAAGAGCCCTCATCAATAGGACGCAGATAACAAGATTCACCATGGCAAAAAGTGAAAAAAGATTAGGTCCTCCTCCTTCTGCCTATTGGAATTGGATATATTAATGACTGCATATGCAGAAAATTAGCATATTTTAAAAAATGCATTTTATCTGTATGCCAATGGCAATCTCACTCTATGTTGTTAATGCCTTCTTAACCTTGCAGCCAGTGTGGTGACCCGCAGACTTGGAATTAGTTTGATTCAGTCCAGTGTGACAGCAAAGGCTCATGGGACATTGTGTAAATTAATCAAGTATGACTGTTTGTGGTCTTATAAAGTGTGCAAATGTGAATATGTGCATACATTTCTGGTATCAGAAACAATAAAAATGGCATGCATTTTATGTTAATATATAATCAAAGTGTGTTTAACATTTGGAATGGGTCATCCCCTGGTGGATAAAAGCAAATGTGGGGGCTCAGTTCATGTATCTCTGCCCAATCAAAGAACAATCCAAGTCTTCTGCCATATATTCATTGCTTTCATGTAGCATTAACTTTATGAAAATCCACATCTAAATACCTGCTGTAACGGCAAGTCTCAAAACTTGAGTTTTCAGGATATGTTCATATTTGTCCTCCAGTATAGCCAACAGAAAGAAGGCTGAGGTCCAGCAAAACTGCTGTCAGTCCTCCACCACTCACAGACGCTGAAGAGATCGCCCTCAGTCAAACCAGTGTGCAACCTATTGCTGAGGGGGAGCTCATCGGACCTAGCCACGCCTCAGGAGGGACTAAAAGATCTGGAAAACTGTGATGGGACACGCAATGTTTTTTTTTTTTAAGAATATAAGGTGGGGCATTTTTCTGGTTAATCATCAACTGACTAATCTTCTGTTAGTTACTGACGGTGTAATCTGTATCATGCCCTTAACACAACAGACTCCCATGCTTTTGTAAGTAGCTACACCTAATATTCCACAGAAATTTTATAATGGGTAGAATATAATATGATAATCATCTCTTGCTGGAGAATTCTGCGGAGTATCTGCGTTTCTGCATCAACAGGCTCCTCAAGAAATGAACATGCCACGTCTGCCACTGCTTTCAGGCTGCAGGCTTCAACTTAAGAGCAGGAGAAACTCAGAGTTATTTGCAGCAAAACTACGTTCGGTTCCTGGACTGTGTTGCCTGGGTAACTGAGTCAGAGTTATGCTGAAATAGCTTTGCGAAACTGAAAAAACAGAGTTTCCTTCATTGCAGGCTTAACTAACTCAGGTTTTACTCTAAACCAGCTTTGTGAAATGGGCCCCTGGTCAGTTTTAGTTAATTTCTCTTGTTTTAGATTTTTGCTCTACTGTCATTTCATTAGCATGGACCACGCCTACGGAGATTAGATTAGTTTTGATTAGTTCATTTATTGACAAAGGTTAGAGAGATGATGTGTCTGGAAGGATGCACTGATGTAGGCTTGTTGACTCTGTGTGGGGGTGCAGTCTTCGGAAGTCGGTCTTCTTCTCAAGCCTGCTCAGGACCCCCCCAGACAAAGAACCTGAAAGAAACGGATATTAGAGCTGGAGTTTGAAAGCGCAGATAAGCAGATGAAGGGATGGGGGGATGAAGGGATGAGGGAGGGGATGAAGGGATGAGGCAGGGGATGAAAGGAAGGGGGGATGAGGGAGGGGTTGAGAGAGGGAATGACGGAGGAGATGAAGGGATGATGGGATGAAAGGAATGAGGGGGAGAAGGGATGAGGGAGGGGATGAAGGGATGAGGGGATGAGGGAGGGAATGACGGAGGAGATGAAGGGATGATGGGATGAAAGGAATGAGGGGGAGAAGGGATGAAGGGATGAGGGAGGGGATGAAGGGATGAGGGGATGAGAGAGGGACTGACGGAGGAGATGAAGGGACAATGGGATGAAAAGGATGAAGGGATGAGGGAGGGGATGAAGGGATGAGGGAGGGGATGAGGGAGCGGATGAAGGGATTTTGGAGCAAATGAAGGGATGAGAGAATAGTAAAATGTGGATGTAATACTGAGACGAGATAAAGGATCAGGGGGAGGGAGGGTGGGGTCTACGAGACCACAGTCTGAGCGACGCTGATGGCTAGGTGCTCGGGTTTAAATAGATCACAGAGTAATTAGGAATGGAATTCAGGTGTGAGATGCCAGGTGAGTCGGATCCGAGTAGATTAGTGAGAGAATACTGAATATGAGGCATGGTCCAGCTCACGAACCTAAGTAAACATATTAACTTACATTATGTATTCAGAATTAATCCTTATTGAGTTTCTGCTTGGTATTTTACCCTTTCTTTTCTTCCCTCTTTTGGTTGCAATACATCCCGTCTAACTCCTGTCCCAGCTGCAATTCATTTCTGATCACCGTCTTCTGGCTCTCTCTCCCACCTGCATCCATTTAATCCTCAATTATCTCCCCTGTTTCTGTGACACGCTTCACTCCTCCCCATTATACTTAAACTCTCTGATCACCCAACTTCTCTGCTGGATTCTCTATATTTTCATCCTTTAAATTCTCACTAAGTGCAAGTTTGCCATCCTTTCATTAAATCTATTCTTATTATGAATCAGTCTGCGTCTAGATCCTTCTACATCTTTACAAAAATGTTATGTGCGAACCAAACGGTACAAGTTATAGACAAAATAAAATCAATGGTCCTCCATGTTATTTTGGTCTGAACTTTGGTCTTTGTAACATTCCTCAACATTGTGGGCAAGACTGTAGCCAAAATCCTGACACAGAGAGCAAAACACATACTTTAGTTTTGACTTCATATGACTGTATGATCCTCTGAAGAAATTGTTTTATACTCGTAGAACTTTTCAGTTCATATAAGGGAACTGAGGGAGGATTTTACCAGATTTACTTTCTGTCTCTAACACCTACTAACTTAAACATTATTACATCTGATAATTTTAATTAAAGTGAGTGACACTAAAAAAAAACATATTTTCTACGGATAATTCAAATGAAAAGAAAAAAAACTGGTTAAAACCAAATGGACCTACAGAAAGCTTTACTGCTGCTCAGATGGTAGTGAGTTGTGATTTTTGGATGTCAAGAATTTTATTCACACATTCATCTGTTTATAAGATTGTATGCAATAAAAAACACAATGGGGATCATACAATTTATAAAGGACACAGCTCCGGGTTTTAGAGTTTCATTGTTACCTTGCAGTTCTGTTTCTTTGCCACATTGCAGCCTTGCATGTTGAGATCTTAGCCTGGGGTATTTCTACATGTCACACAGCAAGGACAAGTGGGTATAGACAATTGATCAATTGACATAAAGCTGTTTTGAAAACTTTTTCAGACTTAACTGAGTTTTATTTGGTGTTGCCAAGTATTGTGCTTTACAAAAGTATTCATACCCCATTTTAGAACATTATCACCACAGCTTTAATTGTGGTTTTGTCTACACACAGTTGTTGTTTTTTTCATCCATCCATCCATTGTCATTCTATACTATACTATGCAGGGTTTCGGGGGGCTGCTGCCTATCTCCGGTAATCATTGAGCGACAGGCATGGTACACCCTGGACAGGTTGTCAGTCCATTACAGGGCAACACTGAGACACAAACGACAAACAGCCATGCACAAACATGCAAAATCATACCTAAGACCAATTAACTTAACAGTCGTGTTTTTGGACTGTGAGAAGAAGCCAGAGTACCCAGAGGGAACCCACGCATTAGAACATGCAAACTCAAAGACTCCAGGTTGGGATTTGAAACCCAGGACCTTCTAGCTACAAGGCAACTGTACCAGCTATGCCAAACTGCTGTTTTTAAAGTAAAATTTCGGTTGTAAAAGAGTATCCCAACAAATTTGACTTGAAGAAATTGAGTCAAGGGACTGAATACAGATGCATAATTTTCAGATTTATAATTAGGGAATTATTTCCTTCTAGTTTACTATTATGCTGCTTTCCGTTAGTCTATTATGGAATATATATATTTTACGGAAGTCTATGATACACATTTTTTTTAAATTCTAGGTTTGAGGCGGTAACCTAATAAAAGTGAGTCAAATAGCCTATATTTAAAGTTGTGGCACTTGTATGTTCATATATTAAAAATAATTGCAGCATTTTTTATTCTTCTCTTTAAAAAAAACTGTTTAAAACACACTTTAAATGCGCTTTTGAATAGTGAGAGGCATTAAAAGGAATTTACAGACATCCTCTTCCTCTCATTTCGAATAGCCTACTCATATTTATCTTCGAACTCTTTCTGAACGTTCGTTTCAAGCGCATTAAACCGAGAGCTTTTCCAAAGAAAAAGCGGTGGAAGAAGTTCACTGCATTATTCTGGAAGGAGGTAAATGAATCACTGTTTCATGTACATTTTTTGTGTGGTTGACGCAAAGCAGCAAACTCTCGCCTCGGGTCATCTTTTTCTCTCCCCCTCTGGTTTGAGGAGGGTCGTGTCACACCCCTTTTCTCTGGCTGGTACAAGACGGGTTACAAATAAGAGAGAAAGAACAGCAGAGAGGCGCCGCTTTCAACACGGAGGAAGACATTAATTCAAACAATTTGTTTGAAATAAAGCCTTGAAGTTTGAAAGTCGTCGCAGCAGTCATGACGCAAGGTAAGAAGATGCAGCCTGACTCTTCGGTTTATTCCAACTTAAAGTGGTTGCTTTATAGAGATGCCATTTTCCCGGATTGCTTGGGATGCTTTTCAGTTTTGTTTTTTGGCCCCCAACATATATAAAGGTACACTTAATGATGTCTTTGAATTCAGATCTTTTAACTTAAAGTACAGATTCATTTAAATGTTATGTCAACGTTAGCAGCTCAATATGAAAGTTTTGAAAGAGAAATTTGCAAAAAAGTATTCCTTTGTATAGAATACGTGTATATCAGAAAGAAAAAAAAGTGCACCTAACAGTTAAAATCTGATTTACAAACTGTAATAAAACTCACAATTTTTTTTTACCTTAGTCAAATATCAGGTCAGACTATGTGTCAGAAAAACATCAATTGCAAAACTCAACAACATCCACTTTCGTTGAACTCCATTGTTGTGAAATAGCAAGCTTACAAAGTCATGACCTCATAATTTAGGCTTTCCCAAATTGCTCAAAGGGTAGGTAAAGCATTTGGATCTTAGTGTATATATAATACTCAGAATTATGATACAATATCTCGTCTTTTATTACTTTGGCATTTGTCAAATGATTTTAATGATCCTGACTGACCAAAAGCAGGAAAATTTTAGTCAGATGCACTTTCTGATATGTAGAAAAAAAATATTTTGTGTGATATGTACATATGTTGTTTTACCACTGCAATACAATTGTAATAATTTTCTCCAAAACAGATGCTACATACTAAAATAATATTCAATAAACAGATAAACATGCAGCTGCTGTTTGGAGTTTTAAATAGCTTTTCTAAAGTGTTTACACAGGTAGCTGTTTTGCATGGATGCTTTTTCCAAGTTATGTACAGCTTAAGGTGTTCAGATTTAACTATTAGGTTGTATTTTTTAATTCCTCCATGACTGCAAACCTATTTGTATACATTCTTTATTAAAAAAATTTTTTTATTTAATTGATTCACCTTGAGTAAAGATAGGGATTGAGTTGTCATGTGCAACATTGGGCTGTAAGGCCATTGCACCCAACTAGTCTACACTGCCTTTCTGCTGTCATCTCACAATGAATCTTCCCTAAACCTTGGATATACTTATGGTTCTACCAAGGGTGTTACTGTTAGCTAACAAAACAAACCATTGAAGTCATGCATATCTTTTCAGTGAGCAGAAACCAAGCAGACACCACCATCAATTGTGGAGCAAAATCCTTGAACAATAAAAAAAAAAAAGAGAACTCTGCTCTTGACTAAAAAAAAAACTATAGTCAAATGGCAATCTCAGATCCATATCATCGATTCTATGCAGGGTTGAGGGGGTGGTTGCAGCCTATCTGCAAAAATCATTAGGCTAGAGGCAGGGTAGTACACCCTGGACAGGTTACCAGTCCATCATTGGACAAAACAAAGACACACTGGACAAACAACCAAGTATGCACACACTAAGGCAATTTAGAATTAACCCAAAAGTCATGTTGTTTGATTGTGGGAGGAAGCTGGAGTGCAGAGGGAACCAACGCATGCACAGGGAGAGCATATAAACTCCATGCAGAAAGACCCAAGGATGGGATTCAAACCCAGGACCTTCTTGCTGCAAGGGAATATTGCTACCAACTGCACCACTGTGTTACTCAGATTTCCTTTTATTTAACATATTTGTTTATAGTTATTGATTTCTTGTTGAATTCGTTTTCTTGAAATTTGTACATGGATTTTAAATCATAGGGAATTATATATTAACTCTTGTTATAACAGTGTGTTTAATTTTGCTGGTGGTCCAAAACCCACAAACTTATCTCACTGTTTTTAAGCCCGCCCCCCAAGTAAGCTCATTCTGGATTTAGTGTAGCTGCACAAGGCTATAACGAAAGGTCTTCTATACCAACATCTAAAAGCATAGAAAATATTTTCGCTCAGTAGATAACAGCTGCTCTGGGACTATAATAGCAACTGGGAACAGGTGCAGCTCCACAGAGCGTCCTCAAATTGACTCTATATTTAAAAGCATACAGACTCAGGAATAATTTGCTTTAGACCCCAGTGGAGGTATTCAAAAACCTTCACATAGCTACCCTCAATGTTTGTCTTTTCACTCAGGCGTCATGCTGGAACCAGGAGTAAAAAAAAAAAAACTCTTTCAAATGGCTTGAGACACTTTTTGTCAAAACTACATGTTGTTTTACATGTAGTCACTGGAGAAATTCTGAAAAGCAAACAAAAATTGTTTTTCTTCCTTTAAATATATTTATTTCCACCGGAGCAACTGATTTTCTGTCAACAAATTGTGGCTAGACACCCTAACACCTTCACAGATGACACCCGTTTTCCAAATGCATAAAGCATTCATTTTTAGTTTAAAAGGGCCTGTATTGGAGACCTTGAGACAGAGTAGCTGTTACCTGTGGGACTGAAAATTTCTTTCACATCAAAGCCTCTGTGTGTTTGTACTTCTTGTATTTAAATAGTGTTTGCAGTCCCTGCTGCTACACTGAGTCGTCTTTTTTTTCCGTTTCTGTTTAAGGCTCATACTGAACTTACTGTTTATGGTGACAGAGTAACTTTGTGTTTTGGGGTCAGGGTTAAAGGGTGAGAAGAGAGGCATAGGCACTCAATGAAAAAGGTGGTGAATCTCAGGAATCTCTCTGTAGATTCCATTCTGGAGTAAATCTGAGTAGGTTCTACAGAGTCAGCTACAAGTCAAGGATGCACCGTTGTGCTTTATATCACATGTGTGCAACATCTGGCATTGCGTGTTTCTCATTCCCTATTTCAGACATTACATTCTAAACCTCGTGTAATGCCTAAATATGTTATTCATTGAGTAATACAGTCTTTAAATCAGCTTGGTGAAAAAACAAGTCTCACTGGTGTGATTTGCTAACTTGGCCCTGGGTCATGATTGCAACCATGCCAGGATCTGTCTCGTCCCTCGATACATATGTGTGAGCACAAACTTAATACAGCCAATAGGGATTAAATATTTTTTTGGTAGTATGTATATGCAATTCAGTGACCAATTGTATTTCAAAAAGGATAAGTGTTAAATGGTTTCTCAGTTAATGAGGTCTTTAAAAAGCTTCAAAGGAAGATAACTTTATCAGGGTTTGTATATGGGGAAAGCCTAGCCTTCTGACATACTTCTCCATCTAAGGAGGTGTTACACAAGAGAACCTTAGCCCTTCCTTTATACAGACAATCCAAAGGGTGGGACTCTGTTTGTCATAGCCAGGCATGAGAGACTGTCTGTGTTTAGCTTCTGTTAAGTCCTCTAAAAAGACCTTCCTTAAAAAAATATCAGAACAAACAGTAACTTACTGAGTAAGATATGCTAGGGGGGTCAATGTTCATGTGTTTAGCTCAAACTAAAATCACCCAATATGCATAATGTGCATTTAATTGCAATACATTCTGTTAAAAGGATTTTTTTATTTTAGAATTTTTTTTTAACCATCGATGGCAGTGTGCTTTGGATGGAACTGTTATAAGGTTTTGCCTTTGAATATGTTTTTGAGTTGTCACTTGTTTATAATATCACTAATTGTAGCAATAAAAATCAGCCCTACAATTCAAGCATTAGGTCAGTGCAACATATCATCTAAGCTTTAACCAGCGTTTGAATTCATAGTTCGATTCCTACTCCTTTCTGTATTTCTGAGAGTCTAGTTTAGACTGACACATGATTACTGTTTAACGTCTGTCACAGAGGAGTGCACACATAGTAGATGAGTTTATCTATTTTAGGGTGAAGTCGTTAATTTTAGAGAGCTACATTTTTAGATTGGCACCGGCTTTGCGCTTTTGCAGTTGGAGCACAGTGGAAAAATCATCTGCTCTGACTGCAGCTTAGCCTGGGTGGGTGGGGCTGAGTAAGAAGAGTAAAAGGATGTGCTCCATATCAGAGTATCCAAAAGTCTCCAATGACACCCAAAAAGTATTTAGATCCGTTACTTGTTGTTTTTTTGAATATGAGTCACAAGAGGAGTCTAAAAAGTCAATAAATATAGACAAAGTCACTAAGTTTGCCACATTGTTTTTAACACACATTAATACAGTCATAGGTCCAGTCTTCTTATACTTTATTGCTACGTTGAGAATGCCATTGATGAGTGAAGCTAAGTAGTGTTCTTGGGCTCAGTCACTTCTCTTGCTGCTATCAGCAACACCAGTTGTGTGATGGGGGTTCTTGTTCATTTTATTTTTTAGGCAAAAATAAAGTTTGATTCTTAAAATTAAAATGCATTGCTACTAAAGCATTTTAAATTTCAAATTTTATCTTGTAACTATTTTTGTTGTGTTACTTGAAAATGTAATCTTAAATGTATTTTTTCTTTTTCACTTTTATTTAGTCACATAATTATCAATAATATATTTGTTGATTTATTTTTCATTTTATTTCTGTGACAAAATTGGCAGTTTTATTGAAAAAAATTAAAAGCATCTCTGCTAATGTGTTTTCATTTGAATTATGGTATGGATATGGTTCTATAATACACAACCATATAATGCATAAATAAAAACAAAAATGAGAAATGAAAATAGCAATTAATTATATTAACCATAATTACAAGTACATTATACCACAACTTAATAGAGATTCTACATTGTAGAACAACTTCTGACATCAACTAGACAAAACACTTCACACAGCTGCTTCTTACTGAACGAAAATGGTTTATTTACCATTCTTCTTCAGAGATGATCATGATGAGCAGATCTGTAATTTCTAAGACACCCAGAATAGCTGATCAATCATTCAATCAATCAATCAAATCAAAATGTCACGCTCGAAGTCATTTTCGTTTGCTGTACCTCTTGATTCCCACCTCCACCACATTTAGATACCCAGATGCATTCATTGTAGTACAAGGCCTTTTATTGGTTTACTTACTGGTAGAGGTGATCAAATTTTAAGTTAGTGTGCCAATTAAAGTGGCTGTTGAGTGATATCTTTAAACAATTGTTTGCCTCTTTTTAAAATCTCATGTCTTTTATATGACACATTTATTTTATAACTTGCATTTTATTATATATCCTATAAAAGATCCGTTGAAGTACATCACAAAAAACAGAATAACAGGAAAACTAAATTCACCTTAGTTCAAAACAAAATAAAGACCCCAAATCTTTTTAGAATATGATTAAATCCAATTAAGCACCACTTAGAGTTTGTTCTTACATTTTTTGTAAAAAGGTTATTGATGGTGCTGTTCACTTTATTTTAAGCTCTGGACATTGAGCGATGGGACCTGGAGTGTTTGTTCAACAACACTGACCATCACACTGATCTCAACGGAGTGGATCGTCTCATCGTCAGGAGAGGCCAACCATTCACGATCAGTCTGTATCTTCAATCTGGAAACTACCAGACGGGCGTCAGCTCTCTTGACTGCATTGCAGAAACAGGTTCAGTGTCTTTCTATTTTAATAGTTCTTGTTTGAAATTAATTTGAAGTTTAAATAGTCAACAAGTTTAATCCTGTCTGATTATGATATCTTATCAAAGGAAAACCCTCAAGGTTAGTTTTTTCCTCAGGATGTCAGTGCATTCAACCACTTATTACTGGGTGTGTTTGTTTATGTTACTTTCCTTTCACCTATTCAAAGATGAAGTTGGAAAGGAAGTAGTAGTGGTAAGGGGGGGGGGGGCATTGTAGTTCCAACATAAGGGATGCTGCTGATGGCTTTCAGTTTTCATATATAATGTGTTGTGCTATATCTCTACTGTTAAACTCAAGTCCTTCTACTTTTTTTGCATATGTGTAATCAGACCCTTCTGTTATTGTTGGAAACTGTAAAACTTGTTTGGAACTTGACTTCAGAACAAAAAAAATATCTGTCTCTTGCAAAAAGTCTGATAAGGCAACAGTTTCACACTATCCAATTCAACACTGATAACAGGAAATGTTGCTGGCCATAAGGGAAGTGTGTGCTTAATCACAGATAAGATTATCAGGCTTTAAAACACAACCAGAATTTGATGGATTTAAGCGGGTCCTAAAGTTCAAGGCAGAAAAGATAAAACAATGCAGAGGCATTACGTTGTTTTAGTTGGCAACACTGCTTGCAGATCTTCTTTCAGAGGTTTTTGGAGTTTAAAGGATAAGCTTTTATTTATTCCACTCTTATGCTGTAAAGGCATGTCTGAACAGAGTCAATTAGGTTTAAACCTTAGAAACTGCAGCAACTGTACCTTGCCTGTCAAAAACATATATGTATTGTGGGCAGGCTGTCATGTTAGTTTTGGCTGTTTATTGATGCCTGTCTCTATGTTGTGTACTTTAATAAGGACACAACATAGAGATGTAAAGAAATACATGCATATGTAAGAATTCATTATCAATTTCACGAGTTTATACCACACAGGTTCATAATTCATTAAACAGGCTTAAATATACACATAACCCTGCACAAATATTTATTTGAAGATAATCTAGTGTGAGATGAGAAACTTTACAAGATTTTTTTCTAATTAACTGATTTCTTCATTATATTCAGGTCCTCAGCCCTCTGAGCAGTATGGCACCAGGGCTCGATTTGGTCTCTCTTCTAACATTGACACTTCCACCTGGAGCGCTGCAGTAACCAGCCCCCCTGGTGACATGGTGGCCTTGACTATCTGCTCTTCTCCCAATGCTCCGATTGGCCGCTATACACTTACCCTGGGCCAGTCAGGGAAGATTGAGTTCATTCTTCTGTTTAATCCCTGGTGTCCAGGTGGGTAAGCACACCACCTGAGAGGAGATGTCTGTCAAGCAGGGGATCTAGTGGAGATAACAATGGCTTGGATGATTATGTTTCACACCAACATGTGCTGAGGATTAGAGATAACTGCGGGGGGGCAAATTATACAACATTGTCGTCACAACTTGGTATATTAATTGTTGCTTGATACTAGGCTGAAGAAAAGAATATGAAGAGCTATTTTCCAAAATGTGATAAACACCATAAAAAAAAGAGTTTGTCTTGTCATTTGGCTGTGTACTGAACATATTCACTGCTCCTTCAACGTTTCCTGCCAAATCGCTATATTTCCTTGTTAAAATGTAGGTACAAGATGCCGTTCTTTTAAAAACCGCCATAAGCGCCAAACTTATTTTTTGTCTAAACGCGATATATCCTCTCAACTAATCAGAATTCAGTGAACATGCAACACTATGTTTCCATAGAGTGTTAAAACGGGCAAGCGGGGCTGACCTGAAACCTGAGGTAGCCTACTTTTGAATGTGTGGGTTTTCCTGAAAACTATTGAAATGGATTTATAGCATTTTGGAAAAGAGCTATTCATACTTAGAATAGGTTTAACACAAAATAACACCAGTTGGGACTTGCATTGTGACATTATTTTTGCGGTGTTTTGGCAACAGCGGATGCAGTGTATATGGAGAATGAGCAGGATCTGGCAGAGTATGTGCTGTCTCAGGATGGGATCATCTTTCGAGGCAGCAGCAAACACACCATATCCACTCCCTGGAACTTTGGCCAGGTACCAACACCAACACTGACACTGTCAGCTTCTCTTTATCACCATCAACAATCAATCAGATGAGACAAGTTTTTAGTGCTGAATAAACTTGAGTAAGACCCATTACAATAAGAAGAAAATATTTTCCGATCAGATAACTAATTGAATTTATAAGAAGCTATCAAGCCAAGTGGGTATGAACTGTGCTGTATTTACATCCCATGAAAATATTCAGCTTGGATTTGTATTCCTACATTGACAATATACTTTCTTACAGGCAAATGTTTATTGAGTGTTTTTGTTGTGTTTTTCAGTTCGAAAGTGGAATCCTGGATATTTGTCTAAGGATTCTGGATATGAATCCCAAATGTCTACGTAATCCTGGAAAAGACCACTCAGGGAGAAGAAACCCCATCTATGTAACAAGAGTGCTGAGTGCTATGGTACGATTAATTACTCCTCTCCAAGTCTTATATTTCATAGGTGAAAAATGTAAGACTGCTTTTCTTTGTTTGGCAGGTGAACTGCAATGACGATAAAGGGGTTTTGCTGGGAAAATGGACAGATGGGTATGAAGGAGGTGTCAGTCCGTTGTTTTGGCGCGGTAGCGTGAAAATTCTGCGAAACTGGGACACAGAAGCCTGTCAGCCTGTTCGCTACGGACAGTGTTGGGTGTTTGCTGCCGTGGCCTGCTCTGGTAAAATAGGATAGGCATAGTCTTTTGGCCTGTTTAGAGAAAATTAAACATTATTTTTGTCAAGCAAAAAGAACATATTAACAAATATGCATAATCTCAGTTAAAGCATTAAATTTGATCGTCTTTTTGTTTTAGTTTCCAGAGCACTGGGGATTCCCTGCCGCGTCATAACCAACTATCTGTCTGCCCACGACACCAACGGTAACCTGGTGATTGAGCGTTACATTAATGAAAATGGGGAACTCATTCAATCCAGGGACATGATCTGGTTAGACCTTAGTTACTGATTTGCAGCATAATGAAGGCACTGATCATCTCAACACAGTGAATGCATCAGGAGTTCCCATTGTGTAATATATCTGCAGGAATTATCACTGTTGGGTTGAAAGCTGGATGACCAGACCGGACCTTAAGCCTGAATTTGATGGGTGGCAGGCTAGTGACCCAACTCCCCAGGAGAAGAGTGAAGGTACTACTTTTTAATTTTTTGTAAAACCACTATGATTTGTCAATTCTGACACGTTCCCCCTTATCTTAGGAGTGTTTTGCTGTGGCCCCATCCCTGTCAGGGCAATTAAGGAGGGAGAGCTTACCTTCAAATACGATGCCCCCTTTGTTTTTGCTGAGGTCAACGCTGATGTTGTCACTGTGATGAAAAAAAAGGACGGTAGCACTTCAGATGTTACGACAACTGGATTGGTGGGCCAGAAGATCAGCACTAAGAGTGTTGGCAGGGACACCAGAGAGGATATCACTCATCTCTACAAGTACCCTGAAGGTACCCCAACTGCCACAACAAAAGACTCATTAAATAATTATTTTTAAATGCCATAGAACAAATAAAATACGGCATACAAATACAACCCCACCGATGGGATGCTTTGTCATTTTCTAGCCCGGGGCTTGTAGAGACCATGAGACTAAGGAGGCTAAACTAATTGATAGCAGTGAATCGATCCCAGTTAATCAATATTCCTAAATATGAGTGAAAAAGTACAGTGGGACTATCATAATTCAGAGAGAATGAGCTGTGGTTCTGGATGGAAGAGCTTGTCTTTTAACTGGAGTCTTGTTGGTTCAAACCCCAGCTCTGTCTGCCTCTTTTATTGTGTCCTTGGGCAAGACACTTCACCCACCTTGCCTACTGGTGGTGGTCAGAGGGCCTGATTTTTGTCAGCAGCCCAGTGTGCCCCAGGGCAGTTGTGGCTACGATATAGCATGTGTGAATGTAGTGTGAAGTGCTTTGGATCCTCTGGACTAGATAAAACTCCATACAAGTACATGCCATTTACCTCGTTAGAATATAGATATGTTTAATACACTTAAATGTAAAGAAACAAAACAAAAAACAACTGTATTTCATCTTACTTCTTTTTATTTGAATATTTTTTTAAATTTAAGATTTATCTTTTAAAAGCACTGATTGTTGTCTGCATCAGCAACACAATGTCAAGGTAAAATGAAATGAAATGAGTAGTGTTACAATGAAGCACAAATCCCATAAACCTGGGAGGGGTTGTAAGGTAACTTAAAAAGAATTTGAAATACAACCTTTATACAGTAGGGGGGGTTTCTAATGAATGGGGAAAATTAATCACAGTTGCCATACATAGTTAACAAAGTTACAAGAACTTGCCCATATTACATATGGGCAAGTTCACAACAAGGTGAAAACCTTGTTGTGAACCATCCGAGAAATGCTTAAAGAAACTGGGGGGAAAAAAAATCCAAGAGTAACATATCAAACTGTACCAGACATAGCTTTCTACAGTCCCCACAGTAATTTTAACCTTGGTTGTGGGGTGGCAGGGGGGAGTAAAACATTACTCTATTGTATCTTAATCACAGACTGAAAACTGGAGGGAAAAATTCTGATTAGTAGTTGAGTAGGGTTTTTTTTTGTGGAGAAAGTCTCACTTTTACTAAATAGTAACTTTTAAGAAATAGTTCCCAGTCCCACAAATTATTGCCACCACTAATATAGGGATAAATACAAGTGTTATGATGCTGTTTATTTGTACTTTCCATGTTGGTTGATTACAGTTTCTAGTTACTTGTAAGTAGAAGATCCATGACTTTCTGTTTTATTTTAGTATAAATGTGGCATAATGCCAAACCCCTTTTGCAGGACAATTCAAAATGAGAAAGACAAGAGAGTGTGATGTTCAGTCTAGGTAGATCTCAAAGAGATCAGAAAATTACTGCTAGAAAATAATCCTGTTAATATCTATATTTAGAGGAATAAATTAAAAGTTATTGAAAAGAAACTGGCAAACAAGCTGGACAAGGAGGGAGGAAGGTAAAACAAACTTAAACATTCACTACACTCTAAAGAAATATAATGTTGACTTTTATTAAAGGGACTATATCATGCTATTAAACAGCTTTCAACTTCGGGGATAGAAATATATATGATAAAATGGTACCCTTGGTGTTATACAGTATTAATTTCTCTTGTATCCTGTAGTTAATGTTAGACCATGAGGTGAAATGGCCTGTTTCTCTATAAACCCCCCTCCTGCGTCCCCCGCTCCGCTTCGCTCCGCTGTGCTGCAGAGCCTGGAGCAGATCAAACTGAAACAAACAGTGCTAAGCTTCGTCACAAACAGTATTCTCACAAATAATTTGATAAGCACCAAAAGAGTACCACAATGAAACTCTGTTATATTAAGGGTTCAGACGTTTTTTTGTTTGTTTTGTTGTAAAAAACTGAGTCAATAAAGCCTATTTCATTTGCTAAATCACCAGGCTTTAGACATAGCCAAAACCAACACAGCTGCATCCTCTAAGCAGATCTTTCCAGCCCAGTATATACAAAAAGCTGTGGGTGTTTTTTGCACCAGTTCACTGAACATTCTGAGATGCTACAAATCAATTCATTAACCACACAATACTCTTATAAGATCACATTAGCAGCTTGATAAATGGCTATCCCACATTAGCATTAGCATGTAACCACTTACTTCTCTGTCCATCAGGCGTCTTTGTTCTTTGATCCAGCTGCTGTTCTTAAGGAATGTGTTTTAAGCTGCCAGAAACTGAAGCAGCCATTAGCTCTGATGGTGGTGGGGGTTTTTTATGAAAAAATTGCATTACCAGATGGAAAAATGATTACAAGATGCAATCTGCATTACCAGATGGAAAATTCCAAAAACTTGATTTTGCATGATAAAGCCCCTTTACGTTTAATATTTTTACAGGTTCCACAAAATTGAATTAGGTGAGTTTAAAATAAAATTGTTAACGTTTAAGTCAGTCTGACATGGCCATAGTCACAATATTTGACGGTGGATTTTACATGGAGGCACACAAAAAAAATGCAGCAAGAGATTGGCCTTGAACAAGACCTGGGTCACTGTACACCAAGCACTTGCATTAACCACTTTGCTACACAGGATCTTGAAACATTTGTATTTAAATGAGTAATATGACTTCGCACTGAAAATGAAGTTATTATTCTTTGTTAAATATATGATTTTTGATTAATTGTGTTGCAAAGTAGTTAGTGCAGCTGCTTTGTGTACAGAGACCCAGATCTTGTCCTGGGTTTGAGGCCCATCCCTTGTTGCATGTTTTCTGTGCTTTCAACAACAATTACTCGAGGAGACAGTTGCCTACAACAAGGGATGCATATTTAAAAAAAGGCATCTCATGCCCACTGTTAAATATGGGATTTTATGAAGCCACAGAATCCAGACAATAGCACTCAAGTTCCAGTGAAATGTGAGGTCATCTGTCCGACAGCTGGATGTTATCAAAAAACTGGAACCTGCAACAGAACATGTATCCCAAGCTCTGACACTAATATAAAGCATGGTGGTGCAGAAAGACAAATAAAGCCTTTTATCGTGTTTAGACCTGAAAGTCTCAGCCTGGATTTTAGAGGAAGCGTTCTATAAACAAATACAGTTAAAGCTCACTGAAGAAGTTTTTAAACAAAATTTGAACCAATTTCTTGCTAAATGATGTGAGAGAGTTATCGGGTCATAAAGAAGACAGCTGTGGTTCGTTCTACAATTTGTGGAAACATTTTACATACTAAGATGCTAAGCTTTTGTTGAATAAATAAGAAGTAGTATGTCACAGGATGTTGTTAAACTATTGTGGCCTTGTTTTTTTATGAGGTAGATTTAGTGTATTTTCTTAGAACATCACTTCCATCGGCTATCATTCACCTGCTGCATATACATATAATGCCCACTTTTCTAAAGCTTTCTGTTGTTTTGCTATTCTAATCACTTTTTAGCAGTAGGTTTTCAACTGTAATATGCAAAAATATTAAAAATAATTACTTAAAATTGTTTCTAGTTTTTATCCCCTAAATTTCAAAGCTCATGTGGTTCAATGCATTGTGTTTCACTTTTCCAGGATCTGAAGAAGAGCGGGAAGCTTTCAAGAAAGCCAACCATTTAAACAAGCTTCTCAATGAGAACCCGGACATAGGCCTCCACGTTACTATCAAAGTTACATCTGACATGAGGAAGGGCTGCGACTTTGATGTGTTTGCTGTTGTTACTAACAACACAGAAGCAGAGAAAAAGTGTCGTCTGGTGTTTGGGTCCTGTGCTGTATCCTACAATGGATTTCTGGGAGGAAACTGTGGTTTTAAAGACCTTCTTAACGTTCAGCTCTCACCGGGAGCAGGTAAGTCTGGTCACCATGTGGTGAGCGCAAAGGACTATCTTTGAAATGATGGTCAAAACATTTTGGTGTGTGACATTCCAGAGAGACGGGTTCCACTAAGGCTGAATTACTCAAAGTATGCGGACCAAATCACAGGGGACAACTTAATTCGGCTGGCAGTTCTGCTGCTGGACTACGCCACAGGAGAGGCAAAAATGGCAATAAGAAACATTGTACTGGACAATCCTGAAATCAAAGTCAGAGTGAGTAAAGTTGCAGTGTTAGGTGCACTTTGAAGGACCCAGTTTTTTATAATCACAATAAGATTATTCTTTTAATTTTATTGTAAAGGTTTGTTTTAGACTGCCTTAAGAAATAATCAAAATTAGAAAATAAGAGATTTAGTGCCTTCAAAATTGATTTTTTCACTGTCGCAACACTTGTTAAAATATGCTTTATTTCAGTTGTATGTGATAGAGCAACACAAAATAATACATAATTGTGAAGTTAAATTAAAAAAGGATCAATTTTTTTCAGAAAATGTTTAAGAAATAGTCTGAAAAGTATGGTGTGCATTTATATTCATTCCTCTAAACTTTGTTGAACTATTCTTTGTTGCAAGCGTATGTCTACACCAGGTATAAACACCCAGAGACTGAAAATTTGCTAATTCCTCTTCATGAAAGATCTGAAATTCAGTCAGATTGGATGGAAAGCTTCTTTAAACATCCACATTTTGTGTTTGGGTCAGGACTTTGACTAGGCCATTTGAGCACAGTTTCCATCCATCCATCCATCCATCCATACCCTTGCAGGGTTGCGAGCAGGGCTGGTGCCTTTTGGGGGGCACCCTTGACAGGTTAAAGGCTGGTGACCTGCTTTGTTATATTTTGTCATAGCTCTCGCAACTTCATGGTGAACCCTGCACTCTAATCTTGAGTATTTTGCAGCCTTTAACATTTTTTCCAGGATTGTCCTGTTTTTAGCTCAACCCATCAACCCTGTACCTGGTGAAGAATAGCATTCCCGTAGCATGCTGCTGCCACTACCATTTTTTACCTGTGGTGCTTTGGTTTTGTTGTTTTACACCACATAATGCGTTATATTTAGTACAAAAGTTTTATTTTTGGTCTTAAGTAACCAAGCGACCTTCTTACATGTTTGCTGGATCCTCCTACATAATCTTTGTTAAAGTGGAAAATTAAACTAGGTTTTACTAAGAAGTAACAACTACAATCGATTCTTGTATCTGATCTGTGCATTTTGGCTCCAGAGCAGCTTTTTTTGCTACTTCTCTGGGCTCTCAATTTCCAGCCTGTCAATTTAGGTAGATAGCCCTGTCTTGGCAGGGTCGTATATGTGCGATACACACTTCAATAATGAATTTGATTTGCTATTATCAAAGCTTCTGATGTTCATAACTTTCTCCCTGACCCTTTGGCTGTGCTCCTTGAGCTTCATAAGGATTTTTGTTCAATTAGGTTTTTTTAACAAAACTCTGTCGCCTTAAAATAAAAGCTGAATTTACACTGAAATAAAATAACATATGTTAAAACTACATTTATGTATTTTATGTAACATTTTAGGGGTACAACAGTGAAGGGGTGAATACAAGTGTAAGCCACATTTTTTTTTTAATTTTTTGTGAACATATATCTATTTTCTTCCAATTTTTAGCTATGTTCTACTTTGTGTTGGTCCAAATACAGTAAAGCAATATTTGTGGTCGTAATGTAAATGATTGTGGGAAAGTTCTAGCACTGTGAATTATTTTGCAATGCACTCCAAATGAAAAAAGGTATTTATCAATAATGTGATTTGAACAGATGTTAAGAAGTACTAAGTTAATCAGACGCTAAGATGGAGCAGAACTGTTTTAAGGGTGATTATAAGGTATTATTGTTGGCTGAGTTTGGAGCTGGAGCTCGGGGTAGAGGTTATTTGTTGAAGCCATGAGGTTTAGCTTGCAAAGATATGCTTTGAGTTCAAAAAGAGTTCAATAGTGAAAATGCAGATCTACGCTGGTGGAAGTTTGACCTGGTGATAACTGAGTGAGAAGCCAGAGTAAATATCCAGCATAATTTCAGATAGGAATTTTGACTTCCCAGAAGTATTGTGCTCAGAGACATTTAGAAACACACAGACACAATGCAGCTGTGGATTATGACAGAAACCTTAGAGACACAATGTTACTGCATTGAGGATTGCTAATTTATCTTTTGTCCTTCTGACTTCTCAAACAGATGTAATTTAAGTGTGCACCTTGCTATGAAACAGTCCTTCTTTGGTGTTCTATCTCTCTTGTTGTTGTTTTTTTTTATTTCACATTCTGAGGATAAGTTTTGTAAGGATGCTGGTTATTACATGTAAACATGCAGAGACTTGCAGTTTTGACTCTTTCCTAATCTTTGTCGACAGACGGTTCATGCACATTTAAAGCTTTTTATCAGGCATACAGTAGTTTGCAGCTGTATTGCTACATCACAGTAAATAGTATCAGCTAGATTTGTTGTGACTTCATGAGAAAAATTAACATTAAAGGCACAGTGTGTAATTTTCGGCCAGTAGGGGGCAGTGCATACCTAAATTATCACAAGCATGCGGTATCTGTGTCTTCGACTAAGAAACTCAACAACGGAGGTCCAACCAGTGCTGTTTTCAAACGCTCAATTCCCTGAGAATTATCTATTTGCAGCAACATGACGAGCACATCAGTCTCTCTTTCATCGCTTGGAACTAGCGAAGAGGTAAAAACTTATTTTTGGAAAAACTTTTTTGCAGTTTGAGGGGAAATCAATGTATTAATAGCGGGCTTGTTCCATGCGCTTTGTCCGTCCGGGCTCTTGTAGAAGTAAAGATCATCTAATAGGAATTTCCCCTGAAAAGAGGACCCACGCCTATGTATTTTAAAACAGATTTTTAAAGTCATATTTTACATTATCACCAATATTTTGCAATTAATGTGCTTTACGTAATTATTATTACATAATATTTTAATGGCTATTTTCAAAGATGTACTGCAAAACACTACACACTGTCACTTTAAGCATTTATTATTTTAGCAGTTACTTAAAGTAGATGTGTGGAACCACTTGACACAACATTTTTAAGGACATCTGAGATTTTCTTTTTTTGAGCAATGTGAAGTGAAAGGAAAATAATGCATGATTTTTAAACATTATGTTCCTGAATTTTTACAAGATTTTACTGTATGTCATATACTTATTGCTAAGGTTTTTGGGGGGGTGTCTCGATCAGTTTCCCTCAGTCAAATTAGATGGAAAGTGTCTGTGAATATCATTTTTTAAGTATTGCCACATTCTCGATTGCATTTCAGTTATAACTTTGACATTCGTAAAACATACAACTACTCTAATCGACTACAAAGCCAGACTCTGTTTTCTAATAAGGTGCAATGTGAATGCAAACTGCTGAATTTGATATTTATGCATGGATCACAAGGTAATAAGGGTTGAATACAAATGCACATCTCTCAGATTTTTAATTGTATAACATTTTAAAATCATAAATCTACTTTGCAGTTATGTGCTACTTTTGATTGATCTCTCACATAAAAACCTAATAAAATATCATGGTATTCATGAAGTTGCTGTGGCTTAAACTAAACGTAGGTATACCCAATATGGGCCTTTAATCAAGCTAAATTGTTGTTCCCTACAGATCCTGGGTGAGCCAAAGGAGAACCGCAAGCTGGCTGCAGAGATCAGCCTCCAGAACCCTCTAGCAGAGCCGCTTGATGACTGCTGCTTCAGCATTGAGGGGGCCAACCTCACTGGGGGCAACATCATTTCTGAGAGGTTATTCAATTTTACAATTATCCAGGTTTACATATCATGATTAAAGTAAAATAACAATCTCTATAAAGGAAAAAAAAAAACAATCACTCTATAATAGGGCAGCGCTTACAAACCTTTTCTCCAAATCTTTATAATTTATTCCCCTTCCCTTTACTGTATCCAGATGTCTAGATGGAATTTCATTTCATTAGCTTGGACAAGATCAGAACGAATAAGGAAAAAAAAAACAAGATAATTTGTGCAGACATGATATTTTAAAATAATGCTTGCATTTGGGCTTTTGTCCAGAGTAGTACAAACACTGTTGCTGTGTTTGCATTACCTTCATAGATCGTCATAAATATTCGCTGTCTGTAGTATTGTATCTTTGAAATGTTTATTCAATCTGACTACCTTGACAAAGACTTCATGCAGCTTTCAGAGAAGTAATACTTAAATATTTACCTTACAGGTTGGGCTGCACGGTGGGACCAGGGGAAGATGCCAAAGTGAAAATCTATTTCACTCCGACCCATTCTGGGTTGAGAAAACTGGTCGTAGACTTTGATAGCAACAAGTTGTGTCATGTTAAGGGCTACAGGAATGTCATCATTGGAAAATAAATATACATGAAGGTGGAAATAGTTTGAGTGTTTTCAAAACTTTTAATGTTTTTGCAAGCAATTGTATCCTCCTTATTTCTACAAACTGAAATAACATTTTTTTCTTCAATATATTTTCTTGCTATCTTCTTTTTGTTTATATTATTCAAGTTACCTTTTATATACGGACAGAGAACTTCTATTAATCAAGGCAATGATTTTAATCTCTTTGTATATGTTTTTTTCAAAGTGTGAAATGATAATAGGCATGCTGTTTATAAAAAGTCAATAACTATGAAAGTTTGAATGCAGAGTTTACCAAGAGCAGTAACTTATGCAGCATCTGATGCATTTAGTTTTCGATCATACCCGCGGAACAGTTAAAAACTGTATTTTTCTGTGACTGTTTAAAAATAAACATGAATCATATAATGGGATGATATGTGACTGAAACTTTCACTTATGCTTTACCAGAGGAACAATCTTTACTCGAAAAATGCTCATTAAAGAGGTTTTTCATCTTCAGTTTCATTTTGCACTCCATAATGATTTTTATGTAACTTGCCAGTTCATTATCTGCTTCTTCCCCTGCACATGGGGGACACATCACATAGTTTACAACACAGATTAATTTCCAAAACATACAGTTTAAAACATTAGTCTGATTATAGTGCAGTGCGAAGTCTACTGATCATGCCGTGCTAATTATAAAAAGTTATAATTTGTCTAAGACAACCCCTTTGATTGCACCAAATGGTTGACTTTCTAGGTATCCCTCACCCTGAACAAGCCCATGAAAATATGGGAACAACACCCTCTTACCAGAAAATACACCATTAGAACCAAGCCCATCATAAGCAGCCATCTACCGCTACTAGGCTTATGTTTGCAAGAAATTTTAATACACAGCAGTTACTGTATGTTCACAGAGCCAAACCATAAAGAAATGTTGCCATATTTTACATAGAAATGGTATCAATGTACACTCTTGGGCAGTAGTGGATAAAAAAAAGAAGGTGATTTTACTCTTTGCTCAGGTCAACACTGCATTAGGGGATGGCTGCGGACCCAGTTTCATAAAAAGTAATCGCAGTTGTGCAGCCAACACATAGTGTATTGCTTTTTATAATACTCATTTAGTGCATACGGTATTCCTCTGTAATATCCAGTTTAAGCTCTAAAGAATATTATATCTAAACACTGTTGTTGACTAATGACCCTAAAGTAGTTTAAGCAATATTTATACCCTGAAGTAATATTTTACTGTTTTTAAGGACGCAATAATTTTTCCATCATCTCTAATTCAGAAAATAAAAACTCTTTATTGGTTAACAAACACAATATAAATATTCTATAATATAAGAATAGGTTTCACAAAAGTTGGCATTATTTAAAGAACTGTCATTACTTTTAAGAATCGGTATATTTCTGTTAGGCACCTTCAAACTTTATTGAGAAAACATCAATTATCAGTAACCAAACCAGAATGCTGTTGATTACTGTATTTTCTGGTGTATAACGGTAGACTATTTTGATTTGTTGTAGTTCAATACAGCACTCCCCTTGAACAAACACCCTGCAGGGATTGAGTGAGCTAAAGGAAAATGTTAAATTAACATTTTAGTTATTTTTACCAGAACATCTGAAGCAGCATTTCTGACTGAATGCAATTCTGAATGTGTATATCTAAAGCTGCGTTGCGCTGCTGTCTGCTGGTCAAAAAGATAACCTCATCAGTGTTAAGATGCAGCCTGGAAAGATTGCTTGAGTTCCTCGGGGGTAAGGATGGCCAATATGGATATATGCCGATATATATATAAGCTTGGGTCCTCTACCAGAGGCCTGGGAGCTTGAGCGTCCTGTATAGTAACTTTGCTGTTCCAGGCACTACACATTTCTGGACTGATATGTCTGAGGTTCTTCCATGGATCAGCTGGAGCCATTCCTCCATTTTGAGGGTCACTGCCCCAAGTGCTCAGATCACTACGGATACTTCTTCCACTTTTACCTTCCAAGCCTTCTCTATTTGGTATTTCTAAAATTTCTCCTGTTCTTTCTTCTTGATGTTACCATCACTTGGTATTACCACATCCACCACAACGGCTTTCTTCTGCTCTTTATCAACCACCACAATGTCCGGTTGGTTTGCCATTACCATCCTGTCTGTCTGGATCTGGAAGTCCCACAGGATCTTTGCTCGGTCATTCTCCGCCACCTTTGGAGCTGTTTCCCACTTTGACCTTGGGGTTTCCAGCCCATACTCCGCACAGATGTTTCTGTATACTAAGCCAGCCACTTGGTTATGACGTTCCATGTAGGCTTTCCCTGCCAGCGTTTTACATCCTGCTGTTATGTGCTGGATTGTCTCAGATGACTCTTTGCACAGCCTACACGTTGTGTCTTGTATGGTGTGGTAGATCTGGGCCTCTATCGCTCTGGTGCTCAGAACCTGCTCCTGTGCTGCCAGGATTAGTGCCTCTGTGGTGTCCTGTAGGCCAGCTCTTTCTAGCCATTGGTAGGATTTCTTGACAACAGCCACTTCAGTAATGTCCTCCCATGATGGTTCCTCCTCCAGCACCTCCTCATCTTGCCGTTGTCTCAGGCTTTCACTAAGTACGTCATCCGTGGAAGCCTTGTCCTTGATGTACTTATGGAGCTTCGATGTTTCATCCTGGATAGTGGCTCTTAAGCTCATCAGTCCTCGGCCTCCTTCCTTACGGGATGCGTACAGTCTCAAGGTGCTGGATTTGGGATGGAACCCGCCATGCATGGTGAGGAGATTAGCAGATGTTTGTGTTCCAGCGACTGTGCTGAAAATCATCACACAACACCAATGTACAGCAATATGGCTCAGTTGCTCTGCTACTCCACATGTTTGCAGTTGAAGCTTCAAAATCCACCATAGACAGTGTTGTTTGTACCCTACCGCAGCACTCTACATACATCACTGGCAGGGCTGTCCTGAAAAAGTACTTCCTTGAGGGCATGTTGTATCTTGGGTCAAGCATTTGCTTGAATCCTTCTTTTTCGACAATTTGGAACGGCAACATCTTTTGTCGAACAAAACATCAGTGCTTCAGCCAATTCATTCCATTTTTTACTTTGCTTATCATAAAGAACTCAATTAGCAAATGTGCCGGCAATTTTCGTCTGGGTAGGAATGTTCTTACCCCTAGGTCCAGTTATAGTTTATGCTTCCGTTGCCTAGTGTATCTTCAGACATTCTTTATTGTTTGGTTTGTTTTTATATTTCAGATGGTGGAACAAATTGCATGTGTTTCCACTCTTTGCAACCACAGTTTTTCTGCAAGTTTTGCATATTTAGGTACTTTGCTCCTCATCAGATTTTCTGTAACTAAACCAGTTCCAAATTGTGGAGATACCTCCTCGCTTTACAACATTCCCTCCGCACATGAACCGTGAACTTAGGCAAGCACAAAACTACGTCATCATCTAGACTTATCATTATTATCGCAAGGAGGCACATTTTTATTTTAAGGAGAATTTTCAACGATATATCACATACAATAAGATACTGTCCATCCCTACTTGGGGGCTGGCAGCAAAATATATCAATTGTAAATTTTTCAATGTAATTTCTGTGAGGCAATTTGTACAATAACATAAATTTATGTAAATATTATGTCAAACAAACAATTTTCAAAGAAGATAAAAATGGATGTCTGCATTAGCCACTAATTGAGTTTCTCTTTTCTATTTAATAATTTTTGTAACATACACGTTGGAGTACTTTCTATCAGTCACCCTTAACAATAGATGCTTTTTGTTTACTGACTCACGGTTATAATAATGCACAATAATCATCTTTAGCCCTATGAATTATTACTTTATCAGGAACCAAACAAGATTACTAAATAAACTGAGAAAACAGAACACGGTGAACAACAAATTTGACAGAACAAACAGCAGCAGCACAAAAAATCCCAAAACAATACAGTCAGAGCATATAGATAAATAAATGAGTTGATACAATACATGCTACAGTAAACTGGAGACAACAAGTGATACTATGATGTATGGCAGCTATTACATGATTAACACAATATTATGCTTGTCTGTCAGTCAAAAATGCACATACATAAACCGATGTGAAAACCTGATGTGATTAGAGGACAAAAATACAATTCAAACAGTGGAACTTTAACTGTAAATTGATTTTGAATCATTTTATTTTCAGAATAATAAAATAAACAAAAAGCTAATTTATATTTTTTAAAAGCATTTCTAGAATGACACTGTTTATGTTTTTATATGCTGCAGTCAAAGACAACATAGGACTAGCCCCCTAAAACATATTCAGTTTAAACTAGACATCTACATGCTATATAAAAAGGCACAACCATTTTTTTCAATGACATTAAATTGCACAATAATTAGTCAGACAGGAGTGCCAAACCTATTTCTATTTGATAAATGTGAGAATAATTAAAGACAGAAGTTTACATCTACCCTAAATGTATACATGTAAAAATATTTTAAAGCAACACCTTGAAAACAAGGCTTCCTAGTGTGTCATCATGGGAAAATCTAAATAAATAAACCAAGACTTCCAAAAGCAAATTGTAGACCTCTAAAAATATGGTCATTACTTGATTACAATTTCCAGATGCCTGAGGATGCTGCTTTTATTTGTTCAAACAATTATGTGTAAATGTAAACTCCATGGGACTGTCCAGCCTTCATACGTTTTGAGAAGAAGACACGTTCTGTTTCCTAGAGACAAATGGGTTTTGTTGAGAAATCTGTCAATCATCCTCAGGTTAAAAATATGGATTGGATATATTGTGAAGATGCTGATTCAACCTAGGAAAAGACTCATTATTCACAGTAAGTCAAATCCTGTACCCAAATAGTCTAATGGCCGATCAGCAAGTAAGAACCCATTGCTTCAGAAGCAATTTTCAGATGCACATAGGGATGGTTTGACCATAAAACTCCACTGTTCTGTAAGCATTTTGCTGCAAGAGCAACTGGTCCACTTCCCAAAGTAGATGGTATCATGAGATAAGTAGGACAAAATAAGGAAACCTAAATTGTTTGACCTAAGTCATACAGTTTAAAAGTTAATTCTAAATATAAAGGAAATGTATGAAAACGCCTAAATGCGAATAAAGTAAATAAAAATATCCTCTTGCTCCTTTTTCTTTTAGTCTATAATGTTGCTAGTTCTAACTCACTTAAAACAGTAATGATTTAGTCAGACTATCAGAAATAAGTGGTTATGTGTTTTTTTAATACAAAGTTTGTAAATATCTGGTTCTATTTCTTGCAACAGTATCACAAATCTCAGCATTGCCGTGTTTATTCATCATGAAATAACCCCAGAAAATATTTGTATTACTCCTTGCTGTTCACATAATTTTGAAAAAACTGCAAAAGCAAATAAAAGGGAAAAAAAAGTACTGGCATACAGATCCTTCAAAATAAAATTAACCAACACTGGCTTCCAAGCAAATATATTAAATAAAAAGTCAATTCATTAAGCACAGGACATCCTTCAAAAAAAAAAAAACTGTCACCATTGTGATAATAAATACAACTGCTGACATTCCCTCCTAACAGAGGAAACCCACAAACATGCAGACAGATAGAACTCTTACTCTAAAGCACACAGCGCCCCCTGCAGTCAGTGGTGCTGTGAACTGATCTCTTCCTCAGTTCCCGGTCGTCGTTCTCCGGCAAGTGACTGCGCCTCATGTGTTGTTCTAGTTCTTGCAGCTGAGCAGACTCCTTAAGCCTCTTGGGCTCTACTCGGAGGTAGGCCTGGACACGGTAGCGCTGCTCAGTAGGGCCACTGTGATCAATGACATGACACTCGTACATGCCCTCATCTGCTGGTTTCACACTCGAGAGACGTAGTTTGTGGGAGATATTGCTGCCAGCCACTTTTACCACCTGTTGAAGACAGAGGCAGTGTGTTTCAAATTAAAGACAGTTAAAAACTACATCAAGTATCACTATAAAGGACCAAAGTAATCTTTTAAATTTGTATCTTAAAAAATATTCTGTAAAGGCCTTCTGACTACCACTACTAGGCAACAGGTGAAGTGTCTTGCCCAAGGACACAATGACCAAGACAGTGGGGGCTGGGGTTCATACCGGCAATCCTATGATTACAGGCTGAACTCCTAACTCCTGAGCCACAGTCACCTCACAGTGAAATGGTGTCATTTTTCATCGTCATGATACAGTACCTTGCAACAGCATTTCTACCTTATGAACTTTTTCAACTGGACTCACTTTATTGGAGTTTTATTGAACAGACCAATACAAACAGTGCACCCTCAGGATGCGAAGGGATTAGGGACAACAGTCTCCCTCGAATAACTAAAGTCTGTGAATACTTGAGACTCCTTTTTAAAAATGTTTATGTTTAATAGTTTAAACACTAAATATACTCTAATATTCATTAATACGCATAGTGGGAACAGTCTTAGCACTACCATAGAAGTTAATGTCTACAGTCTACCTTACCTACGCTCTTGGGCCTACAACCAGTCAGCTTTGAGAAAAAAATAATAATAATCAGTTCCTGGCCTACCTGATTTGCCAATGCCAACAGATATGGATGTCAAACAGCATTTCGTCTTGGTATTCAAGCTTCCCAAACTGCAAATTTTTTTGATCATTTTAGGCATGTTCTACAAAAGTCAGGTGGATGTTTTAGGGAGTCACATTACACAAAAAAATAGTGAACAGTTGAATCTGCAAATACTGAAGAGTCCCTTATATGCATCATCAAAGAAAAGCTTCTATGATTTTCTGGCTCATCAGCATCAATGACATGAAGACTAAAGAACATAGAAGACAAGTCATGTATAAAGAAATTTAAAGCTGGGTTATGTTTGAGCATGGCAGCAAACCTACCAAGACATGGCCATCCACTTAAACTAAAAGGCCAGACAGGAAACCAAAATCAGAGAAGCAGCCAAGCAGTCCATAGCAACTCTAGATGAGCTGGGGAGATCCATAGTTCAGGTTTAAGAATATTTTTAACAGAACAACTAGTACTTGTACAGATCCTTTATGGAAGACTTACAAAACCAAAGTTACTGTTTAAAGAAAACCATTAGAAGGCATGTTTGCAGTTTTCCACAAGCCATGTTGGGGACACAGTAAACATGTGAAAGAAAGTGCTCTGTTCAGACAAGACAAAAATGCTACTTTTTGTTACCTGAATGCAAAACACAGTATTTAAAGAAAAAAAAAATTAAAATGCACATCATCCCGAACAGACATTCCAGCTTGATGGAGAGTTATGTCAAACTTTAGGCTTTTATGCTTTTCTTCATTTTGAGCAGGAACGTTTTACCCCACTGTAACTCTAGTGTAAGCCAAATTACATAGAGTGCACTGAATTGTTCATCCACTAGTTGTGCTGTGGTAAAAGGGAGTCACTCCCAAGCCACTTCCTGCTCCAAGATCATGGATCCTCCATGTCACCTCAGAATGCCTGGTGAAAGCAGATTGGGAAAAAAAAGCTTCTACCTGAATGACTACGTTTACAACCAGCCAAGATTAGATTATGGTTGGGTTAAGGTCACTAATCAGGTTTCTGAAAAATTCCGAATAACCTGTATACATGCGTGAGCAGTGAGCGTTACCCCTGTATACTGTACATGGAGCAGGGGTATGCACATACAAGAAGTTTCTCTACTCAAAAGACCAAGATTCCTTGCAAATAGAACATGAGCAGAACACAAATTAACGTTCCTTTTTCATGGGGTCAATGAAACCTTAATGACAAGTTCTCAAACTAAGCGGTGAGTTGCCTAACATCTATATTGTTTAAACTATTTCATCAAAGGTAACCAAATTCTAAGCTAAAATGCTAGTTTTAATCTTCAGCAATTAAATTCACTTCCCCATTTGCAAGTAACACTCCATAGCAGAATGTGTTGTTTTTTGACTGACTTTGATAGACTTGACTTTTAAAACCATAAATCATCTTAATAATCTTGATGATTGAATTGAATGTTTTCCTTTAATTGTTACAAGTAGCTTAATATATTTTGTGAATTTCTAAATTGCACTTTTTACATTGTTTATAGGTCAGGGTTTTTTTGGACCCCAGAACTTTCATCTAGAATGGCAAGCTGGTAGGATTGTTTAATTGATTTTCCCTTTTCTTCTGTTGGACCTTTAATACCCTAAAATATGGACTGAACTGTTTTTTTTCTGAACTGATTCAACTTGGACTGTTTGAACTAATGCAAGTATAGCAATCAAGCTAATAAAATCAAACAAATCATTAAGAAATATTGGGATATCTTAATAGGTGACACAGTCCTTAAAAAAGTTATTGCAGATGAGCCAATTATCAGTTTCAGACGAGCCCCTACCTTAAAAGATAAACTTGTGAAGGGTCATCTCATCCCAATACAAAAAAAAGAACATGGCTCTCAAAAAAACAAGCAAAAACAAACAAACAGGGAATCATAAGTGTGGGAGCTATAATCATTGTGATAATATGGTTAATGCAAATTCTTTTATAGATATATCTTCTGGAAAATGTTTTACATTAATTCATTTATCAACTGCAATATCACATTTGTTATATAAAGATTGGAATGCACATGTGGTTATTTGTATGTAGAGATGACAAAGCACAAACTTTAAGTTAGACTATCAGAGCACAAATATGCTATAAGAACACGGAATCATTTATACCAAATGGCATTACATTATAAAGATCCTAACCATGGGAGTTGTCATATGCTTAAAAGTTTGGGTATTGGACACATTAAAGATTCCATCAGAGGAGGAGCTAGAATTAAGAATTTTTTACAAAGAGAATCTTATTGGATTTGCACTTTAAAAGCCACAAATTATCCAGGTTTAAATGGAAAACTGGACTTCTCAGCTTTTTTGTAAATATTAGAAGTCTCTGTCTTTGTTCTTTGTTTTTATCTTTTGAGAATTGTATGTGATTATTGTTTGTTAAATTTATGGCGGCATTTTATTAGTTGTTTAGCAGAACATTACTTCCCACCTGTCTAATTAGAACAGTTGTTACAAATATTTTTGTTTCAAAAGACAGTGAACAGTTTCACAAACATTGTAACCAGGGGTCCGTTCCAGAAAGCAGGTTATGACATAACCGGATAAGTTTGATGGTAAGTTTGTGGATAACCCCAACTTTCTGTTCCAAAAACAGAGGTATCATTCCAGGTATGTTAGTAACCATAGCAACATAATCTTTGAACATAACCTGCTCCGGACCAGGTTATGTTCTGGGTAAGTTTGTTCCACAGAGGTTCTGAGCATGGCATGACCTTTTAATTATTATCCTTTGGATGTGAAAGCACAGATTATACTATATTTTGTCAAAATAACTTCAATTTTGTCAAACAGAAACTGTAGGACAAAGCCCATTACATATTACAAACAATCAAAAACTATTTCACAAACATATTAGTAAGATGTAAGAGTTTTTCAAATAAGATTACAGAATTCATTATACGCAGCTAAATAAATAATCCTGCATTGTGAAATGACCACTGGGAACAATGATAGCTTTTTAATTGGAATATTTTAATATATGTTGTAAATTTCAATTTAACAAAGTCACTGGAAGAGAGATGATGGAGTGCCCCTCAGGAAAGTCATGGAAGATTGGTCCGCCTTTACAGAGCCAACTCCTCAGCTGGTGTGAGGGGAGATGGTGGCGGCCCCCCACCAGTTAGACAGACCTCAACCTTCTTTTGATTAGCTACATGATAGGAAGAATGCACAAAAAATACGTAACAGACCTACATCTGTCCAATAATTATTTGAATCAATCTTACCTTTTGGCAAAATCTTTTTGTGTTTAATTTTGACTTGAGAAAGATTTATTTTGAAACCAGAAGGATAGCAAATATTTAAGTTAAAAGTCAATATATGTCTAATTCAATGTACAATATTTTTGTAACCTTAACAAACTGGTGGCCAAAGAAAGTACATTTTTAATAATGATCCAACATACAGGAACAACGTTTAAACTATACATTAAATCCTTCAGCACCACTTGATCTCAAATGGGAATAAGGGGTAGAAAAAGAATAAATAAAAATGAAGATTGTTGAGAGTGAATATATTTATGTCTAATGTCTCCAATAAGGCTGAGCCAGCATGAATGTTCTATTATTTAAATTCAAGTGCAGTGTAACGTATTAACCTGAAGAGGGCCCTCCACTGATTTTTTTTTTTTTGGGGTAGAAAATGTATATTTATTTACTAAAATGTACTTAAAAAAATTAAAATAACAAAGAGACACGTATACCATACTATTAGACACTCATTTATACAGTTTATCAGCAAAAAGAAAGTTGATTAGGGGGTGAGTTGGACTTTAAACTCTCACACACTTATTTTTTGCCGAGCCAACATTCTTTCTTTATCTTTATTGATTTTTTTTTTTTTCATAATGATTGGCTTGAATTCCTCATAGGTCAGCATTATTACTTCCAACTCCACTTCTGTGAGGTATTCTGGTCTTTTTTTCTCTTCAGTTTCCTTTGTGACTCTTGAATTCTGTGATCCATTGAGAGGGTCTTTATGTTTCAGGGTTTACCAGGAGTAGGTTGATTAACCGGAGTATTATCAGGTGTTCTGGAACCAACATACTCTGGCTAAGCAGGTTTTGGGTTGATTAACCAAGATTTCAGAGTTTACCACATGATAAGTTAATCAAGCTTTCTGGAACAGGCCCCTCAAGAGGGCCCTATGGCTGAAGCAGCATGTTTTTCTCTTATAGCCATGGAATAATAAAGGCTTTTTATCTTCTTGATCCTCATGAGTGCCTCAGCCCTAATTTTTTTTTTTATTCAAGTTTGCCATTTGATTTGAATATTTTTCAAAAGTAAAGTTTTTGTGCTAACAAATACACTTACACTAATTTTGGTGCCAACTTCTGGCATCTCCTCTGCAGTCCCAACCTGCACAGAGACAGAAAGTAGTTTAGGAAATTTAAAAGCATCTTCTCTGCAGGCAACATGAAAAAATCATGTCTGATTATGTTTTAGCAGTTTTGCATATTCAGCCTCTGTTACTGATATTACCTCTTAGATTCCAGCCTCACAAATATGTATGCTTACATGCACCCCAAGCACGCAAGCTTCCGACTAGGAAAACGTTATTATGTATGCAGCAGCACAGAGGTATTCTTTTGGGCTTCGGTATGAATTATGCATGGAGAAGAGACATTTTGAGTATCTATTTCTGTTTCAGAGCCAATTATGGTGTCCAGAGCCTCAACAGGAGAGCCTTAAACCCCCCCCACCCCACCCCCACCTGCCAGAGAGTCAACCTGCTTCCCTAGAGCAGGCAAATGCTAATCAGCAATTAGACCTTCCTTTTTATGCCAGGAGCTCTCTGCCATGAGCCTTATTTAGACGAGCAGCATAGAGGATCATTATAAGGCTTGAAGAGCTGCAGAGATCACAAGCTTGACAATCTCTGTTTAAAAAAACAATGAAAGGAGGCGTCATGTGGCACAGTGGTTAATGCGGCTGCCCCATGTTCAGAGGCCTCAGCCCTCAATGTGGCTGTCCCGAGCTGGAATCCCATCCTCCGCGACCTTTGCCGCATGTCATCCCCACTTCCTTCCCTGTTTCTATGCTATCCCATGTCAAATAAAGGCTACTATGGCTATAAAACCTAAAAAATAAAAAAATACAAGAATAAAGGAAAATGTGTTATACTGTTTTGCTTACCATGTTTATGATTTGTGAGGCCGACCTTTTCGAGTCTTTGCGATTCCTGATGTACCACCATTGAATCTCCAGGGAGAATGAAGGAGAGCCTGCCCCACGAAATGAGCAGGCCATCTCCACATCTTCACCAATCTGTGTTGTAATGTCATGAGGCCCCTCTGCAAATAAAGCTGGAAGACAGATGAAAGAGAATAAGAGATGGAAGAAACCTCAGTAAAGAGATTAGCTTTTTTTTCCAGAATATCATAAACAAGCAAAAACATTTCTGTTTTCCAGAGATTTATGGCTCTCCTCAGCTTTTTGCAGCTGCCTTTGCCAGGCCACTCAGTTTAGACAGCCTTGGTTGGTTTGCAGTTCACCCATGTTCAAAGTTTGAGAAAAAAACTAATGACTAAACATTAAGCAGATGTAATTCAAGGAGTATGTAAAAATGTCTAATAATCACTTTTTTAACTTAAAGGGAAAAACATATAAATACAAATCCGTAACAGTAACTTAGTAGTTTATTTGAATGTTTAATGAGCTTGTTGATTAAAGCATTTTGACTGGAAAGTTGAATTATTTATGTTGATAAACTCTTTTAAAACTATTTTAGAAAGTTGGTATTATTATTCCACACACAAATGTAGTAACTTGCAGTTTAAAGATTGCCAAGAACTTATTCCTACATCAACTGTTTAATTACCTCAGCCTTATCAAGCAGGTAGTCATAAACATTAACTAAGACTGAAGTATTTGGCTATTATTGTTTTCCTGGATCCCAGGATGGGGCCTCAAACGTGGTAATTTTCATATAAAATTATTATCTTATTAATAATTGTGGTAAGCAATTATTCATGGCCAAAATGAACTTATTGTTTCACAAACCATTTGAGCCCCGACAGCTTAATTGTGTCTATTATATATAGGTAACAACAAACAGGACTATGTTAATTAATTGAGTTATATCAACCTAAAACTTAATGCTATCACTCAAACTTGTGTGATAAAAATACTACAGATTTAAGTAACAGAAGCATACATTTTGTCACTTCAAGCTTGGGTTGGTGCTGCAGATGTGAAGCAAAGTTTATTCGAAAAAGGGAACACTTAAAACTTTGAAGTGAGTCACTTGGAGTTAATTGCCTCTTTAGAACCAGCAATTTTTGTTCACACATCTTGACTGCATTTAACAAATCAATAAATTGATGTTAGGTTAAATATCTGGGTAGAAACTGAAACTAAAAAGTAACAATAGTGCAGGTCTTTTAAAGAAAAATAATTAGGGTGACATTAGATACTGGGGCACTTTTTAGCAACCACAGAATAATCAAATCAACTGTTTTTGCGGACATTGTCTGCAATAGGTTATGAGGCTCAAACCTGAAGTGGCTCATCTTGATGGCCCAATTTACCTGATTTCACCCTACTATGCAAAAAGCGGTCTCATCCAAGCTTGATTTAGGAAAAAATTTACTATGTTAAAGTAATTTATTTAACTGAATCATGTAATAAACAGGAATTTGAAAAGAAATTCTAACAGAGTCTTGATTTGTCTTTGCAGCCAATCATGGCTCAGGAAATGAAAAGAAAACAGCTCAATCCAAACAATGGTCATGATGGATGGTTGGGTCAGTCGGTTTACTCATGGGACCATATTCACCGTATTTTAGTGTTATTCTTCAGGCTATTCAGAACAGCATAAGCTTTTCCAATAATATGGGAAAGACCCTCAACGAACAACATTAGCTGTCCAGTTGCTTTACATTTACCTATTTGAGGTTCAACATTGTTTAATATTTATTTTTATTTTTTTCAATTGGTGGATGACAGATATGACGGTTTTGTTGCTGTCCTACAGCCTTAGACTTGCTTTTCTAAGCCTTTTCCCAAATAACAGAAGTTTTTTTTTTTTTACGTGTCCTGTCTAGCAGTTTGCCACTCAGAATTGGTGTCTGAGTACCAAGTACAAGCCCAACAGATTTACTTTCCCAAGCAGAGTATTACAGCTTTGCTGTAACACTCCACTTGATGTATATGTATTAAAAAATCTTTATTAGTGATTACTGAGGGTTCAATTTCCTGAAGTCATGGACAAGAAACCGAGAAAAGAAGGAAGAAAGGAAGAAGGTGAAGAAAAGAAACTGCACCAGCAGAGGCGCGAACTGACGACACAAGACAGTGAGACATACAAAGAACACAAGAAAACATCCCAGTCCTCCACCTCTGCCGGACGACTGGGATGAGGTTCAACATTGTTTAATATTTTGACATTTTTTTTTTCAATTGGTGGATGACAGATATGACGGTTTTGTTGTTGCTTTGTTGTTCCTACAGCCTTAGACTTGCTTTTCTAAGCCTTTTCCCAATTAACAGAAGTTATTGACTACGTACTTCCTAATTTGCCGAGTTGTTCTGTTCGTCAGATCAGGGACTGTTGTTTTTTGTGATCTTTGAGCCAATTTTGTATTTTCATTCAGGCTCTATTTGATTTTACAGACCTGGATGTAGTTAATGAAAATTAACTCTGCTTTCTAAAGCAGGCTCAATCACGGGGACAATTACATTTTATACTTGGGAGTAGACTGCTTAGACTAGATGTGTTGCTGTGATAAACACAAAGTTGTGAAAACTGCTTTTAACCTTTAACAATAAAGCAACCAGTAGGCTATGGTACTTTACCATTACAAACTGTCTTTTGATTGAGGTCAAACCTTACATTCAACAGCATTCACAACACTTTTCTGGTAGTACTGAAGAAAGATGATGTTTATTAAGTTTACCACACTCCCTCTCCACAACCACAAATGCTGGTGTGAATCTTACCCTTAACCATGATCCCCTAACAGGGTTGGATAATCCCTTTGACAGTTGTCAGATTATATTTTTTGTTTACTTTGCAGATATCATCCTCTCCAAACTGGTTGTTAAACAAGACTTGGTTCAAAAACTGTCTGTCGCTGCACATGTAACACACCTGTTCAACAAACATCCCAACAGATTCCCTGTTTGAATCACAGCATCTCCCATAAATTAATCCTGTAACCTTGACAGAATGCTAAATCAATACAAAAGCTTATTCGATTTGCAAGATTTCATGGCCCTGTCAACAAAAAGATGAAAAACTTGAACTGAAGGGTGTATTGACTTGCAGCAAAATTTTAGGAACACAGGCTGTCTCATTTATGTTTGAGAGCTGGTGCAAAATGAGTTTGTTTGGCCTGGCCTCGTCTAAGTATAGATTTTCATAAAGCTAGTACTGTCAGAACCTTCTTCAAGCAGAAAAAAGGGACTTGTGTTTGAAGCTGAACGTAGGGCACATGCATATTTAAAAAGTACCTCCTTAGCATTTTTCACTTTATTGCTTAGGGAGCAGTGATAGAAGTGATAGATGCTTACTATCCACTATAGACTCATTAAAAATGAAGAGGGGACACAATAAGAAATGCAAGTAGTGGAGGACATTTATAAAGAAAGGTGGCATTTGTTGGCATGAGAAAGAAGCTAGACGCAAGTACTGCTTCTTGTATCTTACTGATCGTTTGAGCAAGAGAAGGAAAGTGTGAATGCCTAAAAAGATCTTCAGGTTGCCTTTGTTGAAACACAAATTTTGGTCAAAGTTTTTGTCCAAACAGTTAGGGCATCAACTTTAGACAATTCAGACTTGGGCCTTTATTTGACAGATGAGTTGATAAATGTACTCACGTCCTTTGTGGGGTGGACTGCCCCATTGATTTATATCTCTTTCTATGGATATGTCACATTGTTTATTGCTCTGATTAGCCCTACCGCTGTCCGCATAGGGTTAGGGTTAGTCTGGAAGACAACCGTAGAATCTTGATGGCTTGCCAGGCTTTTCTTTATTCCAGAACAAAATAAAAACTCATCCTGAATGTCAAAAACTATTATAAAAATTAATTACATTTTAATTAATAAAAATAAAACCAAAATGTTTGAGCAAGATTAAATCGAATCTAATTTAGGCATGTGGAAAGGTAGCATGAGTTTAAAAAATAGGGGAAATCCAAATTTTTTGGTTTTATTATTTTCTGTTTGAGGCAGCAAAACTGATGAAGGCAGTAAAATAAATAAACCCGTTAGAGACAGTGTCCATAAAAAGTGGTATTATTTATGATATCTAACTGCTTGATCCAGAGTATAAAAACATCAGGGCACAATGGAAATAGCCCCAGACTAGCTTTTTTTTCCTTGACGTAACTTATGTAAATTTAAGCCTGAAGAGAAAAATTGTATTAAAAGTTACAACGTTCACACTCAATCTAAATTTGGAAAAATAGCCTTCAGGTCCTAAATAATAAATGCAACAATTCAGTTCATAACGGATCTAGGGTCTCTACTAAAAGTGTTACATTAACTCTGATTAACCAGCAGCTTTCAATTATACAGTCTGTTTTATCACATGTCAAAATACCAATCTGCTGTGATTATGCATATTTCTATGACTCACTTCTGTTATTTAGAATGAACATCAAGAACAGGTACACTCCTTGGACATACAGCTTTAAAAAAGGAACATATTTGTAATCCATTACTTTATTTTTCACTTCAGCAAGACTTGCAGAAATTATTTTCTTGCTTGAATTGATTTTTTTTAAATCCAGCAATGCAAATGTTTTGAACTCCACAATTAAAACCTCTAAAAGGCTTTCTACTTTGGTTTCCATATCTTTTTTGCTAATTTATTTTCCGAGTACAGGAGACTAGCAAAAATAGGAATATATATTTATACATGTGCACATTTGACATGACTGGTATTTTTCTTTAATACAGAAAGTAAAAATCAAACCAGCATCCAAAATGTAGCATTAGTGCTTAGGAAAATGTATCCTTCTGGGCTACCTAGTCTTCAGTATGTATATGATGCATGGGTGACAATGTTTCCCCCAGGTTCAAACGAACAAACTCAATTAAACTTAATATATGAGAGACTTTCTATACAGTAACAATAGATACTTTACAGAGGCCAAAAAAGAGAAAGAATAACACCGAAACACAGATTGGACTGAACATTTTTTACATGTCAAGTAAACAGACAGCTAACACACATAATTATTGGTAAAACATCAATAATTTAAAAAAAGCAATCAGAATATGAAGAACTATGGAAGTACAATCAAGCCAGTTAGATTATAGCCAAAAATATTCATGTTACATAAGCAGAAAGATAAAATGATTAACTAAAACTTTTAAAAACACTAAAGATCATACATAAACAACATAAATAATAAGGAAATCTAGACTAGTAGAAGGCATCCTTATATCTTACACCAGTATTTGCAATTACTATTAAAAATTAAAACAGTAATACAATAAAAATATAACGAAATAGCAGCAGATTGACTCAACGCAATATGCTGGGATTCCTTACATAGAAAACTTAACTGATTTGAATGTTTGTATAGGTCTTATAGTCTATAGTATATTGCCTCATAGTACCAATAGTATTGAAATTACTTTTCTTGTAAAGTGCCTTGAGATAACATCTGTGTGTTGGCGCTATATAAATAACCTGAATTGAATTGATGTAGAAAATACTACAACCAAAATAAAATAAACTTTAATGAATGATCAACCATTAATAGGTTATCCACTTTATTCCTTGATCCTGTGATGGATCTGCTGGAAACATCATTTAAAAATACAGTATGTATTATCATTATCTTTTAATGCTCTTTTTTTTAGAAGGGAGGCGATATTCAGGTTTACAAAAACTGTGCTACATATTTACATGAAATTTATTGATATATTCTATTATTTAAGTTTTACTTGAATCAAAACATCAACTCAAACTTTCCACTTTGACTCCACAAAATATACAATAAGCACTGACTGATCTAAAATACCGGTTGTTCACTCATTGTGTGCTTGTAACGAATACCTGTTAGCTAATGCTTGTGTTTTAGGCACTTAAATGCCCCTTTTCCAATAGGGACTGGTCAGCCTTGAACGGGTCGAGTCAGCACGACCCAGAACGAGATGATTGTGTTTCCATTACCATTTCAGGAGCACAGCAGTGGGTGAGGACATTGGCCGGCTTAGCTTAACAAAATCTCCAGCAAAAATCAGTCACAAAGTCATCATGCCGAACACCAATCCTCTCACAAGTTCAAAGACTCGTTCACTCACCTGACATTGCTCAGAAATAGATCTGTTCATGCCTCCATCTACTGATCTGTGTTCTTCATGGAAGTGCTGATCTAACCAGCGATCATCCAGTCTGTCCAGGCTCCAGCTACAGCCTTCCAGCCTGATCCAGCCAACTCATGCTGTCTGATCACCACAGAGATCTCCTGCTTCTTTCTTGCTATACATCCTTCTTTTTCGCAGACACTGCAGGCTCGCCACGGCTTCTCTGTAGTGTCACACCCCAACTTTGCCTGCTCCAACCCACACGCAGCCCCAATTGCAGCTCCGATCAAAGCTCCATTCCTGTTGGCGACCTGACAAAAATCAGCAATCATTCACAGTTTTCAGATGTTCAAAATGCAGAAGCTGTAGCCAGTTTCTAGTCCACTTCCTCCCCTGCTGCTTGTGAAACTGCAGCCAGTATCTAGCCCACTCTCTCTCCTCTGCGTCCTGGCCTTTCACCTCACATGCCGTCCATTTCTACGAAGCACTTCCAGTGCTTGCAGTCTGTCCCATTCCTGGCATTGTGGTTTTTCACAGCCTGTTATTCGTACTTTAATACCTACCACTGATGGGTAGAAGTGAGGGTGACATCCCTTTAGTGGACCAATCAGTTCATAGGTGGGCATGTTGGGTCACTTTCAGCACGCTTCGGACAAAGGCAGAGAGGCAAAAAAAATGGGTTGGCTCGGCCCGGACACAGGTAATGGAAACAAATAGGTCTGAATCTGCCCGTTCCAGACCTTTTTCGACCCTAGTGGAAGAGGGACATGAGTCTTTTTAACATAGACACTCTTGAATCAAACTCACCACTTTTCCTGACAGTTCTTTGTAAATCTGACTATTCTCTTCTAAAGCAGATCAATTTAAAAGTAAGTCACTGTAGATTGAGGCAAGCAGAAACATATCCAACTGTTTTAACGTCAATTTGCTTTGCTTTTTGCAAAATCCATTTCCCAAAGTCTCAACACCAATGAGAGGAAATTCAAAGGCAGATAACTTCAGCCTAGCATTATGATTTCCACCAAGCTGAATATAAAAAGCCTGTGGGTAGATTCCTTCTGCAAAAATGTAATTCACTAATGTGATGAATGGATTCAATAGTCACCGACACCCAGAGGGGCTTTTGAATAAACAGTAAGCTGCTGTTAAAAAAGGAAATCTGCAGGTAATATATATCTTGATCTTCAAAAGCTTTAATCTTTCATCAAAAGCTTTAGTCTTGCAATCACAGGCTTTAATCTTGCATACAATGAAATACTAAGTATGTTAAGTTAATGAGTATGGGAAACATTCCAATTTGGGAAACAATTCCTTAGCACACAAGAGCTGTCTCTTTTGAGTGCAGCTAATAAGATATTATCTTAATTGGATAACTGAATCACAGTGATAGAGTGAAATGTTGGATACTTTTGTAACCTGGATTTGAGCTGTCTAAATTTAAATAACTGATTTTCAACAAACAAACAAAAAAATAGAACGAATATGTATGCAGCAATTTTTTCCAGAAAGTCTATATTTGGTTTAGAATCAATAACAGGTCTTACCAGCAGATTTTCCTTAGGGAAATAAGTGTTCACTGAGAGACCTTCAGCCCGAATTGAAGGTGGAAGGTAAAAATTATGAAATATGAATGGCACTGGTAATCAAGCGAGCAGCTGTCTGCTTGTTGCCACCCATACTTCTGGCTTGTGGAGTGAATATTTCATAGCCCCTGGGACACAAGACTCAGAAGCTATTTCTTCATTTCCCACTGAGAAGTGCCAACAATATGTAGCACAAGTTGTTGAGAACACAGGCCGGTGCTCACAGGTTTTTCCAAACATACATGTTGTAATACATGGTAGGTAATGAAAGATAATGTTACATCGATAAAGCCAGAATATTTTTTTAAAACCCTTATTGTCACACAAAAATGGTCATTTATAAATACTCAATACTTGGTTTTGCCTCCTTTTGCATTAATACATTAATGCATAGCCATGATTATTATTTTAGTTTTGCTGAGGTGAAATGGAAGTCCAGGTTTCTGTGATATCAGCCTTCAGGTCGTCTGCTTTGTTGGGTTTGTTGTCTCTCATGTTTATCTTGTCATTAGGCGCTTTTCCTATATAGGAATTTCATGGTATGCATGTGTCCCCACTACACGCTCTGACAAGACTGTTTTTAGGGCCGTTTCAGGAGTCAACAGAGCACCAATATGTACTAAAACATGTCTCAGTTGTGGTTAAGTCACGCTTATTGGTTTTAATTCAGAGGGAAATGAGAAGACTAAACAATTTGCTTTGTAAAATAAGAAGAGCTGCTAGGGAAGAAGTTTGTAGCAGCGTAGCAAACAAAAACACAGCAACCATCCCTGCTTCTTCCATGCTGATTTTGTTTCTCTGCTGCTGTGGGTTCTTTTTGGTGCTGATAAGTGATTGGGATATGCAGACATTTTAGGTAAGTCTTCAAAGGTCTCCTTCAATAGTGATTTTATTAAGTTTTTAGTTTTCTCTGGTATAAAAGAATCCCTTCTTAGTCGGTTTCTGTCAAAAAATAAATTCCCAGTCTATTTCAGTGTGGTAGTGGGCATGGAGACGCAACAAGATTTGGGGTTTGCTCATTAAGATGAATGACATGCAAGTTTCTGTCAACTGATTGGCTAACCGCAATACAGCTCTTAAACTGTCTCTGTTTACTAAAATCAGTAACATTAGACAAACATGGTGCCTGTATTTAGGCTTAATCATTGTTTACCACCCAGTTTAGGCAGCATTACCAAACAAGACTGGACCCTGACGTTTGACTGGCCACAGGACGACTCCGGCACCAGAGCTATAGTCTTCAGGACGCCACAGGCAGACAGGCGCCACATTCCTTCTTTGCTACTGAGTTCATCCTTGATTATTTACTCTCCTCCGCAATATGCCTAAGTCCAGCGTGTTGTGCCATCTGAGCTAATAGTCTGTTCTGAACGAGCGCATTTTAACACAATGCTTGAAAAGTAAAACATTGGGTGAAAAGTAAAACACTACTTACAGGCTGCCTGGGAGCTGTTTTTCCACCATTGTGACGGTACAGAACCTTCTTTTAAGTTCAACCTCGAGGCAAAGCATGTACTTTAAGGTCTGTAGCCTCTAGCAGCTGTGTCTTGCTTGGCTTTCATTTTGCCAAAAACAACATTCCCGTGGGTGATTCAAAGCTAGGTAGGCGAGGCCATGATTGCTAAATTAGCATTATGATGAATAGCTGATAGGCTTTTTCAAAGTCAGGCATTTTCTGGTCTCTTTTCATGCTTTCAGAACACAAAGTGACTGATTGTAAAGAAAAAAAAACTCAGTTTTTCAAGATTTTCAGTGATCGAGACCTTTTAAAGGGAAAATTTTGTATTTTGTGTCATGATTTTAGATATCTGTTTGACCCACATGGTGGAAGATGACCAGTGTGGTGGCTGAACCGGAGGCTGGAAAAAATCTGAGAAGGTGAGTCGGAGATTGAAAATGATGTGAAACTGAGTACTTAAACGCTGATGATGATGGTAATGAAGTGTGAGTCCATGAGTTTGACAGAGAACATTTTATATGGAAGGAGATAATGATTAGTGGATTGGTTTGCAGCAGAAGGAAGTAGATGGAACACGGCAGCTGGAACCAGTGGTGGAGATTAACCAGGTAATCCTTAAAGGAGGAGTTAGACCGAAGATGAGGGATCTGGAGCTCAGGAGCGAGAAGACTTAAAATCAGTACCTGGAGGAGGACAAGGAAACGGTAAGGCTCAGGAAATAACTTGAAAAATACTGGAGGAATCACTGAGGGCAAATATGTTATCATGAAGGCAAATACTCTTCCAGCTCCCTTTATCCTCCTGCTGATCATCCGATTAGCTGCATTTCAACCACCAAACAGACCAAACATCCAGTCTTTTAACGGTATGGAGACAGGAAGGCTAAGAAGAGCGGGCCAACATATTTACCCGGATAGAGGAAAGTCAAATTACCCTGAGGTTCAAATATTGAAAATGCACCAACTAACTCAAAGATTCTGGATTAGTTACAGGAAAATTATTTCAAGATTTATATTCCGTAATGACTAAATATTAAAGGTACCTAGGGAATATGGCATACTTTTTAGAAGTCATGAGAGAGACTGAAGTTGAAGAAGACATAGACTTTTTAACTACTCTAATCTAACTGAAGAACTCCTCGTTCGTTAAGTTCGAAAAGAAGACAACATTTTGACACAGAAAGCTCTAGCAGCACACACAGTCAGGCAAAAGAGACATGATCGACATGGGAGAGCAGAGTAGCCTAGAGAAGGGCTTTTATATCCGGGACAGGCCATAATAAAACATATTTTAAAAAAACCTATGGAGACTGAAGTCTCATCCTTATATTTTGCTATGCCACTGTTCAAACAAGCTTAATGACATCATTGTCGTTGAACCAGCTTTTTTGTACTTGGCTATGTGGGAAAGTACCAAGTCCTACTGGGGACTAGGGGTGTGCAAAGCAGCCAGTATTTGTATTTGTATTTGTTGAGAGGGAGAAAAGTATTTGTATTTGAGTAAAATTTAAAATAGGCATAAAAGTAAATTTTTTTCCACATTAGACTTCTAATTTATGTTATTATCCATTTTAATAATTATGGATATGTAATATTGGTTGATTTTTCCATGAACATGTAACGGGAACGTCACTGAAAAGCGACTAAAATTAAGGCCACTTTGGCCACAAAACCTTAAAAAAAGAACAGTTGGGGCATGGTTTTACACCATAATGACTTATGGGTAATGTGTTTGTGTTAATTTAAAAAAAATATCTGTTGTAAGTTATAGTGTGTGTTCCAGATGTAGCCGTGCTCCTTAGCTATCCATTGAGTTATGTTGTTGTTAGTGTTTGGTGGTTACTGTCTGTGCACCATCATAGAGACAGCAGTGCATGGGAGTGAAGTCTCTGTCTTGACTCTCTATATCATGTGATGTAAGGATGTGAGGAATACAAGTGAACTTTTCTCTCCAGCAACTCCTTTCCTGGCATCATCATACCTGACACAAATATTTCATAAAGTCTTTGTTTGTAATACATATTAGCACAGAACACGCTATTTGTGCCTTTCCAAATATAGTAGGCAATGTATGGCTCCAACTCTACTGCAGGCCAGCTTGAAGTTTGGCTACCTAAAATCTACTTTAGTAGATTATTTCTGTCATTATCAATAGAATCATTGGTACTATTTGCTTTGCAGGCTCTATACCTCTGTGATCGGTATAGGATAAGCTTATGGTTTTATAGTTGTTTGTCAATAGGGGGCATAAGGTTTTCATATTAATGCTAATCTGACGAGTTGAGGCTAAAATGAAATGGAAGCATTTTCACACCGTAGTAGGTTTGCTAAGTTGGCCAACAATGAAGTAATATACTTGGTGACTCTCGTTAGCTGTATTATACATTCATGAGAACATTGTTGGTGTAATGTATTTTATGCTGTTAAAATAAGTACTCTTATTTGTTGGTTTTGTCATCTATGAGAATAAGGGCATAACCTGGGCTTCTACACCAGGGAAACAAGGTTTCGTTGAGAGACCCCCACCCACTGCATCCACATCTGTCTCAGAATCCTCCTGATCAGTGAGACGCTAAACTGTATGTTGAAAGCAGCACGGCTTTAACTACGAATGTTTTTTTTAAATACATTTTAAAAATGTTGTCGAAAAACCTTTTTCTTGGGGTATGGCTTCGTACTGCTTTGTACATCTTGGTCTCTGGTCAAGTTGGCTTGTCAAATACTAGTTTTACCTTTTCTGCTGTTCTCCTCAAACTTGTGTCATGCATCATTTCTAATTTGATGTCATAATATTGTTTGGTTTAGAATTAAGAACAGAAAGAAAATTCTATAAGAAAAAAGACAAAGCTTATAATGTGAAAATTAGGTATATAAAAAAATTGTTGACAGTCAACACTTGGTGTAAGCATTAATATTATACCACAACCCTCGAGTATGTATTTTTGTGTTTAGTTGAATAAAATTTTCAGTGTAGCATTTGACTGTGTTTTAAAAAAGTTTTTACATTTTCTTTTCACATTCACTTCCACTAGGGCTGGGCAATATGGCCTCAAATTTAGATTGCAATATAATCTATAGCAAGTGTGGTAACGTTATCAATTACGGGATATTCTTTATTTTCTTTATATATGTCAAAATGACAGCTTATTTCAAAAGGTTTAGAATGCCATTGAAAGAAACTTTACTATACAAAATGCATTTAAAAAACATCTTCAAATCTTTTTTTCCCAAAATAAATAAAAAATAAATAAAATAAAGATGAAAATATTTTTAATAAAGCTAAATGTAATGAAAAGTTCAAAAATGTTTTTTGTGGTTACTTATTTTTTAATTTAATATCTCAAAAATTAAAACCATAACATATTTGAATTAAAATGTCTTTAAAGTTAAACAGGTTTCCTTTCCATTATATGAAAAACAAAACAAAAATTAAACTAGCAGAATCTAGTGCAAAGAAAATCACTTAACACCAGTATTTATCTTTTTTGCGTACCTGATACTTGGTATGTAGGCCCAGCTTGATGGCATCATCAAAATGCATAACCGCTGTATGGCGGTAGAGTCAAAATCTCTACCTTAGACTAAATGTATGTAATTTCTACATTACACCTTTTATATTGCCTAATACGAACTTCCACTCACAGCACATCCTCTATTTTGGCTTTGGTCATAGAATACTGAATGGTTCCTTTATAGTGTTGTTTCTATGCACATAATTTATAGAAAATATAACAAATGGATAATATTTAGGTTTAACTGCATATAAATACACACAAATTAAAAATTTCTTCCTCATACATCCTCCAGCAATGCCCTGTTTAATGGAATGAACCCTGGCCTTTTCAGTATGGTTACCTTTATATGCCTGTATATTCACTTGAATAGAGAGTACATCGGGTCGAACAAGCAGATTTCCCGAGTGCAGGTTCACGCTCAGTTGTACCGTTCACTATCATAAACATTGAAGCTGTGGAGCAAGAGGTAACTTCTGATGGATTCAGCGTAGCATAAGAAGAGCCCAGACCCCAGGTAAACGTACACAACAGTAACCTTACTTACCTCAGTTGAAGTCATGTCTGCAAATATGTAAACTGTTCAGGACTAGGGCTGGGCAAAACGATTATCTTTGTAATCGATTAATCTAGCGATTATTTTTTGATGCATCAATTAATTCAATGATTAATTTTTTTATTTGATTAGATTTTGATTCAATTTGATTATCAATCATTTACCCATTATTAGATTTGATAGAAATTTGACATTTATTAATTTATGTATTTCCATGAAATGAACAAATTTTTAATCTGAAAACATTTTAATTGTAAAAAAAAAATAAAAAATAAAGTTGTAGTATTAGTACAATCTTATGTTAGAGGTTGTATTTAACAAGAAGTTAAATGTCGTGCAAAGAAACCATTTGAATAATGGAGAGAAAATAAACCCAAAAAATATAAACAAACCAAATTTAACATTCACTTTATGCAAAAAAGTACTCTTCATTCACAAAAGACAATTATTTTGCTGCATTTTCTCTTGTTTCTGACAAGATTTGCGAGAGAGAGAGAGAGAGAGAGAGAGAGAGAGAGAGAGAGAGACAGAGAGAGAGAGAGAGAGGCGCTGTTCATTACAATAAAATGCTGCACATTTTTCTAGTTTTTAGATGGCAACTTTGAATCCGACAAACTGGAGAAGCATGAAGTCAAAAAATAGTAATCAAACAGGATGAAGCATTATTAAACGTGACAATCAAGAGTTCGTTGTCAGTTTGCTTATGCAAGCACTTCAACAATGTTGTATTAATGTCCACGGCGGCTACATTTAGCGGGTAGGTAGGGCATTACCTTTGTTAACAAACATGTTTACCGCAACCAAATAACACTCTCACATTTTCGGCTTTTCCTCATAATAAGCCTTTGCGCATTCAGACTCATTCTGCCAACACGGGTCACAAATAAAAAACAACAAAACAGATAGCGCTAACATACACCAGACGCAGCTGTGTATGAGTATATGCCCTCTACGTGGGGGTGTTTGGGTGATTTATAGGATAAAATACATAGTATTAGTAAAAAGTTTGAAAACTTGCTGTGTTTAATCATTTGCTGGAACTGCTCCTGGATGCCGTCGTGCTTTTATAAGCCATTTCCATTTTGCAAAGCTGGCAGACGACAAAATCGCTCCCTTTTATTTTAAAATAGAGTTCGGATAGAGGTATTTAAGTCAACTGACTCACTCATGCTGACACTACTGGTTCCCGCCATGTTTGTTTTGAAAGTTATGATCTATCGACGCACATTTTTTGCGTCGAGGTATGTTACGTGTCGTTGTAATCGATTACGTCAACGCGTCGTCCCAGCCCTATTCAGGACGGAACTGATTGAGGTGTTGTTTCTGATCGTTCATGCTCGTAGAGCATGTGCACCTCATGCAGTTACATATTTGGCTTGAGGGGGCAATCGCGAGTACAAAACTTTCAAACTCCACATAGTCCCTTTAAGAATATTAAAGTTGTTTTTTTTCATTATTTCAGAAAGTTATATTCATATAAAAAATTTTTTGCAAAAGTTATGGAAGCATAAGTGTTGTTCTAAACTTGTATTTTTCCGAGACATCAATGGCTTTTCTATTAACAAATGAAGAACCATCCCCTAAACTAAGATTTACTCTGGCCTTGATGCATAATGTAGAGAGTACTTTGTTTCAAATGTCCTTTATAGCCTCTGTCTTTCTAAGCAGGTCTGCGCCAGCCTCTGCTGTGACAGCATGACTCTATAATCTGTCCTCCCCCACTCCAAGGAGCACTGTCAGAGCACCATTAAATTGAAAGCCAATAAAAAGTGCCGGTCTGACCATCCTCATTAAGAAGACACCTAGCAGAGGATCTCAGGCAGGGTGGACGACTAATAAATTGGTACACACACCCATTCTGTAAAAGGTGGTACACTTACAATGGGGGAAAGGAGGATGTCTGCCGAAGAAAACTAAAATTGCTGCAAAATGTTAAAGAATAGCAGGTTTCAAAACAATCATAATTATTATCATGATTGTTATATGTAGTCACTATGTTCTGTTCAAGAACTACAATGCTCTCCCAAACCCAATTTCACAGCTGAGAGCTGACCTCAAAGTAAGTGTGACAGGAAACAATCATAATTTGTAGAATAGATGCCACTGGACCATGTAACACTACATTCGTTCATCACACTGAACCTTTTTTTTCTTGCAATTCAGTTCAGCTATACCTCAGATCAAGCAGTAAGTGGAGAACAGGGGCCAGATGTGCTTATCAGAAACGTATGAGTAAGGGTTGACTCTTAACAAGCCCTCTTCAGAACGCTGTATTCAGCCTCCCTGCTCAGCAGGGAGGCTCAGCTCTGCCTTGCTTGAGGAATTCATCAAACAGCCAGATTCTTTTTTTAATGAAAGAGAAATCCCTTGGAGGATTTCAAATACAAAAATAGCTGTTTACTGCTACAAAGGCTGCTTGAGTGCTGCTTAGTGTGAAATATTGGGGAATTTGGTGGTGTACTATTAGGCCTGAAATTATTAATACCACTGGAAGATTTAGATTTTAAATAATTTAATTCAGCCAAGAAGCTCCTGATAGGTGAAGAGGCAAGAATCGTCTAAATGATAATAAATATTGTCAGAGAAAAATCCACTTTCAAATCGGTAGATTATCATCAACAATAAAGCCCTACTGAATAATCAGTGAAAAAATCTAAATGGCAATCATACTTGCTATACTTCCTGTACTAACCAGATTTCTGCATGTTTCTACAGTATTTTTTCCATTAAGTAGAAGCATGTTTGTAAGATTATAAATAAAACTTTGAACCTTAAACTATGAAAAAAAAACTTCTGAAGTGCAGGTCTGAAGTGCATAAATATAGCATATAGAAAACAAAACATATTCTCTAGAGAACCTACATTCAAACTTGAGGGTGGTGGATTAGATTTACAATTTATTTTTTCGTCAGTGCAGAGAGCCTTCAAGCAGGATAATAAACATGAGATCTAAGATCAGGTAAGAACCCTAATATATAGGTTACCAAACTATTTTAATGCATGTTTAAGAATGTGACTTTTCTTTGTCTATGAAACTTCAGGAAACTGCAATAACACAAGTAAATTTAAAGGAGCAGGGTCCTGGATTTCTAAAATAAATTATATTCAAGTTCAGTTTTGTAATTGTATTGGGTAATGAAGCGTTTTAAACTAAGTAAAATGAGCCCACCCATGTGTAATCCCATTATCTTGAACAGCCTGTGTGCTGCAAAATAGTCTGCAATTCAGTGGGCGAATTTCCCGTGCTTACACGCTGATGTGACGTCAATCTACAATTCTTGTGCGTTCTCGATTTAACAGGAAGAAGGAAGAGAAAGAACCCGGATTTCAGACCTGGTCGATTAAACACTACTTTTGTTGCTAGACATGTTGCTTGTCGTCGTACAGCTGGCGATGTGCGCAATGTGCGATGGCCTGAAACTACGCTACGTCACTGATTTATGTACTTTTTGTGCTCGCTCCCACGAGTTTGCGAGTTCAGTTTCTTCAATCCGGCCCCCTGCCGTTTTAAGTTTGAATCTGTGTCAAGAAAGCTGTTGATGGTTTGCACCATACAGTTTAGTAAGATACACAGGAAAGTTTGTATTTAGTTTGTAACTGCTTCAAGCTTATGAAATTTACATTTGTTTGTAAATGTTTGGATACATTTTTTGTGTTAGGCTAAAGTTTATTAGGGTCTGGCATTATTGTAGTGATAATATTGCTCTTTTTAATTTGCATACTGTAAATCCAATTTTAAATTAGCTCACATATTATTTATTATTCCCAATAATATTTTATTCCCCTGTCCATCTTCACATGGTTTACTACATCAACTGAATCACAGCTAAAATTAATTAATAAATATATTATTATGATTATGGAATATTCAAAAGTAAATACCTGAAAGCTGCCAACATTTCTGTTAGCAAACCCTTAAAATAATAGGGATGCCACACAAATACCGCTAATTTTAGATTAAAAAGTTTTCAATTCTTATGTGTTGTTCATAATAACAAATCTGCACCCAGGAAAATATTGGATTGCTGCAAAGTTGAAGAAAATTGCCATTAAATGTTAATGTGGTGCAGTGGAATGTGCTCTCCTTACACTTCTATGGTTGACACAAAGCTTATTCTAGGTATTTGAGGTCCTGAATGTTTCTAGGAAACCTGTTTGTATTGATGCTGAAATTTAACTCAGACATATGTTAACAATATGTAATAAAGCCTACTGGCAGAGATCTTTTAATCCTGTTGACACTTAACCCTAGACCAACAGCTGCTGCTGCTTGAGGCTGAATGTTTGTGAGCTTTTACAAATCTGCCCCTGGTTTGTCGTCCTTAATCAGTTTGCTTCACGTCTTTCGAATATGCAATATTGGTGTTGAATTAAATAATTAATTAATTAGAAAAACTGTGCTATTTCAGGCAAGCTTCTATACCTTTAACTTTTATGTAACTAATGTATTCTAAAACTAGCGTGCCTTCTTAAGCATTTGCTGCACGATCAGCTCATCTTTTCAAATCCAAAAACAATGAAATGAAAGAAAGACACAACTATTATATCAAAAGTAGTATTCAAAATACCGAGACACAAATTTTGATACAGATATAAAATCATGATCTAACGCTGAGTCAGGAAAGAACTTACCATTTCCAGAGATGTGATTATCCACCTTTACGTATCCGTCACGCAGACCTGCGTTAAGTTGAACGTAAAGTCCCGCGTACTGTAAAATCCCTATGATCAGTCCGAATGCTCTCATTGCTGCAGCCGGTGTTTCAAGCAGCTGAGTTAAACGGTGACATTAGGATGAGAGCATGGATAGCAGCTGATCTCCCCCCGCTGACACTAGAGTCCTGGACCCGGAGGGAAACACGGAGCTGTCGCTCCTTTCAGTTCGGGACGAGATGCTGCGGTCAGGCAGGCGGAGGGAGAAACGAGTGCCAGGGCTCGACTCAATTAGGCGGAGGTATATCAGAGAGGCGAGTGGTGAGTTTGGGTGAGATTATTCTAATTCAGCCATCAACACCTTTGGGCGTCGGGCGATGTAAATGTATTACGCGATAAGGTATGTTGAACAACATAATGTATGGTTGTGCATTTTATCTCTATTTATTGTCCAAACTCGGTAAAATCAATCAAAGTGAGGCCATGAAATGCGACTTTAAAATGCACTTTTCTGACTCCTTTAGATCCTCTTGTTGTTTTTGACTGATAACTCCATAAATCTATTTATAGTTTTTCTTGTTATAACAGAATATTTCTAGTTTTTTTTTATTCGTGTAGTTTTCTATTTATTGAGATTTTCTATTTTGAGATTAAATGCCTACACCATATAGAACATAACTGCCAAGTGAAGCAAAATGATACAGTTTTCTTTTTTCACCAATTATTTGACAACTGATTTGCACTTCTGTTTATGAGTCAATGCATTGTAAAATCAGCTTGTACATCTGGGCAGTGGTGCACAGGTAGTTCTAAAGGGCAGTTATCCTTCATATTTTAGGCTCTGTCAGCATGGAGATGAAACTGTGTGTAGCCACAAAGATATTTAATCGAATAGGTGTCTCATCTGGTTCATTAGCAGGCCTCTGCAGAACCTTGACATACTGTGGAAGTACTTTGGAGTAGTTGGACCAGTTCAATCAGGTGCATTGGCACAGACACTCATCTAAAACTGGCAGGACAGCCCTTAAAGTTCTCCTTCACTGAAAATCTCGAAAAACTGAGTTTTCTTTCATTAAAATTAGTCACTCTGTGTTCTGAAAGCATGCTGCATATGAAAATTTTATATAAACTCCAATCCCTGATTCATAAAGAAAAGCGACCAGAAAACACCAGCGTTTAAAGCCCCACAACCATTCGTCATGATGCTAACTTAGCAGGCCTTGCCTACCTATAGCTTTGGACCACCCACAGGAATGTTATTTGTGGCAATGTGAAAGCCGAGCCTCTTGCAGCTGCTAGAGGCTACGGAGCTTATAGTACAGATTTGCTTCGAGGTTAAACTTCAAAGAAGGATCTGTACCATCACAATGGTGAAACACCAGCTCTCAGGCAGCCTGTAAGTAGTGTTTTACCTTCAACCAGTGTTTAACTTTTCAAGTATTATTTTATAAAACGCGCCATGAAAATGAAATGTACTACCTCGGCTAACCGCTAATATCTGTGACCACATCCACGCAGATATATATATTTTTTTACTATCCTCAAACTGCTCAAGCTTCAAACGTAGGGGTGCTTTTGGGGTGCTTTGACTGTAGCACCCCCAAAAATGGCCTAAAATCGCCCCTGACTCAAACTCTAGTGAAGCCATGCCCCAGACTTAAGGATTGTGTAGCCTCCAACAGTTTTTCCTTCAGGATTGTACCATATTAGCTACATCCATTTTCAAATAAACACTTACTTGCAGATTCTGCCATTTAAACTGCATGTCTGAAGCTCCTTTACAGTGCCATGGGCCTCTTGACTGCTTGCTTCTCTGAACCGCCATGTATTTGTTGGTTAGGGGGTGTACCAAGGGCTCTCTGTCATCTATGCAAGGATGGACGGAGTAGAGGTCAATTTTCTAAATATCCGTCTCCGTCAACGTAAAGCGTATGCTTATGATTGGTCAGCTCAGCAACAGCCAGAGATTGCTTTACCAAAACAGTACTCAATAGTGGCTGTAATCAGTAGTTAATGCAGTGTTTGGCCACTACTCGCTTTATATTGAAAGTATAACTTATCTAATCTGGTCTTTTAGGCGATTTTGAACACAAGGAGGTGTGGAGAACTTACATGTGTATTTAGAGTATTCTATGAGCTGCACTTCTACTAAAAAGCTTTACAGTCTAATCAAAACTTACTTTCTGTCGTCCATTGCTCCTTGAGGGGGAAATGCGTTCACAGGCAGAAGAAAAAAACAGAAACTATGCTGCAATAGTAGGCAGAAGCCGACATGAACAATTAGTACCCCCTGGTGTGCTGGTTGAGAATTGCTTTGTAACGCTGAAGAATGGAGACAAAGAAACGGAGAACCTTAAACGAAAAATGTCTCCATCAATACGTCTAGTATTGATGTCTAGTATAGAACTAGGCTTAAACCCCCAATGTTTCCAGGTCCAAGAAACACCCCTTTCAAAGGGACCTGATAAAAAGGCACACCACACTTTTCAGATATTCATTTGATAACAAAATTGATAAGTCAAAGAGTTTCCTGTCCACCCCACTATTATGTACCCCTTTGCTGTTATAGCTCTTAAATGTGACAAAAATGTGAAAAATTCAACAGATATGAATATCCTTGCAAATCTTTAGATATTTACGTTTATTTCAGATCCGATTAAGAAAAGAGATGAGCCTTCGTATTCGAAGACATTTTAATGTTATCTAGACCAGTTGTTCTCAACCTTTTTGCGTTGAGGCTGCAAAAACTGCCTTTTGAATTACATTGTGGCATTTATTCACTCTTTCAGTTGTAATTTCTACGACAAAAAACATAAATCAGCAGTAGGTCATCAGCATATTTGGGTAGTTTCCAGGAAAATGTAAAAACAGGATATATGCAGCAGCCTTTGAACATTGGGAAGGAAAATAGATGCAGTAATTTTCAAACATGGAAACAAAGCAGTATTTTTCAGAAATATATGTGAAACATTATGTCGTTGCATATTTCTGAAAAAATACTGTATTAAAAATATCCTTTTTATTACATACATATTTCTGAAAAGTACTGTATAAAGGTGTCTTTGATATTGATAATGTTCACAATACTTTACTTTGCTGAGATACTGAATGTAGGACTTTCATTAATTGTCAATTCTAATCATGAAAATTAAAAGAAAAAACATTTGAAATACACCAAAAAATATATAAACGCAAAACTTGTTTTTCTCCCATTTTTTATGAGATGAACTCAAAGATCTGAAACATTTTCATTTTCTACATACACAAAATAAAAATAAAAAAAAATAAAATAAAATAAAATATATATATATATATCTCAGTCTGTCTGTAATAAATTAATCTGATATAAAAGTTTCACTTTTTTAATGCAGTTGCTGAAATGATAATCAAATTTTATGAGCATCACATGTACAGTGAATTACTCATGTGAAAGAGAAAAAGAATGTCATGTTACCTTCTGTAGTTTAGGTAGATAAAGGTCTGTGTCACATCTGAGTAAATATAATCTATTTTGATAAATGTCAGAGGATAATATTTTATTATCAAGAATCCCCTGCAATACCACTACGGTGCACTAGGGGTTTGCGGACTCCCGATTGAGAACACTGATCTAGAGCACTTTTGCTCTTCTATGCAAGGCAAGGCAATTTTATTTGTATAGCACACTTAGGTCTTCAACATACTTTGGAGCTTGCCATTTAATGATTTATAAACTAGTAGGAGTATTTTGAAATATTTTCTCTGAGCTACAGGGAACCAGTGTAAGGACTTTAGAACTAGGGTGATGTGTTCTACTTTCCTTGTTCTAGTAAGGATAAGAGCAGCAGTGTACTGGATTAGCTGCAGCTGTCTGATTAACGTTTTAGGCAGACCTGTAAGGACACTGTTGCAGCTTTCTATCCAACTAAAGATGAATGCATAAATGACTGTTTAGAGGTCCTTTTGTGACATTAGTCCTTTAATCCTAGAAATGTTCTTCAGATGATAGAAGACTGTCCTTGATATTTTGCTTTTATGTGACCCTGGAGGTCACATTGAGACACTGACTCTTTGCTTCGATTTAAATTAACTTATTTACAACCAGTGCTACTTCAGTTTGGCTTTTTACATGAGATATGTCACAGGTATTAAACACTATATTTATGAGCATTTAAGACCATTTCTAAAGTTTAGAAATCAAACCACACTGCTACAAAAAGAAAATTGGCTTACCTCTGAGCTCCCTGAGAAACCTTACAATTTTTATTCAGCAGATGGTTCAAAGAAGTCTCACACAGCTGTTTGTGTTCTTCTTTTGTCTTGCTGTCTCTTCCTGTCATGATCAACTGGCCTCTCAAGTCTGAAGGACTGAGAGTGAAATTGATGCTGATGTATGCATACATGAGTCTATAAAAGACAACACCTGTGTAATAGGTCTGAGTTCAGCATCTCCACATCACAAATGGCCTCAGACAGCTTCTGTCAAAGATGAGCTATTAAATGTGTGTGTATTGGAGATGTTGGTCTTACCACAGAGAGCCAGTTAAATGTAAAATGGCGAGAGCGAAATGGGGATATGACTCAACCTGGGGGCAGATTTCAAAGCCGACAACCTTCACCAAAGCTTTTTGGCATTCATTGTTTATTGGGTTCTCTTTGACACATTCAGCTGCTTCTTTTCTGCTACAGTTAACGAGGAAAGTGAACCAGTAGAACATCTGAGGAAATTCATCCACAAAGAAAAACAGTACTTTTCCAGTCTGATAAATGTTGTGCAGTTTATTGCATAGAACTCTAGGGTTTGCATTTGGGGATTTTTTTTCTTATGTGGGCCAAGTGAAATTGAAGAGATAATTAGTTTCTGAACTTGTGTTTAGTGTGTAAAAACACAGCCGTCATTAAAACTGTAAGCCAAGCATACTATAAACTGTCTAACCCCTCCTTTGTTGCACCAACTGACCCTCCACAAACACTAGAATTTACAACAGAGGGAGACAGTTTTCACACTCCAGAGAATTCATCACCTGCCAGGTAGATTGTTTGCTAGCCACTCTCCTCTATCTCCACCTGTCATTCCGCTGGCTGTTCAAAAAATATTATTTAATAGCACCAAGCTATGCCACCATTTTCTGGTTCACTGGTTGCACTTCAGTAAATTTTTGCTGTTCAGTTCTGGTATGGTTTTAACTTGATGCCCCTTACTGTAGAAGAGAAGATGTCAGTGGTAAATTAACCACATTTCTGCTTCCCTCTGCATGAAGGTAAAATGGCTTGACAGAAACGTTGGTAACATGAAGATGGACGAGGGTCCGACTGCTAATGTTGTTGTGTCATTCTTTCTCTTTCGGCTTTTCCCTTCAGGGCGAATCAACTGTCTCCATTTAGTCCTATCCTCTGCCCTCACACCAACTGATTTCATGTCCTCTTTCACCAAATCCATAAATCTCATTGTTGGTCTTGCTCTCTGCCTCCTGCCTGGTGGCTCCATCCTTAGGATCCTTCTACCAATATTATTGTCATCTCTCCTCTGAACAGGTCCAAACCATCTCAGTATGGCCTCCCTGGCTTTATCCCAAAAATATATAACATGAGCTGTCCCTCTTATGTACTCATCTATGATCCTATTCATTCTTGTCACTCCTAACCACCAGTTCTGCTTCCTGTCTCTTCCTAATTGGTACTGTCTCTAGACCGTAGAACATTGCTGGTCTCATTACTGTCTTGTACACCTTTCCCTTCATTCTTGCTGAAACCCTTTTAACACACATCACACCTGATACTTTTCTCCACACATTCCAATCAGCTTGGACACCTTTCTTCACCTCTTTTCCACACTCCATTGCTTTGTACCGTTGACCAGAAGTACTTAAAAGTCCTCTACTTTATATATAGCACTCTTTCAACACAAGGCTGATGACAACAAGATAAAGGTACTACTTTAATATGTAATGCTAGAGGGACAATGTGAATTAGATATACAGTAGGCCTATAGTGTGCATAAACTAATGACTTGGCTCGCCACTGGATGATCCGTTTGGAAAACGGGAGAAGTCGATGTGAAAAACCCTAATTTATTCTTTTGTTTGTATACTTAAAGTTCTTTAAAAATAAAATAAACAACCTAGGTCCTGAATCAACTGATGTTTGTTGGGTTGATGGGTTTTAACCATAGATTGTATTATACCCAACTGTGTTTGATCCAATTCATGGGTTGCACAAACATAACCCAATTAATAACCCTTAACCCATATAATAACCAAAAATGGGCTACACATAATCCAGCAGTTGGTTTGATTAAATAACCCAGCATTTTTTGTGTGTATATTGTCCGTTCACATTTTTGTCATACTGCTAATAGATTGAGTCTGATCTTTAAAGCAAGCCATTTTCATGTTAGTATCATGAATTTCTTCCATGCGTTTATTCTTCTTGAAGAAGAGTCTTTGGAATGGGTCATTTTCCATTTATATGAGACATTGTTAAATTTTCAAATTTAGACAGTGGAGGTAAACATAATTTATCATGTATGGATACAATGAAGTGTTTTAACTGCAAGTATTTAAAGAAATGTTTTCTTGGAAATTCATACTTTTTACACAGCTAATTATATGACATTAAGTGTCTTCTTTGTTCAAGTCAGAAACTTTCTCAATAACTTTGGTGATTCACATCTTAAAACATCCATCTGCTCTTTCAGGTGTAAAATAATTATTACCCCTTATAGGTGAAAACTGTGATAACACTGGTGTGTCTTGTTGGCTCCTAGTTACCATGCGATCGGCCACTCGCTTCCGGAGAGTGTAGGGGGCGCCAACATTCAAACCCCGGCGGGAAGTTTTTCACAATAAAAGTCAGAGCTGAGAGACAGAGAGAGTAAATATGCACAGACACAGAATTTCTGTTTCACACTTGTACGCACCTGCAGATGGGGTTCAGTCAGAACTGAACCATCGTCTACGGGGTTGTACCATTTTTATTAAAGAAGAACAAAGAAAAGTATTCACATGACTTATTCTCCTCCCACCAGACTTTTTATTACCAAGGTCTCCCTGAGTTATAGCTCATAGTTTATAGCCGTCCTCCCAGATCTGTTTTTTATCTAAACATCCTGCTTTTACAACATGCCATAAACTTTAGCCAAAAGTTTTACGACTTAAAAGCTTAGCCCCATAAACAATACTGACAAACATATCTTTACCATCATGCAAGCTAATTAAAACAGACTTTTATTTTCTGAATACTAACTAAAGATTATATAAACATATTTAATACGAGACTGTTATATAAAGTAGCCCCCAAAAAATATGAGTTACGACAGTCTCCAACATGTTTATGTGCAGATTACCATGCTGATTTTTTTTTTTTTTTTTTTTTTTTTAGGTGAAGGATTTTTCCTTTGTTTAATTTGTAGGCCTGGTTGAGTACAAGTGAAGGTTGACAGTTGGGGGTACTGAAAAAAATACATTATTAACCTTAGTTGGGAAGCCTGGAAAATATACATAGAAATTTTTGATGCGATTCAGAGGCTAACATTTCTTATTGATTTTGGACTTTTGCAAGCCAGAAGGATAATTGGATTGTGTGGAAGGATACAACTTCTACTTAAATGTGGATACAACAAGTGAGATGCCTATCTCTGACACACATGTAAAAAAAATATATATTATTATCCATCCATCCATTTTCTGAACCGCTTAGTCCTCCAGGGGTCACGGCATTATTAATCTTTGTTTTTCTTTTATACCAGATTGAGAGTAATGTGCTTATGTAAGGTTTGTTCTAATTTGGAAAATCACAATTAAGATATTTAACAAAAAACAAAACAAAAAAAAAGACAACTCTTCCATTGGTTATTTAGGGAATTGATTATTTTCCCTCACACTCTATACTCCTGCTGCACCCCTCACAAAATGCCTCAATGGACATGGTTGTTTATGAAGGACATATAGACCAGAAAAAAGAACATAAGACAATTTTACAAGGGTAATTTACATGGCTAGATCAAAAACCTAACTACTCCTCCTGAAGTCTTGGTTCGGCAATCAGCCAGGGCCTCATTTCCAACAATCTGGATTAAGCTATGTAAGAATTGTGATCCCTCATTGGTTTGAACAAATGCTCTAGTGCCATGTCTTTAAGATTTGTACAGTACCACCATGTCTGTCTGGCTCTCTGCAGGTGTTCTCGCGGCTCTCTGCAGGTGTTCTCACAGCTCTCAGTGCGACACTAAAGAAGTGTGTAAACCATGACAGCCCCTTTCAGCTTTTCAGGGTGAATCTTGTTCACTTACTTTAGTAATATTTAGATGACACAACCAAAAAACCTTATTAGAGAAAAATTCAGAAACATTTCATGTATTTGAAGTCTTTAAATATCAACAGTGTTGTATGTAGAATAATTCTGTTAAAATATAGCCAGTGGTCCATGTTAATGGGCAGAATATAACTTGGGTTTACTTTTTTTGACCAGCAGGCTATACCGCAAAGTATGTGGTGAAAAAAACAACAAAACAATTCTTTTTGACACATACATATAGATTTCATGATGTTTAGAGCAATAAAATGATCTATAACTAGTTTAGCTATGGCTATTAGTATATGAAACATAAAAATCTTAGTATTGTACCCCATGGAATAGCAAAATCAAAATTTGGCTTTTAAACTGGGCAGTTTTTGCAAGTTTTCATTAAAGAGGGCTTTTTGCAAAAGAGGTAGAATAATTGCTTGTGCTTTTACTCTCAGCAGCTGTGGGCATTTCAACACAGCGGGGCAGATTGCAGTTCCTCAAATATTTAATCTTCTCCCAATTTTCATCAGTGCACTTCATTCTACCAGCCAGCTAGCTGACCACATTGTGATTAACTAGCTTTTCTAGATGTGAAACAACGTGAGACAGGTTGGGCAGTATCTCAAATAACATGAGCGGTTTTCTGTGATTTGTGGATATTGACTGTTTGTTGGAGATCTGCAAGAAAATCTTCAAATTTCGTGATAAAAAATGTATTTTCTTCAGTAGTCAGTTATACAACTGATAAAACAATAGATAATATGAGAAATGTCCCATTCCTATTAAGCAGAATTGATATTTCTTTGAAACAGATCCAACCTGTATTCTTTCTACATCCTGGACAGGTTGCTAGTCCATAGCAGGACAACTTGGATGGCACCAAGTTTAATTTGAAGTAACTAATTATTCCACTAATTATTCCACTAAACCTGTGACAATACAAAAGGCTTTAGTCCATATTAAGTATAGAACTCCAGGGATTCTTGTAACCTCATAAAAAAAAAACAGTTGTAGCTGGTATCGCCATTGTAACAATTTGCTTATTTCTCTTATTCTGTCACGTTTTCATTTTACCCCTGCCTTCCACTGAACACATCAGAATTATAGTCAGTGGGTGCGAAGCTGTGCAAATCAGACACTTCACGTCTCTCTCTTAAATTTATGAGGAGGGTATTTTTTTCACACATTATGCTTCTTAAACAAGACAAGCAATCAGATACAGGAGCAGTGGAAAGCATCTGGAAATTTTCTAAATAAAAACACATGCAGATTTCTAATGGCTTAAGAAAATGTGACACCAGGGTTGAAATTAATTGGTCTGTGGGTCTAATTTGTTTAAAAATGTTTTTTTTGTATAGACGATGAGAATTTTTAACTAGTTGTTTTTTGAAAAAGAGTCATTAGAGCGGCCTCAAAAACTGGCTAAATATAGCAACAGAATTGTTGGCAAAGGATGGGGTGGAGTAACATAGCTGTAGTCACATAATTCCATCCCATCCAGTGTATGGGGAGCCTAAGTCACGCCCTTCGACGTCTGGTCCATGGGTCCCCTGACGCCCAAAAAAATGAATGAGTCAATGGAGCAATAACAATTATTTTCTGATCCAGATTGAAATGCGCCGTGGATCGAACATATGATGTTCGTGAATTTTAAAAACGTGTTTTGATGCAGAGAAAACGCTGATTTTCAACTGGATTATGTGTCACTGAAGTATTAATATTGAACTTGCAACATTTTCTGACAAATAGAAAACAGAGTCAGAAGAAATATTTTAAGAGAGATTCAGATTAATACTAAAAGAGTTAAGAAGAGTTAAATATGAAGACACCAGACACCTTTTCTGCTCTAGTCCTGTAAACTGCAATAATCACGATCTACCAGAGGAAGCCGTACCAGGAGTCCAGTGTTCAGAGACAGCGCTTAGCTGGGAAAGGCTGAAAAACAACCGCCACTGAACAAGACATAGGGTGATGACATTCAACATGGTTTGCAAAGGGAATGCACAACACACTGCCATAAAAATGTCAACTTATTGTCAACACCATATAATGGACGGAGAGCAGTGAAAGGTAAAACGAAGGTGACCGGTTTAGAGGACTTGCTGGCCTAACGACACTGATTGGCCTCAGCTTCCAAGCATGTAATGACCTGCCACTACCATTAATATATTGCACAGTAAAAGTGGAGTACACTTTCCTCATCTTGTATCTCTTCCTTCTCCCGCAGTCTCAGAAGACTGATTGGATTACACAGAAGCTCATGACCTCTCTCAAGTGCAGCAGGGATGATATTGAGGTTAGTGGTAAGTCATAGGTGTACAATCACCTCCATACCAAGCAGGTTTCTAGCGTTTGGTTTGTTTTATTTTTTCTGCAAGGTCTCACCTCATGTGAAATTGTTAATCACTTTGTAAGGTAAATATTGCAACTCTGTTGAGGATTACTTAATGGAAGGCAAAACATACCATTAACTATGTAAATTGGACATAATTCTGTGCTGAATTGCTACATTTTCTTATCTTGTTTCAACAAAATTTGAGTAACTCTTTAAAAGTGCCACTTACAGATGCTCTATATCCAATCTAACTGAGTTTGAGCTATTTTGCACAGAAAAAACTGGAAAAAACCTAAGTCTATGGATGAGTGTGTGTATATGTATGATTATTAAAATGAGGTGTAACAGACAATATAATCAAAGACGTACAGCATATATATTAGGAAAAATGAACCTAAGCTGTTGTGTTCTGGTCTGTTGTCAAAAACTGTTGAAAAACACAACATTAAAATGATTTCCCTTCAGATAGGAAAAATAACTTGTGCCTATAGTTGGAAGAGAGGTCTGAGAAAGAGGGGGAAAACACAGTTATAGTATTACAGTGAATTATATTGAACCAAGATAGTTGAAGTTTTGGGGATCCACAGAGAAGAGAGCTGTAAGAGAACTGATGGAGGGACAAACTGTGCAGTCCTCTATATGATGACAATCACATATTGAGTAATAGGGAAAAGGACCAAATCCAAAAGGATCAAGAATGGCAAATTGTCTTGAACTGTGTACAAGGTATAGACTAAGTGGGTGTACCAATTTGGCAACATTTAATTTGAGACACAAAAACATGTACAAAATAACATATGGAAACAATTACATCCATCCATTATCTATACTGCCTATCCTTTGCCAGGGGTGGGGTGGGGGGCTGGAGCCAAAATCACATAAAATATGTACACTTTTATTCAGAGCTCCTAAAATATACATAGATCAACCAATGTAATTTAAAGATGTCACATTAATATATTCAATTCATTGATTAGTATCAGCATTAGCAAATCTTAGAGTGTTGTAGTTTTGATATTAAATATTTATGTTTTGCCTGTTTTTTGTTAACACATAACTTCACTCTACGTTTAACTTTAATTATAAACTTACATTCCCTTAACTGTTTGTTGCAGTGCCAATGAAACAGATGAAAAATTCCAGCTGCAATTACATATTTAGGAAATACAATTGTTTTGTTATTACAAAGCTTCACCTTAAACTAAACAAAGAGTAGAGTTTCATAAAAGAGGGTGGTTATAAACTGGGATAAAGGGAAATATTAGCTTGTGCCATCCATGATGAGTCATGCTGTAAATAATCTGCATGCATCCATTGTGCAAACTTAAAAAAAATCCCCTTTTGCAGTCATTGTGTGGGTTCAAAGCAAGAAAACTTATGGCCCAACACCCAGATCCTGCCAAAACCCATGAAAAGTATTGCTTTTCCATAAATCCCAAGGGGTGGCTGCAGTGAGATCATCACACTTTCAACGTCAATGTGCCCACAGACAGACTGACAGACAGAATAGATTTAAAGCTGATGAGGATGAGACATGTTGTACCCTTGGAGGATGCTAAGGATCTGTTTTCTTATCCTCTGTAATATAGTAAGTCCTTGATACAGCTGTCTAAACATTATATATCCACATAAACATACAGCTTTGCTACAAATGCTATCATATGGTTGTGCTCTCAGACTTATTCAATCATCTTGGTTCAATTTACCATAACAGTTTTGGCCACTAGGGGGTGCAGTGTTCCTCTTGCCCCTATCTTTCACGAGGCCATTTGGTGGCCATTCATACACAGTTACACCAACTATAGAGAGTCAGAACGGTGGTAATAAAATGCAGCTGACCATCTTAGATATAAGGAACAAGACAGGTTTTAGTAAAAATCTCTCCGTGACTCAGAATACTTATCTGAGATGTTTTCAGAAAAGCCTGAACAGTCAGTTGCTATTCGAAGCACATTCCTGCAGATTTGTGACCACAGACAATACAGATTAAAGGCTGAGGATCCCAGTGTGACGTCCAGCATGGAGTACGCTGTGCTTGTCTGCATACCAAGTGGCTCATTCTGTATTTTACCACATTCAGGGCCCGAATCATGGACTGCCCTCGAATCCCTGCTGCAGCTGCTAATGTTAGACATTAACTGCTAACAAGAGAAGTCCATACAAAGTCAGGATACCTCTCAAGAGTTAAGATGTGCTTGTATCATGATTAACCTGTAGAATCTGAGACATGAAAGGAAGTATGGAACTAATTAAAACACTATAAAACCTTTTTAAAACAACTAAATTTTTCAATTACGTTCTAATTCAAATGTAAGTTGTTATTCTGGTTTTTTTACATCCTACTCCAGAGGAGTAATGAACTTTACTGCACGCCACTGACTTGATTTGCATGTTGCGTAGCTTTTCTCTTTTTGAAGCGAAACTCTCATTACAATGTGCCTCTGTGTTGCATCATTTTAATTCCACAGGGCAACTGAAAGGCGTTGGTTATAAAGTGTTCCCAGATACTCTAATGAACTTATAAGAGAAAAGCATAAATTAGAATTTAAAAAAAAATTATTGATTGGTTTCAATGTTGATTCACCCTACTGCTATGAAAAAAAACCTCTAGATTTTAAAGCATTTTACACATCTGAGATTTAGTTTTGGAAAATAATTAGGCTACTTTTAAAAGAGAGGCATACTGGTATCAAAGTGTATGTCAGTAGCATACAGCAATACAGATGAAGCCAAGCAGAGCTAAAGAAATTCTCTCTCGCTGTCAGCAATCCTTCAGCAGTATTCTCATCTGTTCATTTGAGATAAAAGTAGTCGGGGGAGCTCCATGGGCATTGAAGAGTGCAAACACCTTCCACCTCTCGGGCATGTAATTCCTGTCGGTGTCCTCTAGAAAATGCAATAAAGATAGGGGTCTTATTTTAAAGGGGCAAATGCTCAAATCTACACACATTCCGCAGAGATTGAATGTAAAATGAATACACATTGCTTTTCAAAAAAAAAAAAAAATACTTACTACAGATGGAAATTAAAGGTTCCTTTATTCAAAATATATCACTTCTTTATGATGCATTGCAATTAATATAAAACACATTTTTTTTAATAAACCATTCTTATTTCAAGTATATATTTAACAGCCAAACACAAAACCTTCATAGTCCTGGTAGATTATTATTTAAACGTATTTTTCAAATAGTACCAAGATATTTATTTAGTGCGGAAGTAATGTTAATGTTTCGGAGTGCCCCAGGGAGAATATGTCACTTTAGGCTTGTGTCATGATTGTTTTGATGTTTTCATGGTATTATTTCCATAGAAAAAAAAAAACACTTTAAGGTAAGCAAGTAACTATTTACTAATTTTATTAAAAAGATAGAAAAATGACTCATTTGCGGCTATTTATTTTCAAAGAACTTAAGACAGCATATTGTCAATTGAAGAGGAAACAAATTATAGGGCAGCCATTCAAATCACTTTATAAAAGGCAGCCTACTTGTCACTGAAAATTTAATAGAAGGTCTCATTCATAAGCAGTTCTATGCATATCAGTATTAAAAGGCACATGAAAAAGCCCCTACAAGTTTTGATGAAAGTCATACATTTTAACAAGTCTTCTCTGGTTAGGCTTGTTCTCAGATCCTTTGGCTGTCCTGCCTCATCAAGTGGCAAACAGCGAGACACCGGTGGGTTAATCAGTGTCACTAATGGATGCTGAGCTGCCAGGAAACATGATTGTAACAAGTGGAAATCATAGGGTGCTAGATTGCCTGGTCAGGAGAGATTCAAATCATATGTACTTCATGGTCGAAGGAAATGGGAAGAAAATGGCACATTGCATCTTTTGCAGGAGAAGCACGTCTGTGGGGGCTAGCTACATATAAAGAACACAATGAGAGTAATAATTATATCATTCTTGGTCAATACTTTCAAAAATGAAACTACAAAATGACAAATCAACCTGTTTTCCACAGCTAAACACTGAAACATTGCTTGCTTTAGTTAGTGTGTTGTGTCCATGCTAATAAGTCTAAGAGATTACTTTTTCTCATTTTGTTGAATGCAGAGTGAGCTTTCTGACCATCAGACAGATTCAATTATGCAATGCAAAAAAAGGAGAGAAAAAGTGCTTAAAAAGCCACGACTGTTGTCTATCATACAATAACGACAACAACAACAAAAAACATACTATTTTAGCAGTCATCCCACAATTCCTTGCATACAGCAACAGGGATTCTATATAAAATTGGTAGCTTGATTCTCTTCTTAAAATGGGAAGAACTCATAATTACGTATACAAATCAAGGACATTAAATACAAGACTGTGAAATATGGCAGTAAACTGTATATATATATGTGTGTGTGTGTGTAGTTTAAGACATCTACTACTCATGTCAACTCTGTTAGGTGGATGATTAAAGAGAATAAATTATGTGAGTATTGAGCTTTTGCAAAGCTGCTTGAACCAAAGGTATTTTTTATGTGCAGGAATCTTGATCATAATCCTTTTGGTTCACTTTCTTATTTGCACATTCAAAGGTGTCGCCTTAAAATCATGTCTGAGTAAATTTCTACCAAACATAACAACAATAAACATGTACAGTATATCAAATATAAATTAAACACCTCACACTTTATCACACCTTGCTTATTAATAATATTATGCTGACTGTACTCAACTGTACTTACACATAATTACGCGTAGTTAAAAACCTCTGTGAATCCCGTCTTTTATTTCTAAGTTTAAGAAATACATTTTGAGGTATTTCATTTTGTACTTGTCAAAAAATTTGAGTTTTTTACTGTTCATGCATGAGATCATTGACCCTTTGAAATATGTATATATTAAGTTATTTAGCTAAATAAACAAACATAAACAACAGTTTTAGAACTGCAACAACTTCAGTCACACAAACATCAAAAAGCTGCAGACAGCCTTCTCACATCCCACTAGACTACTGAGTGAAAAATGGGGGGATGATTAACCCAGTACCATAGCTCTGTTTAATCAACTTGCCTACCATTGCTCCCTGCAGAGGGGGCGAAACTCACACGCCAGTACAGGAAGGGAAAAACATTATGGTCAAATTGGTGTCATATAACAATCTGGACAACATTTAAAAAAATGTTAATTTCTCACCCTTTAGGAGGTGGAAATCATAATTGAAAAATACAATAATGGATTTAAGGAAATGAATGAATATGCTTCACCACCACATGAAAAAAGGCAGCTTTGAAATGGACTGATTTCTACAAATAAAATCAACTGGCAGTGGAATAAACATTTTTAAAAAAAGTATTGTTAAACAATTATGGGAAAAACCATGACTGATTATGTGTACTAAAAGTGAAACTTTGAGCTGCTTTCATTCACTGCTGCCACACTTTGCACAACAAAAGCGTGGCCCAAAGATGCAAAGTATTCTGGTGACCAAGTTGTTCTCAGAAAAAGAAACTCTGGTACCTGTGCGTAACGGAGAAAAGCAGCTACTTTTTAAGAGTTATTCTGAATCTTCACAAACAGATTTTTCTCAGTAAGTGTAAAATCTATGTAACACTAGCTGTTAATGAAATTATAACTCTAAACAGTGTTAATATATACCTATTCTAGTCAGGGTAACAAAAAATAACTACTTAATTATTTATGAATCATAAATCTGTTGATGATGTCCATATACTGTACTTTTATTGAAACCACAATAACTTAAAATATATTTTTATGTCTCACTGATACACAAAACTTGCTTAAAATTTGTAAAGAGACGTAAAAAATGTTCTTCCGTGTCTCATCAGTTAATTAAATTTAGTAAATAAAATTCACTTGCAGACGTATTTACATTTTCATTTTGCTTACAAAGAAAAAAACTCAACATGTTTATAAAACATTCTAAGTTTATTGAAACATGAACCATTTCACTGAGGAAAACATTTTTAAGAATGTCATATTATTAGTGAACTAATTAACAACGGACAAATTTCCTTACCTGTATCAAAGAAATTGGTCAGTGAGACAAAAAGTTAAAGGCAAACCATTGCATATGCCTGATAAGGATTTTAGTATTGATAAAAAGACAGACTAAACAAATTCTCCCCATACTATCAAAATACAGAGTGATATAGAAAAACATAAAAATAAACGTAATGAAGTTGAAAAATGTTCCACCATAACAATACAGTCACGTTGTCTGGAAAACTTGTTGCCAAATCTAAGCTGATTCATTCACTGCTTATTTAAGTAGCCTAGCTTGTATCTTTGCCACTCGAAGAGATCGTGAGCTTTGCAAACATCTGTGTGGTAGACAGTTGTTTGTATGAAGACATATATATGCAGCATTTGATTATAAACCGTTCCAAACACAGAGTGAGCCTTGAAAAGTTCAAAGACTTCAAGTGAACTGAACCGTTTGTCCAGAACAATGAAAACCTTATGGATGGTGCTCCTCTTTGTCCCAAAAGCAAGTTTATAGGGCTGGGTAGTGTAGTTGATGGCATCAACATGTTTCTGCATGCTTGTTCCAATCTAAATATAAGAATGAAGATAAAAAAGGAAAACAAGTATGATTGCAGGTCACATACTTTATACACTGTTTAGATAAATTTTATCAACACTAACTCTGAAAGTATGCTTTTCATTTAACACCTGACAGATAACACTTTAAAGAGTAACAAAAAATATATTTCAACACTGAATATTAACACCAAAACTGCAGGACATAGGCAGGAATTTAACACTTACTATTGTTAAATTGACTCTGATAGAGTTCATACACTTTGACACTGTTTTTTGACACTTGGGATACTGTGTACTGTACCATTGGAAACTGGTATGTTAGATGTGCAAACTACTAATTCTGCCTGAGGTATAAAGATTTTCAGGCCTAACTATAAGTACTTATCAGACTGTCTTTGCCTTGCTATGGTTCTGTCTGGTGTTGGCACCTCCTTGTGTTTGACATGCTATGATTTTTTTCCTCAAGTAGTTTTCAGTTTAGATTGTAAAAAATAGTTTGTTTTGTTCTTTAGTGCTGAAGTAAATCTTAAAAGGTGCTGTAAAAGCACATACATTTTTGTCTGCAGTGCTTTTCCGCTTGCCCTTCTGAAATAATCTGACAATTTAGGCTTGCATAAGCGCTCTCATATGACATGTTATGATAATGTCTTTCTTTACTTGTCATCAGAAAGCTTCCTTACAGTAAATTTTGATATCAAAGGATGACAGTTTTAATACTTCTTTCAAGAAGAAAAACCGAGTCACAAGTCAAAGGCTATATTGGGAAGCAGGTGTTCAAATCTAAGCCTGGAGACATCAAGACTTCAGTGCTGTAATGAGCTACCAAAGACCTCAAAATGTGTACACTATGTTAAGCTCTATGAAGCATGTTTTGCAATGTTTGTGCCGAGATAAAGTCATGTTAACTGATGACGTTTTTTTAGTAGACCTTTTCATCATTTATGCTTCTGTTTATTCCAAACAAACATTCTACTATTAACGTTCATACTCCACAGCAACAGTGCAGTTGTTATTGAGAGTCATTGTGTTCAATAGTTTTGGATTGTGATCATCTTTCTTAAAAGTGATAAATTATTGTGTTTGCTGTACAAACAACAGCCTGTCATGATTTTAAACTCACAGGTTTCCAAATGAAAAAACGAAAAAACAGGCAGCATCTTCTTTGTCTGGGTACATTTCATGCAGCTGAAGCTGCCCTTAACTTCTGCTTTGACACCAAAGCATCAGAAACATGCTTCAAAACCCTAGTTGGATGCTTGAACATTCCCACCTTCAAACGGGTTCAAAGCTAAATGGATGCAACTCAAAATATGCAATTTTGAAGTGCGTCAAGCCATAAATGCACAACTTGTAGGAAGACCCTCTGGGGCATGCAATAGGCTCATAGCTGTATGGTTGTGTACCTGTAAAAATTTAATATTTATTCTGTGTCAAAGTCGGTATTAAAATCCATACTTACTATTGATCGAGCTGACAGGATTGCCTTCTGCTAGGTCACTTCGGGTCTGGCTATCTCACAAAAACGACTCTAAAAGCAAATATATTGTTAATAGTACATTTTTTAGCACTGTATAGTACTATTTAATATATAGTACTGTTTAGTGATAATCTGCAGTTGGCGACCCAATTTATGCCAGTCTTTCTCTGCTCTTTTGAATCAAACATGTTTGATATTATTGCAAGTCCTAGTGTAGTCGTAGTGACATAAAACAACCAACATCCAATAAAGCTGTTCTCACACAAGCTGAAGCACAAAGCTACAGAATCCGACAGGGGTTAGGTGCAGAAATAATTTTTGAAGGGTAAGAATCCGTATCCTCTGTTTATTCAACTGTGCGTATGAAGTTGTAATCTATTCCCTCCATTTATTCAAGTGTGTGGCCATGTTGGGTGTCCTGTCCCCTTCATATTGTACCCTGGCTGTAAGAAGATGCATCTTGCTGCTATGGCGCAGTAATTAATATGCAGGATTACCACCATGATTATGGTGGATTCAAATCCCACTCATGACATTGTTTTGCAGCTTGCCACACATCTTTTTTTTTGGTTCCTACAGGAAAGTAGGCTATGAACATAAGTGTCATATTTATAAATAACAGTTCTGTAGCCACCGATGGATTCTGGCAGGGTCTATACACAACAAATACAATATTTGTGTTGCATGGCTGAAAAATGGCCTAGAAATGGTCCATAAAACACAAAGTGAATGCAAACCTTGCCCAATGAAATACAGGCACAAACCAACATTATCTTTTCATCTACATGGAGCAAGTGGTACAGGATAAACACCTTGCATTAAAATTCTGAGTTAACCAGTTACTTGTTGATACAGTACCCACTTTGAATACAAGTCTTAATTTGACATGACATCAATCTTGGCAAAGAATGCTACAATATCACACATAAAGAAACTGTATAATGCTGAGCATAATGGGATGAATTTGGCGGGAAGCTAAAATAGTCTAGGTGTAGTCTTGTAAATAGTGTTCCTACAAAGATTCAGTGTTTATAAAATATTTAGTCTGAGACAAAAAAAAATGTTAACCCAAGTCTTTAGATGTGAGCTGATAATCTTTTAAAGTCTTTTCTAAATCTTTTCAAAGTCTTTAGGTGTACAAAAAGCATTAGTCCCATTAAATTAAGCTAAAACACACCAGATAATGCAGTTAAAAAACCGAATATCTCTGCATGTCTCTAAAATTTATTGTGTGAATGTATCCGTTTTTAAATTGTCTGCTCAGAGTAGAGGAAACAAAGACATTCACCAGCAATTGTTTTTGTTCCTTTGTCTCCCCAAAGTATGGGTTATCTGGTTAGTGTTTGTGCAGCAGTTTGTGCAGCCTCGCTTGAATTAGCAGGGATTGTATTCACCTGAACTTCATTTGTGGAACCAAATAAGCCTGGCATGAACTTACGCTAGTTTAAGCAAGAATATTTCATGTGAGCCTTGATTTTGTGGATATTGCCTCATGGAATTACTCTCTGGTTTACTTTGACAGGCAAAGGAGGACTACACATACATTAATAATAGTTAAAAATAGTACTTTGAAATAAGATACTGCAACTCACAAGGAGAGTTTTTGTGCCATCGAGACCATAAATAGAGCATTTGCAAAACAAATCCCTTGTTTCTCCGCCTATTTTTTTTGTTTTCAGTTTTCCCTGGTAGCTTTTTGAAAAAAAAAAAAAAAATTTCCAAAGGACTAAGTTCTACAGAAAAAGCTCTTCTCAACAAAGCTTTTGAATCAGCCATGAATCATACTATCAGTATCTAATGTTTATAATCAACCATTTGATACTTTCTAAACATGGAACTCATTGGTCGGTGTGCTATTGGTGTTTTAACAAAGAATACATGTAATAAGTTTTATTTTAGGAATTTTATGTTGTGTCAAATACTTTTAAAACTGAATAAATTTATCTGTGCAATTTAATGTTTCATCTACACATACAATTTATGGCCCTGTGCTTGCTATGTGAAAGGTCTTACCTAGACCCTCTAGGAGTGCCCTATTTACCCAGTGCTGCTGGAAACAGAAATTTAGCTCACAGAGCTTAAAATTAGTGCATTTATCATTTCCTCTGCTGGGTAGGTTACCTGGCAAAGACACTCTGTCTGTACTTCAGTCTATCCTGCTACCCATGAGTCAAGAGGCATGGTCACAGAAGAAAGAGACATTGCTCAATAATTGGAAGAAATACTACTGGGGGACACAAAAAAACCTCCAGCAAATCCCCTTCTCTGTGTGTTCTGTTTGTATCAAAAACAGAAAGCTGAAGTAATGTGTGTGTGTGTGTGTGTGTGTGTGTGTGTGTGTGCGTGTGTGTGCGTGTGTGTGTGTGTGCGTGCGTGTATGTTTATATATAGTTATTTACACATATATGTATCTTATTTACATATAGTTGTTTCTTATTTATATATATATTATAATTCTATACACTAGCTGACCACTTTATTAGGCACACCTGCTCGTTAACGCATATTCTTAATCAGCCAATCACATAGCAGTAACTCAATGCATTTAGGCATGTAGACATGGCTAAGACGATCTTGTGCAGTTCAAACCGAGAATTAGAATGGGGAAGAAAGATGATTTAAGTGACTTTGAAGCTGCTAATCTTAAAGTAAAAGTGTAATGAAAGTCAGTTAGAAAAAAAGTATAATTTTAACTGCTACATTTTTTATGCTGTTCCTGACCATAGTTTTGCAAAATATCTCCAGAACATAGAGTAAAGCAGTGCTGCCCCTCTCCCACCTTTTGCTGCAAACTGCTGGTCATCTGGTTGGAAGAACTCTCATACACTTTTCACTTGCCTACAGACAAATCAGACTTTTTGGACTTTCATCTAGTTGCAACAAAATGAGTGAAAAAAACCTGCTGTCTTTCACCTATCACTCTTGTTACAACACATGGTTATAAAACTACTTTTTAAGAAAATAGACACTAGGTGTGTATGTTCATCAACAGTGCTTAGGTAGCTGGTATAGATATCGTAACAATGTCTGATGTTCTCCCCTTTATTCTGTTCTAACCACAAACACCAGTCAGATATCACCAAATAATTACATAAAAATGTGCACACGCATATGTACAGTATACAACAACATGCCCCTATAGTTTCACACTTAGTTTTGAAATCAATATTCTCAAGTCACACAGTAAAATATATTTTAGCCCACCCCTTTGAAACTATAACAACCTTGGAAGGCTTTTCATGAGGTTTTGGAGCATATTTCATCTCAGAGCTGCTCTGTTGAGTTAAGGTCAAGACTCTGGGTAGGTCTTTCAAGTTATTCCACACCATACTCATTCATCCAAGTCTTTGTGGACTTTGCTTTTTGTGGTGGTATGAAGTCATGTTAGAACAGGAAGGGTTCAGCCCTAAACTGCTTCTACAAAGTGAGAAAAGACTTTTGTTTTGGTGAAGAATTGGGCTTTATTGGTTGTATGCACTGCTACATCTCAGGTTTTGATTGATGTGAGGTTCGGATCCGGTTGCTCAACCTTGGAAACCAATTCAATTAAGCTGTCTATTCTTTAAAAAATCTGAAGGCCATATAAGGTTTTGAGGTCTATATCATCTTTGTCGTTTTATATAGCCTACAACATTATGGACTACTTGCTGTTGTTCTCATATACTTCCACTTTGTTATCATACCTCTTATTCAATATGGAGTAGAAAGGAGACTTTCTGTACCTATTGCACATTCTTTGGTGGTACCAAGGTGAAATTTACTAAGCTCCTGAGAATGATGAATCATCTCACGAAAATTTTGAGAAACAGTGTGTGTTCCTAGGTGCTGCATTTTATAAACCTGTGACTATAGAAGTAATTAAAACTTGAATTGAATGAAGTGGATGGGTGACTCTATACTTTTGGTAACATATTGTAACTAAGACAACCAAAGATGTACTGAGATCTAACCAGGAACACAATTTGGTCAAAGATGGATTCTCTTCAATCCCAACTTTGTCATTCCATGCCTTTATGTGCATTGTCTTGTCTAGTCATAGGAATGCAAACTACATTTGACTGGTTCAAAATTTTAAAGGGATGCTTAGGAATAGTTTTAAATCTGACTCTGTGGAGAGGTTATGAGCAGTCAGTGTCTCTTACTTCCAATTGAAAATCAGACTGACTTTAGTTTCATCCTTTGAGACCTGCGTTACTACCTAGTAAGAGCTAGACTAAAGTGACACTATTTCAAAATGACCACAATCTAAATAAATAAAATCCTGTTTTGGGTCTTTTCTACATGTTTGCAAGTTCTCCATCTTCATGTGTAGGTTCTTTCTTTGTACTGTGACTTCCTCCCACAGTCCAAAAACTGTTGGGCTAATTGGTCACTTAAATCCACCCATAGGAATGATTTTGTTAACGTTTTTTCCAGTAGATTTATTTTCCATAAAATAGTTACAATGGCCAGGTATGCTTAACATACTCAATTTTACTCCTTGATTTTCACAATAAATAACTTTAGAACAGAGGTCTGCAACCCCACAAAGTGTACCAAATAAAATTCCCTTGCCTTGACTTTCCCTAGGACCTGTACCCTTTAAGGATAAGCGGAATAGATAATGGATGGATGTGAAATACAGTTAAAAGCACAATTTTACATATTTTCTTCTCACTATCTTAACTTCTTCTGTTTAGGTTGGCAACAATTTACCAGGATTATTTCTATTTGCTAAATACCAAGATGGTAAGCGAAATAATTTTTTTGAGATATATTTTTTAAGGTCTTAAAAATCTCAAGTTTGCATATGTCTTTGTGTCTATTTGCTAGCTTTGCCTTTAAACTGTATACTTTTGGCCAAAGTCATAACAAAGTCTTATTTTATTTCTGAAATTCGGGCCCGTTGCTCCTCACAGCACTAGTGTGGCTGAAAAACTAAAATTACATCTGAATACTTTTAAAGAATACTTTAGTTTGCTAATATTTTTTGATAATTTATTATATTCCTCGAATGCTCTGTAGACAGTACCTTTTATCATCAATTTAATATCACAAGCATATCTGGTACAAATAACTCTTTGTAAAACAATTCTGGTTGATCTGTCTTTTTAATGAATACGAGTAGGTTGTAGCCGCGGATACAGGCAGCTGAAATTAGTTTCCTCCGTAGGGTGGCTGGGCTCTCCCTTAGAGACAGGGTGAGAAGCTCGGTCATCCGGAGGGGGCTCAGAGTAGAGCTGCTGCTCCTCCACATCGAGAGGAGCCTATTGAGGTGGCTCGGGCATCTGGTCAGGATGCCTCCTGGACGCCACCCTGGTGAGGTGTTCTGGGCACGTCCCACCGGGAGGATGCCCAGGGGAAGACCCAGGACTCACTGGAGGGATTATGTCTCCCAGCTGGCCTGGAAACGCCTCGGGATTCCTCCCGAGGAGCTGGCCCAAGTGGCCGGGGAGAGGGAAGTCTGGGTCTCTTTGCTTAGGCTACTGCCCCGTGACCCGAACCAAGATGAGCGGAAGATGATGGATGGATGGATGGATTGAGTAGGTTGTACTGCAACTTGACTTTTAAAAGAGGGCATGAAAAAGTGTGGTGAATTTCAACAATATTGGTAGAATATCAACATATTTGCACAAAGGCAGCAGCCTTGTTCTGGACAAGCTGCAGCTTTAATAAGCCTGAGTCTGGAAGGTGCCTGCATGGTTTAGAGCAGAATGTGAACTCCACACAGATTAAGTTTAATAATGGGAAGAAAAATCAAATTAATTTCAAAATCGGCCTTAACATATAAAAATATGATTGTTTCATCTAAATGAAAAAAACCTGGTAGCCCAAAAACAGCCATTTTGGCACACTGTCACTTCATGTGATGCTTTATTGACTAACAAAATCTGTATATACATTAAAGCATCACTATGTAGTTCTTCAACATTAATAATATATTTCCAATACCCTTGTGACGATACATCGACTTACAATAGGTTGAATGACACGCATGCCATAGCCTGACGGAGTCTGTATCGCTTTCACTGACACTATATAACTTTGGGTGCGGGTAGCTACCTGTGCACAAAAAGAACTACAAAACTCAACTGCTGCTTTACGGCATAGCTCACTTCCGCAACCCACGTGAGCCCAACAAGCATTTGTTTGCTGGCTGCTACGGCGCATGAGTGAGCAAGTTGTAAAGGTCTGAAGCAGCAACCAACCCGAAGAAGTCGGAGGAGACTCTAAAAAGAAAAAGAGAGAGTGACAAACTCAAGGGCCGGACGAGAATCAATATTGGTCGAGTGTTTAGTCGCTGACATGAGCTAAAGGAGGATGAGGGGTGCTCGAACGATGCGGACTTGGCCGTCATTTTGTTGGACTAGTAAGTATTAAACATACGTTGCCGTATATATGACATGGTGACATATACAACAATATACCTGGGATGAAGACATTTGACAAGCAACTAAGGCTGCCAAAGACGTGAAAATCTGCAACGTTCGAGGGTATCGCTTGTCAATGCACGTGAATCCCCTGGTGTAACCATAACAGATTTTACCACAATAGAAGACAACACCTTTTTCCCAACTGTAGGGGGATCCCGAGATCAAGACTTGCATGGTAGTGCTTTAAGAAACTGTATTAAACTGTATTCTTTTTTCAGTCATAAAAAAACAAAAAAACAATTGAGACCTTTATTGCTTTTTTCTCAGATTTACTTTAATGGGATGTTCACATAGTCTTCAGCACGACTCAATCATATCTCTGAGAAGTCTTCCATAAAATAAACCTGGTTTCAACATTATTTAAGGTCAAACTATCTCTGTTTCACCACTCTACATTAACCTTTGTTTCTCATTTAGCATTTTTTTGTCAGTGCAGAAAGAAAAAGAACATTGCCGTGTTGACTGTCCTGAGTCTTCAGAAACTATTGTTATATGTTGTTGAAAAGATAATCACTAGCCATAAGAATTGCAGGTTTTTGGGGATGCTCAGCTCCTTTCTTGAACTCATGTGACCGCAATACTTAGCACCATGAAAGGGTAGAGTATTATCACAAAATCCAAAAGTTTCTGAAGGATACAAAGGGTGGCTCTCCTTTTAAGACTTTAATAGAATCTTTTGGAACTGCTTTGCTGTGTGATGGACTTGGTAATGGTATTACCATAACCACCAGACATCCCACCAAAGCCAAATCCGGAATTGCTGCTGGACAGTCCTGATGCAGAAAATAATAAAAGGAAGGTTGACATTTATTTGCTCTGATCTCAATTGTTTACTTGGCTCATGTGATAATGATAATATGGAGTGGACACATACCACTACCTGAAGAGGTCTGCTGCATATGGATGGTGGCAGTAGATCCTCCACTGACCAATCTTTAAGGAAAGCAATGGCAAGTTAGTGCTTAAAGTTGTGATAAAGCTTTCAATTCACCCTTGAAACATAAATATTTAAGTTTTTCCTACCTGGACTCTTCTCCCTCCAGCAGTTTCCTGTAGGTGGCGATCTCAATGTCCAAGGCGAGCTTGATGTTCATCAAGTCCTGGTATTCACGCACCTGTTTGGCCATATCTGTCTTTGCTTGTGTCAGAGCATCATTCAGAGCTTTGATGCGCAGGTTGGCATCCTGTACTGCCCGTTCACCACGTTCCTCAGCCTCTTTGATCTGATTCTCAATGTTGATCCTCTGTTGGAAATATCACAAATGACTCAATCTCTAAATGTGACTGTAAACACAGTGTTTCACAGACAAGAGGTTTTTGAAGTGTACCTGTGTTTTGATGGACTCAATCTCATTCTGAAGACGTGCAATCATACGGTTCAGCTCAGCAATCTCCGCCTTTGTTGTGCGCAGGTCTGTCTCATACTGTCCTGCAGAGCTTGCTATCTCATCATACTGTCAATAGAAAAGAAGATGGTCACATGCTTTTGTTTGTAACAGAATGAGGGAAGAATATCAGCTTTAATGTTATGTACCTTTTGCTTGTACCACATCTCTGCTTCTGCCTTGCTGCGGTTTGCAATGTCCTCATACTGAGCACGCACTTCAGCCACAATGGCATCCATATCGAGCTCACGGCTGTTGTCCATCTCCACAATAACAGAGGTATCCTTAATCTGTGCCTGCAGCTCACGAAGCTCCTAAACCAAGAGTTGTTAAAAATTAGCTAATTTCTCCAAGATGTTGATGAACATTAGTTGTTATTCGGTATCAAACAGCTTGATTCAAACTATAAAAGTTGTACATACAGCTTCATACACAGCCCTGAGGAAGTTGATCTCATCCTGAAGAGCATCAACTTTGGCCTCCAGCTCCACCTTGTTCAAGTAGGCACCATCGACATCCTGGAAATAAAAGAAACTGGAGTTTAAAAAAGTTATGCAAAATAGTTTAAATAATTAAAAGCGCCACTTTCGTGTTGTCTAACCTTCTTCAAGATCACAAAGTCATTCTCAGCAGCTGCACGCTTGTTGATTTCTTCCTCATATCTGTTGTAGCACAAAGCAAAAACATGTGCTTATCTTGTTTTTTCACATCTGCACAGTGATATTAATTCTGAGCATATATGCTTTTGTAATTTTCTGTAAATACTTCGTCTTGAAGTCCTCAACCAGGCCTTGCATGTTCTTTAGCTCTCCCTCCATCTTAACCTTCTCATTGCCAAGCCCATCAAGCTGTCTGCGCAGGTTGGAAATGTAGCTCTCAAACATGCTGTCAAGGTTGGAGCGGGATGTGGTTTGTTCCTGCAGGAGGCTCCATTTGGTCTCCAGCATCTTGTTTTGCTGCTCCAGGTAACGAACCTGCAGAAGAAATGGAGGACAAAAAACTCATCATGTCTTGTTGAAAAAAGGTTATTTTTGTGTTTATATATTTGAAATTAATTAGAATTAATATTTACATTTGGATAGTACAAAATGTAATTTAAGTTCAGTCATAAGAGCAAAAGTAAAAAGAAAATTGCGTGGAGTTGTGTAAAACAAAGATCGGAAGGGTGTGTCATTCCAGGGTGTGACTGATTTAAATACGTGGCTATCTAAGCTGCCACACCCTTGCTGAAACAGTTGAAATTTATCATAGCATCAGTTTAAATTGTGGTGTAAATAGCTTCAACTTAGGTTAACACTGCATGCAGATGGCCTCAGAAAGTTAACGAAACCAGGTGTGTCTGAAGTATTGTTTGCATTTGTGGGCAATGACTAATCCCCTGGGCTTTATCGAGATATCAAAGTCACAAAATTTCTCAACCCATAAAAAAAACTAGGTGTGGCACTTCAAGCACAGAAGATAAAGGAGTACGGTATCAGGAAAAGGGTATTTTCTAATGTGTTTCTGAGTTTATGTTAGCAGGAAATAGCACAGAAGGAAAAATATCCATCTAACTTCAAATATATTGACATTTGTGGCTTTAAGATTAAAAACAGCTCATAGTAGTGAAGCCATGTATTTGACATTCACATTGTCCCTAACAACCAGGTGATAGTGTGCAATGTGCAAATGGCAGACTTTGGACTCTATGGAAGTAGAGGAGATATATTCCTATTCTTTATGCTGGTTGCCCAGTAAGAAATGAGCATGGATGTGATCGATGCTATGTTTACTTAGTGGGCAGAGTTGGCTGCCACGGGTTCAGATGGGCCATCCAGACAAACACAGTAATTTAATTTTTTATGCTGAAATAAAGGAGGAAGAGGCAAACTGTCATATGATTGCTTGGCTTAACAATTTTATGAGTTTCTCTAATTACAGACACCTCAGGTTAGAAAACATTATGGTACAAATATAGGAATCACTCCTTCTTTACTGTGCAGTTTCTTCGATTTTTAAGCTGTATCGATTCTAAACACCACATTTGCTGCTTGCTTTAACTTACCCCTTGTTTTTTGTTGCTATTTTTTTAACACAGAGTGAAGACTGTAAAAATAACTGTAGTTGTTTATGGTAAATCAAGCTTACAGTGAGTGAACTGGGTCGTAGAGGAAAACACCTACCTTGTCGATGAAGGAGGCAAAGCGGTTGTTTAGGGTCTTGATCTGCTCCTTCTCCTCGTTTCGGATTAACCCGACATCTTGGTCAAGCGGATTATACGCTGATTGCAGCAGCCTCGCGTCGAAAGTGACATTTGTAATTTGTGGTGTGACCTGCTGGCTGACACTCTGTCCACCGAAACCATAGCCATAGCTCCCTGTCTTTGCTGACATGCTGCTGAAACCACCTGAGTAGCTGGGTGCAATGATGTAACTGCTTCGGGAGACAGTACTGACTGGAACGGCGTAGGATCTCCTTGAGCTGCCGGAGGTGCTGTAGACTGACACTGCCTTCCTCATCTTGGCAAATTAAAAGATTGTCCGCTGGCTGAGCAAAAGAAAGCTAAAGATGTGCAAGCTTCAGAAGGAGAGCCAAATCCCTTTGAGTGTCTGACTGCTGATGCTGTCTCCTTTTATACTGTACCAAACGAGGGGGAGGAAAGTGTCTTCTTCAGCTACCTCAACCTGTTTTTTCACTTTTGCTGTCAAGCCTCCTCCTCCACACCTTTGGTAGCCGAGTGACAGGACTGGCCTATCCTGTTGAACAGGTAGGGAAGGACTGCCAGGAGATAAGCTAGGACACGCCCTGCCATGGTACAGACTTCAACAAGGAAAAATAGAGAGAACGGTAGGGGTTAAAGTCTTACTATATGTGAAAAGCAGCCTCCTTTTGTAGCGTCCTTTGGTTTATTTTGGATCAGTTATACTATTTTTTCTTTGAATTTACTTGTACTGAAGGTAAATATTTTTATAAAAATAGACAACTGAATTAAATACATCACTCAGCTAAGGACGCACAGCACTATAACACAACTGCATTTTTTGTGCACCAGTTTTGCGCATTTGGCAGTTTGTACAGTGATGCAGTCTCGGAAGGGCTTACTAATTCTACCACTTCCCTTGTCAGATTTATTTTTGAAACATTGTTTTTTATTTAATTCAAAATAATGCTATTTTTCTATGAAGAAATAAGATACTGGTTTTATGTTTTCTTTCTGCAGAACTACTACCCAAAAAACAAAGCATAGGACAAATAATGGAACTAGAAAAAGTTTCAAAGGTTATCTTCCTGCCTGACTTAGGGTATCTCATCAAATTCTTGCAACAATTGAGAATTTTAGAGTGACTATGAAATAAAAAACACCCTTTTAGGGCCCTTTTAGGGTTTAAGCTTTAATGCCTTTTCTAGAGATGCAGTGAAAAATTTAGAAGTTGTCTTTCTCACTGAAGCAGTTCCCTCTGCCCGCTCCCTGTATTTTCTAACATAATCGTTCTGTCTTTCCTCTTTCTGTAACTTTTTGTTTGGAAGAGAGGCCTGTATTTATTTTCATCTGTCACCATCTTTTCACATGCACATGCTTTTAGTTTCTACTAGGGATGTTCGGTATTGGCTTTTCTACCGATATCCGATATACCGATATAGCCTAACTCATAATTTCTGATACCGATATAAACCGATACCGATATGTGGGGACCCTTCCTCATAAAAAACAAAAACTACTAAACCCTTTTAGGTAACCACAATGAAATATCTTGTATCATGCATACTTGAGTTTCAAAAATGTATAAAATGTGATAAGTACTAGAATTTTAGTTAGGCAATTGAAAAAGGTGCCATTTTTATTTTGTCTTCAAAAGTAGCTGGAACATTTTCTCACACAGAGAATATTGAAAAAGGCCCACCACTCAGGACAAATTTTTACTTTTAGAAAATGTAAACAACATTATACCTTTGTGGCTGATGACGTCACCAAGTGCGCCCGATATACGGTCAAGGTTGACCCAGAAGAAGCCTTTTGATATATTGAAAGTTATCTCAAAAACTAAACCTCAACTCTGTCATATTTTTACATTCTCAGAGAGAAAAGAAGTAGCTGAAGAGTTTGATATATAATATGTGTATGGTGTGAAAAAAATCATCTTATTAAAAAAACAAAAACCGATACAGATAATTTCCGATATTGCATTTTAAGGCCAATATCGGCCGATAATTACTTCAGGTCGATAATATCGGACATCCCTAGTTTCTACCTAAGGTGGCACATTTTAAGCTGCAGCTCAAATTCTTGCAGTGCACTTGCTCTTTGGAGACAAATACACTTTATTTCATGAAGTTTTATCTGTCAATAACCAGAAAATTGTGCAAATAATTGCATGTAAGCAGTGCCACACATTTTGATAGTAAGCATGCATTCTTCTTTACAAATGGCATTAAATTAGACCTATTATTGAAGCTGGGTGAAGCAACAGCACAAAGACCTAACAAAGCCACAGTTCTAGACCAAATCTGGTTAAAAAAATTTAAGAATAAGAAAAAAATTAAAACACATCAAAAGACATTTTACTGTTTTGGTGAAGGCCTGGTGAAGTCAGGGTGATGTTGAGTAGTTGTTCAGATTCAACCTCAAATAAATTTACTTAACTACATATAGTTCAATTTATAACTGTGCACAGACTGTATTGTGTGTCAGTATTTAGTGTGTTAAAACATTTTCAGTTTAGAAAGTGTGTAACATTGCTGCATGCACTAGGTTTTTTGGTATAGCAATAGTTATTAAATGAGTCAGTGAAACTAAAGGAAAGTCAAGATGTTAAAGATAAGTGATGAAAAGATATAGCTAACACTTAACCTTCATATTAGAGTCTCATCTTTTTTTAGATCATTGATTTTTTAATTTAAGAGGTAATTGGTCTAATAGTTTAAGTTCAGTTTAATCATAACTCTTCCATCTCAACTAGAAGTAAAGGAGTTTGGAGTAGTTAGCTTTTCATTTTACAGTTTCTGCTGGTAAAAGGCCTCTATATCCATTCTAACTTCATCATGGCTGTCTCACTTATGCTTTCAAGTAACACGTATAATCAGAAAATAGGAATTTAGAGACCCTACTCTCATTATAGGCATAGTTGCCTTTATGTTTACACCAATGTAGGTTACTGTCATTTTTGCTGAAAATGAAAGCTGGAACAAGTAATAGAATGCAATGCATGGATGATTGTCATTAATAGAAGTTAATTTTACACACACTACAGTGGACAATATTTTGTAGTATGTAAAATATTGTCCGTGAAGAGAATAAAGATTAAACCAAACCAAGACATAGAGGAAACTTTCTTTTTTGGCTTTGCTTTTGTACATTAGCAATATGTGTAAACTGGGTGTGGACACCTGACAATGTCTAAGGTGTGGTTTGAAAGGCTATCCCTCTTCACACTGAACACTTCAATAAGTAGACAAGGCCCTAGACTGTTAAATTCATGGAGATCATGTACAATAGTGAATCAATCTGTGAGGCGTAAATGTACGCCAGATTTTGAATGTCCTCAGACCAGGGCCTTCCATGTCTATTTGATAAAATGTGATAACAGGGTCCACACAATTGCTATTCCTTTTTTTGTGTTTGTGTTACAGCGAATAAACAAAGGTTTCATGCAGCTTTGCAAAGTTTAATGTTGAAATTCAGGTTAGGGTTTGCAAGGTGTGGCAGCTACTCCAGTGTCCATTTATGCCATATAAACAGATGTATTTTGGGTTTAATCTTGTCACCAGTAAGTACACTGTGTTGAGAAGGAATTTATTCACCTTGATGTTTTTCACATTTTCTCACATTAAAACATGGAACTTCAATGTACTTTATCAGGATTTCTTATTATAAACCAACGTAAAGTAGTTCCGAAATATTAACTGGAAGGAGCATACATATGTGTTCAGCTCACTGGAGTCAATACTTTGAAGAAAAAAAATTCACTGCAATTATAACTGCAAATCATGTGAAAAATGTCTCTACCTGCTTCTACCCTGTCTGTTAAGGGTCAATTTCCTGTTGGAGGGGGAACCTCCCTGCTAAAGAACAAGCATTTAGGTTTGTGGTTGTAATGTACCAACAGGTGATGCTCAAGAGATTTGAACTATTTTACAAGGCACCTTATTGCATTGTTCGTTATTTAATGAAAAGCAGATTAATTTGCTTGGAATTTTGAATTCAGTCATTGGTGTTGCAATGGATAAAGTATTTAATACAACAGAGTAAAGATGCAAGTGTGTAATGGTTTGGTAAAGTTTATCCCTTCAAATAAATGTTTTCTACAACCTGGGGTTTTTTAAAACTTGTGATCTTTGGGTTAAATCTGGCAAACATAATGAACCTTTACTATAGAAGCAAGCTTTCACAATTAAGAAGTCACAATCTTCCTTATAAAACTCAAATTAAAAAACCCAAATTAAAAAATGAAAAAGTTGCAATTATGCACCCTACCCCAGTGTTTTAAACAGAATCAGTAAAAGGAAGGAAAGGAAAGGAAAATTTCAGCTTCATAGCTGGCAGCATCTTCACAGCCAAAGGCAACCGGAGAGGATTTAACTTGAATTCCACCTGTCAACAACTAAATTCTTGAGTTTGTTTCTGACAGGTTCTCATTCCTTCTTTTTAAAGCAATACCTCTGGTAACAGAAACCTGTTGGACAGCTTCTGCATCCAAGTTCTGTTAGCTATGGGCTTTGTTTCTTCTCCTTCTATGTGCAATTATTCTCTATGTGCTTAATTTGGGTTGTCTTGTTTAGGCAACAGCATCACAGATGAAGTCATTAATAGTTTGAATGCAGCTGTCTGGTAATAAAAGATTGGCCAGTGATGATTGGCCGCATACCTTCATCAACTAATGCTGCTAATTTCCTCTTCTGTGAAATGTCCCGTCTTTGTCACACTAGGTGTGAAATGCACGTAAAACCTAAGATATACTCTTGAAACTGCAACATTCTACATTAAAAAGTTTATAGAAAAGATCTGACTTTGAATTTGGAAACGGGTAATCATTTGAAACATTTGTCTCAAAGGTGTGTGTAGCTTTGTTAATTTGTGCTTTAAACTCTTTCATTTTTTGGACACATGTTAAGACAAAAATAAAGCATTTATAATGTTGAACTGTGATTGAAACGGTTAAACTATGCCAGCTCTGTATTTGAGTAGGTGTAGCATGACATTTTGACCCAGATCAGAGAGGTGACAAGCCTACAACTTTCCAGTTTATTGCCTGCTGCATTCCTTAATGTGACACTCCTGCAAGTTTTCAGATTAAGAACATTTTGCTTATCATCTCAGGTGATTGATCATGTGAAGTTTAGATCTGATGTACATCATTTTTGGGTGGAGTAAATTGTTGGTGAAGTACAAGCTACAGACATCTTGAGTCATTCAGCATTGTTCCTATCATGGTCTGTCTCACTGACAGCAAGACAGAACCAAAGCCGTGGAGGCCATTGGACCAGGTAAAGACCATAAGTCTTTAAGGCAGAACTCATAAGTGGTTGGTCAATTATTATTTTTGTAATGAGTATTTCTCACAGGTATCACAGAGCTGTCAATGTAATTAATTTAATAAATATTAAAGTTCTGAACATTTTTTTTAATTATATATGACAGACCCCCCCCCTGCAAGGATAAGTGGGTGTAGATGGTTGAATGGATGGACAGACAGATAGATGGATGATACATTTAATGTACAGAATAATCCTAGACCATATACATTTTCCACATTCTGTCACATTAAAACAATTTTGGACCAACATCCTAAAACCTGACTGAAAACTCTCTAGGACATTATAAGCGTTGATAAAATCATTGAGTTGAATAAAACCTAGTTTTCTACAACTTTGCTTAAAAATGATAAGTTATATACCGGTTGGTAATTGTTGAAATCATTAAAACCTTAATTGCTCTTCTTCAGCAGGGGCCTCACTACTTTAAAGGCGGCAGGAAAACCCCCCGCCTGAAAAGCATTTCATAAAGTTTAAAATCTCCCCTTTAAAAGAACCATAAAATTGCTTAAAAAAACGGGTAGGAATCGGGTCCAAAGCGCTTGTGGTGGGCCTCACTGAGGAGAAAACTTTATCAAGGGTCCACCAGGACAAAACTGTCCAGTGTTTCCTCTGGTAAAGGCAGACACTCAGATTTACCTAAAACCATGTTAGTTTGAGAGGATAAAATATTACATACGATGGTGTCTACCTTCCCTCTGAAGTGGTGTTGGGGATATTACCAAGAATGTAATCATTTGGCTATTAATAGTCAAGGGACTGCTTATGGCAATCAATGAGATAAATAATTAATGAAAAATAAATTTTTTGGGGGGGCACCACCTTTATCAAGTAATATTTTAATAGCCAAATGTCTATGTCAGTCTCATAATCTGAAGGAATTAATATTTTACAGTCTAATGACCATAAGCCTTGCCATACGTGTGTGCTGAATCAAGAACGACAACAGTTACTTTCCAAAAACACCAAATTTATTTACAGGAAGAATAAGAAAAACATTTTAATCACCAAGCTAGAAAAATAACACTATTGACTAAAATAAATGAATAGTTTAAATGAAAGAACATGAACATGTAATAAGATAAGAAACCATTAATTCTGATATGATTCTGGAGGAATTTTGGTCCTTTAGGAACCAAGGCTTGATCTGCAGCTGATGGAATAAAGCTGAATTTGTTTTACTAATTGTAATTAGTTTAACTAATTTAGCACCAGTGGTTTACCTCTAAACCAATAAGCAATGTAAGAAAACACAAACATTCTTTGGATTAAGAAATGTTATGATTATAAATTATCTGGATAAGAGTAACCTTTGGAGAATTACTTAATTTATGGCTTTATCACTACAGTAAAACAATCTAAATCCCATATTTTGATTAAATAAGGAGAGTTCAAACACGGCTAATCAGATTATTTTCTGGTCTTAATCTTCTCTGAACCAATCTTTATTTGATCACCTGATTGTTTATTCATTGAGGGCGACTTTGCCTGAACACGAGTTAACCTTAGCTCCCTATTACAAACGTGGGCGTTTGAAGTAGCTTCAATGCAATTATTAAACTTTAAACAAAGAAAGGAAAACTCCTGTTTGATTGAGTAGGTCAAATTGCAGGATTTAAAAATGACTCTTTGTCGGGAAAAGTCTTAAAAACACTGATTAAAACTTCAGGCCGAGGCCTGGTTTACCCAAAGAAAGCACATGACACTTAAAAGTTTAACAATAAAAAAAGAAACACCTTTAAAATTAGTTATCCTAACTAATTTGTCTCTGCCCAAACAAACCTTATGAACGTTTAAAGCTCTCCAGGCATTCTCCTTTGTGGATGGGTGAGGGGGCTCAGACATGTTAGCCCAGCAGGCGAGCAAAGGGTTGCTAATCTAGTTAGCAGGCTAGTAGCTCCCGGAGCTTCCAGTCGGGATTTAGTTTCCCTCCTTTCTGGGTTCAGCTTTGTGACAGCTGGCCCCGACACTCACGAACAGTACCTCTGGATTCTCCGACTCGGCCACTCTTATCAGTTATGTGTCGGCGGCTCGATGCGGCCTCTGGCATGAAGGGATGCAGATTCTGATGTTCCGAAGATGATGTTCACGTCGTGCTTATGTTCCTGGATCAGGTGTAAAGTAGAGATCCTCTGCTCCAATTCCAAGATTTTCTTCGTTAGCCTGACACAATCATCACACCCGGAGCTACAGGTGAGTGGAGGCATGATGAAGGTAGCAGCAGTCCGAGCTCTGATTAAGAATGCTTCCGATAACATATAACTTGCTCAAAGTTAAAAACAGTTAAAACTAGTCATAAGAAAAGAATAAAAAAAAAAAACACACAAAAAAACGTTAAAACCGGATTGGAGAGCCGGAGTTGTCAGGTGGCATCTCAGTACAGTAGTACCCATGGTAATCGGAGCACTCGGGGCAGTGACCCTCAAACTGGAGGAATGTTTCCAGCAGATCCCTGGAAGAACCTCAGACATCTCAATTCAGAAAAGTGCAGTTCTTGGAAGAGCAAAGATACTGCGCAGTACCCTTAAGATCCCAGGCCTCTGGTAGAGGACCCAAGCTTGGAATGGGAAAAACCACCCAGTGGGCAAGAGAGGAATATATATATATATATATACCTATATATATATATATAGGTATATATATATATATATAATTTACGTCATTATCCAATTTACGTCATTATCCATTATAACTATTGGATGGATATGCAATATTGGTTGATCTTTTTCTATAAATCCAACAATGCGCATGTAACTGGAATGTGAGAATGTCATTGAAAAGACACCAAAATAAAGGTCTCTTTGTCCAGAAAACTTTAGAAAAAGAAAGAAAGAACAGTCTTACACCGCAAAGACTTATGTGTAATCGGTACGTGTTAATTGAGAAGTTCTCCGTTGTAAGTTATAGTTTGTGTTCCAAATGTAGCCGTCCTCCTTAGTTATCCTTTGAGTTATGTTGTTGTCAATGTTTGGTGGTTATTGTCCATGCACTGTCATAGAGACGGCGGTGCAGGGGAGTGGGGTGTCTGCCTTTACCCTCATGATCATTTAGTGTAAGTACCTGAAGAGTGCAGGTGAGCTTTTCTATTCAGTGACTCGTTTCTTCGGAGTAGTCACACAAGATATGTTTCTTGCTCCCAAATGCAAATATTTCATTAAGCATTTATTTGAAGTAGCTATATTCGTAAAATACACATTATTTATGCCTTTCCGAATACCGTATTTTAGTTTGGCTCCACCCCTAATATATATAATAATAATGAATTGCATTTGTATAGCGCTTTTCAAGACACTCAAAGCGCTTTACCATTCCATTATTCATTAATTCTCACACTGCTGGAAGCAAGTTACATTTGTAGCCACAGCTGCCCTGGGACAGACTGACAGAGGGGAGGCTGCCATATCACACCATCGGCCAACACCAGTAGGCAAAGTAGGTAAAGTGTCTTGCCTAAGGAGACAATGGAATGTTGCAGGCAGAAGCAGGAATCAAAGCCGCAATTTAGTTTCAAAAACATTCCCCCTCTCCGTTCACTTCACAATAATACACTGGTATTTGTTGGTTTATCACATGCAATTCCAATTAAATATTTAGTTAAGTAGTCAGAAAGTTGTAAAAAATATAGAAGTGTCATGAATACATTTGTAAGGCACTGTATATGAGTGACAAAACAAAAATAATAACAACATAGAGTTAAAAACTAAAATGGAGGTAAGGTTCCACATAGAAAGTGAAATTGAGCTTTTCTACTTTTTCACCATCCAGATCTGCTGACTCCAAATGATTTTTTTTGGTTTTATTTGACACATAGTGCTGGCTTGAACTGAGCTAAAACCCAAAGTATTTAATGCACTACTGTATCAAATAAATGTTTCAACCACACCTTATCCATAACTCAGAGAGGTAAAAAAATAATTAAACAGTCTATTTTCTTATCTTTAACTTGTGGTTAGCAACCATGCAGTGTAGTAAAATGAGAGATGTCTGATGTTTTTTTTAGGATGTTTTAGAAAATAGGTACAACCTACTTTACAGTTTTCACAGTCACATATGTGAGAGTTTTCCTGTCATAGAAAAAAAAAGTCTGCCAAAGACTATAAAAAGTAGATGTGGTTTCAAGAATGACTAGCCTTGTTAGCGTGTTGAAGTCTTTACTTTTTTTTCCAGAGGGGCCTTGTTGCTGTACTTTTGTTCATTGCCTTGCTGTGTGACCCAAATTCTCGAATTTCTGGTAGATTTCAGAATTCATAATATTGACATACAGTACATAGGTTCTGAAGAAGCAAAGCAGTCCCCTAGTATCACACTACCACCACCATGTTTGTGTATCAAGCTGATGTTCTTGTATCACTATTATGCTAGATGTAAAAGACAGTCCTTTTTTAGATTTGAATATTCCTTTTTTGAGGGTGAATTAACAAACAAGGTTGTCCTTATGACAACTACATGTCACTGATTTGATGCAATCTGCTGTGATTCCTTAAATGGAAAACTTTAACTGATTGGAATGTGATTACAATTGTACTGAAACTACTTTTCTTGTATTGATTTTATCCAATTATCACAACTTTAACACACCCTTTACCAATTGCAACTCTCCTTTTCATTATCTTATATTTGACGACGTTGCATATAATATACACTCCCTGTTTCTTATGTTAGAGGTATCGAAAATAAAATGCTACATTTGAATTTTGCCAAGGAAGGTCCTACATGGTACAGTTTCATCATCCAAGTGATAAAAATATCACACCTTTTGGCAAATTTTTATGTTTTAAATCAAAAATAGATCATCCATGGGATTCGTGTATGTCAGACGAGGAAAATAACCTGACAATAACCTCCTGTATACACTCCTGCTGAGCAGGAGTGTATACAGGAGGTTAATAAAGAGGGGCTAACAGGGGCCAGGGTGGGTCTTGGACTGAAGCACCAAAATAAAAGCAGAGATGTTCTTTTAATGGGGACCCAATCTGAGCTGGTAACATTTTAGAGTTTTCATCTGTTAAAATTACCTTTAAAGTAATTTTATTTTTGCTTTTGTTGCAACTTTTCACAAAAGCTGCCGCAACATCAGTAATTTTAGACCACAATCCTGGAGGGACTGAAAATGGATTCATGGATGTGGATATGTGAACAAACCTTCTACACTTTATGACATTCTTCAAAGTTGTGGATGTGTTCACCATGATGGAGTGGTGTCTAAATGGAGTTTGAACGTGGACCTCCCAATTTCACCACCTGCAAAAGGGAACACGCCCTTACAACACAGTAAGCATAACCCAATCACAGAAACATCTGATGAAGGCCAGAACAGCATTCTGTAGTGGGGAATATGTAAAACTTAGTTAACTGAACAATGAGCAGCCTGTCTGACAAACCTGTCCCAGATACCAACACGTTAAGCTGCATTGCAGAGTAACGGCAGCACACTAAATTCTCACGGTAACAGGACTATTTGCATACAGCCTGTTGGCATGCAGAAGCTTTTCAAATGACTCCACATTTATTGATAACCCATCATTCCAATGCAGCAATGGACTTTAGCATCTTGTATATAGTCCAAACACACCCAGAAATATACAACTATACCTTCATTATTTGGGTATTTAACTGACATTCATTCAGTATGGACATATTGAAAAATAACAGTGATAACAACAAAAAGTGCCCAACACAGCTCACTGGAGTAAGAGTCTTGCATGGGAACCCTGACATGTGAAGCAATCTGACACGATGAGTCACTCTTTGTCAGACAAGCAAGATTATGAAAGTTGTCTGACCAAGTAAGAATATAGCAACCAAAACGTTTGCTTGTGTGGGAGATGGTTGAGAGTATCTGTTTTTGCATGATGTCATATAGTCTGCCACTCTAGATTGCTTTTCTGTCACGGGGTAGGTTTTAACAGTTGTGCTACAATGATTGTTAACTCTGTCTAATGTAGCTGACTAAGGATTAAAAACGTCTAAGAGAGAGTCCGGGCAAAGCAAACCGGATTTTGCATTTCTTATAGTAACTCTGACAATGCTATGTCAGGGTACAGGGTGAAGGACAGTACAGGACCTGTCCTGCTCTGGGAAGTCAAAGATGCAATGAGTGTCTGTCTTGCCTGCCATTTACACATTTTCTATGATACAAGGGGGCCCACTATGATTGACCTCCAGTAAATAGTTACTGCACATAGAACTTGTGTCCTTCGGTCAACCTGCATATCAGTTACCTTCAGTTATATTCACAAAATGTTCTATTATTTGCACTTCACACTGACTCTAAAGGACAATGTTTTACAATTGAAGCAAAAGAAAAACGGCCTTAAAGGGTGTGGTTATGTAGTAGCTAGTCAGTCAGTTCAGTGGCTGATTGTAGGTCTCTCGTAAGCAGTGAAACCTGTGTGATGTTGAAACTAGGTTTCCCATTCTTAAGGTCGCAAAAACAATAGTACTCACTGTTTGTTATAACATCCAAGTGAAACTTAGTTTAAAGTATTCAATTGTCACATTTAAAAGGCTGCCCACATTATAAAGTCAACGTGAAATATTTATGACACCTTACAGTGTGAATTTTACTACAAAACAGCCTACACTCACAGAGAGCCCTCCTTTCACACATTTCAGAGACATTTGTTGGTGTTGTTGCAATGCCTAGCAACCACCAGGTTGCCTGCATACTCATCATAATCTCCATAACACTTTTATTGTAGTTTATGGTGTGTCTGTGTGGGGATATATGTCTTTTGTCTCGAATTACATGAGTGGATAGTAATTTATGTTGACACTTCTTTTTGCAGTTAGGACCAAATTGCAGAACTTGTGGATTTTGGACTAGGCTGATATGTTTTGTCTTGAAGAAGAGAAACAACAAAGTATTTATTTGATGATGAAAGCTTTACAAAGGGCATTGTACCAACTTATTTCCTCTGTGGTAAATGGAGTTAGATGTGTATGTGTGGTTTGAAAAGATGAGAAAAGATGGGTTTAAGATTTATCGTTAATCGAGTGAAAAAATCAAAAGGGGATTAAAAAAGCAACAGAGAAGTGACTATTTGTCACATACCTTTCCTCCTTGCTCATTTGAACAGGGAGCTGGGATTCCTTATGTGACGGTCTGAGGGTGCTGTCACTATGGCTCTGATTGATCCTGTGCCCTGGCTTCTTGGCCACAGGGATATCCCTTTGGCTGACTGGATAGCACGCATGACTCTCAACTGGGAGTCGTAGGATTGAATCCTGCCCGGGTCCTTGTTGTGTGCCATACTTACATAGAAAACTTTTAACTGATTGGAATGTTTGTATAATTGTATTGAAATTACTTTTCTTGTAAAGTGACTTGAGATGAACTCTGTTTTGAATTGATGATATATATATATATATATATATATATATGTAAATTGAAGGAAAGTTAGAATGTGTCATGGAGCCACCCCACCATTCTAAGCCTCATACTTCGATGATGCCAGCTTTCATTGTAGAAAATTATTAACTTTAGCTCCTACTCTTTAGTCTGCCAACAGGATGTCAGAGGTTTGCTTATCAGCACTTATTTTTGTTATGTTGCTAGAGGCACGCTCTGCTACCTATAAGTTAAAAAAATGCACTCTTATTTGAGCATCTCAGCAAGATAATTCATAACCTCACAAAAGTTCTAAAATTTCAGTAACAATGTAATTTCTGATGTACATTTAGAGTTTCTTAAGCTAAAAGGAAAGTACAGATGTCGTAAGAATGTGTTAGGCATTTTAGATGTGTTACCATCCTGTACAGGTATGTCAACCCAAGGTAGCATTTCCACTGCTTTTAATTTGATGGAACACAGATTAGTTGTCCAGCTAATGGAGAGTCAGAACGTACCTTTGTAAGATTAAACCAATCTTTTATCTCAAAAATGTCTTGGCAGCAAAATTGGGACTTTGTAGCAACTCTCCAAATTGAAGGCCAGATCTCTGGAGTGTATAACTAAAAGTTGTTAAGGCAACACATCCTTCAACCTAAGCTGTGAATCTCTGCTGCTCTTAACAGGAAATATGATTTTGTCCAATGCTTGAAAGTTTTCTGGTGCATGTTCAGCATTAAGAGTTGCACCTCAAAAAGCAAAACCATCCAGTAGCTTACAATCGGCCCATGTGGTAAGAATTAATCCCCTGCAGTGATGAATCAGTGCATGATTCACCTAATAGAAACCGTGTCTCATTAAACTTTTGTTGGCATTGACCTCATGTAGTATAATCTATTTGGCCTAGAGTGCCCAATTTTCAAATAGTAAAATAGTCAGCTGTGACTGACTGGCAGCAATAACTAATAAAAGGATGCAGGTGAGCATGTTGGTTCACGATGCTTTTCCTTTGGTTGTCTGATTTAGTTGCATAAACTGTCAGGATTAAGGGTTTAGATGCACCAAACCTTCACCAGAGGCAATACAGTAAATTGCTACATCAATTTGTCTCACTTAGAATTTGTCTTTGTGGAATCTGAGGAAATCCTTGCAACACTTACACAGTTTTCACACAAAAAACAGTGAAGAAAAAGAGATTTAAAGAAAAATTTTGTCACTCAACTTGAGTTACAAATTGGGATTCCTCTGCAGGTTTAGGGCGGATACGACTAGAGTCTGCACAACTATAGCGTAGACAGCTTCTGCACATACTTGGTGTAGGTGTGTTTCTTTTCCGTCATGTGAATGCAGTGCAAAAAAGAGTTATTGTATTTGTTTGTTCGAGACTTCTGAAGATGGATTGCAGAGAATGGCATTTTCATTGCAATTGAAAAGTTCACAATGTACCAACTTGGAAACTGAATGCACAACAAAATTATATGCAGCGCTGATTTTTCTAAAATAAGATTTCAAATGAAAAACATTTTTAGGCAGTAATCACATCTAAGGCAAAGCTAAATAAACAATTTGTATTTATATTCTCAATTGTTTAAAAAATATATAAAATTGCAATGTACAATGTTAGCCATTTAGGTTATCAACACAAAATTCTTTGTATATTTAATGGTTGAGATGCCAGTTTTATTACTATATTTTGGAAACCTGCAAAAATACCATACCGTTTCTGGCCACACTTCACTGCCATGAAGATGATCAAAACTATTCTCATCTGGAAAATTACACTGCAAACCTAACAAGCAACTGATGCTTGTGTTTGCACACGTTTTGCCTGTGCATTTATACATTTTCATTGTAATAATTAATTGAGAGTAAAAAGTAGTATGCTCTGTGACAGTTTCTGCAAAAATAGAACACTTAGAAAACGTAAGAACTGAAACCCAGGGGTATATTTGGGAATTTTACAAGTGTGCTCAATGGCTAGTTGATGGGTTTTTTTTTTTCTGTTTATCTGTTTTATTAATTTATGCAACTGTGAAGCACTTTGAATTGTCATGTGTATGAATTGTGCTCTACAAATAAACTAGCTTTGCCTAGTGTGTAAATGCTGGTCAATCACCATTCTGCATGTGATTATATCCAACTGAAAATATGGAAATTCAATTCACTTTCTGAATTACATGATGAGTTAAGAACAGATTGATACTTGAGAGGTACATGGGGAAAACTAAAAGTAAATGTACCAAATGAATGTCCGATAGCCAGAATGCCACATTGTGTTATTTACACCTTGTTGCACCCCTTTGAACAATTCAAAGCATTTTGGGTTTGGTTTTGACAAACACGAAAAGCTCGCTGGTTTAACAATGCTAACACACAACATAGAAGCTGTTATTAACTGCTCTGTCATTTGACATTTTCCACTCACACTGACTGATAAGTCTTTTAGAGGTGGAGGGTCCCTCCAGTCAAACAGCATCTGACAGCTGGACCAACTTGTCAGTTGCATCCATTAAGTTTGTTATCTTTGCAATAATCTAACAGGGTGTGCCTCTAAATCTTCAAAGACCTTAACGTAACAGATCATATATGGCGATAAGTTTCTTCAAAAATAAAACATGTCACGCTACCTTGCGTATCTATGCAGTCTGATGCTGCTTCATAACTATAATGTAGAACAGAGTTATTTTATTAGTCTTTAAATAGTTTTTTTTTTGTTTTTTTACATTTCAGGCTCGATTGACAACAATGTCCATTTCCATTTTGCTTTTCAGCTTATCATTTGGAAGCATACTGGCAGATATGAAAACTGCTTATCATGAGCCGCTCATTCATGGGAACAGATCTAGGTGTGTTCTTGTTCCTGATCCCCAAGGTGCTGAGCCAACATCAAACACAAGTTTGTGGTTCGGCTGGGATTGCATCTATTCTTACTGTTCATCTACTTTTCTCATGCATAGCTTTTACCTCAGGAATGCAGAGGTGTGTCAAGCTAAATTCTTCAGCTCTTGTATAACCTAATATATGAAAAAAGGTAAGATACCTATGGCGTGTTTTTCTGGACTATTCTGGGCTCAATCTTTAACAGTAGGACATTTTGTTAGTTGGTTTTGGTGTACCTGGAGGTATACAATAAAAAAACCTCTCTTCTACTTCTCATCAGACTTTAATAATAAACCAGGTGCAGTAAAGAAAGAAATGATTTAATTCAAAAACTGAATGATTTTTAAATCATGCCTTATAGAATATATCCAAAGCCATTAAAGACCCAATTTGGTAATTACTCAATGTCAAAAAATATATTTTTACCATTTTCATTGCAATATAATTGGTTAGTTTATAACATTTGTTGTGAATTAGTGCTACCTGTATAAGCTGAATTGAATAAACCAAAATGGCTCTCAATTTTTTTTAGCAACTCAAATCTAAAGGGTGCTTGCAAAATAAGCACCCTGCTCTCACACAATAATTTCAGTCTGTTGATCATATAATGCCTGGGAAGATGCAGCTTTTGGGTTAAGTCTTTCTTGCACCTTCATTTAATTGGCATCCATACAAAACTTTCAGACGAAATGTAATCTGCGAAACCTTCATGACTAAGTGTAGCATTCAACACTCAACTTTTACGACGTTTGAATGAAACAGATTGAAAGGCGTGAACATATTTACTCTGTTGAGAATTTTACCGTATACTGCAGCTTGTGCAGACTGCACACTTTGAAGGTAAACTTATAACTGTGCGCCTACAAAACATTTAGTTTTACCCAACCTATATTATTAATTAGAGTATTGAGTCCAGATTCCTTCAATAATCTATTTTTTCTTCTTTATCTGCTTACCTTTATTGTCTTAATTATCACCCATTGTCTTTTTTGGGACAATTTTTTAGAAACCTCTGTCTTACACCTCTGACACTTTGCAACTGTGTGATATTAGGTGCTGCAACTGTCACTGTCAGTTTACAATGACTAAGAGCAATATTTCTAAGTTCAGCTTTGTTGCAGTAAGGTGGAGCATGCACAGTGTTAGTTTGTCATCCGCTGAATATGTGTACAGTAAACCCATTCATTCAATTGGCTAAACAAACAATAGCCAAATGAGCTGTTGAATTAATGCACATGTAACAGCTCTGGGGTGGGTTTTCTTCATAGTTTATTGGAGCTTTATAGTTTTTACTATTTAAGTTGTTTTCTTATAGTCTAGTTTCAGTTCATTCTTGTTTTCGTCTTCATATAAATTTTTGTTAGATTTTTCAGGATATACATTTTCATTTAAGTTAGTCTTGTCATATATTATTCCCTCTTTATTGCCTAAAAGGTCTTGCCATATGGCTTTATAAGTTTTCTTGGATTTTTGTGCTCCTTTTGTGTTTCTATTTTTCCTCCTTAGATTTGTTTACCGTTCCCAAATTCATTAGGTTCAATTTTATTTCTCCTGTGTTAGTCTGCCTCCTGTTTCATTTCAGTCACTTTTACTCTTTAGTTATGACTTTCACCTATGCTGCCTAATTATCCTTATGTGTTCGACATGATCTGTGTCCTATATAAGCTCTTAGTTTTTCACAGTTGTTTTATGTTTTTTTTGCTGGATTCTCTGTTTTCCTTCCTCATAATTCATATCTGTTAACATGTCATTAGTTGCCCAGTGTTTATCTCTGTTTTTGATTAAAAATCCTCACAACGCCTATTATAAGTAGCTGTCTGAGTTTTGGTTCTGCATCACAAAACATGACAGCATGTTTCAATAATCCACAGACGAAAAAGCATAATTCAGTATTTAGAATAACAAGATTCTGAATGCAGAACTTGAATTATCAGAGGGTGTATGAGTCTTAACATGTGAATATGTAAGTGCCACCCAAATCAGCTATACTCAGATGACAGATTATAAATTAATTTGACATAGTTTTAGTTTCCATCCAATTCAGATTAAGTATATAAATTGCATCAAACATCTAAACTACATAGTAAATATGGATGTTTATTTATCCAGACTTTTTTCCACCCATCTTGCTTTCCATGTTTTGTGTTTTGTGCCTAAGTACACTTGATCTGTAGCTCAAACACTTCCACTGACTTTCTTATTGCCTCCTAATAATAATAATAATGCATCAAATTTATATAGCGCTTTTCTGGACACTCAAAGACACTTTACAAATTCCATTATTCATTCAATTTATATTTCCAGGTGACATGTATTTCTATATTTCTTTGTCATCATAAGTTCAGTTTTATTTTTGTAACTTAGTTCCTTGCTGGTGAATCTTCTAAAGGGATTTTGGTTTTAGTTTGTTACACATCTTCTCCCTTAATGCTTTACTATAGGAAAATAAGACTAAACTCTTATTCTTCTACAATAGGACACTATCATCTGCATACATTATTTGTAGATCAGGGCCTTCTAGCAGGGGTATAGTTCTCTCACAAAAGGGACAGAAAATGCCATGCTCTGGTGTAACAAAGCAAATGAACAAGGGAGGATTTGATTTTCAGAACTACATATTCTTATTTGCTGTAAAACCGAGGTAACACCTGTGAGCTGGAATTAGCAGACAATTCAGGCAGTGATGCTGCTTTACACGTCATACCTGCAAACCCTACGGCTTCAGTCTACTTTTCATGTGCTACTACTGCCTTCCTGTGGTTGCTGTTGCTGCTGGCGGCTATTGCTTGGCTGTCTTAAAGCAACACTGTGTATTTTTTTCAACATTAATAATACATTTCCAATACCCGTATGATGATACATTGACTTACAATAGGTTGAATGACACGCATGCCATAGCCTGACGGAGTCTGTATCGCTTTCACTGGCACTATATAACTTTGGGTGCGGGTAGCTACCTGTGCACATAAAGAACTACAAAACTCAACTGCTGCTTTACGGCATAGCTAACTTCCACAACCCACGTGAGCCCAACAAGCATTTGTTTGCCGGCTGCTACCGCGCGTGAGTGAGCAAGTTGTAAATGTCTGAAGCAGCAACCAAACCGAAGATGGCGAAGTCGGAGGACACTATAAAAAGAAAAAGAGAGAGTGACAAACTCAAGGGCCGGACGAGAATAAATATTGGTCGAGCGTTTACTCACTGACGTGAACTAAAGGAGGTTGAGGGGTGCTCGAAAGATGCGGACTTGGCCGTCATTCTCTTGGACTAGTAAGTATTATACATACGCCGCCGTATATATGACATGGTGACATATACAACAATATACCTGGGATGAAGACATTTGACAAGCAACTAAGGCTGCCCAAGACGTGAAAATCTGCAACGTTCGAGGGTATCGCTTGTCAATGCACGTGAATCCCCTGGTGTAACCATAACAGATTTTACGACAATAGAAGACAACACCTTTTTCCCAACTGTAGGGGGACCCCGAGATCAAGAGTTACATGGTAGTGCTTTAAAGCTCCTCCACCTCCCCACTAACTACCTAACATCTCTTCACTTCCTGGCCTGCTGAAGTAAAGATAAGAAGAGTAGAGATGATCTCATCCCTACAAGAAATTTTGATCAGCATGAAAATGGAAAGATGAAATCAGAGTCTAAGAGCCAAACGTCTCGTATGTAAAATATCACATTGTAAATCTCAATTTTACAATATCAACATTTTCTTTTGAAGTTTTTCTAAATTTTCTGAAGTCAGCTAAGCCTGTCCATCTGACTGTTTTGTCAGTTCTTACCACTTTTGAACAAGCTGACTGTGAAATATCTTTCTATAATCTCTGCGTAATCATTGTTCATTTTCTTCATCACAATAAAAAGTAGTAATCGTCTGACAGTGTGTGTGTGTGTGTGTGTGTGTCTCAATGTCTTTCTTTGTGTTAGTAATTTGATCAACAGGTGACCCATCGGGTGTGCCCCACTGTATTCATAACTGTACTACATGTGTAAAACTCCTTTCAAAATACTTGTTTTACAGTCAGTTTTCCCCAACAGAGAGGCACCACCACCCATTATTCGTGTTTAAACCTGCTCCTCGACGGACTTAGATAGCTTACCTTCCCTATTTTTACTGGAAGAGAGAAAGGTCATATTACTCATGACAGCATGTTATTACATTTGCATTTGCATCATTGTTTCCCAATTATCCAAGTTCTGTATGAGCCTACACGTTTGACTATACATATTCTTTAGAAATCTAGTTGGATACGTTAGAAAGAATGTGATCTGTCATCCCTTATTTGTCATCTCTTATCACATGTTAAGATACCATGACTTGCCATCGATTTTGTCAATGAGAAACTCCTCAAACTGATGTGCAGCAGGAGCAATGCAGGTTGAGACTTGTTAGGTGTTTCAGAGAAAATGACATCGATTGCATCCCTTATACCTTTTAGGTTTCCCTTTCTAACTCTGTTAATAAGTAAACTGTGTGTGTGTTGGGGGGGGGGGGTTCTGTGTTGACAATTCATAACAGGATGATATGAAAATACCACCATGCTTTTTTCCCTCTGCTTTTCAGTGGAGTGCAAAACAAAACATTTTCTGTGATTTTAATGGAATGACTCAGAACAAAACTGAAAGCAAGTTTTGGAATTTTTTCATCAAAATCAGTGTTTTGGTTGTTTTGTTTTTTGCCAACATACTTAAGAGATCATATATATTGTCCAATATGCAAAATGTCTATTTTCTTCCTTATTCTTGTTCTGTTTTTAAAAGTTAATATAGAAAGAATTAAAGGGCTAAATCACAGGTGTCACAGTCAAGGCTGAATTCGGCCCGCCGTTCTGCCCATATTAGACCACATACATTTAAGTTCTACTTATATGCAGCTACATTTATTCATCTTTTAGCAGTTTGTTAAATATAGTTTTATTACTAATTTCTGACACAACCTGCCCTTTAAGGACTTTCATTATCTTTATATGGCCCAAAACGGAAATGAGTTTAATATCTCTGGGATACATGATAGCTGCGCTTTATAGCACTGCCATCTGCTGGTTGAAAAGGGCCAGTGCAAGTGGCAAGAATTGAAGTTAAAGGTACACAGTTGGCCCAATGTGGATTTAATTTTCAGAAATGTAACCAATTACACAATTCACAAAAGCACACAGAGCAGCAAATTCTGCTTAGCTTTTATCTGAATAATAAGGAGCTGATTAGGTAGTATTAGTAAATACTATTGAGGATGATAGACTTTGAAATATACCAAGTTTTTTTGGTTGAGTTCCTTATGGACTTTTTAAGTTTCCTTCACAAAACCTTGTTATTTATTTTATCCAGTTTTTCCAGAAATTCACACAGAATTCTTAATTAGGACTCAACTGTTGTTCGGCAGACATAGCAAATAAAGCTGCCTCTCAATTTTTTTGTTGTTGTTTGTTTTACCCATTTATTTTAAAGTGAAGCTGATGTATTGCAAAGAATTGTTGATGATGGATTTCAAACCTTTGTTCTGGCATAATTCCTATTATGGCCAAAATCTAATAAAACAAATTTAGTTTCTTAGAACCAAAAAACAGGATTTAGCACATAAATGTTTTGAAATTGTCATATTATGGGTTTCACCCACCAAGAGTTGTCTATTAGTTGTTCAACAAATTGTTACTGAGACTCTGTAAAAGAAGCATAAGACTTATAACATCAGTGCTAAAGAAGCAGACTGCTCACAGAGGTGTATGTCAAATCGTGTTATTGTAAATTTGTGTGGAAGAAATCAATTTTGTGTGCAAGCAGAAGGGACAAGCACTGTCTTAAGAGTATTGACTGGGGCGACGGTGGTTCGGGTAAGTTTAGAAGTTTGTCCTGTAACTGGAGGCAAGGCTAGGTAAGTTTATTTCTACAGCAAACTTTCAACAACAAGACAATTTAATGTGGAGGTTTGCCAGTTTTAACCCTTGCTCTGTCCGTCTTGGTTGCAGTGCCATTGTGCGTCATCTGCCTTGACTACTGGTTGTGGTCAAAGGGCCTGGTGGCGCCTGTGTATGGCAGCCTCTCTTTTGTCTACAAAACAATGTAGTTTACCTCAGGACTGGATAAAGATCTATAAAGGGCCAGTGGGTCCATATGTATTCAGGACAGGAGGTAGAACTGTCATCATCGTTCTGTTAAGCTTGAATAAGGGACTGTGATAAATCTGAGATAAGATAAACGGGTCTGGCATGTTGCTAAGTGGTCCAGAGTCTCTCTTCAGACATGAAACATTTTATTGAGAAATCAGAGACTGGAGAAAGAGTGAACGATCACAGAATCTAGCTTGCCTGAAGTCTAGTGTCCAGTTTTATTTTTCAATAAAAATTATTTTATTTACTGGCCTTATGTAGTATTTTAATTTTCAGAGAAACTAACTAGCTCCGGATTTTTTTTGGTTAAAAAAAAAAAAAAGATATTTACAACTGTTCAAGACTGCATCCACACTGTCACACTCTGACTCAATATAAACTTTGAGCTGTTTCCTTTTTAAGTTGAATTACTGAAATAAATTCAGATCAAGTGAATACATTTAAAGAAGCCATTTTATAAAAGAATAAATAAATGGCAAAAAGTACAAAGCATCAAAACTATGAATGAACACGTGATGTATGGAATTACTGTATGTACTTAAACAAATATGGTGAAATAACTATTTGTTTAAGTAACTGTGTTATATTTTAGATTCCTCAAAGTAGCCACCCTTTACTCTGATTACTGCTTTGCATTCTCTTGAGCTACAAGAGGTAGTCACCCATAATGGTTTTCCAACAGTCTTGAAGGAGTTCCCAGAGATGCTTAGTACTTGTTGGCCCTTTTGCCTTCACTCTGCGGTTCAGATCACCCCAAATCATTGGGTTCAGGTCCGGTGACTTTGGAGGCCAGGTTATTTCACACTTTTTGGTAAAAGTACTACATAATTCCATGTGTTCAATCATAGTTTTAATGCCTTTAGTTTGAATCTACAGTACAATGTCAATAATCATGAAAAGAAGGGAAACTAATTGAATGAGAAGGTGGGTCCACGCTTTTTGTATGTACTGTGTATATATGTGTGTGTCTGTGTGTGTTTGTGTGTATAAAAAAGTGTCTTTAAAGCACATCAAAACATACTTTTATTTCTGGGAGTAAAAATTAAGTGAATGATAGTTTGGGAAGATCTTTATTTTTAGTCGGAAGATCACATCACAAATAAGTCGCATCACTATTCAGCTATAGCAACAGCTTCATCCTCCGCCTTCTCTTCCTCCTCTTCCTTTTTTTCTACAGCAGGAGTTTCCTCCTTCTTCTCCTCAGCCTTGCTCACCACTGTTTCAGTTGTGGTCACTGTGGTGGTCTTCACAGCCCCTCCTTCAAGGGCAGAGACCCAACCACTGCTCGACTTAATTGCATCATGGGACGAGCTGACGTAGGATGGGATACGGGAAGTCTCCAGGTTGAGTGTGTTATAATTAAAGGCTACATGGTAAAAAGAGAGAAAATATAAAAAAAGATAAACTTATGTTTGTACTGTGTAAGACATATGAGACAAAGGCAAGACTGATAATTTGAATCAGTGTACAAATAGACTTACAAGTCTGCATAGACACATTGGTCTTGATTCCTGTTGCTAGCCTGTAGAAGAAGAAAAAAAAGACGTAAAGGAAAAATATTATTTTTTGTGTGTGTGTGGATGCAGTTCTCATGACTAACACAGGGGGCACATGAACAGTTTACCTGATTTCCTCTCCTTCCAGCAGTTTTTTATAAGTGGCTATTTCAATATCCAGCGCCAGCTTCACATTCATCAGTTCTTGGTACTGGCGGACCTGCAGGGTCATGTCCTGTTTGGCTCTCTGAAGTGCTTCCTCAAGGTCTCTAATCCGCTGCTTGGCATCCTTTACTGCCAGCTCACCCCGTTCCTCAGCCTCTGCTATCTGAGCCTCCAAGTTGTTTCTCTAATAGTAGGAAAACATAGACAGAGATAGTTACAGGAAAAAATAGCTTATGGCAATGGGCAATAGTATCTTCTGAATAATGGAATAATGATGTAGGATAGAAATATGAATCCCCAATCATAATAAAGTAAATAAATCAGTCTATGTATAACTTAAACTTGGTTCCTCACCTGAGCTTTGACCATGTCAATTTCAGACTGGAGTCTCATTATTCTGCGATTCATATCTGCGATTTCAGCCCTGGTGGACTTTAGGTCGTTGTCATATTTTCCAACTGAGTGTTGTATCTCCGCATACTGGAACAAAAAGAGACTGTTTTATTCATGTCTAATTCTCTTCATTATAATATCTGAAGCTTATTTCTTTAAGTTACTTTTGCCCGTGTTTCTCTCTTAGAAGTACCGATCCACTAAATTAGAACATTTTAAAGCCAAGCAAGAAGCCTTGTGTAAACAGATTAAATTACATGCATTCAGTACTCCTCTCTGTTGGTCAAATCCTTATATATATATATATATATATATATATATATATATATATATATATATACACACACACAGTGCTCTGCATAAATGAGTACACCCCACTACGTTTGTCAGAAAATCTTTAGCTTCCTTTCGGAATCAACATTTTGTATGATATACTATACTATAAAAATACTCCCACAAATGTGGGCCATTGATTGCAAACAAGATTTGTTCATTTGCACACACAAAAAAGGGATTTGCCTAACATGTTGCATATAGTCCTAGGAGAAAAGCCACACTTAAGACTACAAACTTCTAATTAACAGGCATTCAACCACAGGTGAGTCTAAGGATTCATTTAAGAGGTGTCCAGCAGGCAGGTGACTATAAAAGGGCATTGCTTTACAAAGAAAAGCCCTTCCCATTTTATGCTGTCAGTAATGGCCCCCCATGGAAGAGAAATCTGAGAAAGGAAATAATTTATTTTCACAAAAAAAGTGACAGCTACAAGAAGATCAGCAAAGCTTTACATATCACTCAAAATACTGTAGCAAAAATGATCAAAAAACTTGAGAAAGATGGAATTGCATCCATCTTACAAGGCCGTCCACTGAAGTTAACATCTCGACAGGAGCGTCTTCTGATGAGAAGAGTTGAAGAAAACCGTCATGCAAGTTCACTGCAGTTAGCTAAAGCAGTAAAAAGCCAAACTGGAGTGACCGTTTTCCGGGACACCATCCAGCGTACACTGCAGAGGAATGGCATGCATGGGTGGTGTCGTCCATGAAGGAAGCCTCTCCTAAAGCCCATGCAGAAAAAAGCACACCTAGAATTTGCTAGGGCCCATGCTGAAAAAATGAAGACAACTGGGACTCTATAGTCTGGAGTGATGAGACAAAGATCACTTTTTTTGCAACTAATGGTTTAAAAACTGTATGGTGTCGTAAAGGTGAGGATTTCAAAGAAAAATGCATGGCGCCTACAGTGAAACATGGTGGTGGCAGTGTCCTTATGTGGGGCTGCATGAGTGCTGCTGGTGTTGGGGAGATGAGTTTCATTGATGGTATCATGAACTCAACAATGTACTGCTCTATACTGAAGGAGAAGATTCTGCCATCACTCCGTGCACTTGTCGTCATGCACTTTTCCAACACGACAATGATCCAAAAGCACACATCTAAAGTTACTGTTGCATTTCTGAAGCAGAACAGGGTGAAGGTGATTGAATGGCCAAGTTTTTCTCTTGATCTGATCCCAATCGAACACCTGTGGGGAATTCTGAAGCGACAAGTTGAGAATCCCTCTCCATCTAGCATCCAGGCTCTAAAATAGGTTATTCTTGAAGAATGGAAAAAGATAGATGTTGCCTAGATTCCTTAGACCATGCCTAGAAGACTTGGGGCCGTCCTTAAAAATCATGGTGCTCATATAAAATACAAGATGTAGTAGTTTTTGTTTCAGGGTGTATTCATTTTTGCTTCAACCAATTTGAGTAAAACTGAAGATTTTGTGATCTAAATTAGATTATTAACCTTAATTTCATGTTATGGAGTTAAATAAGTGTTCAATAAAACTCGGCCTTGTGGAAAGTTTGGACATTGTTCTTTTGTTCATTGAGCTACTGATTAAATTCATACTTTTTAAAGGGGATGTACTCATTTATGCAGAGCACTATATATATATATATATATATATATATATATATATATATATATATATATATATATATATATATATATATATATATATATGTGTGTGTACAGTCTATGGTCAAATCTAACAACAAATTCCTAAATAGCAATCAGTCTAGTTAATGCTGTGATATGACCTCAGATTAGAATACATCACAACTTGTTTTTCTTTTGCAACATTCATTCTATATTTTTTTAATAACAATATTTTAAATACCTACTATTACACTTAGAAACTCTGACACAGATAGATTTTAAATATTATAGTCAGAATTTGCAGTAACAGTATGCCCATTCCCATCAATACAAAACAATGAGCAGAAATAAACATTGCCATCATTTATATAGGTAGGTCTGTGTTCGTGTTACTGGAACTGTTTCTGTTGCTGGTGATTGTAATAAACCCTCTATCAGCTGATACATGTTTGAAAAACATATCTGGATCTTCCTCATTACAAGTTTTTGAATTTGAAGAAAAAATTATTTGAGAGTTGTGGTTAAGGAAAAAGACCTAAATGTATGTAGAGGAATAGAAAATAAATAACAACAAATGAATAACAATGTATTTTCTACCACCTTGTTCTGGTACCAGGATTCAGCCTCTGCTCTGCTCCTGTTGGCGATGTCCTCATATTGAGCGCGCACCTCAGCGATAATGGCGTCCATATCAAGATCACGGCTGTTGTCCATCTCCACCACAACAGATGTGTCCTTGATCTGACTTTGCAACTCATTGATTTCCTAAACAAAATAAATAACATATTAAGTAACTGTAGAAAAACTAAACATTTACTTTAGCGAGCCATTTGTATGGAACTTTGTAGTAAAAAAAGTTTTTACTGCATCAAAAATCTGTCTCAAGAACTCGATCTCATCAGAGAGCCCGTCCAGCTTGGCCTCCAGCTCCACTTTGACCATGTAAGCTGCATCTGTGTCCTTCAGATCATAAAATAATTATTGCAGCACTTAAAGATGACTTACACACAGTTTGAAGGAATGCCCCAACGTATGTATTTTGAAAGTAAACATGGTCAAACCTTTTTCATGAGCACAAAGTTGTTCTCACACTCATTGCGCTTGTTGATCTCCTCTTCATACCTTAGAAAGCAGAAAAAGGAGAAGTTATCAATTTGGAGTTTAAATTAATCTAATGAACTTTTAATTATTTATCCTACCTTGTAATACAGTTAGATAAAAGTATTCAAACACAGGGTGAATTTTTCTGTATATCGCTTGCAAAACTGATTTTTAGGTCATGCACATTACGTTGTCATTCATCAAATCTGTGTTTTTGCTAACAGTCATAGTCTTTTCACTCTTTACAATAAAACAGTGAAAATACTGACTGCAGTAGCTCTCTGTCTGTCTGTGTCATGGGACCAACGCTGCCCTCAAGTAAGAGATGTTGAGGGCCAAATTATTAACAAGACATATCAAAACAAAGAGATAAATATTATAGCATACAACTTCAGTTAACTGCTCCACTTCTGAGTCAAGATGGAGATAGATTTTATTGAAGTATCAGACTTAGACTCTGTAGGCAAATACCCATTCCTAAATGAGATAAGTATCAGGGATGATTTCCGGATCTTTTTTCCCCGTGGTTTTAAAACTTCAGGGTGATTGCTAGAAGTCAAATGAAGCTGCAGTGAATAGGATTTGGGAAAGTTGGACTGTCCAGTATGTAAAGTTGAAAAAGATTATTAAAACAGTTTTCGGATTAAAGCCACAGCTCCACATACTTATTTTTGTTGTCCTCTACCAGGCCTGTCGTCTGGTGCAGGTCAGATTCCAGTCTGACTTTTTCATTACCCAGGTTGTCCAGCTGCTTACGAAGATTGGCTATGTATGCCTCAAACATGGCGTTGATGTTTGACCGAGATGTAGTCTGCTCCTGTAGAAGCTTCCACTTGGTCTCAAGCATTTTATTTTGTTGTTCGAGGAAGCGTACCTGGAGAAAAATAGGTTCATTAATTAAATTGATGTTTGTTCTCTCTTATATGGCTTTCTACCAAGGGAAGCCCACCAGAACAAGGGGTTAAAGGACAAAAAGAAAGTCATCTGTCATATTACTCTTAAGTTTGTCCTTAGTTATTAACATGTGTACTCAATGCCTCAATTGTCGATGAGACAGAGGTAGATGTCTGATTTGAAGTCAATGATTCAGTTAAAAACTAACAAGCTTTTATAGAGTTGTTAGTATTTTTTAGGGGTATCAAAGGAAAAGACTTGTCCAGGTGCCATTCATGCAAGAACTGCCAAACACCTCATAACAAACAGAGAGAGTGGTTGTTGAGACGGAGGTTGATGGAGAAGGAATGAATGTAAAGACCCGAGGTGTCTCAATAATAATACGTTTGACCAATGAGAGACAACTAAAGTCTGACCCTCTGCTTAAAAATAAATGATGGATTTTTCAAAGAATATTGCAATTCAACACAATGTGGCACTGTGTCCAAAGTGCCAGCTGTACAAGTGTTATTTTTGCCATTGTGATGTTGGGCGGGTTCCAACTGCAACTAAGCCAACATGACAACATACATACAATTCTCTGTGAACTTCTTGTGCTGCTATGTGTCGCACTGGTCTGAGAAGCAGTCAGAGAGTAAGCTTTGTTTCTGGTAGGAGGAATTACTGCAGGCTTTATGTAAAACCCTTTTCAACATTGAGTGCCTCCTTGAGTCACAAAACTAATGTACCTTGAAGAAAATTCTAACTCACTAAAGAATCTAATATATTTGAAGCAGAAAACAAGCATTGTTCTGTAAAAAGCTATTTTCATGTTTAATTTAGAAGGCATAACAATAGTCCATTCTCCCTTCAGCATAAAAGCTTTCTTGGCCTCATAAAACAGCCATTGTTCAAGTTTCTACTGCAAAGATTTACTGAGAGAATTTAAAACATACTTGTCTCTTGCAGATATTTCTCAAGCTTCTTCCACTCCTTTCAGTTTTTGTTAGTACTAGCTGTAGATATTCTGGCTTCACACTTTAAAAAAAGAAGAAGGCAGTTGTTCAACTTTGTAAAAAAGTTAAACAGACGGCAGAAACTTTTTGTCTCTTCCATTAATGATTTCTTCAGGATATTTCCTGTTTGTTAGAAAGACACCTGGATGGAGAGTGACTTTTTTTAATCTGGGTTCCTTGAATTGACCACAGAGCGAACTTTTTTAAGCTCTGTGCCAAGCAATTTCCTTTAGATTTGTTCCACAAAATTTCATGTTGTTTTAAAGAATGATGTTCTCTAAGGCAATGTCCCAAGGAGGATCAAGGAGGATTCTTTTGGCTTGCAAGAAACAAATTTCCTTTGCACTTCCTGAGTTTGTATCTATCTCAACTGCCAGTTCAACACAGTATGGATCATTTGTTTTCTTTGTCTGTTGTGGATATAATTTTTTCTTTTCTTTATGCATGCTGTCTTTACAGCATAAGCAGACTAACTGGTCTGACTACCTTACCATGTTAAGGAAGATTTTCTCTGCAACAGGGAAAAGAGGAAAGCTTCCCCTGTTATAAAAGAACAAGGATCTCTCATTGGGCATGTGCTGGACCAACCAACCACCACCACCAGCATCAGTGTTGGTAGGAGTCCCCTTATATTGCTATATCAACCCTTGACTGACCAACCTTGTCGATGAAAGAAGCGAAGCGGTTGTTGAGGGTCTTGATCTGCTCCTTCTCTTGGATACGGATGCCCTGGATGGTGGGGTCAATCTCCAGATTGAGGGGGGCCAAAAGGCTCTTGTTCACAGTTACGGCGGTGATGGGGGCCACCACTTCATTGCCAAATCCCCCACCGAAGCCCACATGGCCAAACTCCCCTCCACCTCCTCTCAGTCCAAATCCCCCAGCAGCACCGACAGCAACACCACTGCTGCCAACTCCGCCATGGGACATGCGGACAGCGTAGCTCTGCCTGGCACTCCCCACACCATGGTCCCCATAGCCCGAGAATGAGCGGCTGCTGTAGCCCTGGGAGGGGCCCCTAGAGGTTGACATTGTGGAGAGGGTGGTGGTCTTTACAGCTCTGACAGACATGATCACACTTGGAGTCTGAAGCACTGAGGTGGCGAGAGGAGAAGAGAGTCAGGCAGATGGAGCCTCCCTGGTCCTTGGTGGTATTTATCAGGGCAGAGGAGTGACCCTGCTGAGGTACGATTGGTTGGAGCGAAGAGGAGGGAGAGGGGTAGAAGTGAGGCAATGTCATGAAAAACCATTACATCATGTTACACATTTACAGAAAAATTAAAGACTCACAAGAACAATCTGTAAAATCTTTGTATTACTTTTTTATGCAGAAAAGATCTTTTGTTCAGACAATTAAAAAGGTGCAGTTTCCATACTTAAGAATTTAAACTCTAGTAACTCTGCAGTTGTTGATAGATTTTAAGTTTATGCATGTCACATTTTCTCCTTGAAAACAATCAATAAAGATCCAATTTCCCCACCATCTTCTCTATTTCACAATCTCTTCTCATAGATGTGTCATTGAAACTCTGGGTGCTCAGTGTAATGTAACAGATTTATCTGTTTGAGTGGCTTACTTTAGTCAAGGATCCTGCCTAAAACATTCACAGACGAAACAATGGGCACAACACAAATAATGACATCAAACTGAATAGTTTGGAGTCATGGATGCATTTACAAGTGGTTCAAGGAAAATATTTTATGTTTCAGCCATTCTTCTGAATGCTTTTATTGTCAGCCAGGATTGATGTGTTTTTATACACACCCACCAAGTGAATTCCTCCTATATCTGTGAGGTCAAAAACAAACAGGGTCTGTCTTTTGCCCTATCACCAGACCGCACCTTAGTCTCAACAGCCTCCCACCCATAGTCAAAACCAAAGATTCTAGACTCTACTTACAGAGGGGGAACGGTGGAGCATATTCAGTCTCATAAGTACCTAGGTTTTGTCGTTGGAAAAATTGACATACACTTTAAAATGTTATCATTTATTCAAGCAAAGCCAATCTGGCCTAATAGGAAAAAGTGATTATCCTCAAAACCTAATACAGTAACTGGTTGCTTAACCCGTTGAAGCAACAGTTGCCATCAAGCATTCACAATAACTGATAAACTATTTTACATCACTTAACTGTTAGAACATTGGGTTGTTTGAGTTCTTAGATTTGTCTTTTAACCTTGTTTATTCCTTGTTCTTAATTGGTATCCTTCTCTAGGTTTCCTTTGTACTCGCTCTGTAATTAGACTTAGCTATTTCTTGTCTCGTTGATTAATAATGTTTATATTGTCCTACCTGTTCCTTAGTTCTCTGTCTGATCCTAATCATTAATAGTCTTCCTTGCCTCCCATGTTGCTTTTCCCTGTATGTTTTTGGACTTCATTGTCCATGCGTCATCACTCTTCCAGTCTGCCATTGGGTCTTCACTCACCTCGTACAACACAACATTAAGTCTGGACTTTAACAAGGCTATTCCAAAGCTTTATGTTTTTTTTATTGATCTCTTTTGAGCCGATCACATGGTGATGTGCTGGTGTACTTGAGTATACTTGAGCTTAAGGTCACGAACTATTGATAGAATTTTTGAATGAATTTATAAATTCATCAATTGAGGCATCCAGATGCTGAAATACTAAAGCATTCTCTTATCATTACACTTCCACCACCGTATTTGCATGTACTTATGTCCTTTTTTTATTAAATAGTGTTAGTATTAGAGCAGGTTTCATGGGATGCAAAACTTTTAAAAATGTTGAATTTTTTGTCAGTCTGTCATTCCATAACATATTCTTAACGACATAGAAAAGGGATCTTCAAAGTGATTTTGCGGCATAGCTTTTTGCCTTCAAGCTCTGAGGGGTCTATTGGCTCCTGAGTTCATTTTGGTAGGATAGATAGCCATTTCTATGAAGGTTCACTGTGTTCCTTATTTTCTCCATTTATGGATTATAGTTATTTTGTTTGGTAGAGTGTCAAAACCTAAGAAATGGCTTTGCAACCTTTTACAGACTGATTGAAGTCAATTATTTCGTTTCTCATCTACACCTTATTGTAACATGCGGAACAACTGCTTTTTGACACAGGTCATTGATTTTGGAATTTTCAAACTTTAACAAACAAAATAATTATTTGAGAACTCCTCATTGCATTTATACAGTTTACGTGTGTCTGAATTTAACTGGCCGGCTAGACGAACATATTGAGAAAAAGACTGATGGATCAGTTTGTGTGCGTGTGTGTTTCTGTGTGTTCTATTGTTGCCATAGCTTCACATATCTCTGATCTAAACAAATTTCTGTGAAGACCTCATGGTTTTCTCTTCGTGAAGCATAGCTCTTACTCTCAGTGTGTGGAAATCATGACTCATGTGTAACTTGGCAGCTGTGGGGTTCATGTTTCCAATTTTAACCAGAGGAGTTTCCTTGCCACCCTAACTAACATTTCACCACTTCAAATAGTGTTCTACAAAAAGTTATCAGAAAGACTAGGGACATTTTATCAAATGCTCAACAATTGAAGCATGTTTTTGCTTATCTGGTGACGTAAGGGGTGACATAATTCTTTACAAAGAAGTCCTTTTGCTGAACTTGAAGATGACCATATATGCACAGTTTTTGTTTCTTTGTTTATTCAGAGCTGCAGCTTATTGGGTTGAATCTGAATATACCTCCTTTTCTTGGCCTTGATGTAATTCCTTATTTGATCAGAAAATCAGGGAACCCTGAAGCTCATTGGTGAACCTTAATGCCAAAACTCAAATCTCAGTGGGGGCCAAAGATGCTCGTCTGTGCAGAGCCGCTAAATGACACACTGATTCAGGAATGTGCCGAGAGACACACATATGTGTGACAAGTCAGACAGGAACAAGGGTGAGAAGAGGAGCTGGTGGGGTATATGAGAAGACAATTAGCAAAGATAAGAAAGAAATGTGTTGCAAAACCACTGGCTGACTCACAGGGATTGGTAGGGGAACTGGGAGGGATATATGAAACGGCAAAGAAATGTCAACACCATAAAACTACTCTGGGCCTCAATGCTTTATTGTTTCTATCTGTTCGTGTCCTCATAAATATACATTTCTCATACTGATAGCTCTGAATAGCTTTAAACTTAACTGAGTAGTTAGTATTGAGCAAACTATGTGGGAAAAAATAAATTTATGTTTGATTTTTCTCTTTCATTTCAATTTTTCAGGAAGGTTCTACAATGCCTTCAGTGTTGTTGGAGGCATATGTTGTAAAAGTTAACTCTTGCTCCACCCTATACAAATAAAATCATTTGTCAAGAGACAGGACATAAATCTATACAATTCTGATGCCTTATGTTGAGTAAACAAAAACCCCACAGAGAAATATACTGTTGGCTCAAGATCATGTTGTCCCTTCGCTAATCCCTTCATCTACTCTAGTACGTACCTCCATGTTACTATTTCATACCTTCCTTATTCTAAATCATATATGTAAACAGAAACATATGCTGAAATGCTGTTGTATCAGTTTATTTTTATTTGGAGTTAAACCAGTCCCAGCCTGGTCAGCGGCGAGCATGAACTGATGAAGCCTCTTGGATAAGAGGTGAAACATCTTCCAAGACAATTTACCAAGTCCAGTTGCGTTCGATTGAAATTTCCTTGAGATAACAGTGACTTGGATGAATAAGAATATTCGCAGGCGTATTTGGGGTTAAATGTTTTCACAAATTAAGCTCTCATGTGCACTTTAATTCAGTCATATAATATTTTCAATATTTGTATTAAAACCTCTTCCAGTTAGCTTTAGAATAGATCGCTTTTTGGTTGAGTTGACTCTGATAAGATCTGACTGGTTATGACCTCTGATCAAAACAAATTAAGTCTGATTGACTTTCCAATATTATATGTTATTTATTGGAGTCATATTATACTAACCAAAAACCTTTACAGTAGATGACAGTAGAGTTTTAGAAAGTACTTCCAATTCTTTGTTGTAAAAGCTCAAATGAAATGGTGACTGTCAAAAGTGTCCACGCCCCTGTTAAAAGGCTAGCTTTTGATAATGTAGACAAAAAAATATATATTAACCACAATATTTAGTTAAGAAGTTATTGCATATTTACTGTGATGTATATATTGTATGGGTTAATTTCAGTAATTTGGAAAATGTTTTCTGATGAGGCTCATTTGACTTTTAAAAAATCATTTTGAAAATAACTTTTATGCTGGTACTAAACATATTTTTCATTGAGCTCTGGTTTTTTAATATTACAAATTTTTAATTGGTCTCATGTAATATTTTAATTATAAATGTGATTTTTTTCATTGACTCTATGATCATCATGTATCTTCTCAAGATTAACATTCAGTCTTCTCATATACACACTTGTCATATTTAATCAAATATAGTGAATCTGACTGACTGATTTTTGAAGTATTTCATGCAACGTTTAGAGCCAGTCTACTGCAATACATCCTAGCACAACGTAACAATGATGTACAGATCGTTTGCATTACAGGACTTTTGCATAATCTTTTGTTACTTTTGTCCAACCTTTTTTCTTTTTTTTGTGTATCACAAAAAATAACTTTTTCTATACTTTTTTGAGACCAACAGTATGTGGAGATTCTTCTACCCATCAACTAGTTTATTTAGCTTGAGACGTATGCCCTCTACTGTCAAAATTTAGTTTTTTCAACAAAGAAATGCTACTGCAGTTCCTTAAAAAATATAAACTGTGGTTATCTTCTTTCTATTTCAGCTGGAAAACGTGTTCTTCTGCCACCTATGGGGCACTGCTAATATAACATAGAAGTTAAACAGATTTAAATCCACTGTTGTGGACATCACACTATGATTAGAATGTAAATTAAAAAAAATGCAGTAAGCAAAATGCTAGTGCTATTTGGTGCCTCATAGATGTTTTATTTTTATTTTTTATCAGAAAATTTGGATTTTAATTTACCTCTACTTCATGTGGACATTTTCCACTGATATCTTCAAAATATTTATTCATTGCTGCCTCTGCTTTGATCAGTTTACTTTTTTACCCTATTAATATCAGTTCAAGGCAGACAGGATTTGTTATGAATTTTTTGTGTTACATTTTCAACTGTTATTGCACAATCAAAAGTACACAGTAATACTAAAAGACTCCCAGAAACTGAATGCTGAAGCTATAAAAAAAATTCATTCACTAATTTTATGTGTTTGACATTTTTGTCTACCTTAACATAACAATGAATCCTGGAAATGCTTAAGGTCACAACAGGAATCATTAAAACAACCATTATAGGCTACTGCTAATATGAGAAATGAATCTGCCTCTTCAGAATTTGCACATAATGAATAGTCAATCCTTTAATGTCTTCCTGTGAAATGTCTTTGAGCTCAAAATGGACATGACAACCGACAGAGAAAATGTCTCTTAGATGACACATTTCACTGAGCTGTGGTGTGCTGTGTAACACTCACATTCTGTCAATGGCCCATAAACCTGGAAGAAAAAGAAATACATATTTATCTGAATTTGTTTAGATAGAATATCATTTTGCTTCCATTGGAAGCAAATACAGTATCTGCAAGGGAGAGAAGAGGAAATGGGAGAAATGAGTAGAAAGGGAAGGATGTCAGAGTAAGATTTCGTCACCTCTTCACAGTCTATCAGTCTTTCTTACTCTATTATACATCACAATGTGTATCTATTAAAGGTCTCATTCGCTGGTGTTTTTAATACATTTATCAGTGTTTTTTTTTGTATGAAAGAATGCGAAAGAGTCGGTTTCTGTGAACAAAATAATTCCCACTATTTCAGTTTTTTGCCATTTCAGTGTGGGAGTGGGCGTGGAGACTCAACAAGATGTGGGCAAGTTTCTGTCCTCTGATTGGCTAACTGCAGCACTACTCTTACATTGTCTCTGTTTACTAAAATCAGTAACATAAGACAAAAATGGTGCAGGTATTTAGGCTTAGATGGAATATACCACCCAGTTTAGGGAGCATTACCAAACAAGCCAACCATCTCAACTCTCCTGCATCGACCCTGTTGATAAATTGGTCACTCATCGTTTAATTGAAAAAAAAAATCAGGTGCCTCATTAAAATAGCCACAGCCTGATGTACATACCAGGGCTAAAAAAATCAGCTGCAGATGTTAAAATATTGCAATACAACAAAATTAGTTCAAAGCAGCTCAATGCAGGGAAATTTCATTTTCTGTTTCTTACCGCCCAGAGTGGGTAACAACCATAGGCGGAGATCCCAGGTGGGATGGGGGGGACACGTCCCCACCCTCACACAAAGTTGTCCCCCCCCACAAAAGAAGTTATTGTAAACACATAAATGCTATCAGTAAAACTGTATTGTCTTCTAAAACCATAACGAAAAAGTTAGACTGCAAATACAAAACAATGGGTTTTTAATTGTTGAGAAATTATAGTCTACCTCCCTTATTCCTCAAGTTGGTACGGTCGGTCCACACACGCTGTTTCCAACGGACGGGGCTGCCGGCTCTCCCCCGCTAACAGCTTCACAGCAGCCCGCAGGCTGTGCAACTGTGCAAAACAAGTTGCAAAGAAGCAGGAGAGAGTATTTTTTTTCATGTCCCCCCAAAAAATTACTCTCTGAAATTTTACTGTTTATTGTCCCCCCCCCCCAAATTGAAATGGGATTTCCGCCCCTGGTAACAACCTAATCAGATTCCCTGAAACATAACAAATGGAGTTCATTTTCTTCCACTGCTCTCTCTGATCAGTGTAGAAAAAAACAAACTCTAATGTTGGAGGCCTTCCTCCAATCGGTGGATCAATTATTCAAATTGACCAAGAAAATGTTGCCTTTCAGTTGTTTCAGCTGTAGGGTGGAGACCCCACAGCTGAAACAACTGAAAGACAACATTTTTCTTTCTCGTCATGTCCCCATTGAAGACACCTGCAGATTATCCAACAAAGTCACCTAAAATCTCAGTATCATATAAATCTGAAAACAGTGATAGGCTACTTAAATACTGCCAGTACTCCAGATGTATTAATCCAGAACCCATTAGAAGCTCAGCATCTTCTCTTCTGTAACAGAAGACTCATTCGGTGGAAATCTCATCTTTCCACCTTACCCAAGAAAGGCAGCACAGATCCACCAGCAAACATGTCAGCACGTGTAATCTCTACTGATCACCTCAGCAAACGTAGGCAGCAAACAATAGCAGGTCCATTCACTGCGAGTATTGACAGCGTCATCATAGCCAGTCTTTGAACAACAATGTGCACTCTCAAACCTGGGCATAAAAGTGTCCAGAAACTAAGCTGCACTCCCAATGCAGCTACAGAGTTAGTGTTAAGCTAACGACCTTCAGTGCCTAAATAAACCCAAACTCAGCAAAAACCCACAGAAATGGCAGCAGACCGATTGTTAAACGAGCAACTCCACACATTATTCTCTGCATGTTCTAGCATGTTTCAGGTCACTTTTCACACATTTTACTATGGTCCAGACATGGACGTATCTGTCACAAATCAGGCACAGACTGAAACGCGGACCCAAAAATTAGTTCCATCCCACGGAACATTATTCAGCCAAAAAAATTCTCCCAGACACAGTGTTCAATGAGGAAAAAAATCACAGCTTTCACCACCTGAAGAAGAAACACTGTTTAAATGGGACATCCCAAAGGCTTCCAATTTCCCAGCCAAATTCAGATCAGAAAGCTATTCTAAGCTATTCGGAAGCAAAATATGTCTCTACTTCGCTTTCTGCAAAAGGATATATATTTCATATTCGCTTTGAATGTTCCGCCAGCTCTACAGAGACTTGTTTTAAATAATTACCTGAGTTTAGAGTCTCCAATGCCACATTAACCTTTGTGAATTAGTATACATGCAGAATTTGGTAAGTGGCAAGTTGAGACTTCCTGAGTTCAAATTTAGTCTCAGGCTATAATGAATTTATCAGTTCATTGAGTTTAAAACACTGATGCAACCTGAATGGTCTTTAGCAGATGCTAGTTGACTTAGCAGCCTCACATTGGGAACCAAAAAATGTAGTCACGAAACATTTTAAATAAAGGGGTGAGAAAAGATTATTTCATTTCTTGGAGGTTTAATTTGAACTTTATTTGTATAAACAAGGAGGAACATTATTACAGAGTGTTCACAACAGCTGAATCCTGCCTTCCACCAACTGACTGACCACTTTATAGATTTAGACAACCTTGCTATTGTCTCTACTCTGTCAGTAAACATTTCTCCATGGTGAATTTTCCAAACTGAGAGTTGCCTCCATCAGATAGGAGACCTAAATCCAAGGATATCCCATGCTCCGAGGGTCGTTTCCATGAAAACACTAGACGTAACAATTCCATTATCAATTAATTTGACCTTACCCAATATTATACAGTGTCACACAATCAGACTATGTCATGAAGAAATGGCACACAGTTCTCTCAGTATATAAGAATACACAGAAAAGATCATTCTAAATATAAATGTCTCAATATAAAATTTTCAATAACAATAATCTTTCAACTTTTTCAAAGTTTTCAATAAACAAAACCATAAACTTAAGTCTTTCGTATTGGAATTTCTAGTGACATTCACTCTATTGTTGACATTCACTTTTTTTTTGTCAACATTAGATTAATCTAATGTTGAGGACTGATATGGGGGAGGAAATTCAATTCAATTCACTTTTATTTATATAGCGCCAATTCACAGCAAATGTCATCTCAAGGCACTTTACAACAAAAGTCATTTCAATAAAATTATACAAGCATTCCATTCAGTTAAAAGTTTTCTATGTAAGCAATCCCAGCAGATTGTGATAAGTCATCAGGAAGGATACATGGTTTTCAAAATGCTTATCAAATCCACATGAAAAAAAATTTTGTGGGCACTTCTTATTAGTGTCCTAGAGTCAATACTTTATAGAAACACCTTTCACTTAACATATTGCAGAGTCCAGATGGTGTTTTGTATGTTAGCTTTGCACCAAATTACATTTTATGCAGGCCAAAAACATTCTGTGATCATCTGTGCAAAGTACCTTATTCAGCATATCCATTGTGTTCCCTATGATAAACGGTAAATGGCCTGCATTTGTATGGCACTTTTTCATAGGACCAAAAAAGCGCTTAACACTATATTCAGTCATTCACCCATTCATGCACAGATTCACAAATTCCTACCATCTTAACCCAGGCTCGCCCTATGGGCTAACTGCAACCCTCTTGGGATTTTTTTCTTACAATGTTTCCATGACGGCCAGATTTGTGTAGTGCACAGCTAATGGTTGTCCTGTTTACAGATTCTCCCACCTGTGGAACTCTGCAGCTTCTCCTGAGTTACAATTGGCATCTTGGCAGCTTATGCCTGTCAGTTTTAGGTGATCTTGGTATGTTTTCACTTGTGCCATAATGTTTCCATTTGGGTGAGATGAATGAAATTGCTCAGTCAAATGGAACTTTCTTATATAACCTATCTCAGCTTTAAACCTCTCCACAATCTCTCTGAACTTTCTGATGCATTCCTTGATCTTCATGAAGCCGTTTGTTGATTAACATTCTCCAATAATCAATCAACCAATCACACTTTATTTATAAAGCACTTTTCCAACTACATAGCTTCTAAGTGCTTTACAGATTAAAATGACCCCACAAACCCAAACCCTTCCCAAACCCAAAATAAAATCATCACCACAACTATAACGCACCCCCACACACACACACACACACACACCCCAACCCAAACCATCTCCCATGCACACACACAAATAATAGCAACAGTAAACAAAAGCAACAAGGGGCTAGGTACAGATGAGCCAAGAAGCACCATCATAAAAAATAATAAATAACTAATAAATCCCTAATGCCTTCACAGAACAGCTGGATTTATGCTGAGGTTAAATAACCAATGTTTGGTAGGTTATTTTAAAAATACATATGACATTTCCCAAAGCAAAGTCATGCAAAGATGGTCGAAACAGCAGAACTCCTCACAGTGCTCGTCTTTTAGATGTGTACACATGGATTCGCTTGATACATTGATGAAGAAGCTAAAAGGAAACTAGAAAGGAAACAAAAGGAATATGCAATGTGCAATAACCTAATTCTAATATCTGAGTACCTGTCAGGATGTGTGTATGAAGGTATGGACCCAAACGCAGAAGCAAGGTGCAGAGCTGTTTATTGAAGGTGCAGAGTGATGGTGATGATGGTGGTCTGGATGGCAGGAACGAAGGTGTAGGACAACAGAGACGGCCGGCGCACACACACGGTGGACATCTGGATTGAACTCCTGTAATGATCCGGTGCTGACTGAAGGGAGGTGACTGGTTATAAGGACATGAGGTGAGTGGCTGGAGATTGAAGACAGGTGCTGGTGATGATGAGGGAGTGAGAATCCTGACAGTACCAGTGTCTAAACCTAATGTGATCCATGTACAGTATATATATTATACCATTTAGGACCATTATACAATCATAATCTGCAGAAAGCACAACCTTGCCGTTCGGGGTGTACCCGGCCTTTCACCGTTGACTGCTGGAGATAGGTACCAGCCACTCCCCATCCCACGACCCTTCGAGGATAAGCAGTATAGATAATGGATGGATGGATCCACCGTTAACTTTGCAACAGCTGCACTCAGTCTGCACTAACTCTAACTAACACAAAACAGGAAGGGATGTGAGATTCATTCAAGGCCAGACCAGATGGGAAGAGTAACATCAAGGCTGCTGTCCAACATTTGTGAAACACATAAACTCCTCGCAGTAGTTTCCAGATTTCTGCAGTCATTTGACTCACAGTTTTTCCAGTGTTCCTGTTCTTTATACTTCCTGCCCTGTCTTTTAAAACATTGTGCAGTTATAATTCTCAGACTGAAGCAGGGAACCAAACTATAAATCAAGCCTATTTATGTTTATTTATTATAATACAGATACAAAAACGTATATTTTAGTTTTTGATACAACTGCAGGTCAAGTTACTTTTTTGTTTTTCAGTTGCTAATGTGGTTTCCCTAAGTGTATCAAACGTTGCCAACACACATTCCGACAAACAGGGCAGTGGTGACATTGTCATGAGGTTTGAGTCACACTACTTTCAGTCATCTTTCCTGTAATCTGTAGATAGATTTTTGCGTTTCTCTGCAGTTTGGGCTTCTTTTTAATAGAAGTCAGTGTGAAATATGATAAAGGGTTTGTTGAATTTGAAAAGAATAGATGCTATGGGATCTCAGGAAGTTGTTGGGCAGTGTTTGAAGTTTCCTGCTGTGGGAGGATAATTTTAAGAAAAAAGCTTTAATAATACTTGTTTAACATCCTCAGATACGGTATATAGTATGACTGGTGAATGAGGGCATTCATTGTTTCCTTTTGACTGTATTCTTAGTAAAGTATCATCTAACCTTGTTTCTCAGGCTGCTCATCTCCTGTAGAGCTGGTGAAAACATTTGAAGATTGGATATGATGTAGTTTTCTTTAAAATATACCTTGTCTCATGTAGTGACACTGCATGTAAAGGTATTCATGACCTTTCAGTCTTTTCCTTTTATTTCACATTACAGACACAAACTAACGTATGTTTTATTGGGATTTTATGTGACAGACCAATTCAATGTGGAAGAAAACCGTGAGGCAAAAGAAAAAAAATTTAGATTTTCGAAATTTTTTACTAATGAAAATCTGGACAGTGTAGAAAAAGTGCCTTGAAAAGAATTTGCCCCTCACAGATATCTTCTGTCTTTGTTGTGCTAACACGCTTTTTTAGACCATCAAGCAAATTTTAAGTTAATTAGGCTGACCTGGTCCTATATTAAAAAGTAATTGCAATAAACGGTAATGAGTCAATCTCCTTTGCAGAAATGTTTGAAGTTGATTGATTTGAGGTTGAACAAAGTGTTTTGGTGAACTGGATTGACATCTGGATTTTGGCTAGGCCACTCCGAAGAAAGTTTTTAAAAATGTAATGTTCTAATGTTACCTTGCCACAGTACTTTGGATCCTTGTCCTTGAATTCCCTTGTGTTGAAAGTGTGCTATACAAATAAAATTGCCTTGCCTTGCCTTGCCTTGCCTACCCGATTACACGTATTCAGATGAACATTTCAATCTGATTGAAACAGGTGGGTTATACCGATAGTTTATCCGATCTCAACCCTTATTCCAAATGTCGGTCATTATAACACATGTCTGTTAAGCCATGTATAGACGTAAGTCTACAACTCCTCCCATTATATGGCTATATGCTGATCGCGACTGGATAAAAACTTTTCCTGAAGGACTCTAAGTGGCACCAAACTTGTCTAGTCGAGTAGGCAAATTTAATGCATGCTGTAAATGCAGGTTGCAAAAAAACAGAAAAATATCCCCTTTATTAGATGTTCTGTGCCTCATAAATTTACTTGTCAGGAATGTTGAAAGCCATCCATCATTCTGCAACAACTTCTAAGTTTTTGCTACTTTGCATTGGTCTTTCAAAATCCAAATAAAATACATTGAGATTTTAGTTCTCCAGTGGTCAAATGTGACAAAGTTAAGGCGGTGTGAATAACTTTATAAAGAAGTTTAGCGTTCAGATTTGAATTTCAACCTTATCATAAATGTGTTCAAGTGTAGATCCATTTGGTCTTGTTTCTAATTCCTGCAGATGTGTTATCTTGAGTTTAGCTCAGTGTAGATAACAAGACTGGTGTACTCTGTTTATCTTGTGACTTGCAAGCCACAAACACAGAAACTATGCAGCATCTGATACGCTATGCCTTTTATGGAGAAACCACCAGAATTTGCCTTGCATAGTAGTAGACTAGGAGCCTAAATGCCTCTTTTTCCTCATTTTTTACTTTGATACTTCAAAAAAGCATATTTCTCATTGACATGCAGACCAGAAAAACCTTAAACCTTTAATGTTTAGGTTCACCTTTTTTTCATCCCTTTTCAACCTGAAATTTGTCTGAGCAGGCTATATAACTTGGCTATATATGGCTATATAAAAATGTAGCCCTTTTATTGTGGCATGATGTATGAGAATAAAAAAAATTATCTTACTATTGACATGCAGATCACAACAACTTTAAAACTTTAATGTTTAGCTTCACTTTTTTTTCTGCAGAACTTTGTCTGAGCAGGCTATGTGTAACTTTCTTTTGTTTGCTGAATAATATGTCTGCGGTCCATTTTGCTTAAACAATCTTAAGGCTTTTTTTTCACTGCCAAAAGTGTTTCACGCATCACCATGGTGACAGAAAACACATTATAGGATGAGAAAAATAGAACATGTGAGCTGACGGCAGATGGAGAGAGCAGCGAGGCAGATCAGGAAGTAAAAGAGGGGTGGATGGAGAAGTGGGCAGGGTCTAAGAGGCCAGCTGTTATTGGAGGAAAGAGGCAGCAGTATAAGTTTCCCCCTTCCCTCTACCAGCTTTACTTTCTAAGTTGGCCAGCAGTCAGTCTCTACATCTCTGATTTCTCTTTGCACTTTTTCTTACAATCCTTCAAGATGAGCTACAGAACCTCCAGCATCCAGTCCTCTCGGATGAACTTCACCCGCTCTGCTCCTCAGTACAGAGCTGCCAGTATTTATGGTGGTGCTGGTGGACAGGGTGCCCGCATCTCCTCCGCCTCTGTATCCTCTCTGCGGTCCGGTGCTCCCATGTCTTCTTCCTCAGGAGGCTTCAAGCTTAGCAGCGCATTGGGCGGGGGAGCAGGCAAAGGCTTTGGCGGGGCAGCTGCTGCTGGAGCATCTGGTAGCGGTGCTGGCATCCTTGGCAATGAGAAGGGGGCGATGCAAAACCTGAATGACCGTTTGGCCAATTACCTGGAGACAGTGAGAAACCTGGAGCAGGCCAACAAGAAGCTGGAGATGAACATCAGAGAGGCCCTGGAGAAGGGGGGTCAGGATGTGAGAGATTACAGCAAGTATGAACCCATCATAGAAGACCTACGCAACCAGGTGAGAAGAGAACTTTATAATGCTTCAAAGTAGAAATCTATTAATCTTGCTAGCTAAAGTTTAAAGACAGAAACAATGACAAAAAGTTGTTTTTAGGTGGTAAAAGAGCCCCCCTATTGGTGTGTTCCGGACTAAACAGGATGCATCGTTCAGATTTCTAAGATGGATTCTATTTCCTTTTGAGGTTATCAGATTTCATGCATGAAAATGAAGGGTGTGGTTGCTAGGCTACAGCCCTCCCTTTGCAAAACTTTCTTTAGTGCTTCAAACATCCCAGAACTTCCTCCAATGAATCACCAACACGAGGTTTGAATCACAAGAGGCTCACTCAGACGACCAGAAAAAAAACGAAAGAATCTGCTTGTTAGATGGTGATTCTATAAGCATGCTCTGGCGTGGGAGGGCCTCAATGGGAAACAGATGTGTAGTCACCACATCCACACACACTGAAAGATTTAGGCAATGAAGTGGCTGTATAACAATCAGTTCCAGTCCCAGAGAGCCAAATGCCACATTCCTTTCCAGGGTCCAGTGCTTCAATACCATATAATGGCATGTTTTATGGTGCCAATCTTAGAATAAAGGCGACAAAAATGAGCAATTCTATTGTGGCCGGATGTACGACCACAAAAAAACTGAGAGTCGCTCAGAAAGAATTTCCCCGATTAAGTGCACGCATAAACCCACACAGTGATGAAAATGACTGACAGCAACAGTGGAGCTGAAGGCTGGAGAGAAGAAAATGTTATTTGCATGGCATATTCAGACAGGAAACCCGTTTATATAGCAACACTGAAACAAACTAGTTTCTGTTTTTGCACAGGAACATCCCCTCTTCCTGTTCTGCAATTCATAGTTCCTTTTTTATTATTAACAGATGTTGCTATGAATTAAACAATGCTGCCCGTTGACTCTTGGGTTCTGCTGTTAACAATGGGGAAGTAATTTCTCCAAATCAGATTTTTATATCTATGAAGGAAGCATCTTAAAAAAATAACTTTACTACTAAAGCATCTTGTCATTATTTTTCTGTACTTATTATAATTTGTCTGCATATGCCCTTAATGGCACAAAAAAATCTTTTTTTCATTCAGATCTTCGACAAAATAGCAGAGAATGCTCGATTTGAGCTCCAGATTGACAACGCCCGTCTTGCTGCAGATGACTTCAAAGTGAAGTATGCATATTGGTGGTTCTCACATCAATTCATTTAATTGTTATCATCTTCTGCAAGGTACTGTGTAATCTGCAACAGGTTTGAGAATGAGATGGGAATCCGGCAGTCTGTGGAGGGTGACATTGCTGGCCTAAAGAAAGTCATTGACGAAACCAACATGAGCAGGATGAACATCGAAAGCGAGATCGAAGCTGTGAAGGAAGAGCTTCATTTCCTGAAAAAGAACCATGAAAATGTGAGTTTAAAGTGCGTCTGTGATATTTATCACTTGACTTGGGAAATATTGGGAAATATTTTTTTAGATAACTCTAAATAGAAAATATGATATACATACAAAGCAAATGTCCAACACAAAGAGAGATACACACAAGTGGTTTTTGAAACTTACTGGAATGGCTTGAAAATCTTTCACTGATAATTCAGGCTAAACCAAGAAAAATGGAGGAAAAAAATGACCCCACCCACCCAGGACACTCTCTCTTCACTAGCCTTCCCTCAGGCAGACTTAGTCATGCGAGTCCGCACAAACAGACTTAAACACAGCTTCTTCCCTATGGCTGTGAAAAGACTGCTACAGGAACCATGATTATACACCTCAATTAACCACACACACTACCACACATACACTACCTTCACAGCAGGAAACAGACAACTAAGTTTTGCACTAGTGTAAATATAGACTATTTATATATAGTATTTTACTGCACTTTCATATTTATTACGTGTATACCTTTATTTTTCTTTTATACTTATGACATATAGTTGCTACAAGAGATGCTGCCAAACCAAATTCTGTTGTATTGTTATATAACGACAATAAAACTTCTATATATATCTATATATCAATCCTTTTCATGGAGTAAGTGGACGAATCTAAACAAACTTAAATAATAGAATAGAATAGAATACAATAGAATAGAATAGAATTTCATGTGTAAAAGCTGCAAGTGACAGGCAATATAAGCACATGATTCACAGGAGAGAAAAAAATACAAAACCAAATTACTAGGCTGTTTTGAAAATAAAGTGGCATACTCAGAAGGTGCAGCTGAGTAGGATAATTTGAAATAAATATTTTCAAATGTAAGCATATTTACAGAATGTGTAGGTGCAGTTGTACATTAAAAAGTAAAGATATTATTTCTATAGCTAGAAGGACCTGCAAAAACACTCCTTAATGCATCTGGGATGCAGCATTTTCTTCATGTATGGAGTGGGACACACTGTCCATCAGTGATGTAATGTAGCACGCAGAGGTTCTCTACACAGTGGAACTGAAACAGTCCCTCTGAGTTTCCCCAGTCTCCTCAGACCATTTCCTCAGTGTACGTGTCACAGCTGGTTCTCTGTGTACAAGAGGTTTACACACAGGCTGAAGATGAACCAGGCTGTGATCTGAAGCCCCCAGTGGAGGGAGAGATGATGTGCTGTATGTATCCTTGGTGTCAGCATACATTAAGTCCAGTGTTTTATTGTCTCTGGTGTGGAAGGTGACGCGCTGGGTGAAGGTAGGGATAGTGGAGGACAGAGAGGTTTGGTCAAAGTCACCAGACTTTACAGTATATTATAGTCTCTTTGACAGATAAATTACCAGTGTTACACAATCTAACGTTCACAAACAGAGCCAGACCCCCTCCTCGGTTCTTATCACACTCTTTGGTTCTCTTGCCGTGGAGAAGATGAAAACCGTCAGGGAAAGATCTCATGTTTTCCATAATCATGAATGGGATGATGGGCCTGTATCTCCTTCCTCTGCAGCAACACTAGATCCTATCGCATCTCTTCCTCCTCAGGTTGCGAGAGATGTTGGTTTGCTCGGTGGAAGACAGTACAGTGGAGCTACCAAGAGCTAGATTTTGATCCCTGGTGTAAACAATGGGCGGTAGGGCAATAGGGCACCGTGACAATTGCTATTAAGAACATAACTGTCCTCACAATGGTCAGTTTCATTGTTTGAAACAGCCATCCACAATAAAAAAAAATTATAGCAAAACACACAAGAACCCTGAAAAACATAATAAAAAAAAAAAACTGAGGACTGAGTAATGGCGCGTTCACACTGCCCTAGAGGTAAAAGTCAATAGTGGCAATGTTACATGTAAAGTCTATGGTTGAGGGCGTCAGAGTCTGTGAAGCGCCTTTTAAGTGCTGACATAATTATTAAAAACATTTCCTGTGTTCTAGCATCAAAGCAGCAAAAGCCAGCAATGCGTTACTTCAGCTAGCTGAACTTTTTAGCGGCGCGTCAGGAGCGTCAACCAATCAAAGTGTCTCACTGTAGTGACGTTACCTGACCTCAATGTTGTCTAGCCAGCTACGATCCGCCATTGTTTAAATTAGCAGAGAAAGGCCCGCCCACAAGCTTTGCAAGCTTGAGCCTAAAAATTTATGGGCGTCAAACTAGTCGCTCTGTGAACATTTTTGACACTGACCAATGAAGCGGTGTGACTGCACCATAAGAGCTTCTGAAACTGACAGGCTGCTCGTGCTGCCTATATGGAAAGTGTTTCCTTTTATTTGTTAGAATCCTAACTATTTGAAAATGGCCTTGAATGTATTCAAATTACCCTGAATTTATCTGTGGCCTAGCAGCTTTTAAAGGGAATTAGTTACAGAGTCCTTGAGATTCAACTTCACTGACAAGCCATGAACATCAGTTTTAAGCGCTTATTTTATTTAAAACAGAGCAGCAAGACTCACTTACATTTGGTATCAAAATGATAGCACTTGGCTGCTGTTTTCATCTGAGCAGACTCTTATATTAGAAATAAATTACAGTACAGTACAATTTAGTCCAGGTTCAATTAATTTATATATATATATATATATATATATATATATATATATATATATATATATATATATATATATATATATATATATATATATATATATGTATACACACACACACATGACTATTGAAATTGTAGATTCACACTAAAGGCATCAAAACTATGAATTACCACATATGGAATTATGTGGCACTTTTACAAAAAAGTTTGAAATAACCTGGTCTCCAAAGTCACTGGACCTGAACCCAATGGAGATGATTTGGGGTCAGCTGAACCGCAGAGTGACGGCAAAAGGGCCAACAAGTACTAAGCATCTCCAGGAACTCCTTCAAGACTGTTGGAAAACCATTTCAGGTGACTACCACTTGTAGCTCAAGAGAATGCAAAGCAGTAATCAGAGCAAAGGGTGACTACTTTGAGGAATCTAAAATATAACATATGTATTCAGTTATTTCACCCGTTTTGTTTAAGTACATACAGTAATTGCATACATTAGGTGTTAATTCATTGGGATTTTGATGGCCTTAATTGTATTCTATATGTATTTCTTAAAACGCCTAAAACAGCCCACTCCACAAGGGGTCACTAATTCTCCTTGAATGTGCATATATTGGGGCAAACTTTTTATACACAGTTCTTTTTTGCACCACCACCTGAAAAATCCAATAGACATGACATCCATCCAATAATTTATATTCCAAGTCGACATAACTTTACAAAACCAAATTGTGTTTTCATTTTTGTTTCTGTTCTTACAATAGAAGAAAATCATAACGGACTGCTTAAATGAGAAATTTTGCTACTTTGATCTGTTCCAACTAAGACTTACAAATTTTTATAATTAGCTTATTTCAAAATGGAATACGCAGTCAATTTTTTACCAGCAGTAAATAATTCTATTGCTATCTTCATTTAGTATAAATCCAGATTAAAAGGCTAAAGCTAACACTTAGCCTAAGAGCTGCAAATACTATAGTTGGACTTCCATTGTCTTAAAAAAACTTGAATCTCTAAAACATAATAGGAGGTTATGCTAAGACTATTTAATAAACTTTTCAACCATTATATTTGTGTCAGGTGGTTATTTACAAAGAAGCCAAGCATTAAACATGAGAGAAATTGGAAGCAGTGCGCAACCAATGGTCTTCCTGTGGGAAACACATACTGAAAAGAGAACATGTAAAGTGTTTCCAGTGAGACAAACTGTTTAAGAGAAATGTAAGGCAGTTTAAAATATATATAATACTGTTTACTTAACTTTCATGTTTTGAGGTAATTAAGCACCATTATCACTGAATTCCCAGTAAATAACCAGACAATGCTAGCATGATCATCGTTGAAGGCTCCTTACCTTCGTAAGGAGTACGTATGGTGACATTGACAGATGCATTAGTAACTTGAGGCACCGATTTGACTATCTCGTTCCCACGCATTTGTGCATTAGTAATTTTTATTTGTCTATCAATGTCATCACACAGTCTCTGTATCTTTGCATAGACTATAATGTAATATTTTTGTAATATTCACTTACTAATTATATAAGAACAGAGTAAACAATGGTCCCGTGTAAAAGCAATGATAAAATGAATTTCATTGCTCATGACATGTAGGCCTTTTATGATTTTTTTTTTTTTTAAGTTAACCTTTCATAAAATAGATGAGAGCTCACTACTTTTTTTCCCTCTTGCATTCCTACAGGAGGTGATGGAGCTGAGGAATCAGATCTCTCAGTCCGGCGTGCAAGTGGACGTGGACGCTCCCAAAGGTCATGACCTGTCCCAGATTATGGAGGGGATTAGAGCCAACTATGAAAAGATTGCCCTGAAGAATGCAGAGGACCTTAAACGCTGGCATGAAAATCAGGTAATTAATACCAGAAAAAAAATTTAAGTAATAAGATAGACCAGTGGACTGTCTTGTTCACTCAACATTTTATGTTTTGTTTTTTGTCCAATATCAGATTGCAGATGTGCAGGTCCAGGTGTCACAGAACACAGAGGCACTCCAGGGGGCTCAGATGGAGAAAAGTGATTTAAGCAGACAGATACAGACCCTGGAAATTGAGCTTGCATCTCAACAGAGCTTAGTAAGCACTGGAAACTTGTTCTATACATTTTATTTTCATTCCCAAACTAAAATGATCAAATCTGTCAGAGTTGCAAATGCACCTGTTATTGCAGTCTAACATTTATTTAGAATTGCTTTTGGAACTTTTTTATATTTAAGTATCTCTACTGTTGCCTTGCATTCATCCAGATTTTTAAATAGTATTTTTTTTACTTATTTTCATAATTTTTCATTTTTCAGAAAGCCTCCTTAGAAGACACTTTAAACAACACAGAATTACGCTACAACATGGAAATGGAAAAGTACAACAACATTGTAGTTCGCCTGGAGGGAGAACTCACCAACTTGCGTGCGAACATTCAGTACCAGACCCAAGAGTATGAGGCACTGCTCAATATGAAGATGAAACTAGAAGCTGAGATCAGCACTTATAAGGGTCTGCTGGATGGTGAAGACTTTAAGTAAGAATTTAGAGTGTAAATAAATATTTCTACAATTCCACCCATTTCATTTAATAGTTTCAATCAGGATTAATAAAGAAAAACATGTATCCTTTGTTTTGCACAGGCTCCAGGATGCACTGGATGAGCTGGCTGGAACAATTTAATTCAAATAGAGATCCAGAAAAAGAACAATGAAAGCTTGCATCCAAAATCAACAGCCATGGGAAAACTGCAACTTGCTGGTCCGTTTAGCCAAAGAAAGAAAGTATAAACACAGCAGACCGCAACATAATTAAACCTCACTGTTACGGAAACACACATTGTCTGTTCTGATAAATAAAAGAAGCCTTTCTTCTGCTCTCAATAGTTTTGGCCTTTTGTTATTTTATTGAACTGTGTAATGCCTTCTGCAATTTAGGAAAAAATGTTCAATGTATAAAAAGGCACCAAATTGTTTTTATAAATTTGATGATCAAGGTCCTGGAAAAAAAGAAGAAAATCCAGTCTAAAAACAAGAAAATCCAAACTACAAAGAAGAAAATCCAGTCTAAAGCTCACAATAGCATAATTATTTTTGACCATACATTTCTAGAAATCTAACTTCATGCACTATCATGAATAAAAAAGGTATACAAATAGATTTATTTTTGACAATTTTTCAGTGGTAGATTTAGCAGTTTGGGAGCCCAAGGCAAACAAAGACATGAGGCCCTCTGCATCTGCTGTTTTGAACCTTTTTCTTTTTTACTGGTTCAATCTTTAGACAGCACTAATGTTCAGAATTTGTCTGGAACTCTGTCTCAATGAAAATAATACCACATTTAACTTTTTAATTAATGTATTTTCCACATATAATAATATGTATATCCATAACAGTGTGTGCCAGGCAGCCATGTTTGTAACAATGGAAAGGTATTTGTATTGCACACTTTCAGCAACAAGGCAATTCATTGTGACATATTCTGCAGACATTTCATGATGTTTTACATGAGCTGCAAGTGGTGACAGCTAGAGAAAAATATTATTAGTTAAGCTGATGTACTAACAGATTTCCCTTCCTAGTGCAGTATTGGCTTTGTGATGAACGGTTGTAAAATTGAACAATAATTTAACATTCTTAATACAGCAAAATAACATGTAGGGTTAAATTAACTAAAACAGAAAAGTTCAGTTCAGTAACTTGCAGACTTTTCAGTCTTTAATAATTTAATAAGTGTCAACAGTTAACTCTGTAAAATGAAAAACATTAAAAATGCCAAAATAATGATTATCTAAAAGTTTAACTTTGAACAAACAACAGGATAAATCCTATGGAAACTGAACCTTTGAAAATCAAGTAATGACAGAGAGCAGATGCCTTCCTACCAAGAACTAAAACACAATTGTATAAAATTAAATAATTATGGCTACCAACATAGAATTAAGAAATCATAATTGTAACATCTTTCATTATTATGTGCAAAAAAATGTGCACTAGAGACATCAGTGTTTATAAAATTATATAATTCTCATGAGTCCCTTTTTTTATGAATTTCATCCTTAGCTTCAGTCCTTATAAAACATGATACAATATTTGTGTATTTTTGAGATTTAACCCCTTTAATGGCAGGTTTTGTCATTAATATCTGGACTGCAAAACAATCCAAAATACAGAAAAAGTGAAAGAGTTTTCTGTGTGCTGATGTTCAGAGGACTTGTTTTGGGGTGAAATGTAAGAGTCTTGGAGTGACACAAATGTACATAAACATTACTATTTTTACTCTATATTTTTTGTGAAGTGACAAATTTTATGAAAACAAACAAAAATAACACCTTTCACTCTTGTGCACAGAAAAAAATGTGCAAAAAATACTTTATATATAAATATTGTTATAATATTAATAAAGTGTTTATTTTTTTACATTAATTTCATCTTTACCCTCAGTCCAAAATATAAAATATTTTAGTTTTTCAGAATCAGAAAGCTTTATTGGTAAATGTGTGAACAGGTTGACAAAATAAGCAAAACTGCTGCAGTACTCTGTGCAAACATCCAAAAGACAAACACTTCTAAGCATGCAATAAATAAAAATAAAATGGCACATTCAGATTGATATACATGAGCGCAGGTGATGATCAGTGGAAAAATAACTAATAAAATCATATGACTTTGTGAACAACTGTGGTGGATAGAGTAGTTGGCTTGTTATCTGAGGGTTGTAGGTTTTATTCAGGCTTCTGCCTGTCATGTGTCAATGTGCCACCTGGCAAGGCACTTAACCCGAAGCTACCTATCGACCTGACTATGTATGAATGTGTGCATGTTTGTGAGTGTGAATGGGTGAATGGGGCTCCTGTGTAAAGCGCTTTGAGTGGTCAGTATGACTAAAAAAGTGTTTTATACAATCAATACATTTTCCATTGCTTCACAAAGAGATTATAAAGATTAGAACATGATTACATTAAAACGTTATTTAAATAAAAAGAGAATAATAATACAAGCAATTCCTTATTCAGTAAAGACTAAAAGTTTGGACAGACCTTCTCATTCAATTAGTTTCCTTTCTTTTCATGTAGATTCTCAATTAAGGGCATCAAAACTATGAATGAACACATTATTTATGGAATTACTGTATGTACTTAAACAAAAAGGTTGAAATAACCGAATACATGTGCTATATGTTAGATTCAAAAGGTAGTCACCCGAAATGGTTTTCCAACAGTCTTGAATGAGTTCCCAGAGATGCTTAGTAGGCTACTTGTTGGCCCTTTTGCCTTCACTCTGCGGTTCAACTCACCCCAAATCATCTTGATTGGGTTCAGGTCCGGTGACTTTGGAGGCCAGGTTATTCCACACTTTTTTGTAAGAGTACTACATAATTCCATATGTGTTCATTCATAGTTTTGATGCTTCCAGTGTGAATCTACAAAGTCAATAGTCATGAAAAGAAAAGAAACTAATTGAATGAGGTGTGTCAAAACTTTTGGTCTGTACTGTACATTAATAAGATATATGGTAAACTTGTGTTTTGTAACTGTTGTCTTGCACATTTTGCAAAGAGGCATAGACCTTTTTCAGAGAATAGACAGAACATTGTAGTGCAGTGATGAATTGTGCACAGATTCAAAACTTGACAAGCAATCGGAGAGCTCAAAAAACCTCCGGCAAGGCAGAATATATTTAGTTATCCACAAGTTACACTTTAGGTTATTTTGTCCAGTAGTTTGCAAGAACTCATAACTCATAAATTTAGGATTTTGCATTAATCCCTGGAGTTTTCCTTGAAGCTTTGCGAAAATGAGTAGTTCTAATAAAAAAAGGAGCGGGAAGGCGGGGATGATGGAAATTCCTATTAAGTGTAAATAGACAAACTAAGACCAGGATTTGCAGATGATTTCAGGGACAAACTGAACAGAATGGCAGCATGGAGCAAATGTGGGTCAGGGAGTAAACAAGGGAGGAGACGAGGAGACACGGGCTCGTGAACTGAGATGCGCGCTCCCGATGATAAACCTCTGACGCTTTCATCCGGGAACTACAACGAACTGCTTCTCCAACATGGCGGCGTCAGGTGAGGTTTATGTGGGTGAACGACACGGGTGGTTTAGTGGGAATTCCTCGGGGTTATTTCTCCGGACAGTCTAAGACATATATTAAAATTATTGTTATTTTGTCTGTTTAGCGGTTCGTCTCGTTGTCTTTTGCCTATGAATTCGTTCACGGGTTGTTTTAGCCCGCTAAACGCGAAGCTGGCATGGGAAGCCGAATGAACGAAGCAACGACTTGTAATCTGAAATGCTTCGGCCTAGAAATAGAAAAAGAAAACTATTTAGTCGCGTTATATAACCACAGTGTTTTTGGTATTTAGGTTTGTTTGCTATAACGCTCACGGGGGATGCGTTCGTAAATGTTGCTAACTGCGTGCGGGACTGGTACAATGTTAGTCAGCGGCGGAGCTCGCCTTGGCGCTACGGGCAAACAAGCGTCGGGCGCAGGCGCGTTTTGTGAAGGAGGGGTTGGGCCGAGGTGTCCGGGCCGCCTGGAGAGTCGCTCCCACGTGTGCGGCGCCGCTCCCTGGCACTTGGTGTCTGATGAAACGGGGCAGCTGGATCTATTGGGTCGCATCGTATTTGTATCACAGCCCAGCTCCTCCAACTTTGAGCTGCCCTCTCCCAGTCGGTCGAGTCCGGAACCGCTGATGGCGCATTTGGATGCTGACGCTGCGACGTTGCACTAGGCCCTAAAACCTAGCCAGCCAGGCAGGGATATTCCCCCCACCCTCTGTCAGCAGTCCTTTGCTGACTAAGCTCGCAAAGACATTGAGACAAAAGCGATAATGAAGACAACAACTCACTAACCACGCATAAAAAAAACATTAACTATTGCAGTAAGGAAATGTCAGACCAAAGTCCTTGGTCCTGACAAAGACGCTACTGATGGTATATTACACGTGTACAGGCATCTAAAGCCACTTACCCATGTTGGTCATTATTTAAGTCGGGGTAAACCATGTTTACTGATCATGTTGAAAGCTGGGATTTTCAGAGTTATGTCTCTGTTCTCAAAACAAATCAAACATGCTTTATGAACTGTGTTAGGGACCCTAGGTAGCCCCTAACAATTGGCATTCCAACTATAACCATCCCCAAGAACTGCTAAACACACTAGCTTTAAATGCACTGCTATTTGCTTGTAGCCTACTTAAAGACGAGTTATATGTTGTTGTTTTTTTCTGCAACTTAAACAGATCCCTTCTTACTAGAGTTAAGTTCAGTTGTGCTAAGGTGTTTGGCTTTGCAACAAACCCTGTAATGCATGAACCAATATAGGTAAATAGCAGAAGTAAAGCGCCTTGAGGGTTTTGGGCGTTTGTACGTCGTTCTGCTGTGCTGACATCATCAAACTAGCGCTGTACCGATTAGGCCAACCGGCTGATAGAGATGTCCATTTTGTTTTTAGGTCTGACTTGGTGTTGAAATTCTTAATTTCCCTCTAAGGATTATAACACATAAAAGTAAATATGCTGCATGCTTTTTTGATAGAAATGACTAGATTTCTACTATTTTGGTATTCAGGAATATGTGCTTAGTTTGATCAGATTTCTATTGAAGTCACTGTTGCTATTTATTATTAGACAAATCTAAGCGAAAAATATTTGATTTGGCAGATTTTGATCTATAGTTGATTAGTTCACTCAATTATAGACTAAATTAAACCATAGCAGGTGATGTTGAAATAAACGTTTTGCAGAATTAAAAAACGTACACAAGTTTATTATCTGCAATTAAATCATAATTAAGTGTGTTCCATTAGTTAACCATGTGCTTGGTACATCACTCTTTTAGCTAAGAAGAAGAATAAGAAGGGCAAGACCCTCACTCTGAACGACTTCCTGGCAGAAGACGGTGGTGGAGGGAGCGCTCCTGCTCCCAGTTATCCATCCAAGTCCACGAGCTGGGCTGATGAGACTGATGATCTAGATGGAGATGGTGAGCAAAGAACTAATGCACCTAGCTGATAAAAGCAAAATTCAGATTTACACATACTAAATGTAGACATCTGAAATCAAACAGCAGCTCTAGTTTTAGATCTTGGTTTTCTTGTTAGTGTTGTGAATAATAATAATAATTAATAATAACTATGATAACATGTATTTTTAGTTAGGAATGCTGGTGTACATCATTCTGGATATGGTTTACGCTGTGCAGTAGTTCTGCATATGTTGCCTGAGCACTGATTGTTTATGCAGTTTGCCCAAGCATTTTAACTAGAACAACAAACGTGATTTTAGGACCTTTTTGTAACTATTTAGGCAGGATGACTTCCAAGTTGACGAGATGACTAATTTTGGTGTTGGTCAGTTTAATTCACTGATCCTGTATGGGGGGAAACAATTTTTTCTTTACAACAAATGGAACCATTGCAAAAGAGTCCTCTCTCTGTTACTTATGTAATATTTTATAATAAATAAAAGAAGGGGGGCTAGTCAGCATTTTGGGTTATGTGATGTTTCTCCCCCCAGTTTGTCAGCCTGAATGTGTCTGCTGAAATGAGAATGCTGTTCCTTCCGGTTAAATGTTTGCTCTCTTGTCAGCTGACGATGCAAATACTTAAGACAATCATACAGAAGGAATAGGAAACATATTACAATTTTCTTTTTTGGTTTCATCCATGGCTAACTCATAAAAGGGGAAATCCAGAACAGAATACGAATGCCTTATTTGGCGCAATAAAATATACTGTTATTTTCAAGCTATGCCTACTAAATAAAAGATTGGATTGAAGTGTGAGTAACGACGGTCTGCACTGATGCCTTTTGTTCCTTGTGTTTGGTGTCATACAGCTGCCTCTGGGGTTTCCATTTGTTGTGATAGCCCTTGAGGATAAATAATAAATCTTTTGCTATCTGATATTAAAAATGTGTTTTATATATTTTTTTTTATATTTGCAAAGTAGTGAAATTAATGTTGTAATGGGATTAGAAGAGCAGCAGATGAAAGTATTTTCATCTAAAATTATTAGTGAATCTAAGAGATACTGAACATGTTTTTGGTTTGTCTTGGCTGGATTTTTAGACATGTTATTAACACATAATACACTTTTCTTTTTGTATTTCATTTCATTGCTATAAATCTTTCCTCTTAAGTTGAATCCTGTCTATACTAGGAGTATTTAACCCTTAGGAATATACATTTAGAAAATAGTAATTGTTGTATTTTTTTTTCTAAAATGTATCCTCTTGGAAACCTTTTAGTTGCCACATCGTGGCACACTGAGGAGGATACGTACAGGGCACCACCCATTGACCGGTCCATCCTGCCCACGGCTCCTCGCTCGGCCCGTGAGCCAAACGTCGACCGCTCCAGGCTGCCCCGCAGCCCGCCGTACACTGCCTTCCTGGGAAACCTGCCCTACGACGTCACAGAGGACTCCATAAAGGACTTTTTCCACGGTTTGGCGGTAGGTCTGGTTTACACAGTAGATTGGCATGCAGTCTCTAGCTGACACAATTAGCTTGTGTACTAGTGGTGTGCAATAGAGATTGCTAATGTGACGTCATTATTACTTATTCCCTGTGGTGAACGCAAAGCATTTTGGGATTCTGCAGCTCTTTAGTGCCCTGCATTTTGTAGGATTATATTCTATTTTTCACGTCAATTTTTCATTATTTTTATGCCAGAACACTGGCCTGCTTTGCCAACTGGGCCAAACATACCCATAATTCTTTGCATTCTAATGACTTTGCCGCCCAGTTGGTCACACGTCTTGGCGATCTCTATAGAGCAGAAATATCTGATGACTGTGTTAATATCTACCCACAATTTCTTTTCATTAAAAAATGTTCTTGATGGAAAAAAGTATATAACACAATACTCCTAAAGAGATTGATTTGTGCAAGCTTATCTTATGACAAGCACAACATGATTTCAGGCGCACAGAGCAAAATTTTCTAGAATTAATTTAGATAATTGTAACTTAATGCTTGTAAGATTCAGCTTCTCAGAAAATTAGACTGAAATAAGACCAATCAAAACTGAGAAGTTGTCACAGGGAGGACTACTGACTTGATGATTGTTCAGCAGACATTCACTGAAACCCTGCCTAGGGAGACGAGGCTACAAAAGTTCATTGCTAAAGAAGCTAGCTGTTCAGGGTGCTGTGTCCAAGCATATTAATTGGAAGTTAGGTGGAAGCTAAACATGTGGTAGAAAAAAACTTGCAAAAGTGACAACCAAAGCATTTAGAGTATTGCAGAACAGACCTCAATAAGAGTTTGATGAAGATTTTGAAGATATGCAGCTGGAATAAATATAGATGGATAGATATTCATTGATAAGTCCCCAAGGGCCAATTCAGTTTTAACAGTTCTCCAGAGTAGAAGTAAAACTAATACTTGTGAAATTACATAATGAGAATAAACAAGCTTACAGACTTTCACATCTCCCAAGTCATGCAGTGACACTCGAACTGCCATGGAATTAGATTATTTATAAGTGGAATAAAAATAAGTGCTTCAACAGCCGCCACACACAGGGCTTTCTTCACACCTCAGCAGATACACGGCCTGATCGTCACCATGCTATTTTTATTGTGTAAATGGTTAAAGTTGATAACTGCATGTCATAGATGTTGTAGGTGCATTGGTTACTGGTCACTTAGTTTATCACCTTGTTTGTAGATGCCTATTAGTACATTGCAGAGTTGATCAAGCTGTTTTTGTCCATAAGGATTTCATAATTTAAAACCAAATGGTCATTCTTTTTCTTAATTAAAACCATCAGGTAAATGTTTTGTTTTTTCTCTCTGAACATTGTATCTTTACCTGAAAAATGGCAACATCTTAGTTCATGTTACTCTTTGCTTGGCTCCATTTACAAATTTCTTGTTTTGTTTCTAGATCAGCGCAGTGCGTCTGCCTCGAGAGCCCAGTAATCCAGAGAGGCTGAAAGGTTTTGGATATGCTGAATTCGATGACCTGGAGTCCCTCCTGAGGGCCCTCAGTCTGAATGAAGAGGTGAGACGAACAGCTAAAAAGGGGTTTATTAGTTAGGTTGTTTTTTTTTAAACTGTATTTCTCACTGTTGTGATCGGGGATTACCAACTCACATAACTTGATTTTGTACATTGTGTTTCTCTGTTCATTGATCATGTCGACAGAACCTGGGGAACCGAAGGATTCGTGTCGATATTGCAGACCAATCAAATGATAAAGGTGCGTTTCAGGTTATTTTTTTTTGTCTTTTTCTTTTTTTCTGTTTACCAAAATGAGATTTCCTTTTCTAATTATTTAATAAGACTCTCATTAGCCATTTAGTGTGAAATATTGACATGCCTCTCAACCATGGTGTAGCATATTATTGGATCTGGTTTGTGAACATTTTCATCGCAAGTTGTTGTTTGTACCTGCCAGAAAAAAAAATTCCACAGTTTCCTATGATGTGATTCGCTTGTTTCATTTTCTGTATTTTGGGAGGTCTCAGATGATCAGATATAGATTTTAAGGTCAACAACTCCATCTACTTTTTTGCATTCTTAGAAAGTATGATATTTGATTTCAGGGTTTTTCTGGTGTGGCAAGGTATGATGATATGAATGATATGAAACAATTTGTATCTTCTTTAATTCCTGTCTCATTCTCTAAATGATTTCTGTTCCTATTATCATTCTTCCTTGCCTTCCTTCCTTACTACCTTTGCATCTTCTTCTGTCATTGCTCCCTTCATTTTCTGCCTGTTTCTCTCCATTTCTTTCTGTCCTGCCTTCCTTTATTCTTCCTTCCTCGCCTTCTCTTGTGCTCTTTCTTTCTCTTTTCTTATTTCTACTCGTTTCTGCTCTTCCATGTTTTATTGTGTCCTGCACTCTGTCGTTTCATCTGTATTGCTTTCCTTAATCTCTGGAGTTTCCCATTTTCTGTTTTTTAAAACCGGCATACTATGGTAATAACTGCCATAAATTTAATTAAATGTTTTTTTTTTTGCATTTTAAAATTGGATTAAAGGATGAAAATCTGAAACTTGAGTATGTGTAGACAAGTTGACATCAGGATTGTATTGGCCAATAGTTCTTACTGAGCACCATTAGCTAATTTCTAAAAAGTAGCTATGTATCTAGGGAGAAATTGAAGATGGATAAGCTTGTTGTTCCTTCTCATGAACTGAAGCGTGAGCCATGCAAATCAAATGCAAATGTAAACTGCCCACTGTCTACAGTGCTTACTTTCTTTTGAGTTTTTAATCATCTCATGGATCTTAATATACACATTTAAACTTGGCATGTGTATTATCACAATATTTTTGATACACTTTTGACGGTAAATGTCAATCCTTTGATAAAATACTTCATTTTGACTTTCCAGAAAGAGACGGTGGATCCATGGGAGGCAGAGACAGGGGTGGAAGAATGGGAGACATGGGTCCAGACAAGACGGACAGTGACTGGAGAGCTAGGCCAAGTGCGGACAGTGATGACGGACCTCCAAAGAGGGATGACGCTTTTGGAGAAAGTAAATCAAGATTTCCGATTTTCTTTCCATTTCCTTGTTTAGATTTCCCCTGCAAAATAATATAATATGCAATATTGATATAATAGTACAATTACTCATCCTAAGTGATAAGATTCACTAAATTCATTCATTTAATTAATTTATTCATTTTAACAGCACAGGAGGAGCTTTTTTAGGGTAAACTGTCTTTATGTGTTGGGAGCAGAGGCCATGCTCCTCCATGTGTGCTCTATGTGCCATTTCAAAATTCCTCCAGCGTTTGAACCTGCCAGACCTAACAGTAATTTGATGCCTGTTAAAGCAGATGTCAAACTTCACGTTTTGTGAAATTGAGAGGCAGTAATTTTTGCCCAATGTAAAATGTTCCACACTTGAGATCGGTTTTACTGGGGTTTTTTAGCTATTGTTTGCTTGTTGCCTTCGAAAAGAGTTTTACGGCCGGTGTGATACTGGTGCACTCGTACTAGTCGTGGTAGATATAAAAAGTATAAGGTAGAAATAATGTAAATATAGCCAAAGGTAGAGATTTTTACTATAACGCCCTACCACAGTTATACATTTTGATGTCATCAAGTTGAGCCTACATACTTCAAGTATGCAAGAAGGACAAATACTAATGTTCAGTGTTTGTCTTTACTCTATATATTGCAAGTTTAAAAATGTGTTGTTTTTCATTTAATGGACAAAAGACCTGTTGAGGCATTTTTCAAGCATATATGTGCAGGTTTATTGTCCTTTGATATTAAATTCATAAATGGTTAACTAGGAAAGCAGAGACTTTTGAATTTTACTTTCATAATGTTTAGCCTTTCTTTTGATTTTAAATATCTTAATTTTTATGTTGTGACAATTTTTGTCTCGATTATTTTGAAAAAAGATATAAAATAAAATTTTTTTCCTGCATTTGGTTAATAGTTTAGTCTTTGAATGGGATTCTAAACCTTTTTAAAGTTGTTTGCTACGATGCATTTGGAAAGTGATTATATTCATAAGCAGTCATTTCAATAAAAAATATATATATATATGGCCATACATATTGTTACTGCACATGCTTTAGAGTGTATCACAAAATAGTTTTGAGGCCATATCACCTAGCCCTAATTCCTACCAAAAACCATAAAATCAACTGTTATGTAAAAGAAGTTTCTCCAGCTTGCCCAGACTATTTTTTGGTAAAGGAAACCCAGATGAAGCTAATTTCCTTTCTGCCATTGCAGGATCACGGGACCGCTACGAGTCAGACCGTTACAGAGAGGGGTCACGGCGGGACGATCGTTATGATGGAGGAAGAGACCGCTACCGCGATCGCTATGACGACAGGGACCGCAGGGATCGCTTTGACGACAAGGACCGCAGAGACTATGATAGAGGAGGTCAGTTTTTGACAGTTGGGTGTTTCTTTGTGGTGTTGTTTTGACCTCCCTTTGGCCTCTGTTATCTTTGATTTGCTCTTTCCTCTTTACGGCAAGATATGCTCATTTTTGCTGCTGTCTTCATTTGTTTTCAGGCTTCGACTCCCGTGGGGGAGGTGGCCGTCGTGCCTTTGGAAGTAGCTTCCGTCGAGATTATGAAGATGGTCGAGGTAGCAATGATCGTTTCGGTGACAAGGATCGTTATGCCGACCGGGATGACCGGTACGACAGACGAGATGATAGGCGTGAGGAGAGAGGTGAGGTTAAAGAAAAGAGTCCTCACTTCAGTTTTCTGAGATGATGTTTGAAAGTGCTGTACTGACTTCCTTCTTGTCCCTCAGCTCCACAGCAAAGGCCCAAGTTAAACCTGAAGCCTCGCAGTGTACCGAAGGAAGAGGAAGGCACCAGCAGCGGGGGTACATCCCCGGCTGTCGCTCCAAGCTCTGGAGGCAGGTCCTCATCCATATTTGGTGCGGCAAAACCAGTTGATACGGCAGCCAAGGAGAGGGAGGTTGAGGAGAGACTGAAGAAAGAAGAGGAGAGGCTGCAAAGACAACTAGAAGTGGACAAAAGCCGGGTACCAGAAAGAAAGATAAGGGACAGGTAAGGGGAAGAACAACTCCATTTGTGTTCTTGAAATGCAAGTAAACATTCAAGGGGAAACAAAGCCACATTTATATCCATTTCAGTTCAATTCAGTTTATTTATTTATCAGAGTTAAACACCAAATGTGATATCAAGGCCCTTAAAAAAACAGATCCAATTCATATACCGATATTTGTAGGTACTAGATGGGTTGTCTTGACAGATTCAAAGTCAGTTACATGCAGTGCAGCTAATTTAAAGATGCCTGTTGGTAATACTTTTTCTGATGAAGCCCATCTGATTGCATTGGGTGACTAACTTTGCAGCAATCTCCCCTCCCAAATGAACATATCGCGACAGTGGACAGCCAAAGGCATCGTGTCGCAATCTTCCATAGTGAGTGTGCATTAGCTGAAAACTGGAGAGACGGGGTTAAACAAAGAGAATCAAGAGTATCTTCTGTTGAAAGAAAACAGGAAGTTATTCGCAGCAACAGCTCACCTGATTGTTCCCTTTAGGATGGTATTAGTTTAACAAAAAAACACCAGGCTTGATCCATCTTGGAGAGAAAAAGAACTTAATGTTTCTCTCAACAATAACTGCCATCATTGCACCATAAGAGTAGCAGGAGAAAATGGTGATGGGTATGTCCTCCAGCAGCGTCACCACAGAGATGGCTCAGGATAAGACACTTTAACTAAAAACTTAATCTAAAGGAGCGTTTTAAGCCTGTTCTTGAAAGTAGACTGGGTTTCTGTCTCATGAACAAAAACAAGGATCTGTTTCCACAGGAGAGAAACCTCATAACTCCCAATATCATAAAGAAACTCGAAGAAGCACCAGTGAACCTGCTGTCTGACAAAGAACTGCTCTTTTATGAACTTTCAACACAATTGGCACATAATCATGATTTCATGAGATAAAAACCCTTAAAGAAACTGTAAACTTGTAGGCTTTCAAATTGGACCCATCCAACTTTAGCTGGTAACACAGCTAGAAACTGTAGTTGGGCAAACTTCTTGAAATATGTCTTTAAATGTTGCAGTCTCTTTACCATTATTTTGTAAACTATAGAAAAGTTTGAGTTGCATTCCAAAAACTTGTGATAATTTTGGCTCAGTTTCTCCTCTATACTCTATAACCATCACAAACTATGTTGTATTTGAGTTTGTAGGTAGAAACATGAAATTAATCAGGATTTGTCATTCAGTGGGAGAATCCCGACCCAGTTTTACATTTAGCCTTCTCTGCGTTTGCTGAAATTTTTTTCTTATTACGATTTCATGAAATTATACTCCCATCTTTTACATTTGCTGATTTTTAGTCACTTTGTTGATTAATTTTTGTTGTTGACATTTTGCATATTGGGTTTCATTTTAAAGCTTAAATAGAGGTACATGTATGTTATTTTGTTTTGGAAAAATAAAGCAATTTCCTTCTTATTTTCAGGGACCCGAGCTGGCGCAATGAGGAAACTCCTTCTGAGCGATCACGCACAGAAAGTGAGTCTTCACAGCCAGGAAGCACCTCTGGGAGAGGTGAGATATTTCTGCTCTTTATCCTGATGGCATAGTCTGTCGTTCGGAACACAGCTGGATGAGTAGATTTTCCTTCCTTGCATACAGTGCCTTACAAAAGTATTCAAAGCACCTTATTCTGCTTTATAAAGATTTAATGGGATCACTACAGAGCAGTGAATAACACTGAAATGTAACGATAATGACCCTGTTTTGATGCCATTACAGGTGTTTATTAGATAGAATAAATAAGTTGAAATCTTTTGTTGTTAAAATATATACAAGTATGACTTTAGCATTCTACTTTTGCAACGCACCAATATGTTTAATTTGCTGCTCATATTTCAACAAATGCTACATGCATTCCTTTTGGTGTTATTTGCGCAGTAACATTTTTAGCCTTTTCAAGTGTTCTAAACAAATTTCATCTGGTAGGCTCAAGGTGTCAAGATGGTGAGCGCTCTGGAGAAAATGAGGTTTTCTCTGGGAGAGAAGGAAATTCTTCCCCCGTTTCCTCGCCACGGCCGGCCTCCATCAGCTCCTCTAAGGATCCGCTGAAAGTGATGCCCGCGCCTCCTCCCAAGGAGAACGCTTGGGCCAAAAGAAGTGCTGTGAGCACAGGCTCTAATGAGGGAGATGGTCGACCCCCGGTCTCTCCCGTCTCTCCAAGTGGTTCGGCTCCCCCTAAGTTCAGGTGAGGACGGCTAAGCAGCGATTGTTAATACTGAGATACCCAAAAATAGAATCAATTTTGGAAAGCGTGGCTAAAATCTATTATCTTTTGTCTGCTGTAGCTCCCCAAGTTCTGGAGATGAACGAGGGTCTGGAAAAGGTGAGGTTTGCCAGTGAGTGCTGAACACAAACTCCACATGCACAAAAAAAGAATAAGAACATCAGTCTACACTTTGCTGAAGTCAAACTCTGCAATCATTTATCACACAAAAATAGATTAGATATTCTATTTTTTTATTCTTTTTTGTCTCTACTTACTGCTAACCTTTGCTTTGAGTTTCATGGCAATCGTTGCATCATAGAAACAAAACTGATCCACATTTACTGAAAATTGACAGCAATGTTGTTTCTAGAAAATTCAAAATTTAAAACTTTTCTGTTTAACATTTGCTTCCTTCAGAATACAGTTCTGCTTTAGTATGTAACGCAATAGTTGCAGGCAACGTTGATTTGTTTATTTTGGGTCAGAGGCAATATCACTCCATGGTAAACAGCGTTTTCAGGAATTGTATTTTAAACAAATACAAATGGGTTCTGCTTAAGTTGATATTTTAGCCATGTCTGTCCCTTACCTCTCATTTCCAAAGGATCACCAGTATTTCTGAATCCCAGGTGTGCCTTGACAGATGTAAGTTTGAAAGCCCAAATTTATAAAACAAAACAACTTTGCAATGCACTGTTGCAGTATATTCAAGTTAATGTTAAATAGGTATTAAACAAAGATTTAAATGCTTGTTTAAAACAAAGGAATAGCTGTTATTACTACCATTGTTAAATATTGATTATTGCAAGATAATGTTGTCTGCAACGTCACTACAGTGAGTCGCTCTGATTGGTTGCCGTGCTGCGTCAACAGCTTTAGGACCGTCAAAGGTTCTACTAGCTGAACTTCTGCATTGCTGCGTTATGGGCTTTTAAGCTTCAAGCAGGAAAAGCTCGAAAAGTTGACTGAGCCAAAGCTCCCAAAGCGCAGCAGAGACTGTGACGCTCCTCCAACAGACTCCACCATAGACTTAACATGTAATCTTGACGTTGTTGACGCTGACAAAGTCTGCGGTCTGAATGCAGCATAATTCATGTCAGCCCTATATTAAAATCAGCCCCTGTCAACTGATGCTAGATCAGTGAGAATGAGAGGAAAGAGCTGCGTTAATCTCTGAGGCGGTGCAAGAATTATTAATGCAACCTATAAGCATCACAAATGCATCACAACCAATCAGGAAAAAACAAACTTATTTATAGTCCCTTTAAATGTCCTACGATTATTGAACTTGCTGTAAATTTCAACTGTTCCTTGAATGCGCCACAGGTGTGATGAAGCGCCAGCACAAGCTACTTCCTGTCTGCATGTTGTGAAAGGCAGGTGGTGTTCCAATTACAACAGACGCACTGAGCGTCCCAGGACTCTGAAAACGTTCTCTGTGCACAGTGAAGTGGTGGAACTCTAAATATTTATTTTTAGAAGGGTTCCATACTGAGTACTTGAGCGTAACGGCGTTACACCAAGCACTGCTAACCAGCAGCTCCTCTTTTTCTGTCTCCATGCTACTGTTTACTTCTGAACTGAATGCAGCAATGGGGTTGCAGTGAGATTCACGTTCAGTGAAGACTGGAGGTGTAGCAAGGTTAAGTATTGCGGGAGACTGACAGAGGGGCGGGAGCGCAGAAAACTTAGCTAGTCTATTTATAGATGTAAACAATATTGGATCATTCTTGTATATTATATGAAAATTCAGTATTTATAAAAAAAAAAAAACTAAATATAGTCCAGTCCTGCTTCAAAATTTATTTACTGACAGGCTTTTTTCTTTTGCTGTTTCCTTGAACATGTAAAGAGTGTTTATGGTGATCATCATTGCAGCTTTAGATTTAGTTAACTTCTCATTTAGTGCCTACGTTACATTTGTAAGAGAGCATTTTGAATGCAGCACAGTGGCTTTTTTTTGTGTTGTCTACTGTACAAACACTACAACAGGCCCTCACTCAGTGTCTGTCATCTTTTTAAAGATGAGAACAAGGCTGATGGTGTGCGTCGGGACCGAGGGGCCCCACGGACACGAGGGGGGCCTGCAGGGCCTGGAGCTGGGCGGGGCCGAGGAGAGGTGCCCAACAAAGACAGAAAAAAGGAGGCTGACAGGTCAGCTATTAAATGAGAGCAATAGTATTTCAAAGCTCCTAATGAGACAGGAAGAACAGTTTCTGGGCATCTGTAAAGAGTGACCTACTCTGTTACTGTTTCCTTCAGTTTTTTCCCCTCATGTTGTACAACATGCATATACCATGATGTCCAGCTTCCACATAAAAACCCTTAACTGCACCAAATCCTATAGAACAAATTGGCATCAGAGCTTAAAGACTCTATGTAATTCAAGATTTTAAACTTCTGACCTGTTTATGTAAAGCTAAGCAGTAGAGTAGTTTAACTTCAGTTTTAAAATATGTTGCATAACTATGATGTAGACATTCTATCAAAGTTGACTGAGCACCATGGCAATCTGTACCAGCATTGTACTTTTAAACTATGTATGTCTTACAGATTGACACCCGGGGTTAATTCTTTGTGTTTGTTTTAACTTAATTTCATTCTGATTGTAGAAAGGACAACAAACGAGACTCAAGACCACCTCCAGAGCCAAAGAAATATGAGGAATCCCCAACCCCCGTAAGTCTCTATATACAGTGGGGCAAAAATGCATTTGGCAGCCACTGTTTGTGTAAGTTGACCCACCTACAAAGATGAGATGTCTATAATTTTCAACATAGGTACTTGAGGCAATCAACTGTGATTTCTTAAGTGGAAATCTTGCTGATTGGGATGTTTTTATGATTATACTGAAATTACTTTTCTTGTAAAGTGCTTTGAGATGGCATCTGTTGTGAATCGGGACTATATAAATATAACTAATTACTATGAGAGACAGAATGTTTAAAAAAATCCAGAAAATTATATTGTACATGTATTTTTTCATATTATTTATTTTATTTTATTTGTTTGTAGAATGGTGCGGAAAATAAGTATTTGGTCAGTAACAAAAGTTCACCTAAATACTTTATAGTGGTGGAGACGAACCAGAATATGGTATTCAGAAAGGCACAAATAGTGTGTTTTTTACGAATGCGTATTTCAAATTTGTAAAAAAACAAAAAAACATTTGGATTCGGGAACAATAAAAACTTGATATCAAAAGCTGCTTTTCCTCATAAGACAGCAGTGAATGCACCCCGGATGAGAAGGGAGTGACGTTTAGAAGTCAGGGAGTAGGAGGGGAGGTGTTTGTCACAGCTGCTCCACATAGCAACAGAGCGGCTCGGCTATGCGAAAGGGTTAACTGCATGACTATTTTTGTTGAATAGATTTTTGTAATTTAACTGGGCTCTGGAGGCAGTTTATAAATTTCCTGAAGCGGAGTTGATCGGGAGACTATTCCATTACACAGCATTAGTATTATCTCTGCAGTCGGGAGCTCTCATGTTTGCTCTGTTTACGTAGTTATTTTAGGTCGATAATTTAGACAATAGGGTGCTGACAGAGTTAACATTTGGTTAAAAAGGTTAAAACGAAGCTTGTGTTGTTGTGGGAGTTATTTTGGTACGTTTAAGTCACTCTGTCTTTTGCAGACTGCACAGGCAGAGAAATCAAACATCTGTCAACATCTAATGCATAATCACGTGCACCTAAAGCATCCTCTCCTGGTACTGTCTGGAAGCCCCACCCCATAAGCATTAATCCCTCCACGAGCACTAAATCATAATCAGAGCCATGTTCTGCCCCTGTTGGAGTAATGGCGGCCATGCTCATTGATCTTTTCAGTGACATTCCTTGCTGGATAAAATTTTTTTTTTAAACAACCAATATTGCATATCCATATTTTCTATATTGGATAATTACATTTAACGTAAATTAGAAGTGTAATGCAAATATACATAATATAAATTGTTTTTTTACTGCCCATTTTTAATTTTACTTAAATATAAATACTTTCCCCCCCTATACAGCTACAAATATCAGCTTCTTTGCACACCCCTAATACTTTACAATGTAATACTGGCTGTAGGTCTTCAGTAGGTTTTCAAACACTGTAGCTGTGACTTTGACCCATTCTTCCATGCAGATCTTCTTTAGAGCTGGGGTGTTTTGTAAGACTGGTTAGGCTACTCTAAAGCCTTTTACATAGCTGTTCTTTCATTACCTAGGCAGTGTTTTTGGGACATTTTTATGCTGGAAGATCCAGCTACTTTCATCTTCAATGCACCATTCAAGCCTTCCTTAACATGGATCAGTCGTCCTGTCCCCTTTGTATGAAAGCAGCCCCAAAGCATTTGCTCCCCAATGCTTCACAGTGGGTATGGTGTTCTAGAGATGTTACTCAGCATTTTTCCCCCTCCAAACATGGTGAGTGGCATGTATACCAAATAGTATTTTGGTCTCATCAGACCAGATGCCATCCTCCAAATCCTCCTCTGGATCATCCAGATAGTTTCTTGTAAACTTTAGATGGGTCTGGACATGTGACGGCTGGACCTTGATGGCTGCAGGCTTTTAATCCACGATGATGTAGTGTGTTACTAATAGTAAAGTTTGTTACAGTGGTTACCAGCTCTCTCTTCAGGTCATCGACTAGTTCCTCCTGTGTAGTTCTGGGCTCTTTTCTCACTGTCCTCAAGATTATTTGTATCCCAAAAGGTGAGATTTTGCATGGAGCCCCAGGATGAGGGAGATTTTCAGCGATCCATTTTGTAACAATTGTTCCAACAGGTGATGTCCTCTCACCAAGCTGCTTGCCTATTGTAGATTGGCTCATCCCTGTCTTGCGCGGATGTACAATCTTGTCCCTACTGCCGTTACATAGCTCTCTTGCTTGGCCATGGAGGTGGTTGGGGTCTGACTGTTTTGACAGTGTGGACAGGTGTCTTTTATACAAAGTTCGCATAGGTGCCATCATACAGGTTATGAGCAAAGGATAGAAGAGCATCTTAATGAAGAAGTAGCAGGTCTGTGAGTGCCCGAATTATTGCTTGTTTGTAGGGACTAAACACTTATTTTCTCTGCGTTATACAAATAATTATAATCCTAGAGTGATTTTAAAAAAAAGTATATTTTACATTCTGTCTCTCACAATTGATGTGTACTGATGATTTAAAAATTACTACCCTCTTTTTTTTTCTTTTTGTGACAACTTGCACAATTGGTGGCTGCCAACACTTATATCTTGCCCCACTGTATAACATGAGCTAAATGCTTTTATTAAAAATAGAGGAAATAGAGAAAAATAGAGAAACATTTCATTTTAGTTATTTATGTACAGAATAAGTATTCACAATAAACACTTATTTAATATAGACAATATACCTTTTTTGCTCTTTCTAGCATAGCACAGGTCCAACAAACTGATTCCAGATGTTTAGTTGAGCTGTCTCCTCAGGTAGCCAGTAGTCTTCATGTAGCATTTCACTTTACTTTCACAGCTAGCTGCAGTTTTAAAACCCTGCCACTCTTAATAAAAGTGAACTACATTCGTTTTCTGTTCTTAAGTTTGTATGCATCTCAGACCAGCTTTCCTGTAGCGAGTGTGGGAAGGCTTACCCTCTGGTGAGTACGCTGGCTGCTCAGGTACTTATCTGACATCCAATGTAGAAAAACATATATAATAAAAAATAGTAACATTATGGCAAAGACTGCGCAGCCTTGAAACGGTACAGTCTAAAAACCTTGGTATACGTTGATAATCGGAACTGGTCCATGCCGATTCATGAGCTTGTTTTTTATGCAAGGGTCCATCTCAAGCTACAATATCAGGGAAAACTACAAAAAGTCATGGCTAAAGTCGGCTGGGTGTTCAGAGTGTTGTGTAGAAGGGAAAAAAATAAGAATAAATAAGTGAAATAACTTTTTTTAGGGGCAACCACACACACACAAACACACATATATACTCATCCAGGACATAATTAATTTCTTGAACATGAATTTATTATCTTTAGTTTTTTTTTTTTCTTAATTTGGTCCTCCTTATTTAGAAAGAAGCTGTTCTGTTTTTATATATTCTGCCAGTCCCTGGTTAGGCCTTCGAAATATTCCTTTAAACACAAAATGTCTGTAAAATCAACAAACTTAATCTTAAGTGGAAAAAATATATATATAAAAAACATATTTCCTTTATTATTTTTTGTTTACTTTTTTTCAGAAGTTCAGCTCAGCCAGCAAATACGCCGCTCTGCTAATGGATGGAGACCAAGGAGATGACGCGGAGGATGTCGTGTAAACGACAAAATGAGACCGGAAAACGCATCAAGCGGAGACAGTGACAAACTCCAGAGAAAAATTTAAAAAAGAATCTCACAGTCTATTAAAACAAAATCTTCTCACATGGAAGCGGCTCTGAGGGGAGGGGGCCTCTCCCTCCCTGCCCCGCACCCCCTTTTCCTCTCTACCTTGTTTTCCTGCTACAAACCTGTCCTACTCTTTCAATCCCTCCCTCCTCTCCCTGTCCCACCTTCAGGACTTTTCAGGTTCTAGAAGAAAACAGTCACATACTGGACTTGTTTTAAATGGAAAAGCTGACACATGGAAAAGTGATGGCAAATATTGAATTAATTGTAATAAATAAATGGAAAAAGTGAGAAAAAAATGAATTTGTACATTTGTGGATTCCAGAATGAGTTGCAGCTTACTAAGTGGAGCTTTTTTATTGAGCAGTATTAAACTTCATAGATAAATGCCGTTTTTTTGCTCTTGTATCTTAGTAAATGATTCGGCGTTATAAAATGAACTCAGCAAATTCATCGATGAACCGTCTTCCACTGCTAACGCTCGTGAAAGTTGAAACTGGCTATTTAATTCCCTTCTGACAATGTATTTGCCATTTTTGGGGATTTTTAAATTTTTCAGAATCCCAGTATTAACAGACAGGCCGAACAGATTGCAGTGTTTGTACTTGAAGATTGAAAAAGAAGTGGCCGCCACATGATTCTCATGGAGGATCTATCAAAGTGCCATTGCTGTTTTTTTTTGGGGGGGGGGGGTTCCCTTCGCTGTACAGATGTTCCTGTTTCTCTAAGCTTTTAATGAAGTAGCCTCTTCAGTTAAATGCCCATAAAGGTTTGGTTTCCACTCATGTTAAACCTTCTCTGCCGCTGTCTGAATCATAATCTCCCTGCATATCTCCCCACTAACACCATGAGGAAAGGCTTGGCTTTACCAACGTAGTGTCTGAGGATTTCCATGAAATGACAAGAGCCTGTCTTCCTGTTTGCAATAAATTGGAGTGATTATGTGCTTTCCGATAGTATGTGGTCTTTGCTTTATGCAGCTCCCGTTGCACTGTTTCAGGTCAATAATGCTGTTGAAGCAGCTTGTGAACATTTCGTTGCACGTCAGTCAGGTCTAGCATATCATCTTTAAACAGTAGCTTTCTGTTCACATCTTAAACCAAGAAAGCTGCATTTACAGTGATGAGTTTTCTTGAGCCCCACATGAAACAACAAAGTCCTTAGATGTTTTTCTAACTGGTCTCTGGGTGTGGTCAGTGATGCAATTAGTTTCCTTTGTTTCTTCAGGCTGGGCACCCCTGCTGAGAGTCAGATTTCTGGTGGCAGCTGCTGAGACTTTTCTCACCAACAAAGGGTCTGTATTCAGGATGATTTGGGACTTTTTTAGTTCTTTAACCATTATTTAAACATAATGATAGTAGGTAGCATGATTGAAAATGGGTTTAGGGGATAAAGATCTGATCTAATAGTTTGTCTTTTAAACTTGTGCTGGAGCTTGAAAACCGTTAGAAAAATGTGTTAAGACATGCTTTGAGTTAAAATTTTTAGATAAGTTAAAAAAAAGAAAAAAAGGTTTTTCCAAAAGATGACTGTTCATCTTCTGAAATGTTTGGAAACGTGTAAAAAGATCATTTGTACAGCTAATCCCTGATGCTGAAATTTCATTTTCTTGTAAATTGTGAGCCAAGCACTGAACCTCACATTTTGTTTCAGTACAATCACAAACTCCATGTCGTTTTACTGGGCTTTGTGTTTAAATGGGTGGGAGGTAAAAGTTGCAGTCAAAATCGCCCAGCGTTAGACAAACTTGAGACCAGAGCAAACAAAGACTAGATCATGTCAAGCACAAGACCAAACCAACTGTATACCACTTTCATCACCTGTTGCTGCAAATACTTAAATATACACCTGCTGCTTAGAAGATAAACTATAATGGGATTCAGCAACATTTAGGTGATAAATGAGTAAACTTGTACATCACAGTCAGGCTACATCAAAAATGTTGCTATTGTGAGATGCTCTATTATGTCTTATTTCAGAAAGAAACTCACAGACACATCTCACCTGGTCTGAAAAGGAAAGAACTGGATTGTTGTTCAAAGCCATGTTTTCAGATAAAAGCATTTCATTTTCAACTCGTGTGCCAGAGTCACATGAGTAGAGAGGCACAGGATCCACGTTGCTTGAAGTTCATTGTAATTATTTGGGGCGTCATGTCCTCTGCCGATTTTTGTTCACTGGAGTTTCTGAAGTTCACAGTCAATGCAGCCATTATAGAGATGCCGATTTCATTTTCCAGCAGGACTTGGCGCCTGACCACACGCCAGTGGGACCAAAAGCTGGTTTAAAGACCATGGTGTTACTGTAGCTGCTTGGCCAGCAAACTCTCCTGAGCTGAATGTCAAGAGGGTAAAGGACACGAGCCTGAACTACGCAGATGATCTGAAGATTTTTATCAAAGGGACCTGAGCTTCCATAACACCTTGGCAAAACCCCCGGCTTAACATCTCTGTGCCATACTGCACTGATGCAGTAATTAATACAAAAAAAGACCCACGCAAGTACTGGTTTCAACCGTATCTGCCTTTTTTTTTTTTAGAAGGCCAATATGTCAGTTTAATTTTTATTTTTTCAATTATGGGTTGTAAGCCCTAATTATCCAAATTGCAATAAATGAATGGTGGTGAGAACATTTTTAGGGTTATTGTTCATGAGTGCAGCAGAAGAGGGGAAGAAACTGTTCTCATGATGAGAGGTTCTGGTCCGAATGGACTGGAGCCTGTACCTGTAATAGGAGACCTTCAGCCTAGATGCTTCTTGTCCTGTAAATGTGACAAGCTTTTAACAAGTTAAAGCAAAAGGGACATCCCTGAAAAGACCATGCATCCAGCTAAACACTGACTTAGCTGCAAGCAGAGTGTGTAGGTGTGACAGGTGGACTGAACTCAGAGCTGTCTTTCTGTGGTTTGAAAAGACTAAAGAAACGTCTACAGTACTGCTCTGAAAAATGTTTTTTCCCTCTTGTTTTTCTGGCCATTCAATACCACTATAGTTCTAAAAAGAAGTTTACATTTGTATTTGCCGCCTTCTACTCTACTACCTTTAAAAAAATGAGCAGGCAACTCCCCTTAGAAGTCATCCAATTAGACAAGTGTTGATGTGAAATATGTTAAATGCTTTATTTCATTTTGGTTCCGTTAACTCAGAGGTTTATTTGTGAACAAAAAGAATCTTGAAGTCAAGAAATACAAGCCAACAGGTCAGGGAGGTTGGTGCAGTTGGCTTTTTAACTCAATATCCAAAACTTTGAGCATCTCTTTGAACATTGCTTCAATGGACTGAAAGGTCCAGCAAGGAGGGCAATAATAAGAGAAAAAGTCTAGAAGTCCATGGTAATTCTAGAGGAGCTGCAAAAGTCCACAGCTCAGGTGAGAGTCTGATGAAAGTACAACTCTCAATTGTGCACCCCACAAATGTCATCTTTCTGAAAGAGCAAAGAGCAGAAATTGGTGTTAAAATAAAGCCCTAAGTCTGTGTTTGCAGTCTTCTACAAGCCATGTAGTCAGTGGATACAGAATTTAAAACATCATCTATTGATAAGAAGTTAATGACTACCAGTTAAGTGACAACTTTTCTTACTATATAATTTTTCTTTTTTTAAATTATCGTTTTCAACATATGACTGTTTCTTTACTTTTATATTTGGACTGCTTGCAGCTTTGGGTCTCTGTACTGTACACTACAGTGTTTAAAAAATAAAGTCCTACCACAGAGATTTATGAGCAGCAAGCTCTCTGTTCTGCTGCTACATGTTTTAGCAGCTGATTTCCTCTTTCCTCCACTTTAAGCCTCATGAATGGTATTTGTAATTATAAGCAATAAAGTTGCATTCCCCTTGATTTCTAGGTGTTTACATATTATGATCTTAGCGGGATTTTGAAAGAGTTTAATTTTTGTGTTTTTCACGAAACCTTTATTTCTTTGATTAATAATGCCATGGCGAAATCTCTGGCGTGTGATTTCATAAACATAAAAGCTGGATTTAAATGATTTAAGAACCTTAAAACAAACAAAATTACATGTTTATACATTTAAGTATGCTCCTGGTCAATTAAACTGTTAGATTTTTCTAATTTTTCGATTTGAGGTTATGTTGCAGCAATAAAATATGGATTCATTTTATGTTGGTTTTTTTGCACATCTCTAGCAGGGCTACCAATAAATGTGAAACGATATATTGTGAATGCTCACATTAGAAATGCAAGAAGCATTCCTCAGCTTAAAATCCTTGCAAACACATGTGGATGGTTTCTAGCCCGAAATAGCCCTAAACCATTGGATCTGTCTCAGTTTTCAACCAAAGACCACTTTGTACGGTGTGACTGGCGGCTAGGAACATGGCTGTAGAAAGAGCTTATTGTTGAAGGGTTCTTTTTTTTTTACTCACAACCCAAAAAATCTCTGGCTTACAGCAGTATTCTGTCTGGGGACCCCACTTTGAGGAACTACGGTTCTGTGTGAGTTCCAGAGAAGGAGAGCATTACTATTTGAAGGAATTCATCGGGTGAGAGGAGCACAGATCTTCGGTTTAAATACAGAGCATATCATTGTTTTCCTTTCCCAGGAGAGAGAGAGCTGAGCAGAAGGAATAAAATGCATGAAAGTTGATGTCATGTGCTCTATCAAGCATATTGTTGAAGGTAATTACATTCAGGGCATTTGCAGACTAATATTAAAATGGAGGTGTATAGGAAAAAACTGTTGCATCTGCAGTTTCATGGTTTTAAAGTCTCATTGAAGAAGCTGAGAGGTCCAGCTGATCACTTCACAATGAGGAAGAGCAACGTGAAACCAGAAAATTACAGAAGGAGTCTGACATCAACAAGACAAAACAGCTGCCCCTTCTCCCATGTGGAGTGACAGCAAGAGGAGCCTGATAGAACGAGATAGGGGAGGACCAAAGGGTCCGTCAGTAGGAAGAGAGGGGAGCATTTTAGAGTTAGGAGGATCTAAGAAGGTAGTGCTGGTGAGGCACAAAGGGGGAGAAAGCAAAGAGGGGGAGAGAGATGGTGACTGTGAGCTTTCAGGGTGAGGATAGCTGGAGAATGCAGGAGGAGGAGGTAGAGAGGAGGGTCAGCTCTCAGTGATACTTTTCTCAGTGGGAGCGGGTGGGTGGGTGAGAAAGAGGGGTTGTAAGAAGAGAGTCCGAGGGAGCTGGAAGTCATCCGGGGTTGGTTTCAAGACAGAACAAGCTGTCAGAGTTCAGGGCAGGGGTGTGAAAAGGGGGAGAAGGAAAATGTGGGAGAAGAGAAAAACAAATATGAGTTTGTGAGAGGACGAAAATCCACCCAGAGTTGCCGGGAGTGTGGTGCTGGTGTGAAAGGAGTGGATAAAGATTGAGGAAATTGAAGGCACGAGGGGAAGAGTTGAAAATTGGAAGTATGGGGTGTATACACAGCAGCAGCAGGATAAAGGAAGACGGCCCGGGTACAAATACAGAAGGAATCCCTGTGAAGGCAGAACCTGAGGTGCATCCTGAGATCCTTCAACTTGCTGAGGTACATTGCTACCCATTAGTTTATTGAAAATATAAGACATTTTGTGTTTTCATCGACCAGTTTGCTGAGTATGTTAAAGGAAAACTGCATGTTGTTTGATGGAAATCAGATGATCCCCAAGTTTACGTCGCCTTGAAGAACAAGGCAGTGGCATGAGCTATTTGGTTTGGCTGAATTTTTGCTGAAATTTAATTGCTACACAACACTGATCACACATCACTCACAACCAAAAAAATTCAAACCATTATCATCATGTCTTTAAAATAGATTCAAGGCTGTTGCTTGTGGGGAACATTTCACAGTCTTTTTTTATGGAGCTCCCTCGCTATTAGGAAACAGATTTCACAAACAAAAAAAAATATTCTGATGCAGTTTGGAAATCGCTCACACCCTTTTTTTCATAAAGGTTGTACAAACGATCAATAATCAATAATAAGCTATTTAGGATGTTACATTGTACAATTCAGTTAAAAATAAACTTAAAGAGACTTTTTAGACTGATGCAGAATAACAGTTGGCAAGGTGCCGGTCAGGTTTCCTGTCTCTCCTACCCTTTATTCAATGCACTATGCCTTTCTCATCATCATTTATAAAGTGTTTTGCAGCTTTATCAATAATTTGTGTATTAACAGTTAATCAGTCATTAAGAAGATAGTCTTTTTGCAAAGGGATACAGTGAAGGGAACTACTTTAGAATGAACCCTGTTAAGGGCATATTAATCAATGTTAAAAATGTTATTTAGTTTAAATGATACTAGGTATTAAGCAACCAACACTTTATAAAGTATTAATAACCACTTAGAAGGCTGCTAAAAACGATTTTAAATTCATTGAATGACTGAATCACTATTTATTAAAAACTAGTCACTTTTTACATTCTCTCCCACCCTTTAAATATGTCTTATGCCTCTTCATTAATGGTTTACAACCTGTTTGCATTCATATAATTTTATTGTTAAGATTAAAATAAAAATAAAAATACCATAAATTATTACTTTATTAATCAACCTGATAACACTTAATATACCATTGTTAGAGGTATATTGCATTATTTTTAAGGGTAAGTAATTCATGGTATAACAACTGTGTGAATAATGGACGATACCAGTCTCTTAATAGATTATAAGGCTTACACCTTAATCTGTAACTGGGTTATCAAATATTTATGGGCCATTAACATGAGGGCATTGATTAAAAATAAGACTACTCCCAAAAAGGGGTAATAAAAATAAATAAGTAGTTAATGATGTATAAATCAATCAGTGTTTACTTACAAGGTAGATATAGTAGATTTTTTAAACACTGATCAAAACAACTTATTTCCTACTTTTAACTGTTGTATTACATGTTATAAAAGTGCTGTACTTCACTATTAAAAGCTTCTGAACTTAGTTTGTTAACTACGTACTGGCTGCTTGCAAAGGGAGATTTGCTGTAAAGCCATGTCGTTATTTCTAATAAGCAAGGGGCAGAAATTCACACATAACAGCTGATTCCCTTGATTAATGGGTAAAGGTGTCTCCTGAGGCTCCTGATTCAAGAGGAAGTAGTATTAGTTACTGTCTGGATTTGTCCTATCGCCTTCCTGTCTGCTGGTTCTATTTGGGAGCATTCATGGATTTGGACCAAACACTTTCAACTTTTATAGAATCAAGAATACGTGTTGCCTGCTGATGCAACACCGAAGCTACACACTTTCTTGGATCTGATTGTTGCCCAAATGTGAGAATAGATCATATCATGGCACACATTTTTTTGTTTTGAACGTAACTTTTAAATAGTTCAAAAGAATAATCAAAATGTTAGAGAAAATACATAGTGTCCACATCTGAGGTTCAGCAGCATGAAATACATTTTATTCTTATGAATTTGATTTGTATCGGTAGAGATATCTCAAGAGTCACATTAAATCATTCCAGTCAAATCAGTACATACAGTCAGAATCTCATCCAGTTCAATGCATTTAGATTGGATTTGTAGTTAAAGTAAGCCAAAGGATTGTGTTAAGCTTTCCTTCTTTCCCCCTATGTGTGGTTTCAAGTCTCTCAGCTGCCCGAATCGTTTGTGTGTCTGCGTGTGACTGACTATGCCAAATTATGAAAGCATATTCCCTACTGAATGGGTGGACTTGAATGCAGTGGAGAGAAATTAAATATCTCATACTGGCTGAGGAGGTCTCTGAGATGTTTTTGAAGTGTCTGTCTCCCTCACTTTTACGTGCACATTCTTTCCAGCACCTATTTTCAGCTCTTTTTCACGGCTGTTTAGAGGTGGCGGCCTCGACTCATGCAGGTTATAAATACTCACCCAGAACTGGAGCATGCCCCCAGCTTACCACCTGCTCCTGTCTCTTCCTGAGTAGATAGTGGGTGTTCTGGTGTGTGTATGTGTGTGCGTAAATGGGGGTGTGACCCCCGGTCTCCAGCATGTCATCACTCGTGAGGTGAGGTGCCACTGAAAAAAGGCAATAAAGCATTTAGTGGCAGCGGGGTGTGATACTGTACTCAGCTCACTCACAGTGAGTATGATTCAGGACAGATTTTAGATTCAACTCCAGATTAATTCAGTACTGCAGAGCAGTTGGGTAACACTTTTTATAATTTAATTTTTTATACATATAGCTTCCATCATAGATAAATTGAACGCAACTGCTGCTGATTTGCTTCAATAAAAAACTAGACCATGCAACAGTCACGGTCATAAAGAAATCCATTATAGTGCTGCTTGTTGACGACCCTCTCTGGATCTACATGCTGGATGTGGAAGCCCTTCAGGCTCTTGTAAGTGGTCAGAGATACTTGGAGAATGACATAAACTTTGGCTGTAATAAAACATATGGGGTGGGGTTCTTTTATACTGCAATGCAACTCTGGAACTCTGCTGATACTCATGAGAGACTCCAGAGACTGTGTCCACTCAGCCAGAGAGCCAGACATGAACTCACGAACATCTCCAATCCATTTTGGAAGAGAAATGGTCAGTTTTGCAGTTTCATAAATTTGCAGACTTTTAACTGTTTCACAATATATTGCACTTTGCATGTCATTTTTCAGTTTGATTTGGAGCGCAAATAAAATGATACTTCTTTGAATTATAGTGTTTTGCAAAAGTATTCCAAGATCCCTGTAAAAGAAAAGCCTCCTCAAAGCATGGTGCTGCCACCACTATGTATTCTGTGTCATGTACCCCCCCACACATCTTTAAAATCCAAAGTAACCCTACCAAACCACAAATGCACGAGGTGAGAGCCTAGAGACTTTAATTTGCCAGTGTGCTATTTTCCAAACAGACAGCAGAGGGTGCTAGAAGTGACTTTATTCACCCTGCGATGAATCTGCCCATTTCCCAGCTATTCATTAAAATGAAAATCCTGCTTTATTTGTCTGTTCAGACATGTTGAAATGTAATGAAATCTTCATCTGTAGGCAAACGTCTTGAAATGCATAAGCCAGTCCAGGTGAAAAATAAATGTATTAAGTCTACTCAAATGTAACATATTTTTATATACTTGAAGCAACATATACTGCATGTGTGTTCATGATTAGTTAAATTGAAGTTTGCAATTTTGGAACAACTAATTTTGCACAAAATATATTTTAACTGTTATTAAATTGTATAGAAGCTCATCTTGAAGTGTATTTAGTATACTTTTACATGCTAAAGTGGAACAACCAAAAGTATATTTAGTATCCTTTAAGCATATGCTTTTATATGTACTAATATTAGGAAAATTGAAGCATACTTTGTTTGTAATATAGGTACATAAAAATTATTTGTTAGTGTCTTAAAAATATATAAACTTTATACTTTTTATATATTCTTAATATGCTAATAATATGTTTAATAATTATTTTGGTTTATTTCAATTACTTAAAAAGGTCAATATACGTTATTATTACTTTGCTATATCACTTTCTACCTTGCACATACTTGCAAATCTATTAACAGCATACTAAAGGCTTGTTGGACCATAAAAAAGCTCCATATTCGATTAATACTTAAGGCTCTAAACATATTTTATTTACCATAAGTGCACTACAACAATTTGTCCACCAGATGGTAATATTGACTAATCAAAAGATGTAAATCAACATTCCTTTGATGTGCTTCGTAAAAGATTTGTGAAGGAAATTACTTCTCCATAAATAACTTAAGTAATGACATTTTATTAATAATATTTAAATACTATTAATGTTAATACTGAAGATGTAATCAAAATCTGTCCATAACTTTTTCAGTTAGGTTGCTTTCTAGCCCCGTCTTCCTCCTGGCCTACCAATTAACCAATAAAGTTGCTTATATATTTAGTATTAAAACACTTACATAGATCTCAATTTCTGTTACTAAAATGCCCCCCTCTATAATGCACAGAAAAATACAAAGAAATTCTGCTTGCATTATTTAATTTTCTTTACAAAACAAGCCATTGCTATCAGTTTCCCAGCTGGATTGGGATGATAACCTGTAGGGTGTACTTTAAATATTGTTGTTTATAGCTAAACCTAAAATGTCAGCTCTGTCTATTTTTTGACATTCCCACTTTTTGTTCATTGAAAATTTAAAAGCATTAGACAGGACTGCTGGGAATCTTTAATATGATGAAACAAACTCATAAATTGGGATTTTTTTTTCTAAAGCAGTGAGTTTTCTTTTTTTCTTTTTGTTTAAAGGTATAGTATGACTAAATTTCTGAATTTAAAAAGAGTAATGAATAGGTATTTGTGTTGTTAGTCTAAACATAAGCAAATAGATATATCTTTTAATTATTACAGATCTATAACGGGTAAGATGGAGTCTAATATCAGCAGTGTTGGGAGTAATGCATTACAAAAGTAATATGTTACAGGAATAGATTACTTTTTTCAGTAACTGAGTAATGTAATGCATTACTTACAAAATATACAGCAATATATTACTAGTTACAATTTCAGTAACTCAAGTTACAAATGCATTTTAAATTGTTTTTCTGGCCAACTAATGCAACAGACAAAATCAAGCTGGATGCGATAGAACAAGATCCACCATCCACTTCCTGTTGCTTAAAACCAAAACATCAGAGAATCAGGACGGCTGACGAAAAGATTGACTGTATATTTAAACAGCGGCATCATTCACACTGTTTTCCTAACCATCTGTTGTAAGACTTCAGACATCGGAGTCTCATCTTTGTCAACCATCTTTGTGATGAGCACTTTCAGCACCTTCTTTTGATTAGATTTAACAAACATTACCATGAAATAGAAGGCATTCAAAGGAACTTGAGACTTAATTTTAATAAAATAGTGTTAAAACTACAGTATTTGTGGTGTGACACTTGTGTAAAATGTAAATTCATAAGTTACGGTGGTTAGAAGTGGTGGTAAATATTTAAGATATTTTACCAGAAGTAACTTAAAGTAGTGTAACTCAGTTACATTTTTAAGATAGTAATATGTAATGCAAACATATTACATTTTTGACATTGTAACTGGTAATGTGAAAAATATTACAGTTTCTTTGTAACTTTCCCAACACTGAATATCAGCTAGTACTAATAATGATGGCAGCAAAAAAGGTTATATATATATATATATATATATATATATATATATATATATATATATATATATATATATATATATATATACTGTATAGAAAGACACAAAAACTGGGTTTCGATTGTGCATCTCAATCAGTTGTTTAGGAGCATTGCCACAGAAAAGCTTCTTCTGTCCCATTATCACACCATGTGGACTTGTTTATCCAAATGTTTTAACTGGAACTTTATGCTCAGATAACCAATAATTTATCTTTTTGGTAACACACATTTCAGGTATGTTTTGTGTGAAACAAATGATAGATGTGTTTAAAATCAACTCAGGCACCACTCTAAAGTAAAGTGTGGGATGTTTATTGGTGTGGGCCTGTGTTGTCTTTCAGAGCCCTTGGGGAATCTTGTCGGAGATAATGGCAGTATTTACACTATAAAAGCCTATGGCTTTTTATGTAAAAGTAAAGTAGATTGAAAATGTATTATCAGTAGGTCTTTCAAAGAGATAGTAACCCAAAATATGAAGCCCATGTTAACACAGTAATAGAGATGACAAGAAGTCAAACAGTTAAAAAGATGTGAAGACTTTTGCAGTCACACCACCCACGCTTTGTTGTACATCTTTCGAGTAAATACAGCATTGTACAAATGTTTTAGTCTGGTTTGTAAAAAATGCTGTAAACAAAGAAAAGAATGCTTTCAAAATGGAAGTCATTTATTTTCATCAATCAACAAAAACACTGAATAAAAAAAAGAGAAATCTAAATCACATCAATATTTGGTGTGAGCACCCTTTGCCTTCAAACCAGCACCCATTCTTCTAGGTAGACTTGCTCTCAGTTTTTGAAGAAACTCAGCTGTTAGGTTATTCCAAACATCTTGGAGAACTAACCAAAGATCTTCTGTAGATGTAGGCTTCCTCACATTCTTCTGTCTCTTCAGAACTCAACATCATTCAGCGTGTCTGAGAGACAGACTCATGATGTTTAGCTCAGGGCTCTGTGGGGACGTACCATCACTTCGATGACGTCTTGTTCATCTTTACACTAAAAATAGTGCTTAATCATTTGACTGTATTGTTGGGGTCATTGTCCTGGTGCAGAATACATTTAAGGCCAATCATAAGCCTCCCTGATGCTATTGCATGATGGATAAGTATCTGCTTGTATTTCTCAGCATTGAGAACAGCATTAAGCCTGATCAAATGTCCAATTCCATTTGCAGAAATGCAGCCCCAAACATTTAAGGAACCTCCAACATGCTTCACTGTTGCCTGCAGACTCTCATTACTGTACCGCTCTCCAGCCTTGCGCCAAACAAACTGATTTCTGCTGCAGTCAAATATTTAAAATTTTTAGTCCAGAGCACCTGCTACCATTTTTCTACACTCCAGCTCCTATGTTTTCATGCATACTTGAGTCACTTGGCCATGTTTCGATGTCAGAGATGTGGCTTTTTGGCTACGGTCATCATTATTGTATGTCTCTTTGTGCTTCTTCAGAAGAGCTTGAACAGCACATTTTGAAACCCCGGTCTGCTTTGAAATCTTTGGGAGGACTGTAGATTATGTGTTATATAGTTCATTACGGTAGAGATAATTAACTCCTAACCCCCAGCAGTTTTCAGGACTAAATATGAAGTGTTTCTCTTTTACATAACGTCTGATGTAATTTTTGTGCTGCTTGTCTGAAGGGCTGAGAAGTGTTGTGAGAGAAAGTTATGGTTGAATTAATTATTAATCAAACATATGTATTCGTAAAAGGATTAAGAAAAAACTGTTCCACTATTGGATTATGGTGACGCTATAAATAGGAGCTGAGATAGATGTTACATGTCTGTTAGTGTTTAATAGGTCGTTTTTTGTTGTTGTTTGGTTTTTTGTTTGTTTGATTTTTTCATCAAGTTTATTTGAGCAGAGACCATGTATTAAACATAAATATTGCCATTTGATGCATTGTATTAGATTTAGCTGTAAGCCAATTGACATATTCAGTCCCCTAACAAGACACATCAAAACATAAAAAAAAACAATTACAGCTATATAAACATAAAATAAACAAAATCCGAAGCACATGCAGACCATGCTTACAATTCTGGGACTCTTTGAGTAGATTTCTTAGTTGATTCTTGAAGCTCCCATTAGATCTACGGGTTTTAATTACATCAGGTAGAATTTTCGACTGACCAGCATCCTTCACAGAAAATGCAGATTGTACAAATGCAGAACAACAGAAAGGTATGTAACAGTCTGATGGAGATGAAATGCTTGTGGATTTTATGGATTCCTTAAAGCGAAAGTTGATCAACTGGGGCAATGATGTTTGTTAGACCATTGAAACTGGTTTGTCTAGAATGTCAGCTGTTCTACTAAAGTCTACTAAAGAAACCATTTCACTCTAGACTAATGCACAAGTCTGCAAGCACCGTACAGTGTTTGTCCTCTGAACTTCTCCCACTCTGCAGCACACACCACCAGCTAACAGCACCAACCTGTCTTCCTCCTTACGTTTCCAGGCCCCTTCTCTCCCTCTGCTCTAAGAAAATTTTAATGGTTTAATGTGCCTCACATGTAGACAAATTGCCTTGCTTTACTGTCTTTTAACACAAATTTAAATGAACACTTTCCCACTTCTTTTCACTAGAAGAGCGGTTTATTTGAAAACAAGAACAAATCTGAGGGTTACAATTCAGTGCCTTAAACTTTGCAGTCCAGCCATTGTGTTTATCAGTGTTTGATTATTATAATTTGTGATTAAAGTTTAGATAAATAGTAATGCAGTTTGTTTATTTTAATTAAATAGTTTATTAAATATCATCACAGAACCTTGATTGATCATACCCCTTGATTTTATTCACATTTTGTTTCTTTATAAACACAAAATAATATATTCAGTTTTTATTAGACCAACACAAAATAGTTGCAAACTGTGAAAGGGTGAAAAGCAAAAATCATGATATTTTACCAACCCGGATGCATGCCATGCAATTACATTCAGCCTTCTCTTCGTATGCTTATCTGAAATAAAATTCAGTAAAACTAATTGCTTCACTTGTAGAGTTCAACAGTGTGTAATTTAGCTTTAGTAATTTTCAATTTCCATTAATCCCAGTAAAAGTTTAAATTAGTTAGTGGCTGTTTTATAAGAAAACATGAAAAACTTGGAGGCGTGTAAACATTTTAAAAGTCACTCTATGTGAAACCTTATTCTAGGAGTAAATAAATGTGTCTTCGTGTGTCAGATTTGTTTACCTTTGCCAAAAGATTATTTATTGTAATTATAGATTGTAATGTTGAACAAAAATCTAAACTTCAATTTATGGAGCAGAAAAAAAATCACACAGCAAGAGTTAGAGGCAAAATATAGAGATATAGAAAAAGTATAGATGATTTCCTGTACAAATTCAAAACAGGGACATTGAAATGAGCAGCTAAGCCTCCTGTGTTTCATCATGAGAGCGGCCTACAGATTGAGACAGAATCGGAACATTTTAAAAGACAGAGTGAGATGACAGGTATTCTTTGTTGGAGGAGGCTGAGTTTACAGCGGGCTATCTGTGTGCATGCTGGTGTGTAGCTGAAACAGCCTGCATCTGTACTGACAGCAGCAACACAGGGGACAGCGTGAACTAAAATTCCCAAGGAAATGAAAAGAAAAATGCCAAACCTCAGCTCATCACAGCATAACACACTCACAGAGCACACCAGGAGACTTTTCAGGATCCTTTCGGTTTGGCACCACTGAAATGATGCTTTCCTCTCAGGAGCGGCGTTTGTATCTTTATTTGCTGTGTTTTCTGTACTGGTGATCAACTCTGACTCCCCTATGTCTTTCTGCAGCTCAACAAACCAGCGAGTCACGTCTTCACAGTGAAAAGCTTCAAGAAAAGACGTGTATGTGATGTGTGTGAGCAGAACATTGAGAACCCAGGAGCTTTCTGCAAGGGTAAGTCAACACCTCTGTCAGGTCAGGTCAGGTGTTGCAGATCCAGAGTCAGGCTTGACCAGCTTGGATGGAGTCAGATAAGTTCATTCTGGTTTTCCTCTTGTACCAATCTCAAAGCTGAGTTCCAGAGTTAAACCAGATCCTCTTCCTTTTGGTCACAGAGTGCAAGATTGCAGTCCACAAGATGTGTGAAGCAAAGGTAAGAAAAATATAACCAACCTAAATTCACCCAAAGCACACCACAACCTTTTCTAATATGAAAAAGGTTAGCTACTGTTTCACATTTTATACATTTTGTCTCATTGCAACAACAAACTTTAGCAGAATTTATTTTTGCATGATAGCAGAACACAAAGCCATACATTATTGTGAAGTGGAAGGAAAAAGTTTCATATTTCTGATTTTTTGTGTGAAAGTTAAGAGTGCATTTGTGTTCAGATCTATTTGTTTCAATATACCCTTAAATAAAATCCAGAGTGATTGTTTTCAACTAATTAGTGAACAAGCTCTGTTATTACTTTACTGTAATTTAGAATATCACAAGAAAACTTGATGTTACTCAAAAAGATAGAGTTAAGTCCAAAAAATATGCATACACTTTTATATTATGAATTGTGACCAGCAGTGGTGGGATACATTTGTTTGTTTGGTCTTTCATGATTCTGGAACACCTAAAACTTACAAAATATATTTATTTACACATTTGTTTTGCTGAAAAATCCTGGCTCTAAGAGCTGTTCAAATTATACCATCTGAATGTCCCCAGAAGGAAGGAAAGGTAAGTGACTTAATTTCAAATCCCTAAATGTATGTTCAGGATTGTTTTGCTGGAATGTGAACCTCGATTCTTCTGCAGCCGCTAACAGGTTTTTTCCCAGGATCGTAAGACTTTTCCCCCTGTTCCTGATGAAGAAAAGCATCCCCAACCCATGATTCTTCCACAACCATGTTTTGCAATATGGATGGTTAGTTCAGGGTTATGAGTAATGAATTAGTTTTCAATTTTTCCCATTAACCCATGGAGATAGCAAGATTCGTTTTTCAAAGGAAAGCCGAAAAACCCCCGAATATTGTTGAGCCGAATGTTTTAAATCTGGTTCCGGTGTTCGGAATGATGAGCAATAACTCATTATTATTACTATTTGTTTTCTTGTTTAACCAGAGAGTTGCTCTTGTTTAATTGCACACAATATAATCAGTGAAGTTTGAAAAGGATGCAGAAATATGGACTAGTCTGGTGTTAAAGTTAGGAGTTGTTACTTCATGTTAACCACAGAATACAGCTACAAACTTCTGGCAAAGTCTAATGATATGAAGTTGGTAACTGTTGGGTTTTCGACTAGTTGACACATACCTATGTGTCTTCTTATTTCAAATGAATATGACGTAAAGAATCTATAAATAAAGGGAACTGCCTGAGTGTGGAAAATGTGCATAGGAAACCTGGGGGAATTGGACAAAGACTGGACTGTTTCATTTTAAGATGACATGTTTCCACCCTTTGAGACAAGCGGTGCCTCTGTCCACAGCTTATGTCAAAACATTGGGAGCAGCCCTCTGTACCCTCATGTGACAGCAGCTCAGTAACACTCGCTACTCAGTTCATGACCCCACCATAAGCAGGTTGGTGTAAGTCAGTGTTCGACAGCACAAATCCCAAATACTCTTAGAAAGGTACATCAGATTTGAGATTTCACACACACACACAGACACATACACGAAAACGCATACTCACTCATATGTCTGTGGTCTAAGTATGAACTTAAAACGATTATAAGGACCACAAACACAGAAGTATGTGAATCATGTAAAAATGCTTGAAATCCAAAGCTTTATTTGAGTCAGAATCATTATACTAAATAAATCCTTTTAAATTTTGATATTGTGGTAATAACACCATTGTTTATCAATCTTACCCTAAAAATATACTAAATCTGTCACTAGCAGAAGTTTTAACATGGCAGTCAAAATATTTAAACTGGTAGTTGCTCTTTAAAAACGTGCCAAGTGGCTGATAAAAGTGTCTTTTCTCTGGCCCAGCAGAAAGATGGTGCCAATATGTAACCTCCTTGTAAGGACTTTAAAATATTAAATCTGAATTAATTTCTGACAGACCTTCTCCTTTAGCCTTAAAACATGAATAACTTACCTAACGGGGACAGTGTTTCTCCCTATGATTTCTCCCTGTGATGCCACTGCAACAGCCCTTCTTTAGCAAATATCCTCATAATGCATACATGAGCTTTACCAACTGCTGCGCTTCACAAGCATGTATTAAAAAGGATTGCATGTATTATTTTAGTTGCACTTTTGCCTCCAGTCACCACAGCAATAGGCAAAAACATTTCTCTGAGGCTGCAGCCAAGCATGGTGCCATGGAAGAGGGAGGACTTCGTCACACGGGACGGTGATCAGTGTGGACAGGAGAAGTCAGGGTGGGTAAATATAGAAAATGACAGGAGTGCCATAAATGCTTGTTTGTGAGTGATTGTGGGGGTGGGAGGCAGCTGTTTGTGTGAGTGTGTATTTAATCGCTCCCATTTTGGGGTATTCATAAATAAAGAGGAACATTAGGTCAAGGGTGGAGAGTGATGTCTGCTTCATGTCAAGTCAAGTCTCTAAGTCCATGTTTCCTCTTCCTATAGAAACTTTTAACTGTTGCACCCCTTCTTCATTTATTTTATCGAGTTTTTCATCTTTGTGGTTATTTTTTTAATGTCGAAATAGTGTTGATGTTTTATCAATCTGATCAGATTTCAGCTATAATGTTTCAGAATGTCTCACCTATTTGTCTTTGCCATTATTCCAAATACTAGATTACCCCTGCTGGTCCTTCCGTCACTTTGGCTTTCTCTTGTCATTTTTACTCCCAGAGCCTCAGGCTGTTAGAGGTCAGCAGACATCAGTGCACTGTGCAGGACAGCTTGTTGTCTGCATGCAGAATACTGAAGGAGTTCTGAGTGCACAGGCAAGCAAAAGTACTCGCCCTGGTGATGCGCTCCGCTGTCTCTATGTGTATGTCACAGATGCAGTGAAAGGGTTTAATGCTATGTTGCATGCTCTGCCTGCACACTCATGGTGTGTGTGTGCCTTATTGTGAGGGCGGAAGATGAAGTGAGTTGGTGAGAGAGAGTGAGCCAAACGTTTGTGTGAACTAGAGGAGCGAGGGAAGCTGTGTGTCGACAGTCACACAGGACTGCTCAGAGGGAGAAGGAAAGGACTGAAGCTCCTCTTAAAGAGGTAAAACATGCTCTGTGTTGTTTTTATTTGAGTTTAATTTCCCATGTGGAGCACATTTGCTGAAAGTGTTTGTTGGTAATACTTTTTTCTCTTTACTGACTTTCGACTATTTGTGCTGTTGCATGTAATTTTATTCTTATAAAAACATAACCAGAGATCTCAAACATTGATCAAAAGTGGATTCCATTGCTCTGATGAAGTGCAGAATTAAAAGCACTGCTCCGCTGACCTGTAAAACATACACAGATTTAAATGATTTATCCTCCAGAGTGAATTCATAAGTTACTTTTGATTAGACATTTATGAAGCCAAGGGTACAGGACAGGGGTTGAACAAACTATAGAAGCTGGTTTGGATGCTGCAGCGCTAAATTAAAGTATTTGATTTAATATTTGATGTGCTCAAAAACCCTTTGTATATAAACATTCTAATATCCTGGCTTATGCTGATGAATTTTAATATTTCATATTGAAACATGCATGTTTTTAGCTTCTTCCTTTTTTGTGGTAGTGGCTCTTTTAATGATTCATGTTTGTCAGTTGACATTGCAATTTGGGTGTGTGTGCTGTTCTGTTAGGAGAAGGTATGACAAAAGAAAGTTCTCCAAACTTGTTTTTATATAGATTTCTCTTCTGGAAAATTCTTAGAGGCCAAGCACATTGCCTTGCAAAAGTATTCAAAGGTCATAAGCTTGTTCAAATGTAACTGTTTTATCACAGCCCCCGGTATGATGTTTTCACCACCATATTTTTATTATGTGGGTGCATTTCAGGTTGGTTTTTATGTGAGTCAAAATATAAAGAATTTCAAGCTCATCTGATCAGAGTAACCTCATCCATTCGCCATGCCCCTTACATGTCGACCACTAAAACAAACGTTTAGCCTTTTACTCCAGTTTAAATCCATTCTTAAAACCTATTATCTCCATCCAACATTTCACCGTTGATTCCCTTAGTTTAAGTTTTTCTGTTTTTTATCTTTTCTGTTTTGTATTTAAACTTTTATATTGTTGATTTTATTTTGTTTAATCTGTTCACCACTTTGGTCAGCTGCCATGCCATTTTTAAATGTGCTATAGAAATAAATTTGGTATGGTATGGAAACATCCTTCACAGAACAGCTGTATTTGTACTGAGATTAAATACACAGTATCAATTAGCTTTCTTCTCAATGTATTATATTTTATTTTGGGGTAACAAGTTATGTAACCATGAAAACTGTTACTCACTTTCCATTAACTTCACCATTATGTGGTACTTTGCATTGATCTATTGCATTAAATTATATTAAAATACATATACATTTGTAGCCGTAATGTTAGAAATTGTTAAAATATTAAAAGTGGTATAAATACTTTAGATAGGACATCTCTCACCTGAACGTTGTGTGTTTTCCTCTCATCTTTCGGGAGCCAGGAGCCTCATTTTCCAACCTTTGCAGCCTTTCATGTGTCTCCACAGGGAGCCAGGTAAACATGTAGTCCTGTGGAGGCACAAAGTGTCACTGCACATTAGTGGAAAGCCAAAAACAGCCGATAAAGATAGCTGAAGTGGATGTTAGAGAGAAACAAAAATATCCCCACTGATGAATATCTTGGCTTATCGCATTTGCATTACTATTGCTTTTTGTAATAATTACTGACATGATGAGCTGCGTTCAGATAATTATCATGCTTAATTTAACTTTATTACTCTCCTTACCCTAGCAACGTTTGAGTATTACAGGCAACATGTGTAGATGCATCATCTGAATGTTTACACTGACCCTCTGCTTTTCATTTCCTGAGATAAGCTGATTAATATTCCTGGAATTAGGCTGTTCCCGGTTTTTTGCAGAGCATTTTGAAACAGTTACTTTTCAGGGATGTCATCAAAAACAGATTGTGTGCACTTTTAAGAATTTTCGAGTTGTTTTACTTTCATTGTTCTAGGTGTTAAATGTTTTTGACCAAAGAGGGCCGCTAGGCCAACTAAAGACAGTGACTTACTGTAACCATAAAACAATCACATGACACATGGCACAAATCCATGTAGAAGTGTTTCTATAATTACAACAAAAAGGTGAGTGGATTTGTGAGATGACTGACATCCGAATAAAAAAACAACAACTAAGCTTTAAAGTCTTCTGAGATGGATGCTATTTAGTCTAAAATAAGAAGCCTTATTAAAATAGCACTGTTAAATCTCTGTGAGACTCATGAGGCATGTTCAGCTGTTGACATCTTTCTCCTTGTCTTCTCTCTCAGTTTGCCCACACCCCCTTCCTCTTCCAACTTGTTTCTGATAAATTCTCCCTATCTTTCTATCCCCTCTCCGGTTCGGTTTTGCTTTGAGCTCCTGCTCCCTGCTTGCTAAGAGGCTGTTTGTTTGTGACGAGTGCTGGCTATGAGTGGCGATGCTTATCAGACTGGTGTTTGTCATCTAATGTTGTTTGCACAGGGAACAAACAGAGAACATGCTTATATCTCATGGTGGAGATGATTGTAGTCGTTCTGCTTGAAGCTCTGTAAGCAACAGCATAGATGAATGTAAGAGTCGGGGGGGGGGACTAGAAAGGATGACAACTAAATAGAAAAATGGATGATGAAAGCAGAAAGATGAAATACAGAGAGATGAATGTGGCACTTCTAGAAATTAATACAGCCACTCCTAAATTTTCCCTGAGTTAAACTTTAACAATCTGTGTTTTTATAAAAGGGATTTTATTTTAGCTTTTCATGAGTCTATGGAACTTGGAAGGAGCTGTGGTCATTTTCCCTCATACTGACAGGATGGCTTACTCATTTCTCCCTCTATCCAGTGGGAGATGTCAGCTCAGAGGAAAGAAAAAAGAAAAACGCCTGAGGCATAAGTGTCTAACATTCACATGTGGGTCCCACCTCCACTGCTTTGACAGATCCATGCATTGGATTTTCTTTATCTAAAAACACAACCCAAGACGCAGCAGTCATCATTTGCACTGATACTATGTTGCAAAGGCCTAGATACTGTAAATGTCTGATAGTCGACTGGTGTGTAGTGGATCGGATCAAAAGGTTGGGTTGTTTTGCTCTCCAAGTTATGTGAGACACATAAACCAATCCATAACTGGGAAATTTAATACAACAAGGTTGACTTATGGATTTGACCCAAAACTGTATGGTTTAAAAAATGTGTTGAAGGGATTTTTTTTTCTAATATTAGGGCAACGAAAAACTACCTTATGCTAAGTTGTTAGAAAAGGCTAACATTCTTTTAAATTTATAGATTTGTTTTCTTGCTTGAATTAATGGCTGGAACAGAACCCACTGACAACATTATTATCCAACAATATTTAAATATTTTGCAATTTCATAATTTACTCCATGAAAGAGGCTCAGATAAATCTGATCAGGTTGTTGAAAATGGTCTGTGAAAAATAAGAAAGATAGTTTTCAATTCTTTTATAACCAAATAAACAGGGACACTGTTTTAAAAAAAAAAAAAACAATATCTTCGTAAACCCAGAACCTGGCAGTCTTTTTGGCAATATCTTTAAAACAAGCAAAGATATTCTGAGAAACACATTATCTTTAATAAACCACTCAAAGCTAAACCAGATGTAGCCAAATTTAAAGGTCCAGTGTGTAACAAATTCAGCTTTTTATTAATAAAAATCAAGTACTGCTTTCATAAATATGTATTTTACTGAAGTTTATTCACAATCGCATTATCATGATATTGTTCTTGTGTCTTAGAATACGTTGTTTATAGATACAGAGGGTGCACTCCCCATTTGAGGCTGCCATATTGCATCGCCATCTCTGAATATGTTAGCCGAAAGGGGTTCAACTTGTTAGCTTTACGCGTTTTAGCCAGTGACGTTGGGGGGAGGGGGAGAGGTGAAGAGAAGAAACAAGCAATGAGCATAAAAAAAGAATTATGCATGGTTCTGTACCTCATCACCTGACGAGACAATCTAGCTTGTGCCAGACGTTGACATGATCACAATTATGATTACAGTTTAATAGAATGACAAAGTTAATACGATGCATTCAATTGGGACTCAAAAGTAGAAATTTCAGAAATTCCCAAATTCTGAATTCTGAAATAAAACTCAGACTTTCCTTACCAACCTCAAACTCAACATCCAGCCTTGCTACATCATATGCAAACATTAGTGTTAGCTGCAGTATACAAAAGAAGTTTTGTAGTCTTATCACTGCGAACAAGATCTAACCAGCTGCGGCCACTTGGTCGAATCGATCTAGATTCAAGAAATAAAACTGACCACTTAGTATATTTATCCTATTAAGATTAAAGCAATTTAAAAAAAAATCTTAATTTTTGTTAAATTACTTTTCAGTAGACTAAAAATAAAAAAAAGCTGAGCTTGGAAAAAGTCAGAGATCTGAATTTGTTACAGTTTATACCTACATGAATGACATTTTCTTTTTGGATGAATGAGAAAACTTGAACCACAGAACCCACCAGGCAGTACAGCAAAAATTTTTCTGTTCCTGAGGGAGGGATGGTCTGCTGTCACTGGCACCTTAGTAAATGCTAACTGATGAACAAGACAAACTGAACCAGATGGCCCCACTCCCATTTGCTCCAGCATGCATTAATGAAGACCCTGAGGCTGGCAGTGCTACCAAGCACACATGCCTTATGCTGAATGTATATGTGTTTGTGGACCTCTGTCGACTAACTCTTACATCCTGTTTCAAATTGCTTCCTGTTGACATTGGTGTCCTGCTCTTCTGCCTAAAGCTTGCTTTTCCATGGTCTCTGCCCCCAAGGTTCGCTTTTTTACTGCATTTATATCTACTTCTATAAGTAGATATGTGTTTTGTCTGTCTTTTACTGCTCCTTCCTGGAGTCAGTTTATTCATCTGATTGCTATAATTAAACCTGTTGAATTATTCTCCATTGTTTGATCACAGTATTAATTTTCTATTATAGGGCTCATAGTATATATTAATATGTATATTCTGCCCATCTGCGCCTAGAAACATTAAAATCTTATCTACAGCGTAAGAGGCCCTAAGATTAGCCTTTAACACCACTGGGTATCTGACAGTGGTTGTTTTTACTTTTTATAGAGTTTCACCAGAATACAACTAAAACAATTCAGTACGTACAAGATGTTCTATGCTGCAGTGTTTTCTTCAGTTTGCCAGCATGTCATGTCCCCACCTGGTGTTACTGAGTTGAATGTACATCATTCAATAATTCATTTTTCTGAGTGACATGCAAACTGTGATAAAGACTCCCACTCTTGTAAGCTATTTGTCTAATTATTGCCATAATTCAAATTAGATGGGCATGTAAACATACTGAATATCTCCTACTCCATTACAGTGCCATCAACAGTCTGAACCACTGATATAAGATAGGATGGATTAATGTTTTCATGTTGCTTACACCAAGTTCTAACACAACAATCTGAATTTCTCAAGCTGAAATTGAGACTCATCAGTTCATCTCTTTCAAATCTGTTACTGACTAATTTTGCTCAGACTGTATGACCTCTGACTCATTTTCATCCACACAACTGCGGCTCATTTGTTATTTTCTGGTTTTGGACCACTCCCTTTTAACCCAATGGATTTAAACATGATGGATTGAAACACCTGATGGTGTTGGAGGGATCCCAGGAGATCAGTAGTTTTTAAAATACTCAGACCTGGTACCAACCATGCCACGTTCAAGGTCACTTAAATGCTCTTTTTCCCAATCTGATGATTGGTTTAAACTTCACCTAGTCATCTTTACTATGTCTACGTTGAGTACATTTATTCAGATGATGCCTTGTGATTGACTTTGCCACTGTTTCTATTAACAACTAAACAAGTGTACATAATAAAGTGAACAATATTTATTTATTTTAAACAGGGAAAAAGTCTAATGTCTAACAACAAATCAAATCTCACAGCGGGAGCAGTTAAACGGTATATTCTTGTAGAGACCAATGGGTATGATTATTTTATTGAACAGAAATAATATCTTTTTCACAGCATGGTCTTTGTTGGTTTTCTTATGCTTGAGTTGTAAATCACTGCTGTTTTCAGGAATATGACTTGTTGCCATTTTATTTGACACCTGTTAGTGTTTGCCACCATTTAACCCCCATTGACTGGCTCTACTGAACCACCACTGAGTGTGCCTCAGCTGCTCTTCTAATGGCTTGGGGGATTAAGTTAAAAGCTGATTTGACCGGTTTATCACCATGAAAATTCTGCTCCTTGAAGGTCTGCTCTGAAAATAATATTGACTCTCTTCTGTTATTTGAAGTGGAAAATTTTTAAATTCTTCCTTTTTGTATTTAAATCATTCAGCTGTCATCTATATGGAATGAAACTGCAATTCTGAAGTCTGAATTCCTCATTATTGTAGTTCTGCAGGCTCTTCTTCCAACTCTGTTCTGAGGAATCTCTTTATATTCAGTAGGGGGCGCTTTAGAAGTTCCTGTGCAAGTACTGAACGGCTTGAAAGATATAACCAAAACAGTATACAAAAATATCTACACAACACCTGAGGTGAAAAATTTATAATTTTGTGAATATCTAGACAGAATCAGAAAGGTTTTGGTGCTAAATGTGTGATCAGGTTCACAAAATAAGGAAATTACTGTAGTACTTTTTGCAAACATATAAGACAAACACTTCTAAGCATGCAATAAATAAAAATAAAATGTGATGAATACACTGATATGAGTGCAGATGATGATCAATGCAAAATCAGACAGCTGCAGAAAACACAACAGACGTTAATATGGTTGAAACAGAGCAGGTAATGGGAACAGTCTTAGGGTCATTGTTCATGATTTCAACAGCAGCAACGAAGAAACTGTGCTCATGGTGAGAGGTTGTAGTATGAATGGACTCGGAGCCTCCTGCCTGAGGGGAGGAGGTCAAACGGTCTGTGTCCAGGGTGTAAAAGATCAGCTCTGATATGACCTGCAACCCCCAGTGTCCTGGAGGTGTACAGGTCCTGTAGAGAGGAGATTCTGGAGCCAATCACATTCTTAGCACAGCGCACAACACGATGCAGTCTCTGTTTGTGCCTGATGGTGGCTCCAGCATACTACATGGTGATGGAAGAGGTGAGGATAGACTCGATTATTACAGTGTAGAACTGAATCATTGTCCATTTTGAAAGGTTGAATTTATTTAGCTGCCTCTAGAAGTACATCCTCTGCTGGGCCTTCTTCATGACGGAGGTGATGATAGGCTCCCACTTGAGATCCTGGGTGATGGTGGTACCCAGGAAGTTGGTGATGGTGGAAGTTGTTGTTGGTGGTACCAGCTAGCATTGACGGCTCATCTGAGACCTGTCAATCAAATGGCCCTTGTTCTTCATTATTTCAAGCTTAATTTACATCTAAACAGATGAGTTATTACCCCCCAAATGTATTATTACCTAAAAACATGAATAATTAATCATTACCGAAAAGCACATTCATGTTGAACTTGTCAAATCTTCCGCAATCTCCACTCATTCAATCTTTTTGATAAACCACTAAAAGGATTTTCAAAGTTTAAGAAAAAGGTGATAAAGGTCTTAAAAGTGTTTTTAATACTTCTGTTTTTTTCGAGTGGCTCAAAATCTCTGTGCATTGATAAGTTTATTTCTTAATTGGTGGTTTCTTACAGTTTTTTATCATGAGCGATTTCAAAATCCATGCCAAAACTTCTTCCAGCCATCTGCTGGAGATGATAGCGGAGGAATAAGTTTTACTACCCTGTCCATACGATGTCCATATCCTTCCTCCTCATTCCACAGTTGTTCTCCTTTCATCTGTACAGCTGAAGTGAAATCAAGAGCTTTAAATCAAACAAATGACGAGATATGAGCTCATCTATTCCCAGTGTCTGGGAATGAATGTATCTGTTACTCCTACAAAATCTAACCATATGTGTTGTTTCCTCTCAGGTGTCCACCACCTGCACTCCAGTGCTGGATCTGGTATGTTTGTGCAAAATGTTGCTTTATTGTGTCTCATTGTGTTTCTTCGCTGTAATCCACTACTCTTTTCTATTTTCTTTCTCAGCACAGCTCCACAAAGTCAACATCACAGAAGAACAGAGGCTCCTTACCAAGGTAACAAAAACATAAAAATTCCTCAACATGAAGATGGAAGAAAGTATGGGCATCTTTTCTATTCAGTAAAGCAGATCATTAAGCTGTGATAAATAATATTAATACTTTTTGTCCACAGTCTCTCTCTCTCTCTCTCTCTCTCTCTCTCTCTCTCTCTCTCTCTCTCTCTCTCTCTCTCTCTCTCTCTCTCTCTCTCTCTTTCTCTACATAAATGAGTACACCCCACTACATTTGTCAGAAAACCGTTAGTTTTCTTTCAGAATCAAAATTTTCAATGAGATACTATACTACAAAATACTCCCACAAATGTGGGCCAGTGATTGCAAACAAGATTTGCTAATTTGCACAAAAAAAGTGATTTTCCTGACAAATTCATTCAAGGCCATGTTGCAAAAATGAGTACACCCCAATTATAGTCACACTTAAGACTATATATGTCATGCTGTCAGCAATGTCTCCCCATGGAAGAGAAATGTTACAAAATCTAAGAAAGGAAATAATTTCTTTAAACAAAAAAGGTAAGGGCTACAAGAAGATCAGCAAAACTTTACATATCAGTCAAAATACTGTAGTGATCCAAATGTTTAAGAAAGATGGAAGTGCAACCATCTTACAGAGACATTCAAGCCGTTCACGGAAGTTAACATCTCGACAGGAGCGTCTTCTGATGAGAACGGTTGAAGAAAATCACCGTACAAGGTCACTGCAGTTAGTTAAAGCAGTAGAAAATGAAACTGGAGTGGCACACTGCGGAGGAATGGCATGCATCGGTATCGTCCATGAAGGAAGTCTGTCCTAAAGCCCATGCAGAAAAAAGCACACCTAGAATTTGCTAGGGCCCATGCTGCAAAAGATGAAGACTACTGGGACTCTATACTCTGAAGTTATGAGACAATTATCACTGTTTTTGGAACTAATGGTTTAAAAAATGTTTGGTGTCATAAAGGTGAGGATTTCAAAGAGAAACGCATGGTGCCTACAGTGAAACATGGTGGTGGCAGTGTCCTTATGTGCGGCTGCATTAGTGCTGCTGGTGTTGGGGTGCTGAGTTTCATCGATGGAGTAATGAGCTCAACAACCTACTGCTCTATACCAAAGGAGAAGATGCTGCCATCACTCCGTGCACTTGGTCGTCGTGCGCTTTTCCAACATGACGATGATCTGAAACACATCTAAAGCTACTGTTGCATTTCTGAAGACGAACAGAATGAAGGTGATTGAATGGCCAAGAATGTCTCCTGATCTGTACCCAATCGAACACCTGTGGGAAATTATGATGTGACAAGTTGAGAATCACTCTCCATCCAGCAAGCAGGCTCTAAAAGAGGTTATTCTTGAAGAAGGGAAAAGGATAAGATGTTGCAATATGTCATCAACTTGTTTATTCCATGCCTTGCAGACATGGTGCTGTCCTTAAAAATCACAGTGCTCAAATAAAATACTAGATGTAGATTTTGTTGCCGGTGTATTAACTTTTGCTTCCACCAATTTGAGTGGAACTGAAGATTTTGTGATCTAAGCAAGATTATTAACCTTAATTTCATGTTATGAAGTTAAATAAGTGCTCAATAAAACTCAGCCTTGTGAGAAGTTTGGAAATTGTTATTGTGTTCATTGAGCTGCTGATTTAATTTATACTTTTTAAAGGGGGTGTAGTCATTTGTGTTTATCATTGTAGTTCCACTTTGCATTAGATTTCCTTTTATGAGGTCAATCTTATGTGGATTTGGATTTATGCTTGGACTCTCTTCAAGATCCTAAAAAATGAAACCCCGCTTCATCTTTAGCTTTCTAGAAGTCATCTCAAGGTTTTTGACAGGTTACAAATAGGTGTTTGGGTTTGTTCATCATTTCAACCACCTTGAAAAAAAAAAACTTGACCTTCCAAAAAAGAAATTCCATCTGAGAAAATGAAATGATTATGATAACGATGCCACCACCATGTTTCACAAAGGGCATAACGTTCTCACAAGGATTTGAATGGTTATTATTATTGTATTATTGCTATTGTCATTTTCTTAACAAATACACAGTTATATAATTGTGTCCGAACACATCAGGTGTAGATTAGTCATTAAATTAGGCATCCATACATTTTTGAAAGATTTTAGCTCAGAAAAATTGAGTAAGGTAGATTTTTTTTAACTTGAAAAACATAACCGAACGGTATTTGTTGAAATTTCTTGCTTATCTCTGTGTTAATCTAAGCCTTTTGACAGCGTCCCTTTCTAGTTCCAGCCTCATCTTTTCCTCAATTTAAGAAAAAAAGATCTAGTTTGATGCACTCAAAAAATGGATTATCACTTTCTCCAGAAGAAAAAGCGGTGAGCAGGTGATGGAACAGGTGATGGAGGGGCATTATGACTTCGATCTCACCTACATCACAGAGCGAATCATCTCTGTGTTCTTCGTGCCAGACCTGGAGGAGCAGCGGTACCGCAGAAACCTGCAGGAAGTTGCCTCCATGCTCAAATCTAAGCACCAGGACAAATTTCTGGTAAGTTAACATAACTGGTATAAATAAAGAAATACCTAACATCTGGATTGTTATTGATATTCTTACTTTCTTCTGGCTTAATCCAGCTTCTAAATTTATCAGAAAAGAGACATGACATCACCAGGCTTAACCCAAAGGTAAGAGTATTTGCTCCTGAAAAAGTGGTTAATTACTTAAGCAATAAAATGTCTTGCAGGAGTATTCATACCCTTTGAACTTTATCATTCTGGTTTGTTAAAATTCAAGAAATGTGTAAAATCAGGATTTAATGTGTAAAAGCCAACACAAAGTAGTGTATAATTGTGCAGTAGAAGGAAAATAAAGAAAGTGGTTCAAAGAAGGAGAGTTTTGAACAGAAAAAAAGCTAAGAGGCCAATGATAAATGCAACCCATGACAGAAAACTAAATAAGCACAGTACCCTGAACACACCTTCTCCAGAATTAAACGTGGATGCTCTACTTCTGTTGAGACAGGATACTGGTCACAGTTGATGAAAAGATTGAGGGACCTTAATACAGAGCAGCTGTATTAACTAAAAGAAAACAAGTTACAGCCTGCAAAAAATGACTTAAAATTGAGCTGAAATTTCAACTTTTAACAGGACAAGCGTTAAGCATACAGCCAGAACTATGGCAGAATGATTTGGACCAAGGAAAGGTCATTGTTAGGACTTCCCAGTCAAATTCCAGGTCTAAATCTGATCTAGAATCAGAAATAGGCTTCAACAATTGCTATTCATAGACCCTTTCTATCCAGTCTGACAGAGGTTCAGCTATTTTGCAAAGAGGAATAAGTCTCTGTCCCTAGACCACATGCAAATGCACACTACCCTTTTCATATTTTAATGTGTAGAAGATGTTAAAATTTAAAAGTCATGCCACTCTAAAATCCAACAAAAACCTTTGATGTTTTTGATTCTAATCAGACAAAATGTGAAAAAGTTCAAGGGATGAGAAATATTTGTGCAATGCAATGTTTATCTGATCTATTTCACTGTATATGATGGTGATGATAAGAACTGCCTCAGTAAAAGAATAACATAAACTAAATAAAACACCAGTCCTTCTTTATTATCCAGGTCCAGGATTATGCCTGGCCTGACTGCCATGCCCCTCCACTGGACAGGATTTGTGCAATCTGTAAGGCCATGGAGATGTGGCTGACCGCTGACCCTCACAACGTAGTGGTTCTCCACTGCAAAGTTGGTGCAACACATACACATGTTGACTTGTTTTTGTGAAAGATTTAAAAAAGTGAAGCAATTTAATTTGCTGTTATTTTAAATTTGCTCCAACAGGGGAACAAAGGAAAGACTGGGGTGATAGTGGGGGCCTACATGCACTACAGCAAGATATCAGCTGGGTAATACGCAATATTAAGTGCTACTAAATTAAGGCCCTCTTGAGTTTTTCTGCAGCTTTGACTTGATTTCTGTTTATGAACAGTATAAGAAGGTTTAAGATCAGCATTCAAAATATTTTTCCCAATATCTTTCTTGATTTCTGCCATGACTGGTAACTAATAGGAATGCACTAAAGATGACATTTTGAAGGGAGTTACCCTTGACGCATCCTTGTCAGATCCCAAAAACACCTGAACCGACTTCTGATGCCTCTATGATAAACGGTCTTCAATACTAACTACTTCTCAAGCAAAACTTATTCAATGTCCTGGTTATAATTTTGGATTTCTTCTTTATACAAACCTCATTAACTTTAATCAGCACTCCCAATCATCAATGTATTTTGCATGTACACCTTTGTTCACACCAGTTGTTATTCTTGTACCTTCAGAGCAGACCAGGCTCTCACCACATTAGCCATGAGGAAGTTCTGTGAAGACAAAGTCTCCTCCTCCCTGCAGCCCTCTCAGAACAGGTCTGAGATTCATGATTCGCTGCAGATTAAATATATTTTATAATCACTTTTTCTCTCTCGTTTCACATTATTTCCTCTCTTTAACAGGTACATCTACTATTTCAGTGGATTGCTGTCCGGTACCATCAAAATGAATAGCAATCCTCTGTTCCTTCATCAGATCCTTGTTCCTTCATTACCCAACTTTCAGTCAGGAGGAGGTCAGCTTTGGTCTGCTAGGGTATTGTAGTAATTAAGAGGGTGGAAAAATTAAACATTTTTTTTTTTAGTCTTTAAATAAAAAGCAAAGTAAACCTCAATCAGCAAATTTTCAGTTTCTTTTCTCCACAACCTTTCTTGTAGGTTTTTATCCTTTCCTGAAAATCTACCAGTCCTTACAGCTGGTTTACACCTCAGGCGTCTAGTAAGTATCTTGTGGGATGTCTGCTTGAATCATTGTGGGCTGTCACCTCCTATGGGTGGATCGTTTTTTTTCCTTCCCTGAGTCCCTCTCACAGATGCTGACTATATTTTACTGTCTGTGTTTAAGTGTAGACTGCCCTGTGCTTACATTAAAGGAAATAATGTTTACCACTTTTTTTATCCGGCTGAAAAATGTATTTTTTTAAGTAAATGCACCAGTTTATTTATTTTGTATGTTCTTTGCACGTGTTCTTAGTGATCCTCAGAGCTCTAGAGCCAGAAAACTGTGTGTGACTGTGGAGCCAGCTCTACTATTAAAGGGTGACATTATGGTGAGAATTTTCTGATTAAGAACCATTTTTTTACTGATCCAAAAAAATAATAATTATAAAATATATATACACAACACAAATAGTGTATATTTATAAAGAGGAAGGTAAAAATTAGATGGATTTTAAAGGTTTTTACAGTCTAAAGTGTTTTGCTCTAAAGATTTAGATTAAACTCCCATTCACTTTCTAAGCTCTAAATAAGATCCAGCATGAACTGAAGTTCAGGAGTGTAACTGAATGACTAAATAGAGTTCCCGAGTGCCAAAGGAAAAAAGACCAAGAAAGTTTTTGGGTCAGATGAGACTATAGTGTAACTTTTTGGCCAACATAAACACTACTGTATGTGTGCTGAATGTGTGGTAAAAATAATAAGACACATCACCTTGACCACACCCTATCCATGAAGCAACACAGTGGTGGAAGCAAAATAATATAAGATCCTATGCTTTAGCATAAATAAGGAGGCTGGTCAAAGCTGATTGGAAGATGGATGGACCAGAACTAAGGGCAAAACTAAAATCCTTACAGGCTGCAAAATAATTGAATCTGGGGTGGAGGTTTATCTTCATGAAAGACAATAATCCTTAACAAAACAAACAACACAGAGCTTCAGGAAAATAGTTAAGATCAAAACATGTTAATTTGAAGAAATGTGAAAGTATCGCAGACAATCAAATGTGATGTTTTTTTAAGTTGATCTACCGCATAGCCAGTCTGACAGAAGTTTTACTATGTACTATAGGAATGCTCAATTTGTATTTGTATATATATGGAGCTGGTAAATTCTTGCCCCAAAATACTTCCAGCTTTAACTGATTTAAGTCACACTCTTAATTTCCTTTAATGACACCATTATGCACTGCTTTCTGTTGTTCTAGCTCATAATACCAACAAAAACCAATAAGGATTGTGGGTAGTATGTAAGAAAAGTGTAAAACTTTCATGTGGTCAAATATCACCTTTATCTGTAAAATCCCAAAGTTTCTTGGTTTAACTTGGCTTTTGAAAAATTTTGCAACACCTAACTTCAAGATCTCGATGCACTGTTTAGCATGTCTCACTGAGTGGGTAAAATTATCAGTGGAGCAGGCCCTTGGGTTAAGGTTAGGGTTGGCACCTAAAAAATAACCATATGTAATGTATAACATAAATTTAGTCCAACATCTGAAATGTTTCTTAATTTCTGCTCACCTGCTTCTTTAGGTGAAGTGCTACCACCGGCGGAGCAGAGCGGCAGAAAGGGAGGTTGTTTTCAGAGTCCAGTTCCACACTTGCACAGTGCATGGAGCCCAGCTATGGTTTGGAAAAACAGAGTTAGATCTCGCCTGTACAGGTATACCCTAGGGTGTTTCACAACTCTATCTATCTATCTATCTGTCTGTCTGTCTGTCTGTCTGTCTGTCTGTCTGTCTGTCTTTAAAAATATATATAACAAAAACTCGGACTGATTAACACTATAAATAAACAAAACACATTTAGAGCAAAATTTACCATATACAACCACAATTTGATAGTTCAAGGGATGCAACGATACCACTTTTTTCAAACCAATACGATACCTATACTTGGTTTTGAGTACTTGCCGATACCTAGTACCAATACCAATACTTCACACAAAAAAATTCTATAAATTGGAATCAATCAATCAGTCAATCAAACTTTATTTATAAAGCGCTTTTCAAACAAAGGTACTCAAAGTTCTTTACAGATTTAAAATAACCCCCGCCCCCCATCAAAAATAAAATCATTAACGCAAATACAACCCCCTCCCAACCCATCAGCCATACACACACACACACACACACTTAAAAGCTACAAAAATAATTGAATCTGGGGTTTATCTTCATGAAAGACAACAATCCTTAACAAAACAACAACACAGAGCTCCAGGAAAATAGTTAAGATCAAAACTTAACTGGAAGACAGGTTTTATTTTATTTTATGATTGTTAAAATTAATGTTGGTTACATAGATAAAAAAAACGCCAATAAATGAACAAAAATATACAATTTCAAGTAAAAAAAAAAAAAAATTCTGAAATTATTGTAAAGTTTCTGCATTTTGAGTATTGGTTAACTCTAACCGGTACTGATACTGTACATAAGAGCATGTATCGGCCCCAATACCTAATTGCTTTAGAAAAGATAGCAAACAACGTCCAATGTTTACACATGGTCTAAGTTTCAGTTACAACCATTTTCTACTATATATAGTATAATTTTAAGATAATATTGCCCACTTCTAAAAAGGGTGAAAACAGCATTTCTTTATATATTAACTTTGGTTTTTCTGCTTCATAGATCACACCTTCTGGTTGACATTTTTCTCACCCTCTGTGGTTATGCTCTGGATATTTTAGTATCTGCTTTTGTGCTCATCTTTCTGTAGATGACAGATTCCCTCCAGACGCCACAGTTGAGTTCATCTTCGCTAACAGTCCAGAAAAACTCAAAGGTATTTTTATATTTCTCTCTGTTACAGCTCATATTTATGTAATAAAAGGTTTTTTATTTAATTTTGTTTTAATAAATCTGTTTTATTAGGTCAAGAATACCGCAAAAATGATTCTTCTGTTAAAGTCGATTACAAAACCTCAGACCCAGTGGTCAAATGGGATTCCTATGAAAACTTCAATCTTCACCATGAAGACAGCATGGAAAGTAAGAGACAGTCAAACTGGAGAAGACTCAAAGCTTCATGTTAAAATCAAACGTCACTTTTTTTTGTTTCCCTTTCCATCAGATATTGCTCACACAAGAGGCCCTCTAGATGGCAGCTTGTATGCCCAAGTAAGGAAACGACGTGAACCAGGAGCAACTTCCTCAGCTGCTTCACCCAATGGCTGCCTTACAAGCAGCCCGACTGTAAAACCTCCGTCTGCCTCCAAGCCTCAACCGTTGACCTTCAGTTGTAGTCCCAGAGGCTCTGCAGTCTCTTCCGATCAACTGAGTGAAACCTCTCTATCGTTTAATTGTTCTGGAAAAAAAGATATTGACTCCCCACTGAGGAGAGGAGATACGGAGGCTAAGGCAAAGGAGAAGAGGCGAGAGAAAGAAAGGGATAGAGAAACAGCAATTTTGGATGACGGAGATCCTTCAAGTGCAGGAGTTATCAAACAAGAACACTCCTGTCGTGGTCAAGCAGCCACAAGATGTAGTGATGAAGGATGGGAGAGGGATAGAGATGTCTGTCATTCTAGTAGCCATTTTCTTGGACATTGCAACAGCATTAAAAAGCATCCAAAAAGCCAAACACTGCCAGCTTTACCTTCCAAATCTATGTCGTCTCCTCCTCCCCATTCAGCTATTATGGAGCTCTGCCATCGTCATACTGTCCATCCTGTAGCTGAGTTAACATGGGAACGTCCAATCCATCCTCCATCCCTGCCCTACCTCAACAGGCCATGCTACCCTTACCCAACCCCAGAACAGGCCCTCGCCCACAGTCACACACTGCCAGCCTCAAATAGATGCTACCCTGGAGAAGAATGTCACCTCTTACACTATCCCAGCCATGGGTCAGGCTCTCACCCCTCCCTACAACCACCGCCTGGAAGCCCTTACAGAGAGATTTTCATCAGTTCCCCCACATCATCCTTATATTGCCACTGTCAGGACTGCTCCAGCAGGCGAGAACACCAATCAACCTCAGTTAAAGTGTTCCCACAACTGCATTCAGACCAAGCAGTAAACTCACGCTGGTCACAAGGAGCTGGGACACAACGGTTGAGAGAGGCACCTACACTTTTGGAAAAAGAAAAGCCATGGGAGCTGACAAGAGAGGCAGAACTCTGGCAATGCAAGTCACAATTACCAGCATTTCATCTCTACCACTCTACTTTGGACCAGGTTTCAAACCCTGAGCAGCCTAGATTTGCCCTTGCACCGCATCAAAACTACCCCATTCCTCAGTCTTTGGTGGATGTAAGAGATGGAGCTAGTAGTGGGTACCACACCCCTCTACAACCTCGACACTCATGCCCCTGCTCTCCCTATCAGTCTTCTCCATCTGAAAGCCGTGAAAACTGGGATTATGTCTCAGGATATCACTCTGGATCACCATCACCTTTGCCAGCAAGTAGCCCATCACCTGGAAGGGGAAGGCTGCTTGGTAGCTATCTAGGATCCAGAGAGCAGCCACTCACTGAGCAGCACAAAGGTAAATATTTAATTGTTAGGATTTCAAACTTTTTTATATTTCCTTTATTTCACTATTTATAATCTCTTCCGTCAAAGTGGAAAAGGTCAAGGCTCTTGCAGAAGATGATATATTGCAAGACTCAGACAGTAAATCTGATGCCCGTTGTCAGTCAAGCACTCCTGGTGGGGACTCTGATCATGACTACACAGTTATCGGCAGCAGCAGCCCAACTCACACAGAAGACAGGTTGGTATAGCTTTTTGTTCAGGTATTTGCTGACACTGGAAATTAAGTTTCATATTTCAAGATTTATATAAAATGCTTATTTTTCCCATATTTGCTTTATAATTAGCGCAACTGCTGATAGCCCCATTCAGACCGAAGAAACTGTGACCCATTTTGAGTCCAACGCTGATACAAGCAAATCTGTTACAACACTACCTTCAGAGGAACAAGCTCAAAGTTTAAAAATATCTCTAAATCCCCTACAAACCTCCACTGAGTCTTCTCTAAAAAGTGAGCCTCGATCCGGTGAAATCAGAGGAAGTTCAGATGGAAAAGCCAAATCAAACATTTCAAACTATGCCACTGTCATCATCCCTCCAGTTCAAGTTCAACTCAATGGGACTGCCCTTCCTTTAAACCTTTCATCTGACTGCAATAAGGATTTAAACATGAACCCCTCAGTTACTCTAAGTTCTAGTCCTTCCACTCCTACCTCGCATTCTCCTATCGGCTCTCCAGATAATCAGTCTTCACCTTCGCACTCTATCTCTGCTAAAGACACAGCAGGACAAAAACTTATCCCAGACCAAGACATCTCAACAGACACTAAACCCCCTTCACCTGTGCCAGATGGATACCATACACCCACCTTTCCCCTGACCTCTTACTACTACTACTCATTACTAAATGTTCCTCAAGTACCATACACTGGGTACACTGCCGTAACAATCCCTGCCGTCCAACCACCACTTCCAGAGAAAAAACGATTTTCCTCCACAGCACTCCCTCCAAATGGACATATTGCTTTACTTCAGACTTCCTCTTGTCCTTCACCAATGCACCATGTTACTTTCTCCCCTACTGTTGGAGACCAAAGGAGGGATTCAGCACAGTACACATGCAAAGAAGAGGCAGACACAAAGGTCAATTCTAAATTTGTTCAGGACAGCTCCAAATACTGGTACAAACCAGGCATCTCTAGAGACCAAGGTAAGGATCACAGAGGACTGAGAAAGGATCATCCATTGATTGATCTTTGATCTTTTTCAAAGAAACCTGTAAGTACTATTGTAAGGAAACAGTTCACTGGGTCACCGATTTGCTTTCTCTACCACAGCCATAGCTGTGTTGAAGGACAAGGAGCCTGGAGCCTTCCTTATTAGAGACAGTAATTCATTCCAGGGTGCTTATGGCCTGGCTCTTAGGGTGGCCACTCCCCCTCCCAACGCAAACATCACTGGAAACAAAGGTATTCATTATGCTTTCTTTTTTTTTACAAATAAAGTATTTATTGAGTTATCTAATCTAAGCCTGGTATCTCTTTGTAGTCTAGGGTATTTGAAAGAATAATGATTAAACTAAGCCAAAAATAAACACTATCAGTCTATGGATCTGTTGAAAACTACCAAAATAACAACACTAACTTATTGTAAGAGGATGATTAGAGCCTCAGAAATGGGGCTGGGGGGTTTATTGGAGTAGAGCCACTGCTCCACAACATTGAAAGCAGTCATCTGAGAAGGTTTAAACAGCTAATTAGAAGGCACCTCTCTTTGGACGTTCTCCGGAACATCCCCACTATAGGAAGATCCTGTTGTAGACCCAAACATTTTTTTGCCTGGGAACACCATGAAATCCCCCAGAAGCTGCTAGATCATGTCAGTTGGGAAGGAATGTCTGAGTTTCCATCCTGGACCTGATCTTGGATAGGCAGAAGACAATGGATGGATGTATTGTATAAGACTTACAAGACAGAGAAATAATAAGAACACATCCTCTTTGGCATGTCATTTATTTATGATTACATCATGCTACTTGACCTGTTTTTGTCAGTTCATTTCTTCTTGTCCCTAACAATAAATCCGATAGATCTGAAGCAGATCTAACTGGTGAATACCACACAGACTCATGACAGCACGACAGTCTGTCTTATTTTTTTTCCTCTTTTTTTCCTGTTTCCCAGGGGACCCTCTGGAACAGCTGGTAAGACACTTCCTAATTGAGACAGGGCCACGGGGAGTAAAGATCAAAGGCTGTCAGAATGAGTCCTACTTCGGTCAGTTATCTTACAGATCTAACTGTATAATGCTTTACTTTTTTTTAATTAAACATAAAACTGATTAAACCTATAAGCCATAAGATTGATTATTCAATTGCTGTCCTGCCAAACTGCCTATTTTCATTGTTTTAATGCCTTCAAATCTTTCCCTTTGTGTCAGGAAGCCTATCTGCTCTAGTGTACCAACATTCAATAACTCCGATCTCTCTGCCATGTCCCCTCCGCATCCCAGACAAGGGTAGGTTTAGCATTCAAATTCATAACTAGAAATATTATTTAACTCAACTATAAATGATTTAACAATTTAATTTGGTAATTTGTAAAGTAACTAATGCCTGTCGCATTTCAGATTTTGTTGGCGAGCTTCAGAAGATGCAAAGTGCAACAAATACAAGTACAGCAGCTGACCTCCTCAAACAAGGAGCAGGTACAATTTAGATGTCTTCATTGTACGTTGCAGTTTGAGCTTTTGTGCCTTTGAACAACTTAAAATGCTCAAGACCTATGTTTTTATTTCAGACAAATTTCTTTTTCATCTCTCTCTTTTTCATCTTTACAATGATTTAGCATGCAACGTACTCTATCTGAATTCAGTGGAAACAGAGTCCTTAACGGGACCAGAGGCTGTGTCCAAGGCTATCAAGTGTACAAAGGCTCTGAATCCACGCCCGGTCCCAACAGTGATCCACTTCAAAGTGTCCTCACAAGGGATCACACTGACTGACAGTAAAAGAAGGTACTTACATAGTGAACATTTTAATTTTCGGAGGCACGTTTATCCACATATAGATCAATTGGATTTAAAAATATCTAACAAATTTGAGGGATGTCCTGATGAAGGGTTTTCCTGAGATTAGTACTACAACGTAATTATTTGAATTCTGATTAAAACCCACCTAGTGAACCTACATCACCCTCATAAAAATGTCATAAAGAGACCTGTCATTGTACTTTTTTGTTTGTTTGTTTCGTCAATGCAGGCTGTTCTTTAGGCGGCATTATCCAATCAACAGTGTCACTTTCAGCAGTTTGGAACCCCAAGATCAGAGGTTTGAAAAAACATACATCGCCACTGCATTTTGAGAAAACTACAAAGAAAATAAACAACCCACATCTCATGTATCTGTATACATCTGCTGTCTTCTCATTTCAAGCGGCTTGTCTGTGGCTATACTAGGACATACACGCAAACTCTCATTTCTAACAAGAGCTCTTTGAATTGGCCTAAATTTTCTTGGCTTTCATATATCTGGATGTTTTGTCTTTGTGTCCCGGTGTGCTTTAGGTGGACTAATTCTGATAGCACATCAAGCAAGTAAGTGCTTGCTTTAGTGTGAGTTTATTTGCTGATGCAGTGTGTTTGTTTGCAGGTTTTGCATGTGTTTTTGACTCAGTCACTACCATGAGTAAATGTTGTTTTCTGTCAGTTAGTCTGAGGGAAAAAAATACTTTTCTAAGTATTCAAGCATGTGTTTGAGTTTATAGGGATACAGCTCACAGATATTCTTTTAGTATTTATATATTTATTTATTTTATTTTGTTTGGGGTTATTCAAAAAACCCCATCAAAGGGCATACTCTATACACCATATTGACATAACTATTGAATAACCCTTTCAAAAAACCTTTGAATTCAAGTGCTTGAATCACTTCTAATGCTATAGATGTTGATAGTCAAAAAGGATTCAAATTGCTTCTAAAAAACAGTGAAAGAATTGATCGCTCCAATGAGCTCAGTGAATTTCAACATACTATTGTTATTAGATGTAAACTGTACAATTATTCCAGTCATAAAAAATGTCCTTAGTACTCAGTATTTTGCACTTTACTATAAGTGGCATTATAGCAAAGTAATTGTGAATGAAACCAAATTGTTCCTGAAGCGGAGGGGTCAGCAGATGCTCAGCCGTGTAGTACACAGAGGTCACCAGCTTTCCGCTGACCCAAACCCTATAGACCTCCAGACTTCATGTGGCCATCAGGTTGGCTTAACAACTGTGTATGTGGAGCTTCATGGAATATGGGTTTCTATGGCTGAGGAGCTGTGTCCAAGCTTTATATCACCAAGTCTATTGTGTTAGCTGCTGCTGTGAATAGCAACATGCCACTGGACTCTGGAGCAGGGGAGACGTGTTTTCTGGAATAACGAATCAGGCATTACCCAGCTGAGTCTACGTTTGGCAGTTGCCAGGAGAACAGCACTTTCCTGACTGCATTGTGACAGGTTTAAAGTTGGCTGCAGATGGTGTGTGTCGGTTTTCCAGAATTTGGGCTCAGTCCTCTTAGTTCCCTTAAAAGGAGCTTGCACTGCTTAGGCATAGCAGTTTTGTAGAATCTTGTGTTCGACCAAGTTTGGAGATCCCCTCTTCTGTTCCAATATGACAGGTACACGAACCAAGCTCCATAAGGACATAAATGAGCACACAGAACCTTTGGGATGAATTAGAATGTAGATTGTAAGCCACTTGGATACTTATGAATGTTTTTTTATTATTTTTTTACCAGTAGATGAGGTAAATCAAGCGAAGTCTCCTAAAATATTTGTAACCAAATAAGGGCACGTTATCTGTATTGCCATAAATAAAGCATGGGTTTCCCAGGTGACTGTACTCCAACCACGGTGGTGTCACTTTAAAGGTAAAAATCCCCCATAGTTGCATAGCAGTGGTTTGATTGCTTCTCTCTTGTGCAGGATGTTCGGCTTTGTGGCGAGACGAACGGGGACGACAACAGAGAATGTGTGCCACCTGTTTGCTGAGATGGACCCTGAGCAGCCAGCTGTGGCAATTGTTAACTTCATCAACAAGGTCATGCTAGGACCACAACTGCACAGATGAAGAACAAAGCCATTGTAAACTATGCACTATTAAGCCTCACATGACGCTTTTGACACAATTTTTTATTCATTTTGTTTATTCAACAATATATTTTTGTTTGTCTTTATACAGTTAGCACTTTTGTGCTATGTCATATGACTGTTTTTGTATCACAATCCAATTTTAAGCATTTCTGCAGGTTATTTTGTTTTGAAGTCAGTTTACAAAGCAGGAAGTCATACAGGAGTCGTTTAAAAAGCCAAAGACTGACTTAACATTGCCAAATGAGATTGTAACATGAATTCTTTTGTTGTTGTTGTTAGTGTATGTGTGATTGTTGTGCTTAATATTCTTTCCACGTTTCAGGCACTGCAGACGACGAAAAACTAAGTCCAAAAGCCTCATATATTTAACCACATATATGCCTTCAAATATATCATAAAGGAGGGTAATGAATTTGAGCAAAGTGGTAGAAGAGTAAGTTTCACAGAGGCACAGAGGCATAAATGAATATGTTTTCTGTGTGCGATATAGAACAGTGAAGCGTAAGTGATTTCATGAAGGCTTTTGAGTATTCTGCTTTTTAAAGAAAGAGCTTTTGCTCAATCCGAATCAGAAGAACCACGAGTGTTAGAAAATCATATGAAAAATAGAAATATTCATACAAATGAGGTATTTATTGTCTACGTGCAAATTTGTAATCTTAAACAGATATCACACTCACCCAGGCCTGTAACTTAATATACATTTGCAATTACCTTGAGGGCTTTTTAATCTTGACAATCTAACATTTTTCTAACCTAAACACAGTATGATCTGACCTATCTGATATTAACTTATCAAATTATATAATATCAAAATGTCTCCTTCAATATATAGACAACTTTGACAGATTGTTTTTTATTTTATTTTATTTTTTTACATATATTCGTGAAACTAACGTATTGAGAAATGACATGCTTTGGAAAAGAAATACAACCAAAAGCTAGTTTTGTTTTTCCGATTTTTTTCTTCTCCATGTATCTCTTTGGTACTTTTATATGACTGACAGTATGATCCTTATTTTCGTATTGGATTTTTATGTTAAAAAGTAATATATTTTAGGTATTTGATGTGTTAAAAAGAATAAAAGAAGGATGTATGGCATATTTGACAAGAATAATAAACCAAGGTACTGAATTCAAATGGAAGTGTATGTTTATTCTTTCCTGTGTACAGCTTGATGTGTATCACCTGTCAGTTCCCCATCTTATCTTTCCTACTATATGACTATATTCCATACTGTGACATTTTTCACAGTCCAATCTTTCACTTGATCAGTAAAAGTTTGAAGAGGCAGGTAGAAATAATTGACCTTTACTCAGTTAGGTAATATGTTCTTGAGTAACAATTTTGGAAAACACAAAGTAATTTAGGAGTAATTTCTGTCACCTGACTTTTTATTTTACCCAGAGTAATATTTTAATGAAGCTTTGCTACTGTTAAGTCCAAATTCAGAATACCTACTGTAACTTCACTGAATTAAATAAAATAGGCTTGTTTTAAGCTAGACTGTTAATTTCAACCAAATATGACACAGACACCTACAGTAGGCTACTATGGTAGAGTAATGTTTTGTTTTCACATAAACTCGCTGTTCTAATGTTATTATCCGGCTTTTATGTCATTATATAGTTCTTATGTAATTTCAAGATGCAGCAAACAATTATCGCTAATTTTAATAAAAGGACGAGGTCCCACCGAGATTTGAACTCGGATCGCTGGATTCAAAGTCCAGAGTGCTAACCATTACACCATGGGACCAACTCCACTCGAATTTGATCTTATGTCTAGTATTACACCAACTCCATCGTCTCTGGGTTCATCTGTTGTTCAATATTTTTAACACTGAGTCAAATACCACATTAGTTAACACGTCTGAAACAATATTTCGATTGCCTAATAGCTCCCTTTCGCTAATTTACCTAGCTCCAACCTTAGGACGTAGCTCTCATGCATAGACTGTATGTGCAAGCGGGTTCCGGGTCTGTAACATGAATTATTTTGCTACCTGCATGCAAAAAGAGGTTTAGGTTTTCGTATAAAGACTACTGAGCCTATAATCAATGCAATACTAAAGAAGAGTTGTGTTAAATAGGTCTCAACAATGGCCTTTACTTAGTTTTAATATTTGTGATCTGTAACGGTTTCTGCTGAGTGTAAGAAAATAAAAGCGAGGTTTTCAAAATAAAAGTAGCCTAACTCGTTCGATGCATTAGTGGCGCTAGTGAGCTTGAAAAAGTATTTACTCCTTTTTACCTTACCCATAGACTGTATAAAACAAGGTTTTACCCGGTTTTACCACGTTACTGTGGAGGACCAAAACTATTACAACCACGAATTTAAATGTATTTTATGCAATAGAGCAACATGATGTATCACATAGTTGTGAAGTGGATGAAAAAAAGACATTGTTTTGGACATTTTTTGGAAGAAAAAAAACAACAATAAAAAAGAGTGTTTTTGTTGAAGTCCTGTTTACTCTGATGCTTGCTGAAGAAGAGCAATTTAGATTTTAATGATTTAAACAATTACTGACCGGCATCTAAATTACCATTTTTAAGCAAAGTTTTAGAAAAACTTGTTTTCATTTAACTCAATGTTTTTATCAACGCTTATAATGTCCTAGAGAACCACAGCACCGAGACGGCTCTTTTAAAGATTTTAAATGATTTTAGACTAAACTATGATACTAAGAAGGTGACAGTGTTGGTTGTACTGGATCTAAGCGCTGCCTTTGACACAGTAGACACACTATTCTTTTAACATGTTTAAAACAGATCAGCCTCTCTGGTGCTGTTCATAAATGGTTCACATCATATCTCATAGACAGGACTTTTATGGTAAGTTTAGAGACTTGTTCGTCTAAGGTCCATAAGATCAAATGTGGTGTGCCCCAGAGTTCAGTTTTAGGCCCAGTGTTTTTTAACCTGTATATGCTGCCTCTTGGTGGTGTCATCAGAAGACATGGAGTTAACTTTCACAGTTATGCTGATGATATAGAATAGAATTCAAGATCCTCCTTCTGACATATAAAGCCCTTAATAATCTAGCTCCATCATACATAAGAGACCTGATTGTTCCATATGTTCCCAACAGAGACCTTCGCTCTCAGACTGCAGGTTTACTGGTAGTTCCCAGGATTTCTAAAAGTAGAATGGGTGGCAGATCTTTCAGCTATCAGGCTCCCCTCAAATGGAATCGGCTCCCAGGGTTGGTTCGTGAAGCAGACAATTTGTCTATCTTTAAAACTAGGCTAAAAACTTTCCTCTTTGACAAAGCTTACAGTTAGAGATATGTTTATAGGTAGTTAGAGTCAGGTTAGACAGGTAGATAGGAAGAGACAGGTTAATGTTAGTAGTCAGGCAGAGTGTCAAAAGTTAGGAAGAGATAGGAAGAGGTAGAGTAGCTAGGTAGAGATAGATTAATGTAAGCCAGGTAAAGATCCGGAGCCGGTCGCGGCTTACCGCCGCGGAAGAAATGCGCCCCACGGGGGCAGCCAGCGCCGGAGAGAGGTCCCTCAAGGGGATCCTCCCGCACAGTGCGGCCGCCCATTACCTGCCGGGTTGAATCCCCCGGGCAGACTGTGCGGACCCCACCCGTTTATCTCTTAAACGTTTCTCGCCCTCTTCAACTCTGTCCTCTCAGTTCTGTCTATTTTTCCTTAAGATAGTTGTCGACTATCGGTCTCGTGCCGGTATTTAGCCTTAGATGGAGTTTACCACCCACTTTGGGCTGCATTCTCAAACAACCCGACTCCGAGAAGACCCCGGCATGACGGGGGCCGTTACCGGCCCTACACCGTCCACGGGCTGAGCCTCGATCAGGAGGACTCAGACAGAGTGTTGGTAGCCAGGTCTCCTAGTAGCTAGGAGACAGGTTAATGTTAGTAGCTATGCTGCTTTAGGCTAGGCTGTTGGAGGACATTATTAGGGTCTGTTCCTACTTTCTCTCCTACTTCTCCCCAACTGCATGATGTGCTGTCAATTCAAGCACTAACCTGTTTTCTATTATAGTAGGTGCTCCGGATTAGCCCTGCTTGACGACCCTGACTAAGATGGCATTGCAGTGACGGAAAATTCTCCACGTCCTGCAACAAACTTCTGCATCAGTTCTATTGCTCTTTCTGTGTCTCTGTTATGTATTCTCCAAGCCACAGACGGTCGCGGCAGATAACCGCTTGTGCTGAGCCTGGTTCTGCCGGAGGTTTCTTCCTGTTAAAAGGGAGTTTTTCCTTCCCACTGTCGCTTCATGCTTGCTCAGTATGAGGGATTGCTGAGAATTCCACGACGCAATCTTCTGTGGTTCTGTAATTTATACACTAAACATTGTATTGTAATAACTCTTTTTGTAAAGTGCCTTGAGATGACATCTGTTGTGAAATGGCACTATATAAATAAACTGAATTGAAATTGAATTGAAATACACAGTTGTACATCTCCATGTCTCCTGATGACACACGGCCAATGGATGCACTTTTTAACTGCATTTTAGATATCAAATCCTGGATGGCAGAAAACTTTCTCCAACTCAACCAGGACAAAACTGAGGTTTTAGTTATCGGTCCTGAGGCTCAGAGAGAAAAACTTTTACCAAAAATACAATCATTGTCTTTTAATCCCTCTTTACAAGTGAAGAATCTGGGTGTGATTTTTGACTCTGAGCTGACTTTTATCCCTCACATTAAAAACATCACCAAAATAGGTTTTTATCACCTAAAGAACATCGCCAGAGTCCGCCCAATTCTCTCTCGGGCTAATACGGAGATGCTAATGCATGCTTTTATCACCAGTAGAATTGATTATTGTAATGCCCTGCTTTCTGGTTTTCTGAAAAAGACTAATTCAAGTTTACAGCTTTTATAAAATTCAGCAGCACGTGTCCTGATGAAGACCAGGAGGCGGCAGCACAATAAACCGGTCTTAAAATCACTGCATTGGCTCCCCGTATGTTTTAGGATCGATTTTAAGGTTCTTCCAATTGTCTTAAAGGTCTCGGGCCTTCTTATGTGTCAGAAATGCTTTTACCAGATGAACCCTCGCGGTCTCTGCGCCCCTCTGGCAGCCGTCTCCTTATCATCCGCAAAGTCAGGACAGGAACTCATAGAGGCGTCTTCCCATTATTATAGCCCTCACCTCTGGAACAGGCTGCCAGAGGACATCAGAACTGCAGAGAACGTTCATGTTTTTAAGAGCAGGCTCAAGACTTACCTTTTTAGCCAAGCTTTTAACTAATTATTGTTTATTAATAGCTGTTAAATTGCTCTGCATGTTTTATTTGATTTAATTTTTAGTTTAGTTTTTAACTGATTTTTATTTATTATTTATCTGCTTTACACTTTTATCTCATCATATCTTATCATTGTCTTATATTTTAAAATTTGGGATGCTATCAGTCTTAACATTTTATCAGTATTTTAATTCTTAAACTCATTTTCTAATGTTTATTTTAATATTTTAACTTCTTATTTTAGTTTTCCTTCCAATGTTTCCTCTATGGGAGCCCTCTGCATCGGGGGCGGTGGTCCGCTGTGACTGCCTGGGTGCTCTCCAGGTATTGCTTGGGTGGCATCCCTCCCTCCTCTGGGCGCCCTGGGTCAGTGCCTGGCTGTGCGGATGTATGGTTGTTGTTTTCTTACTCTTGGCATCCAATGAACTGTGCTGGGTGTACCACTCATCCCCATCCCTCCCTATGCTCCTATCCAGGACCAACTGATGATAAAGTGGTCAGGATTTATATACAACACCCCAAACCCCCTCCCAAAAAAATTAGTTGAGAAAAATGAATGGACTAATCTTTAGACAACAGTATTGGGATTCAATTCCTGAAGTAATCTACAAATAATTTTCCTTGGTATTTTTTTACTGATCTCGACCAAGAAAAATAATACAAATCAAATGTCAACTTTATGTTCTCTCATCCCTGGGTGAAGGAACACATTTACATCATTCTAGTATTGTGGCTTGAGCTTGACATAACATCTGGGCATGACTTTTTTGTGTGGTGCCAGACACTTATTATGTACAAATTCCGCAGAAGGACTTCCAAAAGTTCGGTAGAATTGATGTAAAGTGTGAAACTTCATTTTTGTCCAATACGTATTGACCTTGAGCTTTTCAATCTTCAGTTGCTTGAAAATAAAAACAGCTTAGAATAATTATTTGTAACTTGAACTGTAACTTTTTTAACTGGAAAAGATTTTACTGATAGGAAGTTCTGATTCTAAAAAGTCATAAAATTGTATTTTGAAGTTTTTTGCAGGCATCGGCATGTGAAAATGGGATGGTGGGTAATTGACATTTTCCTCAGTGCTTCCAGTAGAGGGAGCTAGATACTTTATAATCCTGGAATGTGTTGTAAACTATAACAGTATTTTGCAGAAAATGAAAAGTCATCTGGAGAGATCTAGGACTTCTCTGTGTGTGTCTTTCTCACAGCATTATTAAACAAGAAAAGTTTATCTTGTAACAACTTAAATGCCTTTTCTTTTCTTTTTTTGTAAAGTCAAAAACATCGGTCTTAAAACAGCTTTGATATTTGTTATACAAATGTGATGAGAAGTTTAAGACAACTAACCTTTAATCTCGAAGGTTTAGTCCAAAAGAATCCCTTTAATGCTAAAGTATGAGAGGAACTTCAACAATCTCTTTAAGGCCTTTGTCACGAGTGCCTGGATAGATTTTTAGCGTTTTTGAAGACAAGAAAAAAAATCTTTTGGAGCAAACCTCCTGACCTCATAGTGCTTTAGGCTATGTGACACACAAAAACAACTACTACAATATTTGTGTAGGAAGAAAAATGCAGGAGTGGAGTTGCAGTACCATCCTGAAACTTCTGGAAATTCTAACCTGTAATGTTTTCCAAAGCACTCAAGACTGCCAAGCTTGTGGCCGGGATGTGTTGAGAACTGCCTGAATGTCTTTCTTGGAAAATGTGCCCTGTGCATTGGCTGTTTACTCCTTTTCAGAACCCATACTATTTAAATTGCCTGCTTTATAGATTCACGAAGCAGGGCTCTTGCCTTGGTCACCACACAGTGACCCTGTCGCTTCAGCCCAAGTCACATATATGTGGAGGATTGTGGGCATGTTTACAGCCATAGTGAGCCTCCATGTTTACATCACCGAGTAATATTGATTCGAAGGGACTTGAAACTGCTGACTCTCTCCACTTCTATCAGATCGATCAGCTGTGTTTCCTCCTCGACCTTGTTATTTCCTGTATCCCACTGTCATCCCCTTTTTCTTCATCCTGTCATCAGAGACTTTGTCCACAGGCTTGAAACTGTTTTTTACATAGATATGTGGAAAAAGAATTGGAGGTTTGAAGGTTTTTAAAAATATATATTTCTTCTAAAAAATACATTTTATAGATGTCTGTCCTAAATCTGGATGCGATTGAAAGAACGGGCTATTGCCATCACAATGTATTCATATAGTAAAGACCGGGGGTGCACAGTTATCGGGGCCGATACCGTTCTTATGTGGGCCATTGTATCGGTATCAGAACTGATATTTAAAATGTGGAAACTGTGCAATAATTTCACAGAAAATGTTTATTTTTCACTTGGATTTTTAGTTTAGTGGTAATTTTAATCAACATTTTTTTTAATCCAAATTCGTCATTATTTGTTGTAATCAGGAGAGAAGAAAATAAAACGTGTTTTCCAGTTAAATGCATTTTTGTGTGGTAGAAGTATCGACATTGGTACTTGGTATGGGCAAGCACTCAAATCCAAGTATCGTTATCGTTCAGTTCAAAAAAAGTGGTATCATTGCATCCCTACCCTACTCGTACTGGCATTAGTTACTGATACCTTGAACCGATATTTAAAATGTGGAAACTGCAACAAATTTTACAGAAAATGTTTATTTTTCACTTGAGATTTTTGTGTTGTGGTCATTTTTATCAATATTTTTTTAATCTAATACACCATGTTTGTAACAAGCAGAGAAGAAAATAAAAACTGTCTTCCAATTTATTGCATTTTTTATGTGGTAGAAGAATCTGCATTTGTACTCAGTAGTGGCAATTACTCAGATCAAAGTATCGATATTGTATTGGTTTGAAAAAATTGCATCATTGCATCCCTAGTTCGCATAATATTTCAAGTTCATACAGATGATGAAAATTATCAAGTCTTGCTACATGTTATAAACTAGATCTCGGTCTGAACTTTGACTCCATTCCATTGTAGCTCTGGGTTTTATTTTTTTGATTGTTGTCCTGGTAGAAAATGAACATGCTCTCCAGTCTGAAGCACTTTGCCTCAAAGAGGATTTTTTATATCTAGGATTTAGCTCTGAATTCAGCTAAATCCAATATCCAGTCAATCCTGACTGTAGCTTTCCAACACACCTAACATATTGTATGAGCACTCAAATAGTTAAACAGTCTTCAAGTATCCTTCTTTTGGGTTCCTTTATTTCACTTGTTCAACTAATAAAGGTCTTGTAGACTGATATTTAGATACTACAGAGTTGCCGGGTGACTCTTATCTGCTCCTTCGATTAATGCTCTGCTTTTGCAACCTACCAGTTTAGTTGGTTGGCTATATCATTATCAGTTTACATTTGTGGTATACTCTTCTTTGTGAGAAGATGGACTGAAAAGGGATCTTTGTTCAAAAGCTTGGAATAAAGCTTCATACCATAACCCTCCTTTAAGTGTATCCACAACTTCCTCCCTGACCCATCTGTTGTGTTGTTGCTCTTCTAGGATGCCATTTGCTCAGTAAAATTCTCTACAAAAACCTCAGAGGTCTTGCTAATTAAGTTACGTTTGAAGATGGTTGGTTGCACAAGGTTTTATGTAGGGTTATCAAAGAGCACCATGGATCCCCTTCTCCTTCACAGTTGTTTCCTACTTTTAATTGGTAGTTTGCATGAAATCCTCTTAGAATACGTTGCAGTTCGGGAATGAACAGACAAATTGTAAACAAGTTCAAGTGATACCAATACTTTTGTAATGTAATTATTACTCTGGTTTCCTTGCGTATTTGCATCCTGATTGCTGCAGTGGTTTTTTCAGACTAATCAAACTGACCTTCTGCTGTGCAATAAAATAAGGTGTGATCAATATGAACTGAAACATGCTTTCGTTTGAAGTGAAAAGTTAACACATGAGAGCAGAAAATTCTCATCCTCACCTACAGCGACCTGCTTGTCAGCAACTCTAGAGCTGAACTGCAGAAAGTGGTGCTGAGATGGTCCATGATGTTAGAGCTTTGTTGTTAGCCTACAACATCCTCAGCAGGACAGTAGTTGTTCCTTTTGCCAAAAAACAGAGACATAGACATGAGCTAGGAGGATAATGATTTAACACTCAATACAAAGTGCAGATTGCCCAGGGGAAGTGAGTCTGTGTGGGTCTTGGCCAGCGGCCTGAGGCATCTCACGATGACAGATATAAGTGGAACAGGGTGGCAGTCCTTCAAACAGGATATCCTGAGTTTCATAGGCATACCATGCATTCATGTTACATCACCAAACGGAGAAGGTAAACAGTCCAAGAAGAGATTCCCCAGCCAATCATCACATGCCCTCCATGTCTTGCCAAAGATGCTCTTGGGTGCCCTTAGAGTTGGATGCTCTTCAATGCTCTGGATCCTAAATTTTTTTTAGTTTAAATAAAATAAAATAAATAAGCATATACATGTGACACACAGCTGTACTAACTGAGGTGGCTAATTGTTTTCGACCACCACAAAGCTGTCCATCTCAGGTTTTATTACCTCCCTGTTTTAGTGTGAGCAACATTTTCTTGCACAAAAGACCGTTAAAATTGTCCACATTTTGAACGCATTGAAATCACAAACAATAATTGACATTTTTAAAGTTTATTTAACGAACTATTACAAAAGAAAGCATAGCTTGGAAGTGGAAGGAAAATGCAAGTGTTTTATAATTGCAACTGTTTTGGAGTATACATTTGCCAGCTTTGCACATCTAGAGCTCTCTGAAGCTTTGTCTGATTAAATGGAGAGCATCTGTTAGCAGCAATTTTCAAGGATTGCTACAGATTCTAGTTGTATTTCAATCTGGTCTTTTAACTTGACAATTGTAAAACATGAATATGACTTAATCAAAACCATTTCATTGAAACGCTGGCTCTCTTTTTACAGTCCTCATCCTGCCGAGAATTAAACCTCTGCCTAGTCTTTGATGCTTTGTAGTGTCTCAGTTTTTTTTATTCCTGGTTTGTTCTTTATTTAGCTTTACCTTCCACATCTATGTATCTTTCCACACATAACCAACACCTTAAGATTAGTTTTTATCTGACCAAAACAATTTCTTCCTTGATGCATGCTCTACATGGTTAATTGCAAGCTACAGAAAAGGCTTCCTTTCAGCCGTGGCTTCTTAGTATTCCATTATCGAGTAAGGCTAGATTTTTGATTCACATCACTGATAGTTGTCCTGTTAACAGATTCTACCACCTGAGCCATGAATCTTAGCAGCTCCTCCAGAGTTACCATGAGCCTCTTTGGTGCTTATTTAAACAAATACAATTGCCTCCCCCTGCTTAGTTCTGGTTTGTGGGTGTAATATAATAAATGTGGAAAAATATTAAGGGTGTGAATATTTTTGCATGGCATTTTTTCCTCCAGGAACATAATTGCATTTTCAAATTATTTCCTTTATTTTGCATAACCAGGAGACTTTGAAAGAAAATCTTCTTATGGGTAGGTTTAACATGCAAAACAACATATTTCAGCTGATGTTTATGCATCCTTTACTGTTGTTTTACACCACAGTAAAAACATGCCGTTAAATCTGCCTGTCAGTAGATTGTATTTTCACTGCAAGCTTCGTTACTGTGTCAGTTATTTATGTCTCTGCGCCATTGCCACAAATACTGACTCCCATGCTTTTAGTGGGTCAGTCGTTTCTGATTTATGATTTCCACTCTCTTGGTTTCCAAAGAACAGTCCAGCCCACTGTGAAGAATTGGAGCATCTGAGGACACAAAATGGCTGGGCCTGGATGCATGTCTGACATGCGTGCTGTGGAGCCAAAATAATTCCCCCCTCCCCTCCCCCGTTAGCAGAACGGCTTGATCCAGAGGTGGTGCCAGATTTGGACACCAGCCAACCCACAGGACAAGAATCGACTCCGCTCAAAAATGAGCCTTACACTCACACGCTTTACTATTAGTTTCTGAACATGAATGAACAGTTAAAAATGCATTTGGCACATGTTGAAGGTGCTGGCAGCCTCAGACCATGCTACGTCTGAGGTGCAGATAGAATATAAAGCTGGTGTAAACAAGTCTGTAGTTGACAGTGAACTTTGCACATGTGTCCTTGGGGTTTTATGGTGTAAGGCTAATTGTTGAGTGGTCTGAACTCTTTGGCCAAACCGACGGGTACAAAATGCATAACTGTCTAATGTGAGATGGACAAGAATAGTGAGGGAATGTTAGTTGTAAAAATACTTGCCATTTTGGAGGAAAAGCTCTGCAAGCAGGGGATTTGGAAAGCAAAACAGAAGAGCTGTTTACAGCTCTCACAGATTTCCATGTAAAGATAAATAAAAGGATGCCATACATCTGATGAGTTAAGGTAACTTGTTTATGCATTTCGATGCAATTAAAATGATTCATTTTTATTGCATCTAAAATCCCTTTAGTAATAAATTGTAAATTGTTGTAATTTTTCAAGTTATAAAGCGATTAGAGTATTGGAGTATAGTAACAACATCAATGAAATTAGTTTGTATGAAATTGTATTTCAAAACACCCAGCAGTAAAGATGAACATAATGCCTCCACTTAGAATCTGTATTCTATTCCTCTCTTGTTGTTGGTGTGCTGTTTTGGGCGTGCATGGTTTGGACTGGCCACCCTCATATGTCCCCCTCCCCTCCTTATCTGGGGTCTTTATGGTGTTTACACTTTAGACTTATATCTGACCTTCACCTTCTAAGGCCCCCTTAGCTGACCTTACTACCACACACGGAATCCCAGTTAAAATGCAAAAAGGGGGAGAAGAATGTGCAGAGGCATACTTGGTGAAGCTGGCTTTGCTTTTTAGACCTCCTCAAATCCTGGTAAACAAAATTCTGTGTAAATGTGTAAACTGTCTTTTAAAATGTATGCAGGCGTGTATGCAGGCGTGTATGCATCTGGAAATGGAGTGAAAGTGTGTCATTTTCCTTGATTTTTGATCATAAAACATGTTATTCTTTTCTTTGCATAAAATACAAATTTAGATTTTATAATTAAGCCAAAAGAAACACAATTAAAGGAGGTTTCAGGTTTCAGTTTTCACATGATCATCACTGTTATTACACTCTGAGACATCACTTCAAACAAACAACACCAGGCCTATCAGCGGCTACCTCTACTAGGTAGTTAGTGAGAGCGATATTACATTACTGGTTCAATCAGTCATTAGGTTGCAGTGTTGGGCCGCTTCGGCACACTTCAGACCAAGGCGGAGGTAGTCCTAAAAAAGGGGTTGGCTCGCACCGGACAAAGGTAATGGAAACACGGCAGAACAGTTCCAAAGCTACCCGTTCCATACCGTACTGGCCCTAGTGGAAAAGGGACACATTAATACTTCAGGAAGCTTCAGGAAGATCTCTGTGCTCAGTTAGTCCCGTTTCATGGCATCACACCGTGAAGATGCTCTCTGTAAGGTTTGGGAGAGATCTTCTGGATTGCATCAAGAATGTAGTGCCCTGCTCATCGTGTGAGAGATCCCAGACTGTATTGGGTATGCACAAAGCAGGATGAGATCATGATGGATCATTATCAAAACTCCTGAATGCTAAATGGAGGAACCTTTCAGATACCGTTTATCCGTGACATGTGACCAAGTCACACTGGGGTTGGGTCATTCATGAACTTGATGGAGCTTCATTCACGCTAGCCTGAATCCATAAACCACACCCCAATTACGCCCATGCAGAGCAGCCAGCACTTAAGGTGATTAATCTTTCTGGTTTTGGCTTCAGTGACCATCACTTTCTGGCTGCTGTGAAAAGGATCTCTCAACTAGCTGAAAAGAATAATCCCTGCTCATCAAATAAATTAAAGCATGTTGGTAGGCTCTGAGTTTTATGAAAAAATACTAGTGCACACACACCTCCAAATTGTGCACATGCAGCTGGATGCTGAATGAGGGTGTGAGCTTTTCAAGCATCAAGTCTTTTTATGCTTTCAAGGAGAAAAGGAAAACAAGGCAGAGGAGAAAAAGCATGACTTGTGCTTCAAAGAGTTTATAATTCAATTACACAGTATTTGCATTATTGCTACCCATTAAAATCAATTTGAGGATTATGGTGTAACTAGCACAGATTTTCGAGGGAGATTGTATATTATTTGTATTTTGAATTTTGAAAGTTACAGTGAGGTGAGAACATACAACGCAATGAATAATCAGTTATTTCAAAACAAAAATTCACACATCTAAATGTAAACTATTTTCTTGTTTCAGTAACAGAGCATGATTTAATTACACTTTAAGCAGAGTAAGTGTAACTAATACATTTTTCTACTTATATAAATGTTATTGTAATTTCTTTGATATTGGAAAGTTTGTTCTATTCCTCAATTTCAGCTGCAAGATATTTGAGAGTTATCCTGCATGTTCAGATAGTAAAATCTCATATTTATCATGATCTGGGCTTTGACTCGCACCTGGACTTTCCATTTCTTAACTGTCAACCAGTCATTTATGGATTTACTGGTATTTCTTTTTCGTTGCGGTATTCAGCTCTAGTTGAGCTTTATTTTGATTTATTTATTTTATATAGGGTCTCAAATGTTCCTCAAACCCTCTGATACACAATACAATTGATGGTTAATTCTATGTAGTCAGTTGGCCAGGTTCTGCTGCAGTAAAGGATCCCCAAACCGGGACACACCCACCTCTATGGCTTAAAATTTAGTATACGGTTAATTTACTGGAATGCTATGTTTCATTTATGGCCAACATGTTGTATGTTCTGGCCTTTGTATGCATAATATGAGGTAAGCCTAAACTTCTGCCTGGTTTTTATGTTTTTCTTTGAGAGCAATGGTTTCCTCCATTCTTCTTCCATGAAACCCAAGTGTTTTTCAAAATTATGGTTGATAATGTCCTAAACCTTTGTTGTTGATCCTATATGTCTATAGGTAATTTAAAGTATTTGTTACTCATTTACTATCGAAATTGAGTAAATATGTTATTTACTTTTTGTTGTTGTCTATATAATTTTATTAGTAATGCTTAAACTGATAACAATGTCAATGTGGCAAAACATGTTATAGAAATGTCCACGTGTAAAAAAAACAACACAAAAACAGTTAAAGTCTTAATTTTTTTCACACAACTGCAGTATATACTTCATAATCTTAGCCATAACAAGTAACTGATTGATTAGAAAATCATGTTTTAAGCTGTACTTCCAACACAAAGGAGTAATAGTGAAACAGACACCCCCACGGAATCTTGACTGCTTTGTCTGCACCATGATGAAACGCCTTTTCATGCACACACACACAACCGCCCACACAAACACTCACTCCCCATTTTAACCAAATATCTGAGATACTAAATGCGGATAAAACAGTGCACAACCTCGCTGATTTGTGGAAAAAACGGTTTTGTTTCCCAATGTGGCTATGCTTCCCTTTCCCATGCTATGCAAATGCATAGCAGCATCGCCATGCGACTTACGCCTTGCGTTCAGCCTACCACGGTGCTGCAGAGAAGACACACCCCTGCAATATTCACGCCTCGCTGCACACGTCTAAAACTGTCTAAAAAGATTCGTAATGCTTGAAATAAAACATGTGAGCCTCGGCATTAGTGGTTTCAAAGTTTTAACCGCATGATATCGGCTGCATTTGCATCAGGACTGTATGAATTTGAAGATGATGCAAATGCAAACAAAGACACTCCGCTGCACACAGTCTGAGTGTAGCGGTTTATCTCAACCAATGAAGACGCAGTGCTGCAGGCAGCGTAAACCTGGCAGTCCGCTCCACTTTGGGTCTATCACTGATTCAGGGATCAGCGATGTAACCATGTTGCTTTAAACCTCACGCGGTCAAAGTTGTTTACCTCTTCGTTACCTCTGACGTAAAGACACACCCCTATTTGATGGGGCGGCGCTCAACCTTACGAGCACCAAAGCTGACCAATCAGGTAACAGCTTGGCAACCAACTTCACCAATCAACAAACAGGAGTCGCACCTAGCGGGGCTACGATTGGCTATGCGTGCGCTGAGGGGGGAAATCCCTTTTTCCCCCTGTAGAGAGCGAAAGGAGGAGGGGCGGTGCATAACAAAAAGTAATGGCCATCTATTTGGGTCCCGTAGAAGGAGGATTAGCCTATTTCTTGCCGAACTGCTGCAGGTGCGCGCAAATTTTCTGTGTATTTACATGTTAGCTATCTCTTATCTGTGTTATTGTTCTTTGGGAGATTGCACCCGCGCACAGAGAGCGGCTAATTACCGACCAAAGTGTCAGCCGCGTTGAGGGTTAAAGCATTCAGCTAGCCACGCTAATGCTAGCTACTACAACCCACCCCCTGTGTGCGTGTCAGCGTGTATGTGTATGTGTGTGTGTGTGTGTCAGGGTCTGGAAGGGCGTACGAGTTTGACGTTTTCTTCCCGAAATCTTTCTTACATTTCTTGAACTATACCTCAGCCCTACGTAGCGTGGACGTGTTTTTTCTTCTTTTTTTCTCCTCGTTTTGTAAGCTGCACAATATGAAGGGGGGCACGCATTGCAAAAGCACGCAGACGATCAAACACAACTAAAGAGGATTAAAAAGCTGCGCGGTCTTCATGGGGAAAAGTTGAGCTGAGGTATGAAACTCGTAGGCACTAAAGGAAAGCTTAAGTCGTGCTTTGAATCTTGATTATTATTTTTTATTCGCTCCCAAAGCTTGCGAGGAACATGTGTTATTTTCTCTGTGTTAACCTACGCAGTTGCATGATCGCCGTAAGATCACTTATGATTCTGTATGTTACTGTTGAAAATAGTTCAGTGTTACATAAACAGAGCAACTGCAGGTCAGGTCCGAGGGTAAAGGCACACTCAGTGACTTACGACATACTATTTTGTTTTTTACCAAACAGGATTAACCTGGGAAAACTGAAGAGAGGTTTTGAGTCTTCCGAACGGTGCAAGGACATGTTAAAACCCCAGGTGAGACATTTTCCTTCTTCTTTTGCTTTCATCTTAAGGAATTTACTGAAGTTGACTTGTGGATTGTAATACTATGAGGCTGTTTATTTGCATCTGTCAGTCTTATTCAGGCTGAAGCTACGACCACTGCAAACGCTTGAAATAAAAACAGAAGGCAGAGAAAAGCAAAAAAACGATGCACACACCCACAGAACTGAACAACAATAAGCTGAATAAGGTTAACACGTTCGTCAATTCATAATTTGTTTTCCTTGCCATTTCTACCGTTTCTAGTTTCATTTCGTATCTGTAAACAAGCCCATTTTGTACATAAATTTCTTGTGATTATTGATTACCTATGATTATGGTAATGGTTTTAGTACACTCAAATCTCTTGTAATATGCAATGTAATCGTACATTATTTGTAAATTTTGTATTACTATATTTTCATCTTTTTCAGTTTGTATTCAATTTGGTCAGTTGTCTCAGGACAAATGATGACTTTTGATGAAACCCAAGTAACTATACACCTGCTGATATATTTTATTTGTTGGGATCTTATAACTACATTTTCTTACAGCTTTAGGTATAAAGTTGCTTTACAGTTTCAGTTTTTGAAGCATTTACATTTATGTTAATGGATAAAAATCATCCCACAGTAGAGCGCTTACATTCTGAGCCTTAAACATATGGTGTATAATGACCATATCGGTAAAAGTATGAAATGGTTAAGGAGCAAAATGAAAGTGACCAAACACACTATTGGGCTAAAAGAAAAAGGTTAAACATAAAAAAAAACAAATTGAGGCAAAGTTGGTTTGAAGGATCAAGGAGACATTAGGGTAGTGGGTCTTACACTCTTTGCAAAAATGTTGGCAAAACTTTGTCTTGTTTAGTTGTATGTATTAACAATAAAGAACGACATGGCTGCTGGTGCTTTTGAGCTGCACATTAGGATTCATTTGTTCATATTAACTCAGAAGAAATGTTGGTTGTATTCACTGAGTAGGCCTACCACTAAAGCCAGCCCAAATACTAGTGACATTTCTACCACTGTTTCAATCTTTCTGCTACTGGTTTTAAAATTAGATCTAATTCTAAAAATAATTATAAAGGGATATTAAACACAGTAAAAGTCAATAAAAAAGATAGGTAGAATATACATAAGGAAAAATAAATGGTGCTTAATATTTGTGTTTGCAAAGAAAGACAATTTATGTAATATCACATCTTGAAAATAATGGACAAAGGCTTTGTTTTGTAATATAATTTTCCGACTGACCTAAATATTTACTTGTCAAATCCATTTTAATAAGAAGCTTATTTGTTGCTCAAATCAAAAAGGAAAAAAAAATTCATTCAGAATTCTCCGTACAGATTTAAATTTTTCCCCCCACTGCTACTACTTTTTATTTAAATACATTCTATAAAAAAGATTCATTACAAATCCTCGCTTTCCTTTCTAGAGTTGGTTTAGAAGAAAACGATATCTGAGTCACAGGGATGGACGAAACATACTTTGCTGTTTTGAATCACTTTATCGGTCATGGAGAATTCTGCTACTGTTCTCCATGATGAATAATCAATATCTGCTGTAATCTGCCTTTTGTTCTTTTTATTTGAGATACAGAAGCACAACGGTCCACTCTTAGCTGCTCACCACTCTCAAAGTAAATTTAAAGGGATTAAATACGCTTAATAGCGTCAGGAGGATTTTCCTTTGCTCATTTCAGGCTTGTTAGACTATTTTGTTTTTATCAAAGAAATTTATCGGCTGATACCTGATTTAAGAAACATCATGTTTTTCCTCTTCAAACTATTTAGTCACTGTTAGATAACTTGGTTTTTTACGAACATATTGTACAATACAAACGCGTTAGAAAGGCTGTGAACTTAATTCATGTGACTTTTTAACAAGCAGTTGGGTAAAATAAGGTAACCCTTAAAACTGAAATCAACACCAAGTGGTCGTCATGGTACAAATCCTGTTCTTTTATCAGACTGAGGCAGACCTTTACTCAGATTTCATAACAGGCGACCCTGTACTTTTCAATCAAGTTGTAGCAGGTTGTTTATGCAGCAGTGTGCCGGTGGAGATGGTACAGTCCATTGAAACTCCTAACCACCAAACCTTCCTCCCACTCCCTGTCCGTTTTTTTCCATGACTACTGTAATTGGTCGCTTCCTTCTGCATGTGACCATATAGAGAGTATGGTGCTGCTTAACCTAACTGTAAAGACCCTCTGTAATCTGCTTAAGTGCATGTGTGTAGTTTTCCACATTTGTCCAGTTCCTTTAAAACTAACGACGTGTTAAGTTCCTCCTAATGTCTTTATGTTTTCAATTACCTTCTGTGGTTGAATGCTTCAGGCTAGAACAAGTCAAACAGATCCATGTGTTTTAACAGAAGTATAGGTTATGTTGAAGATGTTCGCTGAATGCAAACAGGGCAGTACACTTGTATCATGGTAGTTGTATTTCTTATTGTAAAGTACAGATAGACACAAAGTTATCACAATAACCCTGACAGAGTATAGAATGGCAAGGATACCTTCCAACCTCATAGACTTGGGGCTTAAGAATATAGATGGTTTTGTAGGAGTTTAAGAGTATCTTGCGTTGTTTTATTACTTGGCAGAAACAAACTTCTTTTTTTTAATAAAAAAATAATTATAATCTAAATTTTGCATGGATATAAACACTTGGATTCCTAACTGTATATTTATATATATAGATTTTATGAGAAGAATGTTCTGAAAAAGAGGCCATGTTTTATGGTGGGTTACATAACTTTTGGACCAAGTGCTTTTGCACCCACCTGCCACATGTCCATGTCTGTCGGGGTCTGTTCGCTGAACTCAGCGTGCTATAAAATGTGCGTTCTTTGTCATATTCAACATTGACATAAAAGGGACTTTTTGGTGTGTGTGCGTGTGTGTGTTTGCGTGGGCCTCTCCCTGGCTTGTCTCTTTCCCCTCTCCAGAGTCCAGCAAGGGGCCCAGCACAAAGGGGGCAGCCTGCCGTTACTGCTTTCCCTCTTCCCTTGCTGGCTAGCTGTGGAGCCTGGGTGTTTGAACATTGTCAGGGGGTGGGGAGGGGGCTGCAGAGACCATAGGGCTGGACACGGGACATGATGAGAACCCCCCACCAGCACCACCACCTCTTCCACCCCAGTTTAGCCCATCCTGTGTGGGGCACAGGTCACCTTGTCATGTGCTATTACTGCTGCTGTAACATGCTCCCTGTGATCGTAGCAAAAAAGCACAAGATAGAATCGTGGAGGCTGCAGGAGGGAGAATGAGAGGCGAGCGAGGAGACAGGACTGGACTAGTCTGTTCAACCAGTTGTTTAGCTGCAATACAAACTTGTTTTGTGTACGTTGTTGTTTGGTTCTCATGCTCTCTTTTTTCCCCCTGTCCTCAGACAACTGTCCCCGCATATTGTTTTGGGTGACATTTGTACAGAGCAGATAACTTGGTGCTCTCCATTCCTTGCCTGTTAAATTTTTTTTTATATATATAAAAAAAAGTTGCATCGTGGTCTTACATGTGGTACTGGGTACAAATCGAAATGCCATATGTTTCCATTGCAGCCCAGTTCTACACAAGCTGGTTCATCCCAGATCTGATATTTTTCATGTCTCTGCTGTGCTCTTAGTGACCCAGTTGGAGGTATGCAGTAAAACACATCACCTATGTTTTGTCTCTCTGACTCTCTTTTTTTCTCTTTCTCCTTTTCCACGTTTATTTTTTTCTGAAATTTTGTTGATGTTTGCGTTTTTTGTCCTTTTGAAAGAGAAAATGTTTGGCTACATGCAACAATTTCAAAGCAATTTGTGGAATTGCATCATGGGATTTTAGATTGAAGATTCTCATTGGATTGTCATTTTGGGCCCACCTTTTACTTTCAGTTGTCCACCTATTCTCCTCAGTTTCTATAGGTCTGGAAAGATCCTGAATTTGACTGTTACATTTTGGTATATGGTCTGTAAATTATTGCTGACATTCTTACGATGTGACGCCAGAATTAAAAAAAAAATATTATTTTATTCCTCTTTTTTTCCTCTTTCTCCATGTTCTTATGATTGATTTCATTCCCTCTGCTCACTTTTTGATATTCTTTCCTGGCTTCATACAGATTTCATTTTAACTTCCAAGCAGTCATACGACCACTTAATTAGGTTTGTTTGATGGTTGGTGTGGATTCCCATTGGGTTTTCTAACCACTTGGTATTGATTTTGATTGAAATGTATTCATCTTCTTAGCTGCTCTTAGACTTTTTTGCATCTTAAGTATCATCTAGGTTTCTTTTGTAATTGTCTTATGATGATAAAATCCTTTTGGCTCCAGTCTCATGACATGATCTGCATCGGCACTAACCCATGCTTTAAAATCTTGGTAGTGCCATGATTGCAGCAGGAGAGACAGGTTTGGTTATTACTGGTTTGAGAAAAGGGTCATTTTCTTAAGTACTGCTTACTTTATTTAAAGGCACAGTTTGTCATTTTTGGCCAGTAGGGGGCAGTGCATACCTAAATTATTACAAACATGCAGTATCTGTGTCTTAGAGTAAGAAACTCGACAACGAAGGTCCAACTAGTGCTGTTTTCAAACGCTCAATTCCCTGAGACTTATCTATTTGCAGCAACAAGACGAGCACATCAGTCTCTCTTTTATCGCTTGGAACTAGAGGGTGGCACGGGAATCAATTGTCGCTCCCGTCCCATCCCGATCCCCAAAAAAATACTCCCGTCACCTCCCGATCACTTGACAGCCCCCCCAAAAAAATCTTGTTCCGAAAAAATCCAGAGAGAGAGAGACTCCCGTCCCGACCCGAATCCCATAGATTAGTAATTTACCTCCTATTGCGCTCGCTCCCCCCTCCCCCCTTTAAACCATAGCCTAGCACGGTATCAAAGATCATCTATTTAACTAAGATAGCGATCTGTCAGATTGCATTTTGCAGCGAAATTTATAACCACACACATTGGCACCGCATCGCAGCGTCATTTTTTAAAACCAAATTCCCTGATATCTGACTAGATAAATGTAAAAAATAAAAAAAATTCCAATTTCCAGTTTCCCGTCCGATCCCGTGGATTATTTTCTGTCCCGTCCAAATCACGTTACCAACAGTGAAATTGACTCCTGTCCCGCGGGACAATAGCAATATATATCGATCGATAAACGTGTGGTGCAATAGAAAAAAATGGGTTGATTTAAAAAGTTGGATTAAAAAAGTCTCCTCACTTTTTCATTACTGTCTATCAGGTAGCTTAATAAAACAGTCAGTACCTATTCCAAATGAATCATTAAGCCTGACCCAGGCAGTTCAGTCACCCACCACTATCCTTTAAAAAAAAAAAAAAAAAAAAAAAAAAAAAAGAGCAAATGACTTGAGCGTTAACAGAATTTGTTCCTAAGCCAACCATCGGCGTAAACCAACATCACTTTGGTCATATGTAACAGCAAGAGAGTAAGGAGGAAGTTGAACTGATCGCAGGAAACACTAAACGTAGCGATAATAAACCTGATAAAATGCTACGGTCAGTTGCCTTAAACAGGACCTCCAATTCCGCGGCTTGCAACAAATCACTATTTTATGGACAGACGAGGGAAACTTACCTGGGTCGCGCTGCTCACAACACCTGTGGCTCTTAAAATGTCCCCTGGTTCTCCACCCGATCCTCAGAAGTGAAAAACCCAACTGGGGATGGATAGACATGCTGGCTTTAGCTTAGAGTAACATGATTGGGCTCCGTCTACACTCTGGAATAGATAAGTAGCTGGTTAGCTCCAGCTTTAGCAGCTTAACTGAAACAGAATAAGCTTTATTGACAAACTAAACCAAAGGTTTCAGCCATTAATATTATAAAGTGTTATAAAATGTGTAAAAGATAAAAAATTGTCAAGATAAGCCTTTAACTGAAATTACTAACATGATTCAGAATATGTATAATATGATGGTTAATAACATTACTTTTCTTTGTAATTTTTAATTACTTATGTTACTCAGGTATCTGATTTGTTCAAACTCAGTTATAATTCAAAAAGTTATGTGAAAAATGACTTTAATTCTTAGTTAAAATTTGTTCATTGAAGAATAACAAAATAACCAGGGAGGCACTTAAAATACCGTTTCTACATTATTTGATATTTATCGATAATTGTCAACACCGATCAGTATGACTATTCCCTTTATCGATATGCTCTTTTTCTATATGGTCCAGCCTTAGTGTTTTAATATTCTTTTTTTTTTTTATTGTGCTTTTATGTTGTGTAACACATACCTTCCACTGTTAAGCAGAATGTTGTCTTGGAGTGCCATTTCCTCCGCTCATGAAACAAAACAAGGAGAAAATGAGTCACTGCACCTCAGCATTCAAAGTTGCACTTGTTCTCCCAGAGTTAATCTGTTGGGGTAACAGAAAAGGAAACTCCCTATCCTCTCCTTCAAGGACATGGCCAGAAATGGGGTTGCGTCTTTACTTTACAGCTTTCACCACCCAGTTAAAATGATATGCTGCAGTCAGTTTGTGGTGCGTTGCATACTTACAGCTGGACTCCTCTCTCGCTCATCGCCCACTGGTGCTTGTTTTTTCAGACCTCGAAGGATTTCATCACTTTTTTTATATATAAATTTCCTGGTTCTTCCTTTTTGTCACTTACAAACAGGCTGTCAGAAAGGGTTTTCTTCACAAAGCATTATGAAGTCACTTCTCGACTTTCACGTGGAGCATACCTTAATAGAGAAAAAAATCTATCTTTTGATTTACATGTTCATTTATTTATTGTTTAACATTATATTGCTGATCCATTGTATGACATGATTTTAAGACTAATGAAAACCAAAGAAACTCACTTCCACCCATTCCTCATCTTATGGTTACACTGTTTAAGTTACGTGCTATGTATCTGACTACAGGCCCGTACCAGAGCAGTCAGCCTGAGTAATTAACCAGTAACATCAGTTTGTTAGGCGTTTAAAGCCATAGGTTTACATACACTGTATAAAAGGACACACAACCACATTTTTCTCATTGTGTGACACTAAAACAGCTGAAACCTTTCTGTTTTAGGTCAATTAGGATTACCAAAATGATACATTTGCTAAATACTTTCCAAGATTTGGAAATGTAAAAGAGCTGAGCTTGAAATGCCTTAACATTAACAAAAAAAGGCCAAAATATAGTGTTGTGGCTTTATTGGCAATTAATTGGTTTGCAACATTAAAAAATTTAACTAAAGAGATGATGACACTTTTTAAGACATTGTGTCTGTATCAAATCAAGGGGAATAAAATAATCAGGAAATAAAATATGGACCTCGACAAGTTTCGTGTATTCCTGGTTACAATTTCTGGATGCCTGAAGTTGTTACTTCCATCTGTTCAAACACGTTCAAGTTTAAAAATCACGGGAGTATCCAACCACTATTCTGTGCCCCAGAGATGACTTTTTCTAGTTGAAAAAGAGTAATTTCAAGTTGCAGGACAAATGCAAAAGAACTTCTGAAGATGCTGGGTAAAGCTGATACAAGTGGTCTTATCCATTGTGAGACGAGTCATGTACCGAAATGGTCTAAAAGGCAATCGGGGAGGAACAAGCTATTAAAAGCAACATCAAAAACCAGGGGCCGTATTCACAAAGAATCTAAGGGCTAAAAGTAGGTCCTAACTGCCGGATTTAGGAGTAATTCCTAAAAAAATGTGGGCGTGTCCCTCTTAAATTTAGGACTCCTAGTTTCTTAAGATAAAAGTAATTTACAACCACTTTTAGGCCTAAAAGTAGCTCATAAGTCTGGGAGTCCTTAAAAGAAGTCAAGAGGACTCCTAACTCCCTAAGACCTATTCACAAAGACTCCCAAAATGGCTGCAGCCAGACGCAATGTGTTGGACACTCTGGATGATTCGGAATTAACCAAACGATACCGACTAAATCGTTGATTGCAGATGTGGTGCGGGATGCAATCACGTCTTCAACTAAACGTAACAACCCGATCAGTCCAGAAAATGTTAAATGTTTAGCGAAACTAAGATATTTAGCCACAGGGAAAATGCAACTTTGCAACATGGACGACTTGGGTATATCACAACCCTCTATCAGCCGATCAATCTACTAAACTCTTAAAGCGCTCTGTTGACCACACATTATCCAACAATTAATTCGTTTCCCAGTAGACATCCAGCAACTGCATCGCATCAAAGCCAATTTCATGGCGATTGCAGGTATGCCGGGGGTGCACAAAGAAGAAATCCTGCACGTCTTCCAATTTATGCAACATATGTAGGGATGCCTATATGACGGAGATTGCCTACCTGTTGCATGAGCATCCTTGTTACAAGCGGCGATCTCGAGCCGACACTGGGACTGTAGAGAATACCATCTCTTCTCACAGTCTTCTGACGTTCGAGACACCGCTGGATAAGATGAATTTATGTTTCTGCTAATTTCCAAACACGTCTCCCTTTTCTTATTATTCGTAATCCCGGCTCCGAATCGCCCTTTGAGGACCGTCCTCCTCTCTAGTACCAACTGTGCCAGTAGTAATAATTGGTCCTGCGACCAGTTAGGTTTCCTTATCCTTTTCTCGCCACTCATTTTAATTTCACGAGGTGATTTTCACGGTAGTGGGGGGGTCTATGTAAGATGTGTCTGATGTGCTCATTAGACAGCCTAATTGTTTACAGCCTACTTCAAATCACCCCCTTAACATGATGCATCCATCCATCCATTATCTATACCGCTTTTAACCAATTCAGGGTCGCTGGCGCTTATCCCAGCTATCAGCAGGCGTTAGGCAGGGTAATATGATGCATTACACGTTTTTCGTTTTTAAACTTCTCACTCTCTGTAAGTAGGCTATTATGTGTAAAAGTAAAAGTAGCTCTTAGTGCATTTGTGAATATGTTCTAGACGACAACTCCTACGTAAGACCTTTTAGCGCAAGTTAGGAGTAACACCTAGTGGTAAGATAACAGTCTTTGTGAATAAGGCCCTAGATCTGTTTGCAAGAGGGAAAACGATATTCGCTTTGGAGACTTATCCTGTGATCTGGCAAAGCTAAAACTGAAGTGTATAACCATATAGTAATGACCATCATATTTTGAGGAAAAAAAGGGGAAGCTTAAAAGCCTGAGAATGTGATCCCAGTTATGAAGTACAGGGTTCACACTGTCATTTTATGGAGGTGTTTTGCTGCAGCATCCTGACTGATACAGAAATAATATATGATCATCATCCTTTACCTCCAACATTTTGCATACAGTTAACAGAAGGCTAGTTCCACACCAGCCTCCATGCACAACATGTGACTATCAAATCTGCAGTTTGATCTTTAAATGTTACCGAAGAGCACCACCAGAGGCAAATCATACTTTAAATGCAATTCCCACATGAACATCAAACTGCTTTTTTTTCCTGCTGATGCCTTTTGAGATGAGGAGCTGTCAGAGATTGGACCATTTATATTTAGCCAGTAAGTGAAGCAGCTTATGGTGTATTTTTAGCCTGCTTTTGAAATGATCAGAAACCGACTGTGCCGATCGGTAAGGTCGATAAAGTCACTATGACGACGTCATCGCTGTCCTCGTACATACATTTAAATATCTACCTGTCTTTTTTTACCCCATTGTTGTTAATAGGGGTGTGTATTGGAAATAATCTGGTGATACAATATGTATCCCAATAAATATGATATATTGAAATACAATAAGTTAGTTGACCTATACATTGTGATTTAACTGTCACAGCATTCTAAAACCTCCAACCTGTTGTTCTAGTCGATCCACTGCAACAAAAAAGGTGAAAAGGCCACTAACTAGCGATCATACTTTACTGTCATCATTAATGGTTCAATTAAATTTCTGAAACTTAAAATAAATGATACATTGCTTTTGAGTATCAATACAATATATCGTTTTACATAAAAACGATAACAGCCGAAGTGAAAATTTACAACCACACTTCCCGAAAATGTACATTTGTATTAATTGTCCATATGCAACTTATTACATGGAACAAGTCAAAAATTGTCAAGTAGGTGGGTTTCCAAAGCCAAATCCCATTTATGAGGAAGTTTCCCAGGGTTACGGTCACTCTACCACTGAGACACGTTACCCTCCTTAGCTTGTACATGACCAGTTGTTGCTCATTGCTCGTAAGTAAACATACGTGGCCTCCAAGAGTCCAGTATATTGTTAGCATACATGGTTTTTATCCATCTTAAGAAATGATTAAAAGATAATGCATCCAAATATGTCAAACTATGTATTAAAGGGTTTGTTAAAGATCTCATTTACTGTTGTTTTTATTAATTTGTCAGTGTTGTATGGTATGAAAGAATCCCATCTGAGTTGGTTTCTGTCAAAAAAAAAAAATCTTCCCAGAGTATTTCAGTTTATCCCAGTTAAGTGTGGGAGTGGGTGTGGAGACTCAACAAGATTTGGGGGCTTGCTCATTAAGAGTAATGACATGCAAGTTTCTGTCCTCTGATTGGCTAACTGCAACACTGCTCTTACACTATGCCAGTTTACAATATTCAGTAAAATGAAACACAAGGTGTGCCGGTATTTAGCATTAGATTGAGTTTACCACTCACTTTAGGCAGCATTACCAAACAAGACTGGACTCTGACGCGTGAATGGCCGCAGGAGGACTCCAGCATTATGGTGAATAACTTCAGTAGACGTTTGGCCTACTGAAGTTATTCAGCGCCACGCTCTTCCGTCTTTGTTACTGAGTTAATCCTTGATAATTTATTCTTCTCTGCTTAGCAATATGCTTAAATTCAGCCAGTTGTCTCGTCTGATTTGAGCTAATTGTCTGTTCGGAACGAGTGCCGCCGCTACTGCATCCCCTCCACACACACACCACGTTGATGAGCGTGGAGAGCTCACGGCGAGCCCCGTAGACCAGGAGATTTAACTGCCGGCGGATTCAGCTGTTGATTTTACAATTTGTGGTTTGAAGAGTAGATTACTTCTGAGGATAGTAAAACAAACATCTCTGGGTGGATGTGGTCACATATATTAGCTTGTTAGCCGAGGTAGTACATTTCATTGTCATGGCACATTTTAACACAATATTTTAAAAGTAAAACACTGAGTGAACAATTTAATTTTTACTTACGTTGGACCTGTCGTTCCACATTTTGGTACAGATCTTGGTTTTAAATACATTTTTGAGGCAAAGCTCCATAGCAGTGAAGTCACTCTTCTCCCAGTGACTGAAAAATAACTATTTCCAACCATTTCTTCTTCTGCTCTACTTCTGTGGGTAAAAAAAAATGTAGCGCTGATGTGTTATCTCCACAAATACCGAACGTGTACTGCTGTGTTGTAGAGTTGCTAACTGTTAGCTTCTCACAGCTACAACTAGGGCTATACTACCTGACCAAAACAAACCTTCTAGGAGGTGGTCCCAATGCCACTGAGTGAGATGGCATTGGGGGGTACCTTGCATTCTTACGTTTCAATGTAGGGCTTTTTCTAAACTGGGTGAATTTTGCCATATAAACTTTCTGTAACTGATTCAGAAAATTGTGTTTGGAGAAAATATTCACATGCAGCATGCATATGTATAACTCAGAATGACTGATAGTATTGAAACAAACCCCAGTTTTTTATGATATTCAGTGATGGAGAACTGTAAGTTTTTTTTGTTCCATAATTTTGTTTCACTTTTTGATTTAGTTCAAATAGGGACAAATGAAAGCAGAGTATTTGTTAAAACAACGGATTGTAGCCTATGGCTAATTTCCATCTGTGTTAAATATGTTGTTTTTTTTACTACCAATTTTTGAAACGGTCACACTTTTGTGATGGATCAGACAATTGTCAGACTAGAAACTAGACTGGATATCATACCTTTTAGAATGTATCAAATATATTATTTTGTGAAAGTTTGTGAAAAAGTTCCTACCTGTTTATTTCAAAGTGTCCCCCTGAAAAAGTCAAGGCTAAAAAGCCAAGCCTCTTGGCCCTCATCCTACTCTACAAAAAAATGTGGATTAAAAGTACGTGTTAATTACCTCTTATGTGTTTTTTAAAGCACTGCATGTGGAGATGCTCACTGGAGTTAGATGGATGAGAAAATACCTCACCTTAGGGGTTAGAGCGGTGCAAAAGTTTGCAAAAAGTGGCCATTGATGCAGACGCCATTAGTTTTATCTAGGGGATAGATGTTGTACAATGGGTCTTGTCTCATTTTTCTTCTGGTAGCTTTGGATCTTAAAACAAAATTACTTTATATCTCTCCAAGCAGGTGAAGAGCACATCCAACAAAATTAAAATCAAAAAAATCAAATGGTGGCCTGGAAATAATTTCCCTGTAGAGCTTCTATTCAGAGAGGCACTACCATAATACATTTGTACTACAGATTTCAGTTTGCTGATGTTTTACCCTCCCCCTGTCAAATGGAACTTGGGTAATCCTGTTGATTTTAGTTTCAGTATCATGGGATTGGGATATTTGCGCAAATTTACTGATATGTTTACTGAGTAGTTTAAAATGTAAAGAAACTCTTGTTGTGTCCAAAATTGTATTTTTTAACTAGATGAACAGTGGCTCAGCAGACTTGTGACATTACACATCTATACTGTAACCAGTGTGGAGAGAAGACGACCTTCCTCAAAAATGTCCTGCACTGTGAGGGAAATTAAAATGACTATGCACTTGGTTAAGATTTTGCACATCTTTTAATACGAGTCAGGTGTGTGAGATAAGCTACCCTCAGAGCACCATTCTGTGAATGTGAACGCACTCATCACGTCCTGTTTGAGCTGATTTGATGTCATGATGAAAAACATAAAAAAAGAAATGTGTTGGTGTTAATCTTTGCTCTGGTTCTTTGGCAGACAGTAAAGCCTCAGTGGATTGCCAGGAGAATAAAGTACCTTGTATTTATTTTATTTTTAAATATAATTTGTTTTACTTAGAAGATTCTAAAAAGCTGTTTTCACAATCTAGTTGAATAGAGTAAAATAGGAGTTTAAGATAAAATGTTGTACAGTACTTTTGTTTACTTTTCTTTAATATCAAGTAACATGATACAGTAATGTTGAATGAATAGTTGTCAATATCCCCCCATTCAATTATTTGATCTCAGTATGTGACGAGTCAAGAGTGAGAGCTTGTTTCTATGAATGAAGCTGAAAGAAAATGTTGTCTGCTTCATGTTTGGAAGACCAGAATAAGTATACATCTAGTCTAATAAGCTGTTGCATTATTTAGAGGTCTCTCAATTCTTCTGCACATTTAGTTTAATGGCCTGTCAAGGCTGAATGCAGTTGAATGCAGTCACAAAGGACTGACTTCAGATGTCATTCAATAATAAACCAGAGTAAATAGGTTTTTTCGTTCACAATGACTGATGTTTGTTGTAAAAGGATTGCTTTAGGGCAGTCAAACTCATACAGCATGATTTATTATAAAGATTTATTCCATAATACCAGTCGGGTATTACAACATTACATGATGGTGAATATTGATTTGTGCCCATTGTGGTAAATGTGGTAATTTGATACTAACCCAACCATATAAAGCTTTCTGTAGTAGAAATATAGGTCTAAGTAACCGCTGATTAAATCTCTAGACATAACAATTGCTCCCAAATGCCTGGTTTTGAGACTGTATACAATTTAATATTGGGAAATTCCAAATAACAGTATTATGTACACAATACTAGATACAGAAATGTCAAGGTTTCATGGTATAAATATTGTCTTTCTTCATCTGTTACTTTGAAATAAGAGCTATTTGATATGTCACCCAGAGTGACATTTAGTAGAATATTTCATTGAGTTTAGATCCACCAATTCACTTCATCAGACCAAAACCAACTGTCATTTTTCATTGAAGCTTGATTCCATTTTTGACAGATGCTGATTTTTCAGGCATAAAATATACAAATACAGTTTAGTTTCTTTACCATATTTGAAAGTAAGAGCATTTTCACATGCACCATGCGAAGGGAAGTCAAGGGATTAGAACAGCTGTGTAGCTTTAAGAAAACCACTAATCAGTGAGGCAAACTGGGGAAAAATGGCTTCATTTTGCTAGGGAGTATGAAGATTGGACTCTGGAGCAATTGAAGAAGATTGTGTGGTCTGTGTGATGGGTGCATCAGGGTAAGAAGAAAGGCAGATAAAGAGATGCACCCATGATTTCATGTGCCTACTGTACAAGCATGTGGGGGCAGTACTATGATCTGGGATTGGTGCATTTGGTCAGATCAGCTGACAACCTGAATATACTGAATGACCTGGTTATTCCATCAATGGGTTTCTTCTTCCCTGATGGCATGGGCATATTCCAAGGTGACTATGCCAGGATTCTTTGGGCTGATATTGTGAAAGAATGGTTCTGGGAGCATGCGACATTATTTTCACAGATGGATTGGCCACCACAGAGTCAAGACCTAACCCTTTTGAGAATCTTGGGGATGTCCCGGAGAAGGCTTTGCACAGTTGTCAGACACTACCATCATCAATGCAAGCTCTTGGTGAAATATTAATGCACTGGATGGAAATAAATCTGGGGACATTGCAGAATCTTATCAAAATAATGCCACAGAGATTGCGTACTGTAATCAAAGCTTAAGGCGGTCCAACGGAATATTGGAGAGACCTTATTTTTTGGTGCAACTTCTTTTTTTGGTCATATATATACATTGACATGATGATCATTGATATTTTCTTAAGAAAATTATTCTATTTTCTTTGGCCAATTGGTTTTCTTTTCTAAGAATTAGCAAGCTGCATATGGTCTTTGAAAAGTGACTCATTGGGGCTTCAATCAAAGACCCCATTAATGGGTTTTTAAACCGAATCACATTTTTCATGCTATGACCTGAAGATGGGTGATCAGATCTGATTAAGGAAAAATTGTGTGTATCCGCTAGGGACAAGCAATATGAGCTTAAAGGTTTATCACAAGATGTTCTAATATTTATTGTAGGGGTGTCCCCGACCAAGGATTTACACATTCGAATCAGAACTGTCGAATCTTTCTATAGGTGGTAAACTGATCTATGTGTGCAGACGCAGCAAAGACTTATGGGTAATGGGTTCGTGTTAATTGTAGAATTTCTCCATTTTACATTATAAATTATGTTCAAAATGTAGTCATGTTCTTTAGGGAACTTTTGTCTTCTTTTGTTGTCAGTGTTTGGTGGTGTTTGTCTGTGCACTGTCTTAGAGATGATGGTTTACGGGAGTTATAGGTTTCCCTCAGTGCTTAGGCGCCCACTTATGCTGAAGTTGAATAAAATAACTGCCCCCTACTTCCCTAACAAAAATAAATAAGTGAATATTAAATTGGCTACTTTGGAACACCAGCTACATCAAGTATGTATATTCATACTTTAAAATATAATAACAGTAAAAATTCACAATAATTCTGTCTTTGTTATTAACAACATAATGATGTTTAGGATAAATCAAAATTCTCTTGATGAAAAAAAAAATCTACAATGATGATAAACTGTAGGATACTTTCACGGCTTCCTCTCTGTGGTTCATGTCCAGGAATAAATATATATATACATATAAATATACAGTTGGACAAAAAACAATTTACAGAAATGTGAACCTAATCCGTTTGGAATTTTTTTTTCTGCACCTTTCATACATGGTAGGTTGTCCAATTTTAGTCTTTGTTTGACTCTCCTGGACTTCCCTGGCTCTGTAGCAAAACCAAATGGTATGAGAATTACTCTGGGGTTTGGTGTTCATCAATGATATGTTCGAACCATCAGATAAATTCCCTGGACATACAGTCAGGTCCATAAATATTGGGACATCGACACAATGCTAACATTTTTGGCTCTATACAGCACCACAATGGATATCAAATGAAACGAATAAGATGTGCTTTAACTGCAGACTGTCAGCTTTTATTTGAGGGTATTTACATCCACTGTGAACGGTGTAGGAATTACAACAGTTTGCATATGTGCCTCCCACTTATTAAGGGACCAAAAGTAATGGGGCAGAATAAGAACCATAAATGAAACTTATACACTTCAACACTTGGTTGCAAATCCTTTGCAGTTAATTACAGCCTTAAGTCTGGAACACATAGACATCACCAGACGTTGGGTTTCATCCCTGGTGATGCTCTGCCAGGCCTCTACTGCAACAGTCTTCAGTTCCTGCTTGTTCCTGGGGCATTTTCCCTTCAGTTTTGTCTTCAGCAAGTGAAATGCATGCTCAATCGGATTCAGGTCAGGTGATTGACTTGGCCATTGCAAAACAGTCCACTTCTTTCCCTTCAAAAACTCTTTGGTTGCTTTTGCAGTATGCTTTGGGTCATTGTCCATCTGCACTGTGAAGCGCCGTCCAATGAGTTCTGAGGCATTTGGCTGAATATGAGCAGATAATATTGCCCGAAACACTTCAGAATTCATCGTGCTGCTTTTGTCAGCAGTCACATCATCAATAAATACAAGAGAACCAGTTCCACTGGCAGCCATACATGCCCACGCCATGACACTTCCAGCACCATGCTTCACTGATGAGGTGGTATGCTTAGGATCATGAGCAGTTCCTTTCCGTCTCCATACTCTTCTCTTCCCATCACTCTGGTACAAGTTGATCTTGGTCTCATCTGTCCATAGGATGTTGTTCCAGAACTGTGAAGGCTTTTTTAGATGTTTGGCAAACTCTAATCTGGCCTTCCTGTTTTTGGGGCTCACCAATGGTTTACATCTTGTGGTGAACCCTCTGTATTCACACTGGTGGAGTCTTCTCTTGATTGTTGACTTTGACACAGATACACCTACCTCCTGGAGAGTGTTCTTGATCTGGCCAACTGTTGTGAAGGGTGTTTTCTTCACCAGGGAAAGGATTCTTCGGTCATCCACCACAGTTGTTTTCCGTGGTCTTCCGGGTCTTTTGGTGTTGCTGAGCTCACCGGTGCGTTCCTTCTTTTTGAGAATGTTCCAAACTGTTGTTTTGGCCACGCCTAATGTTTTTGCTATCTCTCTGATAGGTTTCTTTTGTTTTTTCAGCCTAATGATGGCTTGCTTCACTGATAGTGACAGCTCTTTGGATCTCATCTTGACAGTTGACAGCAACAGATTCCAAATGCAAATAGCACACTTGAAATTAACTCTGGACCTTTTATCTGCTCATTGTAATTGGGATAATGAGGGAATAACATACACCTGGCCATGGAACAGCTGAGAAGCCAATTGTCCCATTACTTTTGGTCCCTTAACAAGTGGGAGGCACATATGCAAACTGTTGTAATTCCTACACCGTTCACCTGATTTGGATGTAAATACCCTCAAATAAAAGCTGACAGTCTGCAGTTAAAGCACATCTTGTTCGTTTCATTTGATATCCATTGTGGTGGTGTATAGAGCCAAAAATGTTAGCATTGTGTTGATGTCCCAATATTTATGGACCTGACTGTATATTTGCAGACATTTAGTATACAGCGACATCTATGTATCTGGTATTCTTGGTCGAAACATATAGGTCCTGTTTCAGCTACTATCGAAGCTTGACCCATTATGATTAATGACATTTGTGTTTAAAAATGTTTTAACTAAATCCTTTAGGGTTTAATAAAAAATGTGGCCAGCTCATAGAATGTACAAGATTTGGTCTGAACTAGCTTTAAAGGCATACTGCTTAATTTTCCAACAATGTAAGCTTCAAAACACAGCAGAATTTGTTGAAACTATCACCTTGAGCCTTTTTTACTCATTATTATTGTTATTATTATTGGATGTGAGTGATGAAAAGTTTTGTCAAATTATCTTGAATTATTCAGCTGGCTCCTTGCAGCATTGGCCTTGATTTATTTGTGAGTTTGTTGAATGTTGCTTTAGTTACCATGGCCTTCCAATACCCCCCCCCCCCCCCCCCCCCCCCTCCTCCTTCCATCATTTGCTGGACTTTCACTGCAGTGAATGGGACCAAAGAAAGAAATGAGAGAAGCTTTGTGAAGGACAGTGATTGTTTGTTTATGAGGATGTTAGCCTTGTGGTGACATGTTTTTTTTCTTTTTTTTCCCTTTCTATTACGTGGTCAAGTTTAAAGGTAATCAGAGCACTGTGTAATCAAATAGAACCAAATATTATTTTATTTTATTTTTTCATTGGGGGGTGTTAAGGAGAGTTTTTCAGTTTTGTTCATATGGCTTCAGTTCTGCACCCTTGGACAAAACCACTGAAGTTGAGTTTGCTTCCAACAGTAAATTGGAAAGTTGAGTCACACAGTTTGGTTGGCAAGGAAAAGCAACCTTTTTCTGTGTATGCACGAGTTTGTAAGTAACCTCAATTGAGTTAAAATAGATTTTTAAATGTCATATTGGAACTTTGACAATGTGAATTTCTTTTTTCCAATTTAAGAGAAAGGATCAATTTTTTTGTTGACTATCGTGTTTGTCACTGCTTTCTGTTTAGTGATGGAGTCCACCGTTGTGAGTACGTCCACTGTGGCCCCTGATGAGTTTGATAGGAATGCCCCACGGATCTGCGGAGTGTGTGGTGACAAGGCCACTGGCTTCCATTTCAATGCCATGACATGTGAAGGATGCAAGGGCTTTTTCAGGTATGCTAATACATGCTTTAGTGTGTTTATTCAAAATCTGGTCTACTCTCGAGTGGTTCTTGAGGATACAATGTAAGCTCTATAGAAAATGAGTGAACTTTTACTGTCCAATTAAGAAACTAAAAACGTGTTGAAAAATGTACGTTACACTACACAAAATTTTTGTGCAGGGCCACAGAAGGCAAATTTTTTTTCCAGGAAGTTATTAATTTTGGTCTTTGTGTGCTACCATGAACGGGTAGTTAGCTAATTACAGGTTAACCTGCTGGTAAAAAACTGCACCACTGTCCTTTCCTGCTGTTTTCCATTTGGATAACAACACTGATTATTTACAGCTGCAAATAAGAAACTGCTGTGTTTTGTTTTCGTCATGGCGTACAGAGACACGTTTAAATCCAACTGGACATACTTGAAGCTGACGTTCTTCGAGCGTAAATTCTGATAATGTCCATCTGTCCCAATGCCCATCTGACCCAAAGCAGTAACAAAAGTAGAAAGAACACCATCACCATTTCTTATCTGCCGATGAAGCATTTGGTAACTATGGAGAAAGAACACTGGCTGGTGGGCGGACATTGCTAACTAGGCAGATTTGTTGCGGATCGACCTGCTGCTTTACTCCTGAACTGTTAGATCTCCTACTTCAAAAAGAAGCAACTATTTTATTAATACCCTCAGAAACAAACTTGCCTTTATTGTAAGATTTTATGTGTAAATTAGAAAAAGTCTGAATATGTATATTTCCTAATTTAAATCGTTCTTGACAACCCTAATTATGAATTTTTCTCTCACTAAAAATGTTTAAGATGTATGATGTCTAGCATGAGCCAGCAAAGGGTTCGCCTGGGCGGCTTTTCTGTCTCTGACATGCAAAACAGCCAGTGGTACAGGTGCTCACCTCCAGAGTCTCTACAGTTTCTGTACACAGTTGAATGTAGAATGACAACGTTGGCGAGTTATTCATGATGTTTTGAAGCTTAGGATGTGGCAAGTATCGTAAACCTTTTTGAAATTCATATCTTGCGATGAGCTCTGCTAGCATGTCTTAGCACTTAAGTAGGGGATGCTAATGCCAAAATTTGTAATTGTTTTGCTGGGTTTCGTTCCTAATACAGAATACTTAAAGTGGGCATATCACGCTTTTAAATTCTTCCTTATTACATTTAAATCATTCAGTTATGGTCTATATAGACTGGAACTCCAATTCTTTGGCCTGATTTCTCATTAGTATAGCTCTATAGACTCTTCATAGACCCCTGTTCTGAAGAGTCAAGATTATAAATTGTTTTGGTGCAATCTCTTTATATCCAGTTGGGGGCGCTGCATACCCCGCTCCCCTTCAGGTTGCAGAACCTTCCACACTCTCCCGTTTGCTATTTCTGTAGTTTGATAGAGATGCGATCATCTAAGGTAAGGCAAGCAATAAAACAGACAATAAAAAATAATAAATCAGTCTATTATGACCTACATTTGGTTGTCGGAGAAACGGCGGTATGTGTGTTAAACAGGAATAATTACTAGAGCCAAATAGAAATTCTGTTCAGTCATTTTTATTCACTGGTTCTTGTTGCAGAAAAAAGCGTCAAAATAAAAATGTTTCATCAAAACTACTGAATGATGCTTACAGAAAGATCCTTCCTGCCCAAAGCCATTTAACATCTGAAGTCAGAGTTAACATTAAATTCTGACAAATTAAGTATCTTAATGCAATAATAAGAACTATGAGCAGCAGTTTTTTTTTGTCACACCTGCACCTTGATGTCCAGTAAGCGCCAGCTGCGTTCTGTTCTGTGTATGAACAGATCAAAACCAGCCTCTAAGCAGCATCTCGGGCTGTGGGGGGCGTGATATGAGAGAATCTGGACATTTGCATAAATCTATAAATGCCCCTGGATACCTAGGAGGCCATGTAAAAAGCCCACATGTCAGGGGGAGGGGGAGAGAAAATCGCTCTACTGTTGATGCTAATGTTAGCAGCTAATAAGCTAACTTGCTCACACAGGATACTATCGGTGTCTTTTAAGAAGCTCAAACAAAACTGTACTGCCGTGGAAAGCAGTGAATTTTGTATTACACATCCTTCTATTTTTATTTAATAAAATTTTACTGATAGGTTGTTGGCTGCTGTTAAACGTTTTCTTAGCTGCAGCTGACCCCGATTGCCACAAATGTGCATGTGCGTGAGCGGCAGAAAGACAGACGGAGCAGATAAAGGGACAGCAACCATTTTAAGAGGAAAAAAAAAGAAGCTTTAAAACAAAAAAAGTTAATGTCGATCACTAAATTATTGTGTAGGCGATTTCACTTGTCGACATGGTCATGACAAATTGTTGCAGCCCTAATAATCTGTCATGCATTTTTGGACAATCTGAGGAAGCTGAGGACCAGGTTACAAGCCTCTCATGCTTGGCAAAGACCTGCAAACTCCCCTTGGAAATGAACTCAGGACCTTCTTGCTGTACGCCAACTGCTCTAACCACCTATACACAGTGGCCGACCCCAACTCTCTGCTTTTTGAGTTGGAAAAGCTTGAAATTTGAGCAAGACAAAATGGAACAATTTATTTTTCTATGTTTTGTTTTGAAGTATGTGCGTGCGTTCTGTACATTTGTGGCTGTTCCTCTAAGCAGTGTTGGTATTCAAAGGGAAAGCAGAGAAAATACGGATGTTTAATAATATCCTTCCTTGTCTCTCACATGGCCTTCGTTTGAACTCCCATAAAGCACGTGCATCTGTGTTTTAACTCTCATGGGTTTATAGATGTTCATAAATTTGTTTGAGTAAATCAATATACTTTGTCACAATTTTGCTCAACTACTCTTATCCCCAGATTCCTTGGCACATGTTCATATTTTTGCTTTTTCTCTCTTCCGCCGCAGAACTGATGGAAAAAATTATGTATATATTTCTGCCTTGATGGTGTTTTTCTGTCAGTAAAAATTACTTTTGTAGATAAAAAAATATATAACCAAAAAACAAGCAGATTTATGTCTTCATCTTTCCATGTTTTTACCAGGGATTGACAGTAATAGACCGACACAAAGTTGTAACAGAATTGTGAAGAGGAAAATACATTTTTTTATTAGTTTTTAGAAACTGAAATGTATAGTGTGGAGAAGATTTGTTTAGTTCAATTCACTTTTATTTATATAGCGCCAATTCACAACAAATGTTATCTCAAGGCACTTTACAACAAAAGTCATTTCAATACAATTATAAAAACATTCCATTCGGTTAAGTTTTCTATTTAAGGACTCCCATCAAATTGTGTTGAGTCTTTGACATGAGGTTGTGCCTGGATCATGCAAACTCCAACCACAGCAATTCCTCAGCAATCCCTCATACTGAGCAAGCATGTAGCGAGAGTGGAGAGGAAAAACTCCACTTCTACAGGAAGAAATCTTCAGCAGAACGTGGCTCAGTACAAGCGGTCATCTGCCACGACCGTCTGGGGGTCTGAGAAGACAGAGAAGAGACAGCATGGAGGATGCTCGGTCACTTTGAACATCATCTTGACCGATGTTCCCCATCCAGCAGGGGGCATTATAGTTGAGCAGGGTACCAGTCCGTGTGGAGCTTCTATGGGGAGCAAAATACTGAGAGAAAACAGGGTTAACAATAGAAATAACAGTCTAAGCCTATAGGAGCATAACTACAAAAATAGCTCAGGATAACTGAAGCCATTCTAACTATAAGCTTTTATCAAAAAGGAAGGTTTTAAGCCTAGTCTTAAAAATAAACAGTATCTGCCTTGCGGACTAAAACTGGTAGCTGGTTCCACAGGAGACGAGCCTGATAACTAAAAGATCTGCCTCCCATTTTACTTTTAGAAAATCCTAGGAAGTACCAGTAAATCTTCCTTCTGAGAACGAAGTGCTCTGTTAGGAACATATTGAAGAATCAGATCTCTGATGTATGATGGAGCTTGATTATGAAGGGATTTGTAAGTAAGGAGGAGTATCTTAGACTCTATTCTGGATTTAACAGGGAACCAGTGGAGAGAAGCCAAAACAGGAGAAATGTGATCTCTCCTTTTATTATTCATCAGAACTCTTGTTGCAGCATTTTGGATCAACTGAAGGCTTTTAATTGCATTTTGTGAACTTCCTGATAATAAGTAATTACAGTAGTCCAGCTTTGAAGTAACAAATGAATGGACTAGTTTCTCTGCATCACTCCTGGACAGGATGTTTCTAATTTTAGCAATATTCCGGAGGTGAAAGAAAAAAATCTTAGAAACTTGTTTAATATGGGATTTAAATGTCATGTCTTGGTCAAAATATTACACCAAGGTTCTTTACATTATTACCAGAGGCCAAATTAATGCCATCCAGATGAAGAGATTGATTTAGCAGTTTCCTTTTTAAACGTTCTGGTCCAAAGACAACAACTTATGTCTTTTCTGAATTTAAAAGCAGAAAATTCAGACTCATTCAGGTTTTTATGTCTTTGAGACATGCTTGTAATTCAATTGAATTTCAATTCACTTTTTTTATATAGCACTAAGTCAAAACAAATGTCATCTCAAGGCACTTTACATCAAAAGTCAAGTCATCTGCCACGGCCGTCTGGGGGTCTGAGAAGACAGAGAAAAGACAGCATGGAGGATGCTCGGTCACTTTGAGCATAATCTGGACCGATATTCCCCATCCAGCAGGGGGCATTATAGTTGAGCAGGGTACCAGACTGATCTACCTAACTGATTGGTTTCATCAGGTTTTATGGATAAATATAATTGCATATCAGCATGACTGGGGAAATTCATTACATGTTGTCTAATTATTTTACCGATTGGAAGCATATATATATATATATATAGCAAAGAGAACTGGTCGAAGCACAGAACCCTGTGGCACTCCACAAGACGTTACATGTGATTTTTAACCCAATATTCCAACTATGAAACGCGGTGGTGGCAGCATCAGAAAAGCATGTGAATGTTTTTCTGGAAGCTTTTCTGCTCCCATTATTTATTGGAATATGGATGGAACAAAATACAGGGAGATCTTCAAAGACTGCAAAACACTTGAGAATACGGGGGGAGGTTCACCTTTTTGCAGTAGAACAACATGGAACATACAGAAAAAACTACTCTCAGAAGAACTAGCTCAAGGGTCTGAATAAAAACGCATGCCTGAAGTTTAATATTTATTTAAAAATGGGTTTTTTTCTACTGACAATTACTTTTCATTTATTTGACAATTATGTGCTATTTTTGCTCTGTCATGTCCAAACACTGCATTTGTTTTTCCAATGATAACCTTCACAATAACCTTTGAAATTGATGTCATTTATTTAGGCGCAGTATGAAGCGCAAGGCCTCCTTCACATGTCCCTTTAACGGCAGTTGCACCATCACCAAGGACAACAGGCGTCACTGCCAGGCATGCCGCCTCAAACGCTGTGTGGACATTGGCATGATGAAGGAGTGTAAGTGAGAAAAGACAACACGGTGACCCATAGTTTTCATTCTAATTGTTGTGGCAGGAATTTGTTTAAGCTGAAATTTACCAAAAACAAGTTGAGTTATCCTCTAGTTTTCTCCTATTGTTTGCTAAACCTCCACTGGCCAAGTTTTTATCTCATTTTGAAGAAATTATGGGACCTTAACAGGGTTAACATATGACATGTTAAAGTTAGATATGTAAAAGGTGAAGATGAACATAATTACAACATAATACACAAGTTAGCCTCTTCATTTTCCCTTTTTGAACATGCAGGTAACTTTTTCTTGTTTTTATTTCAAATTATGAAATATGCTTTATTACTGGTGCTCATGTTCAAAAATAAACTTCACAGATCCATTTATTCATTCATACTAGTTGGTTTCAAACAGCTTTAAAAAGCCTAAAACTTACTGTAGTGGATTTGTTTAAGTTTAGTGGCTGGGTTATAAATTTCGCCTCTGATTGTTTTGTGGCTCTGTTCATAGATTATGTGGTTGCAATTGAGAGGTACTGTGTTTTACCTAACATGTTGTGTGTAAATAAAGTTAATACCAGGGTTTGATCAAAGAGCAGGTTCCCACAAAAGAATGTCAAGAAATAAGTTCCCCACTGTACTTCCATGACATCCGATTTCTCCAGAAAGGGGAAAAAAGCAAAGAAAACAAACACCGTTTTTTAAGCTGTACAACTGGTATATGCATTCATGGAGCCTAGTGGGCGGGAAGGGGGACTTTTGTCATATTATGTAATCTTTGGACTAAGGTTAAGTATCTCTGGGTCTTTGCCCCTTTTTAGAGTGTTTACATTTTCTGTTTAAACAAGTAGAGCCTCCTGACATTGTGTAAAGTATACCACATCAGAAGTTTAAACACCTTATGTGCAATCTATCCTGGTCTCTTCTCGCTACAGTTTATTTGTTTTTATAGTCTACATAAAGCAGGCACATCTCGTCTTGTTTTTTGCTAATATCCGGGTATTGTCCAAAGTCCTTTTTTTTGTACAAAAGATCTCAGCCTGCCAGGTAAATGTTGGTTTGTTTGTTCGCTTTTCACTCTTTTCTGGGAGTGCTGGCAACAGCCCTTACAGTTTGCTTTATGTGAACAGGAGCCAGTGATGTGGCTGTTACCGTTGCAAAAACAGCAGCATGTTGTCGAGAGCCAGCTCTCTCTCTGTTTCTGTGAGCTAATTCAGCGGCTAGAACAACAAGGAGCAAACGGAACAAAGACAATGTGTTCAGTTGTTCAGTGCAGTGCAGCAGGGGTCTCCATATAGACCCATCCCCTCCCATTCTCTTCCTCCAGAGAATAACAACCTCCTTTCACCCAATGCAACATAAACATGCCTGTCATCACAGTGCTGAGCCCAAGTAACATACCTTTGAGGAGTTTTGATATGCAGATGGATTCCGTTTTTGTGGTTATTTATAATTTATCACTCATCAGTTAACCTGACCTGCTTGGTTCCCACTCTTTTTTATGGTAATTTTACCCAAAGAAAACTTTTTTTTAAATCAGAAAGTTGATTTTACTCTGGGTGTATATTTCAAACGTTCTCTCTGTCTGGGCTTTGCAGTCATTCTGACCGACGAGGAAGTGCAGCGAAAGAAGGACTTGATTCAGCGAAGGAAGGAGGAGGAGGCTCAACGTGAAGCAGAAAAGGAAGCACGGAGACCGAGACTCTCCGATGAACAGAGTCACGTCATCGCCACACTAGTGGAGGCCCACCACAAAACATATGACGACTCCTACTCTGATTTCTGCCGCTTTCGGGTTGGTGCCTCAGCTCATTTAGTTCAACATCAGATCAATACAATGCAAAGCTAAGAAAGAGAAATACTGGCTTTTGTGATTTGCTATCTCAGCTTCCTTTTTTTTTTACAACCGTAACATTCCGACTGTGTGGTGTTGTGGATTTATCAATTAAAAGTAATTAATTAATTGATAATTGTTATGATCTATCTGGTGATGCTGAGAATATTAACCAATACTTTTAAATTATTAATTTAATTCTCCCTTCAGATTAACAGGGAGCCATCCATTTTTTTGATCCCAAAAAATGGCAAAAAAATATATTTATTAATAAGGGGATTATTAATCAATAATCTCACTTATAATGATTAATGACTAGGGATTACACCAGAAAGATCCTATCTGAAGGAAATGATTTCTTGCAATAATTCACACACACACACACACTCAGAATAAAAGAAACCAGAGATTTAAATCAATTTAACCAATTTATTCTAAAAACACAACTAAAATTAAACACTACTTATACTAAACGGTTCTGTTAAGACTACCGGTGCCTGAGCAATATGGCGACCAGCGATGACGTCCCTTAGGGCCGTCACGGGGCGCCTCCTACCGACGTCGTACGCAGCTCCATGCGCAGCTCGTTTGATAAGGACGGGAGAGGGGGTTATGGCCCCATTTTATGACTTATTGTTTAACTTGAAGCAAGAGGCCTGCGATTCCTTCCTAACAAAGAAACGTCGTGGCTCTTATCATTGGGTTAGCTTCTGCTAATACAGGCTCTGGTTGGGAAATGGAAGAAATGGGTTTCAAAATGTCCTTTGCGTGCTGCGCGTTCCTGGCAGGCACTCCGATGATGCTGTTGCTTATGACAACAACACTTCACTGTAAACTACCGGAGAAGAACCAAAACTTCTACAGACTTAACAGTTCTGCTCACTAATAAAAGAAAAAACATACAGGAAACACACAATCAAAGTACAAAAACACACAAATTTACCCGTAAGCAAAACACGGCACAGAGTTATCTCAGAGCGCTCCAGGTAGATGCAGCTCTTCACATCACCGATTATGCATGCATATAATTATAAAGAAAAACTTCCTAATTTATCCACCCAGGTCTAGGGTAAATGTACACAGTCTTACTTTAAAGAGGAAGCTTCCAGGTGTGGAAGAAAAAGTCGGGAAGCGAGATGCTTGGCTCGTCAGCCGCGCAGAGAAAAAACAAAAAGAGAGGAGTTCAGCGCATCAACAAAAAAAAGAGGATAGTTTTGGGACAACCAAACTATTGGGAAAACTTGGTTGCAGGGAGCAAGGACAAAATCCAGAACACGTGTTAGGAAAAAGGAGTCTCTTCTTACAGTTCGGAGAACTGCCGACACCATCAGGCGAGCTTGGAAGAGGACGATGGATGCTCATCCATCGCTTTTATGCTGAGTGTGGGCGCATCGCCCCCCTTTCCCCGTATCTGTCTCCAATCAGGCTGCGGGCAGAAGCGGCGGTTTTGAGGGATTGGCATTCTACCCAATTGCTGCAGCAGATCATCCACCTCTCAGCGGATTCAAACAGGGAAGGAGCGGATAGCTCCGCCATTGGTCAGAATTGTGCAGCCGGGGGAAGGGGCGTGTCGACAAGTTATTGAATGCTGGGTCATGATTGTAGAGCTCCTTTTGTTGTCATATTCATGGTTCAGACCCCAACAGTGGTTTGTGCCATTTTAAAACATTGCCCTCTTTAGTCACTTAAATTATTTTTCTCATCTTAAATCCTGTCCACTAAAACCACATCCAGAAACAGGTCCTGCATTTCTGTCTCATTTTGCCATCCGCAAAACTACCTCTCCTGTACGTTTTTTTTAACTTCTCTCTGAGTAAATACAAGTGCATCGGATTAAATTGGAATAATACTGAGAAGATAATTATTTCAGTACTTTATCAGCATCATGGTAGAAATAATAATCACAGACTAAAGAGGATTGTGAAGTTACTCTTTCACCCAGCAGAAAATGTTGCTGATTGAGTGGTAAATGCATGTGGACAGCCTGTATGAGGACAATGACACATTTTCCTAAAATACCAGTAGAATTAATTAAATTATAAGTTATGCCAGTTGTAAGATCTAAAAGTGCACACAGAAAGGACAAATTAAATTTAAATGACAATTAAATTTTTAACAGGGGATGAATGGTTGCATTTCAAAATTTGCCTTTGATTAGTCACAACACACAGATTTATCCATTACCTGTTTATATTGAAATATAAAGAGGCTGCCGAACCAGAGACCTGTCAGAAGTGTCTTACTTGGGCTAAGCAAAATATATCGGCACCATTGCTTAAGGGGCACATGTCCTCTGCTGAAAAGCTTTATAGACATGCCAATTTCATTTTCTGACAGGGTATGGCACCTGTCCATGCTACCAGTAGTGGCAAACTCTGCTTTATTGACCATGGTATCACTGTGTTTGATTGGCCTGCAAACTTGCAAGACCTAAACCCCTTAGAGCAAAGTCAATCCTCAAGGGCAGCTGTCTTGCATGTTTTAGATCTTATGACCACCTTTTTGCCAAACTTGAAGATGCTGAGGAGGAAAAGCCTATTTTATTCTTCTCCGTCAGCAAGTTTGCACTCTCATGCAGACTCATCGACAGAGACATTTTCCTTTTATGCTTCTCCGTCGGTCGGTGTGTCAGTGTTGCAAAAAAAATTCTCAGTCAGGACAGCAGGGGGGTGCCTACCATTCATGTCTCTAGTCAACTACAGTTTAGTTACTTCAGCTTGTAAACGCATTTTCACTCGACGAGCAATGGCAGACAGAAAGTGAATTTTAATTGAACTGGAAAGCTCACACATCTGCTCCCCCCACCATCACCCCAACCATCAACGACCCCAGCACTTCATCAAAGGACTCCTCAGACCCCCCCTCCTCCCCCCCGCCCTCTCCATCCAGGAGGAGGATGTGCGCCGACAGTTCTTGAGGCTGAACAGGAGGAAGGCCCCCGGGCCGGACGGTGTCTCCCCCTCCACCCTGAGACACTGCGCGGATCAGCTGGCCCCCGTGTTCACGGACATTTTCATCACCTCCCTGGCGCTCTGTCGTGTGCCGTCCTGCTTCAAAACCTCCACCATCGTCCCTGTCCCCAAAAAGCCACGGATCACAGGACTTAATGACTACAGGCCGGTGGCGCTGACGTCTGTGGTCATGAAGTTATTTGAGCGCTTGGTTCTGCCCCACCTCAAGGACATCACCGCCCCCCTCCTGGACCCACTGCAGTTCCCTACAGAGCCAACAGGTCTGTGGATGATGCAGTGAACCTGGCCCTCCATTTCATCCTGGAGTATCTGGACTCCCCAGGAACCTACGCGAGGATCCTGTTTGTGGAGTTCAGCTCTGCCTTCAACACCATTCTCCCTGGACTGCTACGAGACAAGCTCTACCAGCTCAGCGTGCCCGACTCCCTCTGCAGGATGATCACTGACTTCCTGTCGGACCGGAGACCGCACGTGCGGTTGGGGAAGATTGTCTCGGACAATCAACTACAAACACTGGGACTCCTCAGGGCTGTGTACTCTCCCCTGGCTCTTCTCGCTGTATGCAAACTGCTGCACCTCCAGTCACCAGTCCGTAAAGCTGATCAAGTTTGCGGACGACACCACCCTCATCGGACTTATCTCAGACGGTGATGAGTCCGCCTACAGGAGAGAGGTGGACCGGCTGGCTTCCTGGTGCAGTCAGAACAACCTGGAGCTGAACGCCCAGAAGACAGTGGAGATGATCATGGACTTCAGGAAAGTCACAGCCCCACCGTATCCCCTCACCCTGATGGACTCTCCCACCCCCATCTCCATCGTGTACTCCTTCCGTTTCCTGGGCACCACCATCACCCAGGACCTCAAGTGGGAGCCAACCATCAGCTCCCTCATCAAGAAGGCCCAGCAGAGGATGTACTTCCTGCGGCAGCTGAGGAAACTCAAGGTGCCGACCGAGATGCTGGTGCAGTTCTACACGGCCATCATCGAGTCCATCCTCACCTCCTCCATCACCGTGTGGTTCCCCGGCGCCGCAGACCGGGACAGACACCGACTGCAGCGCATCGTGCGTGCTGCTGAGAAGGTGATTGGCTGCAGGCTCCCATCCCTCCGGGACCCTTTCTCCTCCAGGAGGTGTGTGGGTCGGATCACAGCTGACTCTTCTCACCCTGGACACCGACTATTCTCCCTCCTCCCCTCAGGCAGGAGGCTACGGTCCATCCAGACCCACACCTCCCGCCACCTGAAAAGTTTCTTCCCCTCCGCCATCAGACTCGTGAACAATAACAAGACCCGATAGTTCAGTTAAAGACCCATGTAGGATAGAACCATCTGCACTACGTAACTTTATTTTACTGCACTGTGTGGTCTGACCACACTTAGATCTGCTGCTGTCATTCACCTGCACATCTGTGAATGGAACCCTGCTGCTGTCCTTATGTTAATAGGATGTTTATCTCTTCATAGTTCTTTTATATACATATACATTATAATATTTATAAAGACTTTAGCCTTATAGCTCATTCTTTTTATTTTTATTTATTTTATTTTTATTTGTTAAATGTTTTATGTTGCACGATTGTACCGAGAAAAATTCCTAGTTTGTGAACTTGCTCTCAAACAATGGCAATAAAACTTATTCTGATTCTGATTTACTGCGATTGTAGCTCACAGCGTACTGTAAAAACTCATTTAAATAAACACAGCGGTGTGCATTGTTGTTCTTCACACCTCCAGTTTTACCATATTAGGTAAACTGGCCTTGCAATATAAAGCATCTAATGCCCAAAAGTTGCATTGTCTACTGTTTACATCAACTATAGAGCACCGTTCTAGTGAAATTATTTTGGGCTAATGTTAGGCTAACTAATCATAAATGTGTGCGCTCCATTGTGTTTGACGGAGGGCCCCTTGCATTGACGGACAGTGGCGTTGTGTGTCTCTGTACCTACGCAGATGGAGAAGTATAAACTAGGCTTGATTCAGCCTATTGATTAGGCTGTGGTTTAGAGCAATAACACATCTAAGATGTGCTCGACTCTGGTTCTTAAGGACTGGAGTTGGACAGCTATGCCTTAGAAAGATTTGTGGGTGTTGTCAGGAAGATGAGACAGAAGTTCAAAGAATGCAGGCGAGGCAAAGACTGCTATTAAAGCAACCCGGGTTTCCGTAAAACCTTGACAGACCCACAGGCTGATCACCTCTGACATGTTAAATACTATATATATTACTATTTAATAAATAGTAAACCATATTTAACATTCTAGTTTTCTGGTAAACATTTGGGGCATTTATTAACTGCAAACCGTAATAATCAAAGTCTGTAAAAATCAACACTTGAAATACATCACTCATGTATTTGTATTACATGTTTTACATTTTTTAAATTGAACTACTGAGATAAATTACTTTTGTGATCTTTTACTTTCTACAGATTCACCTGTATAAAAGGTAAGGAGATTGTCTCGCAGTGTTTGAGATTTTATGAAAGGCCTTTCTCTCCCCTGCAGCCTCCTGTGCGTGAGGGCCCAGTGACGCGAAGTGCGAGCAGAGCTGCCTCCCTCCACTCCTTCTCTGATGCCTCCTCTGACTCCTTCAGTCACTCTCCTGGTAAAAAGGCTTACTGTGAACACTTCACATAGGATTCAATTAAAACACTACACAGTTTATTCAGGAATATCACACTTTTTATTTGAATATTTTTTTTAAATAATGTAGTTATTTTTATGGTATGTTTTTTTTTAGGTGTTTTAAGTACATGCTGACTCATGCCATAAATTAGCTCACAATGCTGAGAAATCCAGGAAAACCCCTTCAAATAATATGTACCATAGAGACACCTTCATTAATGCATTCATCTCTAATGAAGTGAAGACAGGTCAAGACATAGTCTAATCTTGTACATACTTTCAGCAGTCAGGGACAAATAAATTATAACGGCCAGCGATGGGTATCATTTAGGTTTTATCTGATACCGGTGCCAAACCGGTACTTTTGAAACGGTGCCGGTGCTTGAAACGATGCTTCAAGAGAGAAAAACATACATACTTTGTCCCAAAACCCTCTTATTTAGTTATTTTTAGTAGTGCTGTCAAACAATAAAAAATTGTGATCTGATTAATCACAGGATAGCTGTAAATGAATCACCATTCCTAAATATGACCAAAAAAAACTACAGTTTTTAGTGTAAATAAAAGGAAAAATCTAGATGCAGTTGCTTTTAAAAAAAATTTAATATAGGAGAAATCAATTAAGTTTTTGTTTTGAACTCCACAATCACATTCACAATGTTTGTGTGGTCTCATGTGGAAAATAATGGCAAATTGAGGTAGAACTAACCAAAATATACGAATAAACGTAACATTTGGATATCAGGAGACCGTATTAAATATCCGATAAATCAAATGTAATATAGACCATTTTAAAGTCACAATTGATCATTTTCCTAAAGTAAACACTCAGCAGTTTTCAGTTCATCACAACTGAAAAAATTGCAAAGATGTACACAGCTACTTCCGCTAATAGTTAGCACTAATTTAAACATCACTTTAACTGAATAATTTTGTATTATTAACGCAGCGGTATCTCACTGTGAAATGTACTGATGCTATACAGTGAGCCAACAGCTATAAATCAACATAAATACGGAGCATTTAAACTCTTTGCCACACACACCAGAGCTGATGTCAGAAGCGGACAGATAATTCTCACAATCCACAGTTTGGCTGGTTAGGAAGGAGAGCTGATGTGTTGCGGGCTGAAGTATAAGCAGGGCACTGTTCTGGGAATGGCTTTTTTATTGCATAAAAAAAAGGGGGGAAAAGAGTTGGGCCTAATTGTAGGAATTAATCGATTCACGTTGGTTCGTTAATTTCAACAGCCCTAAATTTGAGCAGGTTTTTGCAAAAAGATAGCCATGTTTGACTTTTCTGGTAATATAGGGAATCACTCTTGGCTGTTGGCACGCCCAGAATCCACAGTGTTTGACATCTCCGGAAAAACAAGAAATGAAATAAATAACCGAAATGTTTGCTGTTTTTCGGTCTGGTTACTAATGTTTGTCAGAACCAGTGCCATCATGGCAACGAACATCGGTACCCATCCCTATTGCTGGCTGAACATGCTTCATATGTTTTCCAAGCTTTTCTGTGCAAATCATCAAACCTCTGCTGATTTATTTACTACTTTTTTTATGTGTATGACTTATGTGTCCTGTTATTTTGATATACTGTTAAACATTTAACTGTCTCATTTGTTGCTGCAGAGTCTGTTGACACTAAAATGAACTTCAACAACCTGTTGATGATGTATCAGGAACATGGCAACAGCCCAGACTCCAGTGAGGAGGAAGGCTCCAGCTTCTCAATGCTTCCCCACCTGGCTGACCTGGTCTCCTACAGTATACAGAAAGTGATTGGGTTTGCCAAGATGATTCCTGGTTTCAGGTATGCAAAAATGTGCAGTAATAACTAATCCTGACTAACAGTTGGAGTGCTTTTTAAGAATATTCAGACCCTTTTATTTACATTTTGTCGCAAACCTACTGTAAAATTGAGTATATTTCATTAATGTTTAAGTGATAGGTTGGCGCCGAGACAACGTAGTAGTACTTGGTGGCGTCTGTAGAGATCTCCCGCAAGGCGAACTGCGCTTCGGCCTGGCCAAACCACGCTGAGGCAGACGATTCCCAGATTTCACGCAGCTTCAGGGCTACAGCGTTAGCTGTCATGTCGAGTGTAAAGTTCGGGGTCACTAGTGTGGGAATTTGAATGAATGAAGAAAAAGACAATTCCTCACGTTGACAACGCAACGGGGTGCCGTTTAATCATCTGCTAGCTATATGGTCAACAGAAAAAACCAGAACACGTTGCGTAGTCCAGCCGAAAGGCAACACTCCTTTGGCGAAACCCCGTACTTAAAGAGACAGTATCTAGGGCCTCAGAATGCCGGCTATATTGCATATAAACAGTCACATTGAACAAGGCTATGAAGCAACATGAAAGTGCAATAATCATCATAAATGTAAACAATGACTGTTTATTTTATAAATAAAATGTTAAATGGCCTGTACTTGTACAGCGCTATATTTAGTCCATATGGACCACAAAGCGCTTCACACTACATTCAGTCATTCACCCATTTATGCACAATTTCACACACTTGTGAAGGCAAGCTACTTTGTAGCCACAGCTGCCCTGAGGCGCACTGACAAAGGTGAGGCAGCGGGACACTGGCACCACAGGGCACTCTGACCACCACCAGTAAGCAACTGGTGAAGCCCAATGACACAACAAAAGTGGAGCTGGGGCTTGAATCAGCAGACCTCCGATTACAAGACGAACCCATATCTCTTGAACCATGGTGGCATAAAATGTAAAATGAGCAAACAAAAGACAAATCTAAATCAAACCAATATTTGGCGATACTACATTTTGTCTCCAAACCAGCATTGATTCTTATAGGTACTCTTGCACAAAGACTGGGATTTTGTAGGATTAAAGTCAGAATGGGACATGGGCAATGGACGGCCAAGGAAACTTACTACAGCAGGTAAAAGACGCATCAACCTTATTAACCTTCAAGTCAGAAGAAATCTTGCAGTGGGATCAGCTCAGAACTGGCAAAACGACTGGGACCCGGGTAAACCCATCTAAAGTCTAGAGAATTCTGGCCAGAAGTGGTCTTTATGGAGGAGCTGCAGCCAAAAAGCCATATATCTGACTCTGTGACATGGCCAAGTGATTCAATTATGCATGAAAAATAGGAGCTAGGTTGTAGAAAAATGGTAGCAGGTGCTCCGGATTGATGAGTCAAAATGTGAAATATTTGCCTGTAGCAGAAGTCAGTTTGTTTGGCAAAAGGCTGGAGAGCAGTTAGATAATGAGTCTGCAGGAAACAGAGAAGCATGTTGGAGGTTCCTTGAAATAGAGTTGAAGATCTGGTATGTATTTACGGTGTTCTCAATGTTGAGAAATAAAGGCAGATACATATGCATCAGGGAGGCATATAATTAGCCCAAAATTTATTCCGCAGCTGGGCAACGACCCCAGCTATACAGCCAAAGTCGTTAAGAGCTATATTCAGCGTAAAGAAGTACAAGAAGTCCTGGAAGTGATGGTAGGCCCCTACAGAGCCCTGATCTAAACAAATCTCCGGTGTGTCTGACATTACATGAAGAGGCCGAAGGATGTGAGGAAGCCTAGATCCAGAGGATCTGTGGTTCTCATCTAAAACTTTTGCACAGTGCTGTTTATACTGTAATTTTTCGACTATAAGATGCTACTTTTTTCACAGTCTTGGAATCCTTTGGCTAATTTATATATTTTTACTTGCCTGCTGCCTCAAAGTGGCGCTATAGCAGGAAGCGCAAAAGCAACACAGACAACTGGGGAAAGCTTATGTGCCAAAAAAGACACAAGTTTTAAATGTGTATCATGCACACATCCTCATCATCATAAACAAACGGATAAATGTGTATGATGCAGCTTTAAACTTAAATGCAATCAAGCTGGCCTCAAAGAAGGAAATAAAGCTACAGCATGTAGCTAAGCATCAATAAATCGATGGTGAGACTTTGGCTTTAGTGCACAAGAGGAAGATGAAGGTGGCGAACAAACTTTTTTGTTGGGCTAAATAAAGTATATTTTATTTTCTAACTAGGCATGTTACTGTTTAATACTGTGTTGGTGTTGAAACAAAGCATGCCTTAAAGTAGAAAAGCACGGATCGGCTCATGTTATCTATTTCAAATTTTCAGTACATTCCAATAAAATGTCTCTTGATGAGACATTCGGCTCAACGCATAATAATGAGGTTTGTACCAATGTTGCAAAGTTCATGGGGTACGAATACTTCAGAGTAGCAAGAAACATGGCAATAAAAGCAAACAACCATCTTATAGAACAGACGTAGTATTGACTGTTTTGTTTTTGATTCCCAACTGTGTACTTTGAATCTAAACTCTTGGCTGTTTATAACAGTAGGAGAAAAGATAAACTAGATGAAGGGATCGTACGGACTATAATCTTTTCTTCAGGATTTCTTTTCCCTCAGTTGTTGTTTTAGTTTGTCTTTATCTTATAGGGGGGGCGAGGGGCTTACTTCACTGACCCTTTAGAATCGCTCCTCACGTCAATTTATTTATCAAGCTAATTTGTTCTTGTTATCAGAAAGCGACATTTGACACACTTTTGAAGACTTTGCCCACATACCTTTTTTCCCGTGCCAAATGAATAGATTTTATGCAATAGTGCAGTATGTAGCTGTGCTCTAACGACCATAAGTTAGTGATCAACCCAGATTATTGATGCATTGCAGAATGTCTCGCATAAAGTTTTGTTTTTTAATACAGTAAACTTAGGCATTTCCCAAAGTTGTTTTAAATGTGAATTGCAGGTTTTCTTTAAGCTTCAAGAGCAATACATTCCTCCTGTTGTCACCCTCTCATGTAGACACACAAGTTCTGTGTATCTGATAAGAATGTATTTGAGTAACATCAGGAAATTGAAGAAATACTTATGTCGTTTAGAAATATTTGTGGCACATTAAGATTCAAAAATAAAAAGAAGAAAAAAAGATAAGTACTGCACTGATCAAATACTAAAGATAATCAGATTTCTTGTCCCTGTATTCAAATGCATCAGAACTAAAATGACAACCAATTCAATGTATAAATGCATTGTCAGGTTCTTTTTGTATGTTTAGTAGAAATCAGATAAAAGATTAGGGACATGTGCTTTGACTTATAAATGGGGATAATCTTATAATCCCTTCATTTTCTCTGATATCAAAAGCTACAATCTCTTATATGGAACCTAATGTTTATATGTCTACATTTTGTTTAAGCTATACATTTTTTGGCACATCATTGTTAAAAGAACACTGTTTTTTTTGTTGACCTTCATCCAAAATTAGTCTGCCAATCAGACCTTCAAGATAACACAAAAATTTTATCCAAGCCAGATCGGCACATTGATACTTTTCATTTATCTAGTCACAGCAAAGATGATTTTCCTGTAGCTGTTTCTGTTATCCTCGCGGAAGCTTTTCCTTCTGGAGTGTTTGTCGGCGTGTTGAGGGGGACCAAAGCAAGTTGTGTCATAGGGTCAATTCAAAGTCACGGCAGAAACAAGCCAGAGCCTGTACTCTCCCAATGGTTTCATAATAGGTAATGGACATGAAAGGCCACCGTAGAAATGTTTGCCCTCTTTGAATCTGCTTTCTAATCCCTTTAAAAACACCCAGGGACCTTCCCTCAACATATCCAGGCTTCAACTCGTAACTATGAGTTTATGAAAATATTGTTACCAGATCAAGTGTTTTACTTGTGCTAAATCCTAGACGCTTTAACTTGGTCATGTGTCAGCTTGCAAACAAAACAAACAAAAGCTTTGAGAACCCTGAATATTACAAAAGAGCGTTGAGTGCTAAAGTTTGATTTAAGTATTATTACATGTTACTGTTTTATTAGTTAAAAATATTTAAAAATATTTATTTTTATTCTAGGGAGCTAACTGCAGAGGACCAGATTGCTCTGCTGAAATCCAGTGCCATCGAGGTGATCATGCTGCGGTCAAATCAGAGCTTCAATCTGGAAGACATGTCCTGGAGCTGCGGTGGGCCTGACTTTAAATACCAGATCAGTGATGTCACCAAAGGTCAGTCTGAAATCTGCTATGTTTGATTTGTCCGCTTGACCGCTCTGAAGACAAGACGCTGTTCTGGGTTATTTGAGAACCAAACGCATTTTAGCAGCCAGCAGTTAAAGAAAATGTATGTTACGGATAAACAGCCTCTTGGTGGTGTCTGTAAGAGCGATTTTAAGGCGATAGACTCAGTAACCAGAAATGGCCTGTGTTTACATTTTTAGGACAAAGATGCTAATTAAATTGTTTCTGCATAACCAGTCTTGCATATCTTCAGAAAACCCTTTGGGCATGGCTTTCATTTCAAACTAAACCTCTTTCTGCGATCAAGCAAGGAATGTCACTTCTGACTTTCTCCACATTTAAAAAGAAAATTGTGTGTGAAACAGCAGGAGAAGCGTTGTTGTCCTCTTATCTGTCACTGAGTACTTTCGGTCACTGAGTATTTGTCAGAAACATGAGAGAGCAGACGTGTTTTCTCATGCAGTAATCAATAGAGTGTACATTCTGTACTCTGTAGGCTTGTGTGAAACATTCAATGTCTCCTTTAGCAAAGCTGAGCTTTGAAAAATAGATAAAAAAATCTGCATATTTTGCAAGGCTACTGTCTATTATAAGCTTTTTTGAATGCTTTGAAATTACATAATTTATGATAAAATATATCATTTAAGAGGGATAATTTTTTCCCCCCCTGCTTTATGTAATGTTGTAGTAGTCTAAAAAATTAACTGATGGCCAATTTGATTCTGCAGCATTAAATGACAGCCAGTATTTTTCTCCATGATGTTGAACTTAGCGGCGAGGCAGACCTCACATAAACATGATGTCTCTGTCTCTTTTACTTGAACCATTTTACACCGTCTTATCTATACTGATAAGTTAAAACCTAAACTCTGTGTGTTTGTATATTAATATCTACTAGGCAAGTAAGATAACCTTCACGAGATACCGTTTCATGATATCAGATCAGTATTCACACAAATGTATGACATGATATAATCATTTATCTATAATAGTTATACAACAGCTATTCATTCTACTCTTAATATATTATAAGACACCAAAAATGTCTGTTATAAAACTGTAAGAACATATATTTCTGATTTTTAAATACAAAAACTAAAGGAGGAATATAAAATAGACATTTTGAATGTAGATTTTTAACCGCTTATTTAGAAGAATATTGCATTACAGGAATGTCACATGGATTGAACATATTTTTCACGTGTAATCACATAGGCTTCACATGTAATTCCACATGGGTGTCACCCATTTTTTTCACATGTAGGTGTTATGTGGAATATACCATATTTCACGTGTGTTTCACATGTAAATGTCCATTGATATCACAGTTTATAACTATGAAAATGTTTCAGATTCACAAAGAAAATGTGGGTAAAATACAGCTGGTCCCCTATTTTTCACAGACCTCCCCTGTTTCTTAACATGTTTTTACACGTGAATTTCCCAGGAGTCAAAGATTTTTCACTTGTGCGACTTAAGCCATGTGAGACCATGTGGTTCTTCTATAAGGGTTTAACCTTTTTTGTAGCTCCGCTCTTTTATAGAGTATCATAACAACCTAAAATTAAATGATTGATTGTACCATGTCAGCTGCTATACGTGGCACTCCTTTACTTTACAACTTTTCTTTTTCTTCAGGCGGCGGACTCTATGCTCCTTATCACCTGAGATGACTCACCCCTTTGCATTTGCCTCGGCATCTCATTAAAATAACTTTAAACTGTAGTATTTTTTTTATGTAAAATGTTTGTGGTTGAACACTTTTTTTTTTTACTTATGCCAGTAAGCAAACAGTGCTTGATAATAACAAATTAAACATACAAATGTGTGAAAAAGTACAAAAGAACATCTTTAATTATCCACAAGAGTTTACAGAACATTTTCTGTGGACTGGCAGAAGAGAAACTTTTTCCAAAGTGTGCGTTGTTAAAGGTCAGCCATGGATGCTAGTGTCTAGCAGAAAATCAGTTTGTCATTTAACCAGATTTAACCACTCAACCAGAATATAATTATATGGTCCTCTCCCTCAGCTGGCCACACCCTCGAGCTGCTGGAGCCTCTGGTGAAGTTCCAGGTGGGCCTGAAGAAGCTGAACCTACATGAAGAGGAACATGTACTGCTGATGGCCATCTGTTTGCTCTCTCCAGGTACTGTCTGTTTGGAGACGGGATTAATGTGCACTTCGCCCTGGCACGGAACATGCAAATATTGTTTTCTATCATCATTTCAATGTATTTTATATTGCTATTCAGTCATCTTTGCAAGAGCCATATATATTTAGAGCAGGGTTACTGTCCTGCAGGTTTTAGATTCGTCCCTGCTCCAACACAGCTGAATCATATGAATGGCTCATAGCAGGGATTTGCCAAACTTGATTTCATGCTGCAGAGGTAGTTCAATTATTTGATTCAGCTGTGTTTTGGATGCACCTTAAATCAACAGAGCATTAGCTCTTGAGGACCAGGTTTGGAGATCCCTGATTTAGAGCCTTTTCTTTCACCCAACGCAGACCGTCCAGGTGTGCAGGACCACTCGAGAATCGAAGCCCTCCAAGACAAGCTGTCAGAGACCCTGCAGGCCTACATCCGGCTCCACCACCCTGGTGGACAGCTGCTGTATGCCAAGATGATCCAGAAGCTGGCCGACCTGCGCAGCCTCAACGAAGAGCACTCCAAACAGTACCGCTCACTGTCCTTCCAGCCGGAGCACAGTATGCAGCTCACTCCGCTGGTGCTGGAAGTGTTCGGCAGCGAAGTCTCCTAGAATCCGCCGCTGAATATCGGCAATTGGGTGAAAATGGAGGGAGAGAGCTGAGAATGTGCTGGATGGACTTAAAGATGGCGTGGATTAAGGAGCAAGTGGAGCAGAGAAAGTGTAGTGTGTGTGAGTGTGCGCGTGTGTCTTCATGTCTTTAATGTCTGAAGAAGTGTGTCTTGTTTCAAAGGCAAAGCTTGTGCGGAGAGCAAGCAGATGCTAAATAACACAGTAAACAAGGGAATGTCATGTTCTACAAACTAAGCTATCCATAGGACATTTGCCTATATATATCTATATATATATATATATATCTATATACACGTTTTTCTACTTATTTAATTCAAACAGCTGCTTTACAATGCCTGGACATTTTGTGTGTGCACGTGATGTGTGCACACACTTTTCACAACAAGCATCCTCAGTTATACATTTAGCCATTCAGTTCAGCTACCTCTTCATTCTACTGGGTTGTTTTATAACTACATCACCTCGGTGAAAGAGACACTTTCACACAGAACCGTTTGAATACCGCACATTGTCAGTTTACCAGAGTAAAAGCAGTGCCTGTACACAACTTTGAATCTTTGATCATTCAGAAACCATTAATTTTTTCTGCTTCTCTCCAAGGCAACATATGAATATGACTGTGTACAATTTACACACATGCCTTTTTAACCTTTCACCAAAGGTATGGTCAAATAATCCAGAAACTGCTTCCATTACCTGAAAATAACTGCTGCTCCATGGTGTGCTTTCCCCATACAGCCACTCTGCAAGTTGACTATAATGAAGGAAAATATCATTATCCAGATTTCTACTGCAGATTCTAGAGCATACTCTGTAATTAAGTGAGGTTTTGTTTGGATTTTAATAAGGTGGCTGGGCTTGAGGTGAGAATTAGCCACTAATTGTATTAGCTATTTTACACTGCTAATTATCGATCAAACCGAGACCTCTTAATGGTTTGTAACTCCTTAAAGTATCTTTGATTAATTTTTCGTTTGACTGTTTATTTCTATGTTTATAAATACTGCTTTCTCATATATTCTAAGCACTGTTAAGCCACCCTCTGAATCCAGTATATTATCACAGATGTTTAAGGGCTAACATGCCAAACCTAACTGGAACAGTAAGCGGAGGCCAAAGCAAGGGGCCAGTCTTCTTGTTTATATATAGCTGCATACCATACTTGGACTTTGCATAAATATGAAAATAATTGCAATAGTTGTTTTAGTTTTTGCGCGTTTCGTGTCATTTCGTCTCTAAAAACCAATTCCATGAATTGTTCCTATCCAGTACACCGTGAGCTCAGAGGGTGGAGAGCTTGGGAAGCTGCTTCGGACCTCCACAAATATCACACCCCTTTCGTTTCTGACTGGGAAGTGGATTTTCTAGAATGTCTAAGGGCCTGGTAGTTGAAGAGGTGCTGTGCACCTCCACAGCCTGGCCCTCCTGTTTGATGTTGTATGCTGCGCAGCCCTCTAGTGGCTGCATCCTGTAAATACCAGGTAAATATATTTACACATATTAAAAATATATCATGTCTGTACATAGGGCTACAAGAATCCTGAAGACTTTTTTTTTCAGCCCAGAAAGAAATATGCAAAACACAATTTGCTTCTGATTTGTTAAGTTTGTTTTGAAGCACTCTGTTCTTTGTTTTAACTTTGGATACATCCTTTAACAGGAAAGATCAAGTAATGGCTAATACAGGGATTGCTTGTGTGTTGGACTGATTATCATCTGTTTCGTGTGATGTCACTTTGCAATGTTAGTTTTTAGTAAGAGGATAAGCTACTCTCATATAAGCCATATAAATCGCCAAGTTAGCTATACACCTGCTATATTAAAGTACATTAAACTGATGACTCTAAAGTCTCTGGAATTATGTCTAAATGGTATTTATGAATAAATTTAGGAACATAAGCTTGCATATAAATAGGGATCCGCCGCCTCTTCCCCGGTGTAAGTCATCTTTGGCTAAAGTTTTGCCAGACAGCATCTAACAACATATAAACCAAACAACCGAGAAACTAAGCGTTAATTGAGCCTGGCCGGTGTTGTGAGGGATACATGTGGGATTTAGGTGTGAGCGTAACAGATGACATGTCCTTTGTCTTAAAGCAATTCACCAAAGACGCAGTTTTTCCACTTCTTGACAAGTACTCTTGATTTGATTTGATTTGATTCAATTCAGTTTCAGTTTATTAAACCAGACAAATAATTAAAAGGAATAAAAAAATGTATTCTTGGCTATTAAGCTGTAAGAGTAAATATTTAAAATATTCATTCTTCCACCACATTTCCAACAAACTGGGCCTTAGAAAAGTATTCACACCCATTGAACCTAAAGGTTTTATCATCTTATGAACACAAACTTTGCCTTATCTGATTTGGATTTTACATGACAGATCAACAAAAAGTATAAAATATCTGAAGTAAAAGAATATTGTTTAATTGTTTTCGCATTTGTTTGGTAACAAATACCTATTGTAATGTATCATATTTACTCTGATACCCTTAAGAAAAATCCTATTCCCTTTCATTTAACTCAATCCATTTTTCCATCATCTTCTACTCTGCCTCTGTGTCAGTGGTGAAGAAAAGCATTGTTCGCTACACATGGCGCTCTTGTATGAAGGTGAAAACATTGCGTTTTGGTCTCATGTCACCAGAGCACCTTCTACAACATTATTGGCTGTCTACCCCTTTCCCCTTCTCAATTTTGTGCTATTTTGTGTTAAGATAAATAAAAGTTTGACATTATAACCTGTCAAAATGTATAAAAGAAAAAGTACAATGGGTTTGAAGACACTGGTCTCTTTAGCCTTGATAGGTAAATATAACTTTGTAAGGAAGATGGTCAGAGTGAAAACAAGTTGTCGCTTTGATTGTTTCAGCTTAGATTCCTTTTTTTTTTTTTCGAACCACACCGCTGATAAAGACCATTCTACATCACTGTGACTTTGTTTTAACTCTTTAGTCACTGTGATGCTCTATGAGCTGACAGTCAAGGCTCAACATCCAACCAACTTTCACAGCACAAGTTAAAATCACCTAAAAATCATCCTAAAAAAACCCAACATTTTGCTTTATTTTGTATTTAATTTGCAAGCCCTACAAACGACCCTGCTGTGATAGAAATTGTTGGGAGTTAAAAGCTCAGTTGTGTTTAGGTAGTACCACTTGTGTGTATAGTGTCAGTCTAATGAAGGGTGTTATGTGCTTGGTTACTGAACACTGGCTTTTGAAGATTTGAAAGTCTCCATGTTCATTTTTCTTCCCTTTTTGTATGACGAGATAGGTTATATTTTGTTCTGATTTTTTTTTTTGAGATGCAGTGTTTATTTGTGTATGTCTGGTAGCATGGGAGGAATGTGTAAGTGCCACAGGGAGAGTTCCCTCCACACAAGAACAGGGTAACAGAGGAGTTGCGCTTGTGGATTGGACAACTGAACAGGAAGGCTCGCAAGGATGTATTATAGCCACTAATTGAACACTAATTGATTTTATGCTCAGTGCCACATGGCATTGGGGGGAGAAATCCCCTTTTGTGCCAATAAATATCTGATTACATGTATTTTCTCTTTGTCTTTTTCTCCTCTACAACTTCCCCTAAATCATGCCAACACAGTAAATGTGAATATGGTGCATCGTCAGCGTTTCCTGTTCGGTGTTTCTTGTTTTCTTTTTATCATAATTTGGCTGTTTGATTCTATAGATTTATTTTTTAAGATGGACAACAGCGCAGTAACAATGCCTACAACATGCATGCATCAAGGTACACTATCACCAGCAAGCTATACAGTTTTTTTATTTTCTTGAGAAGTTTTTATTTTATTTTATACAAACCATGGACAAACATATATTCCCACCAAACTGTCGGCCAGCTTTCACTTTTTTTTTTATTCCCTTCAGAACAGGCATTGTAATGGAATTTGACAAATGTAGTTCTTACAAAAAGGAGTGTCCACAATGGATGTATATTATAATCTACCTAAAAAAAACCTACCTCTTTTTAGCTCATATGTTGCTTTAGCATTAAGAATTTAAGAACTTTTCTCTGTTTTTACTTTTTTAAATATTTGTATTCATGTGGATATTTATTGCTGGCTAATGAGTCATTCTTCAATGATTACCTCAGAGATATCTCACACATTTGGGAGAGTCGAGCTAATGAAGTCATTCATAGTTTTTGTCATTTTTGATTTTTATTTTCCTCTGAATTAGTGATGCCTTTTTTTTCCCTTCACGCACAAAATACCAGGAGTGTTTTTGTTTCTTTTCTTTCTTTACCAGTGCCTGTGCTCTGACCATCTGCACTCTGGTTAGGATGAGGCTGCATTTGCTCAGGTTGTAGCATTCTTATCTGCATCGTTGTTTCTTTTAACTGTTTTTATAACAATAATCGCCAACAGGATGCAGTTAAACTTGCTGCCGTGATACTGATATTTGCAGTGTCGTCTGGTAGTTTTTAAAAGGCAAACTAAAGATAAATCACCAGAGTGAATGCAGCTTTAAACAACAACCTGATGGACTTTGCGATAGAAAAAGTAAAGGTTTTCTTTGGAAAAGCGTGAGCTTTGTAATGCATGTTTTGGTTTTCTACTCAACCTCATTACCATTTCTGTCACAAAGTCTCTTTACAAATTCCCCAGCAATGGGAATTAGAAATTGTGAAATTATTTGAGTTTATATCTTCATTATCCATGTAATGCTGCTTTTTTTTTTAGTTCTTTGTTTTGTTTTTTTGTTTTATATATTTGGCACCAAAATGTTCTGTGCAACTGACACTATATATAACATTATCCAAAGTATGAGTTTGCAGTAGTGGGCGAAAGGCTTGGAAAATTGTCTGTTAGAACATGTGCAACTTACCGGTGCTTCCTGAAAAAAAGACCTATTCCATTCAGACCCTTTTGTCACCTTGGTGAGCCTTTCTTGTCTTCATGTTAAACTGCTTCAGTTAAACACTGAATGAAATTGGAGTATTTTTGTTTATTTTTCATTCATCATTGAAAAGAAAGGAACAGTGTTGCCTTACTTACATCTGCCCAGAGCTCTGTGCCATAACTCGACCCGTTTACTGCACGGGGGGATGTTAACGGGGCTGGCTTCACACATTCCTCCAGGAAGTTTCAGCAGAACGGTCATCTAATTGCACGATTTTGTTCTTATTTGGTTTTCTGTCAGTCAGTTGTATAATCCCAATTTTTTAAAGAATAATTTAGAATCTGGCATGAAATTCTTACCCTGCATTTTGACTCAAAATCATACCTGAACCAACCCAACCACTTAATATAGTGTATATGACATGTAGACTGATCACAGTACTAGCCATAAACTGCCTGTGTGGGTCAGCATGGTATGGCTGTATTTATCAAGACAGTAAAGTCTCCTAAATTCTAATGTAATTTCAAAATATCTTTTGTTTTGCTTTCTTTTTTTCTATTATAAATTGGTGTTAATGTAATGTTATTTTGTCTGTTTTAAATCAAAAATAAATAATTGTATATAGCAGCTGGCGTCTTTATGTTTTTTCTTTGTTTGCTTTATTTTATGATACACGCTCTAAAGGAAGAATCTGATTTTGATTTTTCATAAAATATAGTTGATGTATCCAATGCCTTAGAAAAATTCTTTTTTTACTTTTGACAATTTGTCAAGTGTTTCAAGGTTGTTGTTTTTTTGTTTAGTTTTTTTTACACACATAATTCCCTAACAATGTCTAATTAAGTGGAAGGAAAACGATACTTGTTTTTTCAAAAGAAATGTACTGAAACCTGACAGATACACTGTGTAATTTTAAGACTAGGCTTAGAACTTTCTTTTAATAACTTATAGGTAGCGGTATCTCTGTAGTTATGCTGTTACATTGAAAGAGAAAACCTCACTGTGATCTTACTGTTCACTCTATATTTTCCTTCTCTTCATAAAATGTACATCTGACCCACTGTTTGTCCAGCTGCGACACCTTCCTGTACGGGGCCATTTGCTGAGCTGTTGCTGTTAATAACTTGATGTTCTCTTTCGGTCTCTAAACACCTAATACACTTGAGGTAATCTTTCTAACAAATTAAAAGGGCAAATGCTACACGCTAGATGTACATTTTAATTTCAAAGATCTGTTTTGGTAACTTTCTCTCCCAAAAGGAGCTCCTAAAGAAGCCTCTGCTGGCATTAGCGCTTTACTTTTTCCCTTTTGTGTTTCTTTGTGTATCTGCTTTGTCTTCTCAAACCCACAATCTTTCATGGCACATAACTCTCACTGTGAACCAGGTTCTGCTTGATGTTTGTTAGGGAGTTTACCTTTCAACTGTCACCGCATGCAGGTTAAGAGAAGGGATTGCTGCAGAGTCAGTCACTTTAAACAATCCAATGGGTTTTTTTCAATCGAGAACTTTTTACCAGTTGGTATCCTAAACTGAACCTGGCATATATAACTTTTATTTTTAGCACTAAATTGGAACGTATGTCTTTGAATTCAGTCTGTATGATTGAATTAAAATGAATGTAGATTTTATATATTGAAAAACTTCACAAATCTGTCTCGTGAAATCCTTTGAGACATTTGTGTCAAATGTCTTGAGCATAACGCACATCTCTGTCAGTCTTTTAGTTTGTGTGAAGTTTATGATGTTTAGAGCCCTGTTCTTGAAGCAGCTCTACAATGGATCTTGAACAGAGGTCAGGGAAACTCCAATGACCCTTTTGCTCCAATCAGACTAGACCAAAGGCTGAGCTATTGGGCCTACAAACGAAACCCTGTCTTTAATTAAAACCTTGTTTTTTAGTTGGTTGGAGCATCACTTGTTGGGAATCCTTTCCTTCAACAGTTATAGGGAAGCTGGTTAGAGTTGATGAGAAGTTGGGTGGAGCTGAATTCATGGCAATACTTGAAGACCTGTTACGCTTCAAACGACTTAAAACCTGAGTAGAGATTCACCTTCTAGCAGGACAAGGACATAAACATGCAGTAAATATTAACAATGTAGTGGTTCAGAACAAAGCATGTTCAAGGGTTAAAATGTCCTAATCAAGGTTAGACTGAAATCCGATTAGGAATCTCCCGAAACTAGAAAATTTCTGTTCTTTGATATAATTTCACCTAAGCCAGAGCAATAGTGTGAGCAGAAATTTCTGTCATTATAAATAATAATTTTAGACATAACCCAAAATCACCACACAGTTTTTCTCAGTTTGCAAAAATCATGGTTAAATCTATCTGAGGCTTTTATTAACTTGGAACTTTCTCCTCATGGTCTTTTCATGTTGCCAATCAGCCACTAGAGGGCACCGTCTTTCATCATATGTCTTAACATGACCTCACTGGCCTAATGACCTCTCTGATTTACCACTGGCATCAGCTAGGAACAGTTAAATATCAGTTAAGCCGTAATGGGAAGCTGCCCAACAAAAATCGTGGTGTGATTACTGAAGCACACCGCTACAGATTAACACCCACAGCAGACTTGTATCAAGGTGCATCCGACATAACAGCAACGTGTCGGAAGAGATTTGAGTTCACCTCAGATCGTATCTCCAGTGCTGGACACGTATGGAGGGAGATTGCAAGAGTGGGGATGCACTGGAGGAACAAATAAAAGGTTATCATAGCGATCCAGTCATTGGGCGACAGTTAATTGTCAGCTCTGGTATGAAGCGGAGGCACTTATTTTGCCTGCTGATAAGGTTGGGCTCGTGCAGTCTGCTGAACCGTTGCATCTGTGCATGAGGTTACATGAAGGAAAGGGGGATTCTAGTTGCAACAACATCCATGAGCTCAAGCTGTACTGTAAAACAGAGTTACAGCTACCTCAATTTGATTTTCTTTTAATTGCATGTACCAGCAGGCCTTTGAGAAGGGTTTTATGTCAAGCGATGTATTACAGTTGCATTTACATTTAGGCAGCTACTTTGGAAATCTTTTTACATCTGTTTAATTTTCTTCCGGGGAAAAATATTTAATTTGCCAAAATTGGAAAATCAAAACGAAATATTTCAGTTGCGCCTTACTAGAGACACAACAAAAAGACACAAATCTCGATACCAGACAGAAAAAGTAATTCATTTAATGGGATTGATAACACCGGTCTGGTTTTTGTGTCTATTTTCACCGAATGTCTCATCCTGACTGATCAGTTTCAACATATATACAAGTTGCCTCATTCTAAGTATCCTAAGATACTTCAAACGCAAAGTGCTTTAAGGAAACTCAAAGGAAGGCTGTGGATTTGCTGTGAATTGTGTCAAGATACCGTCTGAATCATGGAAAGTCCTTCAGGGCCTTGAGGCGATGAAGCGTGCTAGTTTTAGCCATGCATCAAACTGAAACTAGTATGATGGACTACACAGTGCTCAATGATATGCTAAATCAGCATAGGATACATTTAAATAAGTCCATCATATGAACACCCCATAAAAGCAAAGCACAGTGGAGGTTCTATTATGCTGTGGGGGCTGACTGGATATCTATGACTAGCATTTCATAGGAAAATGTGTTACACTGATTCATAAGACTGGGTCTAAACTTGAGGTTTTCATTAAGGAACCAGCAACATTGATCTAAACCACCAGCAGATTCACTTTGCTTTACCGTAGTTGTCATCCTGTGGTGTCTGGCAACAATATGTTTGTAGCAGATTCTTAAAGTTGTGTATATTGGTTGTGGAATGGTATATCTTGCCCAGCACATCCAACTTTTCTTTTAATGGATCTATGAAATGTAAAGCCAAAATCACCATAAACTTCTCATTTAAGAACATTAACTTTGTGAAAGAACAAATCACCAGAAACAGCTTTTCTTTGGTTACAAACAAGGAGTTTGGCTCTGGTTTCACTTTGTCTCAATGCACAAAAATTTAAAAATAAACATTTATAATTGGTGGGAAACACAAATGATTTTGTTTTAAAGATAATAAATATATATATATATATATATATATATATATATATATATATATATATATATATATATATATGTGTGTGTGTGTGTGTAGTATTATTACAAAGGAAACAAGGTTCAATCAGCGCAAAATATCCAGCTGAAGAGACAACATCCATCACTGGAAGCCATTGCCTCAGTGACTGGCAAATAGCCATCCATCCCCACATGCCAAACCAAACTGTGATGCTCTGCGTATTCTGACACCTTTCAGTTAAAAACACCACTAACCCCTTACCAATTTGAGCTTTGTCAGCTCATCAGTGGGATCGATTTACACGGGCCAGCATTTTCTGCCGGTGTGCATCAGTAATTCTTTGTTCTTCACTTTTACTTCCTTTGACCGCTTTTGATAGATGCTGACCACTAACAGAGAGGGAACAACTCTCAAATGCTGCAGTTTTAAAGAAACTCTGATCCAGTCGTCTAGCCATCATGATCCATCCCTTGCCAAACTTGCTCAAATAATTTTTTCTTATTTCTTGCAACTTCTGCTTGAAAGAGAAAATTATCACTTGCTGTCTTATATGTCACCATACTAGAGACCTAACGAGGCATTCACTTCACCTTTCAGTGTTCATGTGATGCCAGATGATTGTATATTGGAGCATTGACCAGATAAAGCAGAACATGTCATCACATGACATCCTCATATGCTTTCAGTCATCTGGACCTCACTTCAACCATGCCACTCAAATCTTCTCAACCATAGGGATCATCTGTGTGCAGTGGTGGTCGTTGTATAGATGGTGCACCTTCACTAGCCACCAGGCAACCAGTCAAAATTAAGGAAATCACCTAAACTATCTGCCTTGTATCTTCCACTTTATAATTGTGTCCCCTGGGCTACTTCCCATTCTGCCCATGGGAAAAAAACCATCCTCTACACCTTTAAAATAGATCTCTACTTTTAGTTTTGATAAGCTGTATTAGAGTTGTGCCATCCAATTAGAACAACAGCACAATGTGACATTGTGAACAATAAGCAAGGAAAAATTCTGGTTGCTTATCAGATATTTAGAGCACTTTGTGAGCAAGTGACCCAGGTCACATCAGGACAGTTTCTTAGAACCAAACTTTATTACTTTTCAGGTTTCTGGGGAAAGAATCCACTGGTCACAGCTACCAGATAAGAAGACAGAGAGGAGATTCAGTGCACAAAAAGATGGTGATAGAGAAATGTATTTCAGTCTGAGTTGGTATTAATACAGATGGGTGGTTCCTTCATCAGTGGCTGATAAGGTCACAGAACATGTGCACACCAATAGTGTGAGTGTTTTATTTTTGTGTCCCAGCTTGGGGTACGAGTTGCTCAGTTGCCACATGGCAGCCTCCCCGCCTAAGAGGGGATGTCAGTTGTGACTTTCCAGTAATAACAAGGGCGTGTTGTTTTCTGTGTGCATATCTCTCACATATGTGTGCGTCTAAGAGCGAGACTAATCGTTTTATTTCCAACTAAATGGCCAAAAGTAGAGAACAAAGAAAAAAAGTAAACATATGTAGCCTTTTTTATTTTTTCCGACAGATTCTGTGCCTACTTATTATGACTGGAGGTAGGATGCCCTTCGTTGCAACTCATTTAAATATCATTAGGGCTGTGGTGTTCAGAATGTGAGGAACACATGCATGGCATCTGGATGCTCCTCCACTTTCAGACCCTCCATGGGGTAAAAAAAACAATGTCTGGTCACTCAGTGTTTAAAGGTAGAGGCTCACGGAAAAACACATGCAAGCAGAATTTAAGAAAGCAGTTTCTCTTCAATCTTCATAGCTTGACACAGTTTTACCGGTGTGACGAGGAACAATATGAGAAAGAAAGAAGAAAGCATGGGATTTAGGTATCCTTTTCCTTCACCGAGCTACATATTGTTCCAAAGAGGAAAGAAAAACATCGTTCCCTAATTTTTCTGATCCATGTTCCGGAGAACTCCTTGCTTTTGAAGTAGAGGAAGAGAAGACAAACTCTGTGTGTGTGCGTGTGAGTATAAGGAAGTGTTCTCCCTGGAAAATAATAGCTGCAAAGTTACACTAATGGCTCAACATTTCCTCCATGATTTCCAGTGCCCTATATTTATACTCTCCATACGCACGCACGCAGCATAACACTATGCTTATTCACATTGTAAGCACTTCAGTTATGTGGTTTATGTTGCAGACCTTATTTTGTTACAGTTTTTCCTTTAAATCCATACTCCTAATTTCTCAGCGTCTCATATCAAAACACGAAAAACATTTTTGTGATGCATCAAACTAAGAAGTAAGAAAAAAAATGACCTTGTTGAAACACAGCCATGAGAACAACTTTTCAGTTTGCCACAAGACATGCTGGAGATACAGTAGACATATGGAAAAAGGTGTTTTGGTCAGCTTGTATGAAAAACAAGTAAGAATCATTTTGGGCAACATGCAAACCACTGTGTTCAGAAAAACTAACTGCTTATGCCCGTGAACACACCACTAACAACATGGATCACAGTGGTGGCAGAATCATGCTATGGGGATGGTTTTCTTTGGCGGGTTGAAGGAAACCTAGTTTACCCCTGGACAACCCAGAAAACCCAATAAGAGAGGGAAAATATTTCCCTACCAGCATGACAGCAATCCTGAATATGAAGTCAAAGCTATCGTGTTTCTTTGGTGCCAAAATCCGCGCGCATAAAGGCCACGCGCGCTGTCACTCTCTGTGCGCTCGCGGCCTCTATATACGCATGCGCCGTCACTCTCTGCGCACTCGGCGTCACTGTCTGTGCCCTCGCTGTCTCTCTCTGTGCCTTTTGCTCGCTCGCCTTTGCTGAGTTTTGGCACCTTGGGGGCGGGCTTTGAATAGACGGACCACCAACCCTCCTCCTTTCTGATTGGCCACTACTGTCTCCAGGTCAGAGCCAATCGAGGCAGAGAAGGGCGGGTCATCATTGCGGTTGGCGGCACCCTTTATAAAATAAAGTTTAATATCTAAGAAACCAAAGCAGCACACGTCTCTACCTCAGTGAAACTGTCCCCCACCCCACTTGAAAAGTAAAGGAAAATATTAAACTTTATTTTATAGGTCATTCAAAGGTCACCATCCCCCCAGACAGCACCAAAACGGGCCAAAGTGGTCTACTTTTTTAGTGCTTCGTTTGTGCTGATTTGTGCAATTAAAATGTTTGTAAAATAGTTTGTGCTGTTTTGGTTTCTGAGATATTAAAAGTTTTATTTCTGTGTGATGACGTCACCATCCCCCCAACCAGCTCCAAAACGGACCAAAATGGTCTACTTTTTTAGTAAACTTACCTCTTTTTTCAGATAAAGAAGAGGTAAGTTACTTACCTCTTCTTTATCTGACATCTCGATCTGCAATTAAATGCTGCCGCCCTTCTCTACCTCGATTTGCTCTGACCTGGAGACAGTAGTGGCCAATCAGAAAGGAGGAGGGTTGGTGGTCCGTCTATTCAAAGCCCGCCCCCAAAGTGCCAAAACTCACTAAAGGTGAGCGAGCAGAAGGCCCAGAGAGAGACAGCGAGGGCACAGACAGTGACGCCAAATGCGCAGAGAGTGACGGCGCGTGCGTTTACAGAGACCGCGAGCGCACAGAGTGTGGTCTTTATGCGCGCTGATTACGGTTTTTATGCGCGCACAGATTTTGGCACCAAAGAAACACGATACAAAGCTACAATGGAATGGTTAGAAAACAAAGCGGTTAAAATAGTCAAAGTCCAGACCTACATCCAAATTAGAATTTGTGGTAAGACCTGAAAACTAAAGTTCATAGATTGTCTTCATCCAGTCTGACAGAGCTTGAGCTATTTATCAAACAAGGATGGGCAAATCTCCAATCTTTAGATTTGCAAAACTAGTAAAGACATACTCAAAAAGAGGCCCTGCTTCAACTGTAGCAAAAACTGTTTTCACAAATTATTGAGACTGGAGCCCGCACTAAAAATCCATGCATGATCTTCTTCATGAAATACTGTGTTTTTGCTGGCCTGTCCCATGAAATCACTGTAAAGCTCTAGTTTTTGGTTGTCATGTGAAGACAAAGAGACTCATAAAAGTTCAAGGAGTGTAAATAATTTTCAAAGGCTCTAGAGGGGGAGTTCTGAGTGGATATTTGGAAGATTTTAAACTTGAATTTGTTTCCCAGGGGTTGTGAACAAAAATATTCTATGTAAACCTTGCTAAAATTTACTCAAGGAAATATCTTGTGAAAAAAGACAGCTTTGTCTCTTATTGCAGTATTCATTTCAACCCATTGCTATACCTCTCAGCTTTCTTCCCACCACTTTTCATCTATTTTCCTTTCATATTTTCTAATGAGAAAACCAATAAGCTAATGAGTTGTACCTCTGCAACAATGAGGCATTTTATACTTGTCTGTTTTTAGATTGTGCCCTAAAACTGCTCCGCTGCACAATAATTCAAGGTCGCAGTTTTTATTTTCTGGAAGAGCTCGGGAAAATCCACAATGAAAGCAAGAAAGGCAAGTATTTACCACCTGAACTTTAACAAAGCCTAATTTGAAAATGACATAAACCAATGAAGAGCACCTTAGATGTACTTGAGTTTTCCTGACAAACTTATTGCAGGGTAAAAGAAGATACTATCATCAGTAGACATGTATAAGCCCCTTCTGCTCAATTTCATAATTTTGAAATGTTTCAGTGGAGTTTTTCTTAAAGTGTGGCAAAAAAAGGATGAAAGGTTTTATTTTTGAGGGTTTTCTAAGAGATGCCCATCACTGTGCCACCTGAACACAGCTGAAAGAGCAGATTTAAGTTTTGGTAATAAGATGACTGGCTGTAGTGTTTTCAATCCAGAATGAGTCTAGCACCTTTCTAAAGTTTTCGGTAATGTTTTCACCTTTATTTTTTTAATAGAGGTTTCACATGCAGTATTTTGCATTCATCTTCTCATATAGTCAGTGTCTCAGGCTTGAAATTATTTACTGTAAATTCCTTGATAATTACTGTGCAGTCGTCAGCCTTACAATAAACAACATAACAAAAGCAATCAAACTTAGTTTGTTATCTCTTCATCATTGGTAGACAGAACAAATTGTTTTTATTTAAACCACAGAACAATGTTCTCCCACCTCGGTACTGAAAGTACACTGACCTAAATCTTTTCCTACTTCAGGTCACTGCAGAACTGAGTAGATTTTGTACTTACAGATCTCGAAGAGATTTGAATATGATGAAAAAGACTTTTGAAATACATGTATACACCTTAATTGGGCTTGAATCAAACCAAACTGGGGTTTCAGAAGCTCGACTAAGCTACCTAGATAATGCAAATGAGAATCAGACTACTCTTCAATCAACCCCCCCACCCCCCACCCCTCCACCGGTACTCGCACACCCCCTCGGAAAGTTAGGAGATGCAGAACTACGACTCAGCAACAACATAGTAGTATTATCAGAGGAATATGACGGCTAAGACAGATGTAAGCGGCCGAACAGTGCATGTTTGGACTGATGGAGAGACGTTGGATTGTGATTGTGAATATCCTGCTTTGACTCCCTTTTCACTCCCACCAGCCTCTGTTTACTGCTTTTTACTGAGTGCAACTCAAAGATAACTGCTATAAGACTAACACGTAGGGGTGCATGTTGCCTTCTATCATCAGGGAGTCGAACATACTTCATTTAATAATTTGATTTACTGAGTGACATGTAAACTGGGGCTTGGCTCTCAACAGGGGGCAAGAACTTAGTTCAATTACTCCAAAAAGCTCGATTTAGATGTGCATATAAATGTACTGAGTGACAGTGGCCTTCAGGTCATCCCATTGTTGGGTCTACTGTCTCGCATCTTCCTCCTGAACTGACTGCCATAGATTCTATGTGGGATTCAGGTCAGGCCAGTTTGCTGACCAATCAAGTAACACCATGGTAAATGAACGACCTTTTAGCACCTTTGGTAGTGTGGGTAGATGCCGAGTAGGGCTGTCATGATTTGGGCTGTCATGATTTTGTTCACAGATGCTTTCTATACAATCTGGCTGAGCTTTAAGCGTTTGGACGGAGGAATATAACCTTTTTCTTTAGGAAACAGTTTGGAGGTGGTTCTTTCCTGTTCCAATATGACTATCCACTTAGAGCACAAAGCAAGGTCCATAAAGAAATAGAGAAGTGAGGCTGATGTGGAAGAAAGTGACTAACCTGTACAAAACTGGGACCTCCACCTGATTGAAACTCCACTGGGATGGATTAGAGGGGAAAACAGAGTAAAATCTCCTCGAACCATCAATATTTGACCTCACACTGTGATTCTGGAAAAATGCTCAGAAATTCCCACAAACACAGTCGTAGACCCAGTAGAAAGCTTTCACAGGTGTGTTGAAGCTGCCAAGGGCAGGCTGGCATCTTATTAAACCCTACGGATTAAGAATGTAATGTCACTCATGTCCATGTGTGTGAAGGCAGACAAGCAAATACTTTTGGTAACATAATACGTTAAATTTTTTGTCAATAAAATATGAATACATATGAATAGTTTTATAAAACATTTCTTATTTTCTCATAAGTTTACCATACAGGAATGTCAACGTATTCAGAATGAACAACTCAATGTTAAATGTTAAAAGTCTTCCCAGATCTCCTGACATTTTTTGTTTAGCAGTACCACGTGAACAAGATTTTGGTTTGTCACCAGTTCCCTGCAGAGCTAATGGGGGATTAGCTCCAGTCATCCTTTGAGTTTTACAGCAAATTATCAAAGGCTAGCATGCTAATGCAATACATTCAAACCATGCATTTCACACATTCATTTGGTTTCTAAAACATCTGCATTTAAAAATATATATGTATGTAGGTAGCTACTATATGTTTTGGACACTTTCAGCTCAGGGGCTCAGGTGACAAACAAATAACTACATTTTATACAGCTACAGGAGGGCCCTAACAACTATTAAAACATTAAATCAGTTTATTACTGTGACAAAAAGACTGACATCTTTATTCTACATCACTGTGGTAAGAGAGCAGCCTCAGTTAAATGCTTTGCATGTAGAAAGCTTTTACCACTGCAGAAAAAAGGTAGCTACTTTACTACTGCTCATGATGTGGGTGTGCAATACGAAGATGATGTTAAATGTCACTGTGTGGCGCTCCAGCTGAATGTCTCTGTGGTTTCCTGAACACTTAACATCTCGGCGTTGGCTAAGAAGATCACACACAGACACACACACACAAGCAAACACAGAGGCACACAATAAACTCTGCTGGAAGACAACCCACGTGTCAAATGAGAGAATTAGTGAACTCACCAAAAGTTTTGCAATAATCTATGCCACTAGATGTGTGAAAGTGTGTGTGTCAGTGTTTTCTGCTACTGGTAGGCAATCGAGGTCACTTTTTGTGCAGGTGTTGTAATACTTTTATTTAGTATTGCTTGGATTCATGTTAGTTTATCTAAAGAATGAACTGTACATAGAAAAACACCTCTATCAACACATCTATGCTTGGATTACTGCTAAAGTCCATAACAGTTTTTTTTTTTTTTAAGGATGTCATCAATTAATTTAAATACAGATCGCCCCGTTAGGTATTACAGAGAACATCAGAAGATTGTTTCTATTGTTCCTCAGAGACATTTTGTTCTTTTACGTTTTATTTATTAATTAATTAATTTATTTATTGTATTAAAAATACAATAAGGGTGATTTCCAGGTTTCAAATTAGGAACAATATTCTAACAAGGTTGTCTTTCTTTTTGTTATTGTTAGTAAAATATTTTGTGTTTCAAAATAGTCTTCTTTCCTAGATTTTCAGGAGCTTGTTTAGGGAACCAATATTCTAGTTACATCAGTTAAAACTACATGATTTCCAACCATTTGGGCTCCGTATTGGCCCATATCACTGTAGTCCTAACTCTACGTTTCTATGCTTCTAATTAGGTCTTAGCATCATGGTTGATGAGTTTTATTTTAGAAGAGATACTCTAGTAATTTAGGTTTGTATTGTTTTACTTAAAGTCTTTCAGTAACACAGTGTTTAGGCTTACTTTTGTTTTCTACTGTATATTGCCATGCTGATATGTTAGGATTCGCCATTATATTGTGTAAGATGTGATAAGCTGATAGTTAATCATTTGAAGTTGAGTGAGGGAATGAACTGTTTGCTTTGAAGATGTGGGTTCTCACCTTTGCAGCAGGGCATTTTCTCAGTAAAAACCACAGAGTTTCTGAACACAGCTGAAGACAGGGGGACACCTGTCGCCCTCTTTATCAGCACTGTGGTCACCCTTCCCTATATACACATGCAGACAGAAAAACAAATGTAACCTGGTTCAAATAAGATGTTGCAAGCTAATGTCAGAGAATTCTGAATTCAGAATGTAAATAAATCAGCATTCTGACATTTAAAATTTCACTTTATTAGGTACACCTGCTGCATTACTTACTTGATCAACCAATCAGATTGTACCAACTCTATGCATTTAGGTATCCAGACATGGTTAAGATGACTTGCCTAATTTAAAATCAAGCATCCGATTGAGAAAGAATGGGGTTAAAGAGGCTTTGAACATGGATGATGTTGGTGTTGGTCTGAACATTTCACAAACTGTGGTTCTACTGGGATTTCCACAAACAACATACTTTTAGGTTTCAAGAAAATGAACCGGAAGAAATGCAGTGAGCAGAAGTTGTGTGGATGATATGTCTTTGTGGTGTCAATTGCTGGAGGGGAATGGGCAAACTGTCTCAAGATGGAAGAGATGCAACAGTAAGCAGAATATTCTGAATGGTAGCTCTGAATGTAGTATGTATAGAAAATCGAAGTAGAAAATCAACAAGGTTCACTCCTGTCAACTAAGAACTGGACCCATAACATATGTCTTACACAAGTTCACCAAACTTGAACAATAAAAGATTGTTAATATAAATATGATATGATAAGTCTTGATTCCAGGTGGTTGGGTCAGAATTTAGTCAGCAACATGAAAGCATGAATCCATCCTGCTTTGCATCAGAAGTCCAAGTTGTTGGTGGTACAATGGCGTGGAGGATAGAAACATTGTGGTAATTCAGGATTCTGATCAAGATGCTCCCTGTGTGGCTCCTTTTGGAGGTTTTCCCAGCCCGTCCCATCTAGCCAAACAAAAAAGTTATTGGGACCCCACAGAATGAGCTGGAGGATGTTGCTGGGAAAAGAGACGGGTCATCTTCAATAAGGAGAAGATGATGGGAGAGACAGATGGATGTATTCTTGTTACAATTTTGATTCCATAGTACGACTTGAGCATAATTTGAACACCAAAGTTTACCTAAACATTGTTCCTGGCCATAGTAATCTCTTTATGATCACTGTGTACCAATGGCTACTTGCTAAAAAATAAGGCATCATGTCACAAAACTCAAATAATTTCCAAATTCCATCTTGTCCATGGCACTGAATTCAGAGTTCTCCACTGGCATCCAGTCACCAAGCCCTGTTTTGTGCGTAAGGAGGGTGTGACACACTTTGTTGTGCCATAAGCCATCTTCCTTTTTGCATCCACCTTCCGATTGGACCATTTCTTTTCTGTTTTATTTCTAGCATAAATGTCTCAGTTGTATTCAGGATTCAAATTACCCCATTTTAGGGTTCTGTGGCTGTGTTCTGGAGAGTGGGTGTGTTGGTGTTCTTTCTCCAACCTTCTCTGCCGGGCGGGGCAGGCAGCAGCCACCAGGTGTTCTTCATCTGATCATCATCACCTATCCAGCTCAAAAGCGGAGTGGCTCCTGCAAGCTGATTCCAGACGGTTCTTGCTTCTAGTGGGGCACATGGCTAAATTTCTCTCTGACAGTCCACGTAAGAAACTCTACTCAAGTTTCAAGAAAACATTGCAGTTACCTTCCAGCTCTCCTTGTAGATCCTTCCTGGGTTTCCAGTGACCTTCCTCCAGAACCTTCCAAGCCAAGACAGTTCTTCAGTCTGGATTCCAGACTGGTTGGCCTCTGCACTGCTCCCCTCACTTTAAACTCAACAACATTCATCTTCTCAGTCACTGTCTTCAAGCTGCTTGCCTGTCCGCTCAGAAACACCTTCGCCTGCAGGGATAAGAAAACTGACCTCCATACTGTCGATCCTTTTAATCCTCTGGATTCATCCTCGTCATCCACCTGCAAAAAACAACAGAAGGTTATCGGACTTCACAGGCCCACCCCCAGCAAATTACAGATCTCAGTTTCCAATTTACCTCCCTCCAAGCAACCCTTCTCCAGACTACAAATTAGAATCAGACTTGCAACATCATATCTCCAGATACTTGTTATCCTAACTTCAATAAATAATCCTTAACTTCAATACCTACTCCTCATGCAGTTCAACAAAACTCAGCTCCCTGGTTTCCCATTCCCCGGTTCTTCCCGAGACGACCTGCAGATCTTTGCAAGAATAAAGCCTATTTTAAGAAAACCTCAACTGTCCACTGCATGTGGTGTTATGCTGTCTCTTAGTCTGGAAACCCAATCAATTCACCCCAAAGCTTTAGGAGGAGCCACATTTTGTCATTAATTTTGCAATTTTAAAATTCACATGCACACATATGGCACAAGGGTCAAAAACAAAGAATCTGTAGTCCAACAGGTTCTGGATAAACAAAAAGCATCAGGATCAACATGCAGTCCAATATTGTCTACCTTACAGCCATTTAAGAACAAAAGATCACAGAGCAACTTAGATCAGAAACACCATCATTGATAATCATCACCACTATAAAAAACCTAAACAACTGCTTAACAAAGAACTATCAGCCCATTATGTTATATTATCTTTAAATCAGTGGGGACCACAGGTGCCACAAGACTGATTTGTGACTCAATTTCTCTAATATTTTCCACAAACCTATAGCTCCGATTTTATTGGTGAATTGCCGTATTATTTCACCACAGCATGGTCTGATTTATGCACACTTTAGCGCTGTTACGTTTTTAAGTCATTATGGCTGGGGGCTTTCTTAAAGCCATTTAGAATTGGATATACGTCTGTAATACCTAGTTGTTTCTTGCATTAAATGAGCATTCATTATATCTTCTCTCTAACATTTGAACTCCTCTTTTTTGAGCTAAACTGTCTCAATCTTTGAACAAATTTTTTTTCTGTGATTTACTGCTGAGTTCTCCATTTGTCCATTGCACACCAGTAATGATTTTGGCTAGCAGCAGACTTTTTCCTACGTTTCCACTCATCTCACTACTTTTGAGTCCAGTTAAAAGGAAACGGCACGACCTGATTCAGCAAGACTAAAACTTCCGCTTATCCTGACCAGATTTCCGAGCCATCTCAACTGGCTCCTCTCGATGGATGGCCGAGCTTCTCACCCAATCTCTAAGGGAGAACCCATCCACCGTAGATCGACCGGTAAATCGAGAGGTTTACCTTTCGGCTCAGCTCTCTCTTCACCACGACAGACTGGTACAGCGCTCGCATAACTGTAGATGCCCTATCAATCTGTCTATCGATCTCCTGCTCCATTTTTACCTCATTCGTGAACAAGACCCCCTGATACTTAAACTCCATTGGGTCGGAGATGGGGTCCCCGACCCGAAAACGGCACTCTACCCTTTTCCGGCTCCAGACCATGGTCTCGGATTTGGAGGTGCTGATCCTCATCCCAGCCGCTTCACACTCGTCTGCGAATCGCTCCAGCGAAAGCTATAGATCACGTTAAGATGAAGCCAACAGGACCACATCGTCTGCGAAAAGCAGAGACCCGATCATGAGGCCACCAAAACTGAACTGAATGAGCCCGACTTGCTGCCTGTAATGCGAACCAAACTCTGACACCGGTCATACAGGGACCTAACAGCCTGTATCAAAGGGCCTAGTACCCTATGGTCCAGTGTTCCCACGACCATTTACTTGTAATGCTACAAATGTGACCCCCAAGTGATGCCTCGGATCAGCAAAGCAAATATGCATAGTATTCATAGGGAATTATACATTTATACATTTTACATTGTTTTTTCCATTTATAGCAGCACATGGGTGCGTTGGAGGCAGGATATAATCCAAAATCAGGAGTGTAGTTTTTACAGTGTGATGGCCCTGTCATTATAGCTCCAACTGATGATTTGCTCTGGCTGCTTGGCCACAGGGATATTCGTTTTGCTGAATGATTAGCGCATGACTCTTATCGAGGAATCGAGAGATCAAATCCTACCTGGCTTCTGGTTGTGTTCCTTGCCACATTTGGCATTTTTGGCAGGATCCATGTGAAACTCATAATAAGTCCATGGATTCTTGGAAATTGGTGGTAAGCTGCGTGCTAACCTACCTCCGTGGAGGACGAGGATGTGCTTGTGATAAGAGGGGGAGAGATGTGATAGTGTGAGAGTCCTATCACTATGGCTCCAATTGATCACTTGCCCTGGCTGCTTGGTCAAAGGGATATCCTTTTGGCTGAATGGTTTGCGTGCATGACTCTCACGTGGGAGTCGTGGGATCAAACCCCGCCCGGGATGTTGTTGTCTGCCTTGCCACATAATCATAAGCGAGATTTGCTTAAAGATCTGTGTGCACAGGTTTTTGTAAATCCAAATATTTAATTGTGTAAAAAAACAGTCTTTGCTAATTTTAGGTTGACTTTTAGTAAAGGTTCTGTGCAAAGTTTCCTAAATGAGGCCCCTAATCTTTATCCATTAGAGCACTTTTGCGAAGTGGAGATTACATCGTGGATGCAGACACAAAAAATCTGCAGTAACCATGTGACCTTGTTGAATCTATCCCAAGAAGAATTCAGGCAGTTCTAGGAGCAAACAGAGATCCAATCAGGTACTTAAACAATGTTTGTAATACGCGACTGAAATGAATGCTTGTCATTATATGTGTTATATATATGACCCAGTGCTTTACGTGGAACTGTACACAGCGGTACTTAGTACAACCACTTCTGAAAATAGCTCTTTAGAGTTCCACCACTTCTCCAAGTGTTGAGATCGTTCTCACAGAGTCCCAGTGCACAGATTAGTTCATCTATTGTAATCCTTTTGCAAGATCCCCTCTCGAATTTTCGAAACACTCCATCTGCTGTACACAAAATTCAGATAGGCAGAAGCTTGTCTGTACTGCACTGCATCGCAAAACTATGGTGCATTCAAGTTCAAAATGTTTTGTTAGTTCTCTAATGTTGGAATAACAGAAAAAAGAAAATAATGCCATATGATGTAAATCTTTAATGGTGGCCGTAAAGCAACTTGTGATGCATTCTAAATTTGCCTGACTTATTTTTTTGCAAATTACTAAAAAAGTAAACAAATACTATATGCTCTATTAATTTAGTCTTCTTTGCACCTCAGAACCAAGCTCTCAGGCTAAATTTTAACACCAACCCACCCGATTTCTAAATGCTATTATGCAAATCCTTTTTGGAAGAAGAATATGAAGGTAGATATATATCAAAAATCTGATTTCATTCAAAAATACATTATTTTTCTCGGAGAGAAATTAAGTGTTGTTATAACTCATACTATTCAATTTTCAAGGATTGTAGATCTGGAGGCAGGATTATGGAGAAACGAGCCGTTTTACTTTGTGGTCCAACATTAACTACAGAATGCAAGTTAAATTTTTGGACAAATAATAACTGTATAACACCAATGGTAACATTTTAGTATATATATGTCTATCCCAGAAGTTGAAAGCTGTAAAATATCATGATATAGGCCCTTTAATACAAAAGTTCCATGGATCTATCCTATGTTACCTTAAAAAAAATCAACCACACCCAGTCTTGTCTTTTATTTACTCCAAAAATGGTACTGTTTTAATCATCTTTTGGAATGATAATTAATTGTTATTAATTCATAGCTACCCTGTGATTAATTAGATTAAAATAGTTAATTATTTGACAGGCCTAGTTTTCTATTCACATTAGTGAACAGAAAAACAGCAAGCACTTTGTTGTTATACTTCAAGAAAAGGTAACATTTTCTGTCACGCTGTTGTTACTTGGCTGTTTTTCTATAATAGAGTAAAGGAAAAGTTGTAATTTTACACTTATTTGAAATAACTTTATGTACATAGTCAACATGGTGACTCAATTTGACAATATAGGAGTTTTGATCTCAGGTCCCTCCCTTTCTATTCACATTATGATGCATAGAGAAAGAGGGACCTCGTTTTGTACTGTGCTATATTTACATTCAGGAATCTTTGCATTTTATGTTCTGACCTCAGTCAAAAAGAGTAGCAGAACTTTTTGTTGTCCACTTTGTCACTGATTTGATGTGTGCTAGGTGTGCTCTGCTGCTGAATTGTTGCATATTCAGGTGTTAGAATCACCCACCCAGCCAAGGTTCTGAGAATCTATAGCAAGGCATTAAAGTAGATTTTCCCAGATGCTTTTAATCCAATTTAACTGAACACAAGCTTTATGCTAAGAAGAAGGAATAAAAAATCTGTCATGTGGTGCAATTCCTTCAGGAGAAAAAATGCTTGACAGTGCATTGAATCAGGGCAATTAAGAACACAAGCGACACTTTTCAGATTTCACTTTGTGGAAATCAATTTTTGTCATAAAATCGATATGAACTAATTTCAATTTTGGCTTGTGACGTGTTATACTGGAGATTAGTTTCTATAATTTTACAGTGCACTGCACTCCTATTGAAATGTGGAGCAAATTATCTCCTGATTAAAGCTTAACATGTTTCAATTTACTTTGCTCTACAATTTAAAAAGACCCTCTTGGGGCAGTGTGGAGGCTGGTTTCTTTATTCACCATCTCCGTTTTCTCTTTGCCTTTTTCCTGTTTAATTGTTGTCAACAAAGGTCACTAGTGTCAAAAAATGTTTTCTTTAAAAAAATTCATTTAACTTTATTTATGGATTGTGTAAAGGCTGCAGGTTTATGCATAAGAGTTGAATCAACAGCACATTTGCAGCAACTCAAATATTACAAGAGGCTTTACTACAGGTGGCCTGACTGTGTCTGAGTGTGCTGGTGTATGTATTGTGGTTATGGGGGGAGCTGCATTTCCGCCGGCGCACAGGTGCATTGTGACATGTAGCCTCTGCACAACCTTGATCTAAAGTACACACAGACAAACACCAACAAGATGCTGCGATAGGTGTCATCTCCAACCACAACGACGGTGGTATGTTTCGGGTGGAAGGGGGGTTATTTCACAAGAAATGAAGCCTCAAACTTTCTAAGCTGACTATGAGCTTGTGATCCAGGTGTGCATTGACTGTAGGTACCAAATTGTCTGGAACAACTCAAAATTGAAGAAAAAAACGGAGTCTGATCTCCAGACGTGATATGATTCTGTGTAAAAGAATTGTACCTACAGTAAACTGTGAGACAATGCTATCCTTTAGGCTCCAACTCACAATGTCTGTGGTTTCTGCTTGACATGTTTTTTTTATTAGTATTATATTTTCCCACTGTGTGTAGGAAGAGAAAAATGGTGGCTTGTCTGCTGAAAATATGGGTGTGCCACAATAAACCAAATGCAGATGGTTATTTTGTGTATTTTTTTTACATAAAAATGCAGAACAACAAATGCACGGAGTCTGCTCCACATCTGTATTTGAACTGGTGGATCATAAAACACAGAATTTAGAGGGATGAGAGGAGAACAAATGAACATATCAATGTCAAGTTGGAGTCCAGAGATGTAGATAAACTGAGGGATTTCATGTGTTTTCCACCGCCTCTGATCTCCTCCCAAATACACACAGACACACAGACGCACAGACACTAAACGGGGACTGGATGTTCGGGGGGGGTGTAGGTCCTCTTAGCTGCAGCGGGTTTGGTCATTCAGCTAGTCCGAATCGTTTTGGTTCCCAAGGTTGTTTCATTACAGAGGGCCCACTTTAATGGGAGGCATGCTGACACAACTGTGGATCAGTTTTGCAACAGCTGAGCAAAACATCTGCTGAGCTTCCAGGCACTGCCAGAAATGCTCTGGACTTGATTAAGGTTGACATTTGACTCAGACTGATTAATATGTTGATTTCAGAGTCCACCGTCTTTATATGCAGTTACATGCCAAACCTTTTTTCCTTCCTTTATTTTTCTTTATGTTTTCTGTTGCTGGACCTCACCCCTTTTCTGTGAATCAATCAGAACTCTGTGCCCTTCCTGGCCCCCCATCTATACAGCTGTTCCTTTGCCTCATGTTGTACATTCTTACATTCTGGCTGTCAAGGACCCGTTGCACTCCTTCCTGCTGTGTGCACATTAAAGAGAAAGAGGCAATCTTACAATTTTAAAGCCTGAAAGACAGAGTACAGCTGCATGCAGCGGAGCCAGCTCATGCACACAAACACAGACAGTCTCCCAGCTGTTTGTCTCTCAACAATCGCTGCGGACCCGGCTTGTCCTGTCCCATCCAGTCCTCTTTCCCCTTGGGTCCCATATGCACCTTCCTACTCCAGCTATTTTTAGCTTGAGAGGCAGAGAGGAGTCAGGGGCCCCTTCACGGCCTAATCATGGCATCCGTAGCACAACCACCGCCTTCATATTTTCAGTACTCGACCTCCACCTCGTTTGTTACCCATTCTTCCCGCTTCCTCTCGCTGTCTCCTCCTCATCTTTTAGCCACTGGCTCAGGTAATATACTTGGGAATGCTAAACAAAGGAAAAGCACAACACAAAAACAGGCACTGACAAGCAACAAAGCAATTAGCCAGTGTTTGGTCTGGCTGGAAAAACCATGACCTTTCAGGAAACTCCCCCTTCCTGTGTGAAACGGGTCAGCTCGCCGCTCAGGCTGGCCGAAAGCTGAGAAGCAGGGCAGCCAGTACTCTCAGACATATCTGAGTGTGTTTGACACAGTTGGTGGATGTGTTTTTTTAAGGGGTCATCGGAGCCCGAAATATCAGAACAGCAACAGTGTTTATTGTTATGAAAGTCAGGATTCTGTTCGAGACTATAATGTTTAGAAAAGCGCCACTACCTTTATTTTTTGTTGTTGTTTTGTTTGTTTTTGTTTTTTGACGGAATATCGGTAAATGTCTACTAACAAGAAAAACAACGAAATCTATGTAAATTACATATGAACAGCTTAGAGCTTAAAAGGAATTGAGAAACGCATTAATTTTACTTATAACTGTTATAAGTTTAAACCAGATATTTAAAAGTCCTAATACTTTTTTCCCCTCATTGCTTTGAAATTGATTCGTATTCATTAAATGCCAGAAAAATCCAATATTTTTTTTCAGGCTTTTTCATTACTTTATTTCATTTTAAAAGTTTTACAATTTGGGAATGGTGCCCTGTGTAGCTGTGGCTAGAGGCTCAGTGTGAAGCCAGTTTGGGAATGCAGCCTAAACTGGGTGGTAAACTCCATCTAAGGCTAAATAAGGGCATGATTTTGGATGCACATTACACTTTTACAAATTTCAGTAAACAGAGATAGTGTAACAGTTGTTTTGCAGTTAGCCAAGCAGAGGACAGAAACTTCTCCCCCGCTTACTGCCGCCCTGAAATGAAATAGGTCTAAACAAAAAATATACTAAAAATGTTGTCTGTGTCTTTTTTCACTCAAAAAGAGATAGACAACATTCTTTCGTACCACACAACACAAGCTATTTTTGTAGTTATGCTGCTATAGGTTTAGACTGTTGGAGGACAGACTGACCACTTTTCTTCTCTCCTCTACTTTTCTCTTCTAATTCAAATTCAGCTTATTTGTGACATCACAGAAAAATCTAATAAATCATATCAAAGATATCAGGAGGACAAGTGTGAAGCTCAAAAAGTCTTTATCTTTGGATACAACTTTCAGATGCCTGAAGACACTGCGTCAGTCTGAACATACACCACTCAAGGACCAGCCATCATACAGTTCGTAAAGAAGATGTTTAAGGTGTCTAAAAGAGCAATGGGTTTTAATTCAAAATGTGAGTCAATGCCTGAACAAAAGCAAAATAACCTATAAGGATTCTGACTGAACCATAAGAGAGTGCCACAACAGTAAGGGTTCCCGTATCAACATGAGCTAAAAGGCCACACAGTGGGGAAGAAATTACATCTAAAATATAACATTAAAGTCAGATTAGGGTTTGCAAATGTATTCATCCAAATCATTGCAAAGGGGCGTATGGACAGCAAAGGTAAAGTTTTGGAGTAGTCAACCAAAATCTCTGAATTCAGTCCTTTGAAAAAGGTGTTAGGAAAGCAAATATGGTCTGCCAGAGCAAGAAGGCCTACAAATTCTACATCTAAAGTCCTTGAATGTTCCTCAAATCAACAGCTAGATTGTTGAAACATCGACACGGGAAGTTGTCCCAGCGGGACAGTTGTCTTGAATGCATATTAAAGATGGTTTTAGAATGGATATAGCAGGGTTACCTTCACGTTTTTTGTCTAGCAATTTGAACATGTGCTTAAAGAAAAATGGTTGTGTCATTAAAAGCCCAAATATAATGTGACATTCATGCAAGTCCATTTTAGGTATGTTATCTTAGGACCACCACTATCTGTACTATCAGGTTTTACACAAAATCTGAAAAAACTGGCTATGGCTTATATACATTAGCTTATCAAAATGAGGTAGTGAACAGGACAAAGTCTCCTAGCCTTTATATTAAAGAGACAATGTCATCTAAACTTCCAACATGACGAAAAGAGATTAATCTAATGCTTAGACAATGTCATTGATTTCTTTTCCTTTGGTAGAGATAAAAGATGGTAATTCCCAAGCTGATATTCCATGTCAAGTATATTTTCCATTTTTTGTGATCTGTCTCAACAGCTCTGCCAGATAAAGGTAATCTCATGTCCTCCACTACTCCTCACACTGAGATTCAGGAACTTTCAGCCACCTCTGCACCTTGTGTTTCCAGATGATGCATATCCCATTGTATTCCTCAAGGACTCTTAACTCTTATCAGCCTTGACGTCTTTGTCTCTTTTGTCTTTTCTCCTTCTGGAATTCTAAAACAGAACAAGTTAGCTAATTGTATCAAGAGGCTGACTTTCACACATTACACCTAATTGTGGAAAACTTGGTATTTAGAAAATGTGATTGTTTCTCTAAGTCAGAATGAAACAACTAAGAACTCAGGATGAAGTATTGACATAATGTGTTTTTGTTTCTATCTAGTTTTGCTTCAGTCTTACATATTTTCAAATGTTCTACACATTCTCTTCAATGTTTGTTTGAGAAGAAAGTAAGACCAAGTAGAACCAGCCTCAGGGTGTCTCACAGACAAAGGGTCATAACCTAAAAACACAAGTAGCCTTTGGTCAGTATGATTTCCCAAAGGATTGAATTACTATTGAAACAGAAGGCTAATCCAGAGCTGCTAGTGGTAGCAAAGAGAGAAAGACCACACGAGAGTTGAGGTTAGAGGAGTAATCAAGCCTTTAAACTGGACTTCTCTTGCACGCCCAGCAAAAACCATGAGGTGTGGACTCCCTGAAGCCAGCGAAGGTTGATTTAGTCCAATAGGACCAATAAGTTGGCTTTCCTGCATTCTGGCATCTGCTGCTGAGTTGCTATGCCCGTTTATGGCATAACTGATTTTTTTTTAATTTCAAAACATTTGTCAAGCTATTTATCAACCATTTTGAATCTCAGACTAACATAACTGAACAAATACAGTGCTATGAAAAGGTTTTCACAGATCTCTTGTCCTATCACAATTTGATTGTCAGACCTACATGTTTTAGATCAAATGTTACAACCCAACAAATATAACCTTAATAAATGTAAAATGCAGTTATTAAATTATGATTTCATTTATTAAGGCCCTACATGAAAAAAATGTTGCTTGTATTGTTAAATGATAAAATAAATGAGTAAAACTAGTTTTAATTAACTTTCACAGTGCAACACCCAGGCTTTATACTGCAGACCTATAGAATTAAATGAATCGACTACAGAGCATGTTGGACTTAATGAAGTAGCCAAAAAAATCAAAAGCAACACATTAAGTCCTGTTCTAAAGAAATTCAGGACCAGATAATAAACAAATACATTTATCAGTCTGAAAAGGGTTGCAGCCCACTTCTAATGGTGCATGCAGACTTTGTCTGCGTCAGGCAACGCACCCAATGCATGTAGTTTGACACATGTACATTAAAAGTTTGCAAGGCTTGCTTCTGAGCAAAAAAGAGCGCATGGGCGCAGCTTCCTCTGTTGCCGGACATTCTGAACTATGGTGGATCGTATCGGTCCGTCAAAAAGTGCGTCAAAAGTTCAGTTAGCTGAACTCTTTGTTACTTTTGTTTGCTATGTTTCTGCTTGCAACGCTTGCAAAGTAGCACTTGAAAAGGTGACGGAGCCAACGCACCGCAGAGACTCTGACGGACCTCTGACGTACTCGACCAAAGACTTTACATGTAATCTTGCCGCAACTGACGCTGGCGTTTGGGGCGGTGTGAAAGCACCATAAGGCTTTGGGACTTCAAAAAACCACAGCGATGTTGATTATCCACAAATCAAAACATGGAATTGCTGTGAAACGTCCTGAAAGTGACTGACATATCAAAATAATTGCAAGAGTGCTCAACAATTTACCCAGGAGGTCACCGCAGTTACAGTTAGTTCACTGGTTATGATTAAACAATAAAGAAAAGGTTGGGTAAAAATAATTTCTATGGGTGAGCTGCAGAGCAAAAAAAAACCCTGCTGATTAAACAGAACTCAAAGGCCCATATCACATTTCCCAGAAAATATCTTGATGATCCTTAAGACTTCTCAAAAAATATTGGCCAACAAGAAAATGTGGAACCTTTCTGAAGGTTTTACATCTGCAGTAAAACTAACACAGTAAGCTATTTTATGGAAGGAACACCACAGCAAAAGTCATGATAGTGTGATGGTCTGATTCTTGGGGATCTAGATGACATTTTGTAACTAATAGAGCAATGAACGTTGCCTTCCACCAGAAAACCATAAAGTCGAATGTAAGGCCATCAGTATAACCTTAAGTTAAAACACAATTGGTTTATACTGTAGGATAATGACCTTGAACAAATTAGGAAATCTACCTTTGAATTAATCTAAAAACACTGCTTAGTATTTGAATAAACTTTTGTCTGTTTCCCCAGCTATTTTCTTTTTCCTCTGCCATTTCTCTTGTGCCCTCTCTCTTTCTCACTTACTCAGCCTGTTCTCCTGAGAAGCAAGATAAAAAAAAATGTGGGACTCATTTGAAGCAGCCTCGCTTGAATTAGGCCGTTTTCACATGTGTGGCCGTACCAGAAAACGGCCAGAGAAAATGCAAATTTTTTCTGTTCACATGGCACGGATCTCTGCCGTATTTGAAGCCAGTGTTTTACTACAAATAAACAGCAGGTGGCGGTATACAAATAAGTCTGTAGTTCTCCAACAAACAAGGGAGTGAGAAGTACCGACGTCATAAAACGAGCGACAGGCTAGAATGTAAACAAACTGGTCTACTGGTCAGCTGCTACCTGAAGCCATCTACAGGGTGAGTGTTGTAGTAAACCCGCCGTTTTGTAACCTGCTGTGTTGCTGTGGGATGCTTGAATCGCGTTGTTTTGGTATTTGTATGGTCGCGAGGTGATTCTGTAATTTCGGCCGGCGGTGTCGTCATTTCCGCGTGGAGCGCGTCTATTGTCTTGAGTACGGCCAGAGTACGGGTTGTGTTCACATGATACGTGGCCGCCCGTACCTGGACTCGGATACTACCTCCAAGGCAGGTCTCTCTGGCCGTATCCTGGCACGGTACAGTCTGTGTTCACATGGTACGAAATAAGTGGATTTTGACCAAATACCGTACCCGAGTACGGACTCCCGTACCATGTGAAAGCGCCCTTAGCCTAACAGTTTGTGCCAGGCTTATTCAGTTCCACGAATGAAACTCAGTCGGATTCAATTCCCACTTATTTATTGAATATATGACATATATTCAATAAAGCAAAGATATAAGCAGAAATGTGCCCAAAGCTGCGTGGGTATGAAGCCTTTTAAGATTCAAAGGTAGCCTATCTCCATTGTTGAAATGCATCACGTATGTAAATTGAGGGAGGAACACTTCAATGTAACACCCTAATCTGGTTTCTTAGCTTTTGTTTACTTTCTGAGGTCTGGGCAGCTGGGGAATGGCTAACTATTTAGCAGAGGTTTGCTGTGACTTTTCCATGACCGCTAAAAACAGGAAGACACAGAGTGGCATGTGTGCGTGGCCTCATCTCCATAGATTTGTGCAATACGCATTTAAATTGATTGACAGCCGATAACTCAAATTCTATTGGATAAAAAAAAATTGTCGTTTAGTTGAATTGCATAGTGGTGGTTTATGGGAGGATGGAGAGATTTAAGAAAAATAACAAATGTTGTCGAGCACTAGCCTTTTATCATAGTACTGAACCCCACTATCATGTAAAGGATATATCAAACTTTAAATAAAAATCCTCTCCACTGCAGCTTTAATCTGTCCTTTATTTCATTTTAAAAAAAGCAATGACATCTGGATTTTTACTTTATTTACACTGAAAATTGTTTTAGCGTTTGACACCCCTAATATCTAGCCATCATAGTCATAGTGACATGTTTGGGTTTTTTGACCCAAGTACAGCACAAGACCTGATGCAGGAGGCAGAGGATTGGTTTCAATGAAATTGATGTTTTTATTTAAAACAAAAGAGTGTCGTCTCGGGAGAAGGTTTGTGGAGAGATTAATGGAAGGTAAGTTACAAGGAAAAATAGTGCTGATGGTTTGGTTCTTACTGGTTTTCTGGAGATGAGAAGCTTGGAGGAAGGTAAGTTAATTTCTGTGGACTGATGTTGGCTCAAGGTGAATGTATGGATCCTGAGTTTCTCCAATATTGTTTCAGATGTGAGCTCAGAGGAGATCCAGCTGAGCGTCCACAGAGCAGGTGAGTGAGAGCTCGATGGGAGCCCAGTTAATAGTCAGGAATGAGTTAGTGTCCCTGTCCTTCTCTTGCAGATGGAGAGTTTGTTGGAGCGGACAGGCGAGCAGCGTGACGGAGAAGAGAAGCAGGTGAGAATGGAGGTGTTTACCAGGTGGCAGTGGTGCAGACGCTGACCAGGCAGGAACCCAGAGCGAAGAAGGGAATCCAGAGATTTGTCACAGGTTTTCAGGACAGATCTGCAGAAGACAGAGAGGGTAAGTTGCAAGTCAATGTCGGGAGATAATTCTTCTTATTAGAAAACTCGAAATATGGTTTGGCCATATACCACTCTAGAGGTGAAAACTGACTGGTGTCAGCTTGCCAGAGCTGCTCCCCTTTTGAGTTGGATGTTGATGAGGATCAACAAGGAGCACCTGGTGGCTGCTGCCTGCCACGCCCTGCATAGAAGGTTGGAGAATGAACGCACAAACACACCCACTCTCCAGCACACAGACACAGGATCCCAACAAAATTCCACCAGTCACCACTGGTTCTGCCCCAGTTCTGCCCCTGTTGGTTTCTTTTCAATGATGTTCCTGTTACATGTTAATTGCTGGATTTATGGAAAAACTTCAACCAATATTACATATCCATAATTGTTATAATGGATAATTAAATGTAATCAGAGATTTGCGGGCATTACCTTAAATCCACCCAATCTCTTGCACTGCGGTTGTTTATGACGGAGAAAGTGAACGCGACACCTGAGTGTGACCACGCATGACATCATTACCCATTATGATGCCTGCGGAAAGCACTCAGGAAATCTGCTTGTTTGACCCAAGCACTCGCTATAATAGTTCATTTACAGCCATATAGAGGCAACCGCATTGAAATGACCATGGCTCATTCTACTGACTTGGGCATTACTGAAGCATTTATTAGAAAAACGTTTCAAATTGTTATATATACATTTGTGGTTAAACTTATGTACAGCCCCTTTAAAGTTTCGTATTAAAAGTGCTTTTAATAAAGTGCAAAGGTGCTGTTAAAGTGCTGTTCAAACTACTAGAGTAAAACATCAGTAATGAAGACACTTTACACAGGAGAAACACATTGTCTTAGCACTGTGTATACAAAACCAATATATTTCAGCATTATTTCAGCATTTTCTTTAAACAGACTACACCACCATATTTTACAAAGACAGTTTTTGAAACTCAACTCTCTTATTTCGGATGTACTCATATGAATTAATGAAGCACTCAGGTCTCTTTTTTTCTGTTTATGCACAACTGTGATTACCAGTGTGATACAGATTTTCATTTCGCTAAGCAACTTTATTTTATGTCTTCTTATTCTAAATTAAGGCTGCGGCAGAGCAGCTGCCTATTGCAGGAGCCAGTGTATGAGCGGCAGGGGACATTCAGATCAAATCACAAAACACTTAATTCCAAAACACTTACATTTATATCTACTTTATGTGCTATGTTCAAAATAATAATCTCATAATTTAGAATTTGCTTCACAGCCAAAAGATAAAAATTTTTTATACAACTGTAAAAAAATTCAGGGAACTATTAATTGGCTTTCACTAACAGAATTTCATTCTGATTTGATTGGCTTATATCTGCTAAAACAAGACCACACAACTGACTAACCATTAGCCTTTCACCACTGAGAATGTATTTATCTTTCTTTAAAAATAATCTTTATACATAATTCTGCTAAAGGAAAAGGTAGTGCCAATAAAAGCTGAGTTAGGCTAAACAGACTGGACAATGTATGAAATTAATTTCAGCCTGTCCTTTTTCAAGTAAATCATTTAATAGAATCTGTTTTGAAATGTATTTTCACCTAACTACAACTATTTGTTTTCCTTTTGATTAGAATCATGATTTGCAACAGATACTACACTTCTGATACTTTAGTATATGCAATTAACTTTTCCATTAAAACAGGCAGGCAGGACGATATATATTCAGCATAGGCATACTACTGGGAAATACATGATGCAAGGATTACTAAAATGTCACAGCTATTGTTGCACTACGCAGGTGCTTAATTTACACAATTGAACATTTACTTACCTCAGCATACAGAATGCTTAAAGTGGTTCCACCACCAAGGTAGTCTGACATATTTTCTGATAATTCAGCTAATAATTATTTGACTGAAAACAAATCTTGGACCACATGAGCGACCCCATAGAGTATATATAGAGCATTAAGGTTTTATCGAAATTGTTAACAAATAGGACTGTGCAGTGATGGCAAACCGTGTACAGCATCCTGATATTGTAGATTGTCATACCAATACACAAGGTATGCAAATCCCCCACTTAATAGACATGACAGGACTTGATGGTCCACAAAATCCATTAATTTCTTTTCACATTTAGTCCCTAGTAAAACCATCTTTAGATGTGCCAACATAAAAGGTGGGAAAGAAATTCGATTTAATTTACCCTGAACATTTCAGCAACATTTAACATTGCTTTAATGAAATGCAACATTAAAGTCTCTGTCTTTTCAGTTAAATATTGCTTTGGGGTCGAGACAAAAAAAAAAACACTTAGCCTCACCAAACCACTATTTAGCTTAAATTGCATGAAGAACTTGAAGAAATCCCAGTTTTAGAGACATGTGAACTCCAAACAGAAAGGCATTCACACTGCTAACCCTTGCCCTGTTATTTATCCTTCAATAAAAAGAAAAAAAGTAATCACTTTTGCATAGGGAACCTGGGTTCTGACATGTTTTTGTAAAGATGGAATCACAATGAAACTCTTAACAGGTTAACATTTGTGACACAGTGAGGCTGTTTTCTCCCTAATAGCCAGCTTCCTGACTTTTACTAAAGCTGAAATGTAATTGTTGGTGTTGCCTCGTGTAAGTAATCAAACTGAATGTTCCATTTGTGTGTTTATGAACAAGTAACAGAACCATGTGATTTTTTTAAAGATCCAAAATCTACAGGGCCTTGGACAAGTATTCCCAATCCTTGAATCTTTTCCTATTTTGTGTCGCTAAAACCACAAAGTTCAATAGATTTTACTGATATTTTTTGTTAAAAACCAAATAAAATTAATGGATAACTGAAGTGGAAGGAAAATGGTTTATGTTTGATCTTTTCTTTATATAAATACAGAAAAACTGTTCTTCTTCTTCTTCTTCTTCTTCTTCTTATTATTATTATTATTATTATTATTATTATTATTATTGTTATTATTATTATTATTATTATTATTATTATTATTAAGGTAAAGTGAGTTTTTTACACATCAGTGAACCTCAATTATGAAATCTTGAATTTAGGTCTGAACTTTAACCAGACCATTTTATTGTTGCTCTCATCTTACATTTAGGGTCATTGTTCTGCTGGAAGGGGAATGTCAAACTAATGCAAAATACAGTGCAAAATAAATACAATCATGAAATGATTAAAAAGAACAACAAAAAAAGGAGTATCTAGGCAGAAGATATGGCACTGTAATGGAGGAACAACTTGGCTTTCAAAACTCTGTACAGAGGTAGCCTCTCTGGTGGCCGGCGGCAACTGATTCCACAATTTTGGAGCGAGCACAGCAAACGCACTTTTACTTTAAGACTTGCATCTGGTTTCTGGAACCAGCAACACACACTGGTACGATGAACGAAGGGATTTTAGGGGGAAAGATTTTGAAAGTAAACTAGAAAGATAAAATTGTGCGGTACCTGACAAGGACTTAAAAACATAAACAAAGATTTTAATAAGGATCAGGTAACGTATTGGCAGCCAGTTCAAAGAAACCAGAATTGGGGTAACATGCTCAAACTTTTTAGCACCACAGATAAATCTGGCCTCTACCTTTTGCCAGTGAATCCTTACATAGCCCAGAATATATAAGGAGCTGCAATAGTTTAACCTAGACAAAACAAAACTGTGTGTCACGATCTCCGAGTTAGATTTAGAAAGAAAGTGTTTAATTTTTGTCAGTCGCCGCAGCTGGAAGTAGCATGACCTGGTAACAGCATTTAATTGGTGATCCAACTTCAAAGCAGTTGGAGTTCCCAAATTCCCACTGCATGATGATACCACCTCCATGTTTCTTCAGACTGAGGTATTCTCTGAAGACTTTCCAGCTCCTGCCATGGGTTTCTAGCTGCTTATCTGATAATACTTGCCCAGTCTTCCAGAAATAACCATGTCTTGGTAGGTTTGTGTTGTGCCATTCACTAAAAGTTTTATAAAGCAAAGCTGTTTTAAAACCCTCTACAATTGTCCTTGCCCTCTAATGTCACACTTATGTGACAATTTCTGATTGTTTATCCCATGCAGTTGGAGTTTACTGTTGTAATGTGACAAAATGGAAAACTTTCAAGAAATCTTAATATATGTTTATCTTGTTTGATAAATAAAATAAAAGTTAAAAAAAATTGTTTTTGCTCATGAAATCTTTTGATAGTCTGAATAACAGAGGATGTGAAGAACTAAGCTAAAAGAGCTAAAGGAAATATATAAAAATTACACTAATTGGCATCTAACTTTAAGCAGTCCATCACCCTGAAAGCAGAAAATGCATACAAATCTAGTTTCAAAAAAACAACACATCAATTAAAATTCAATGAACTTCCATTACAATATTTATGGTCATTTATATCCAATAAATTAGCAGAAGCACTCAAATTTGTTTAAGTACTTGATCAAATGCCTTTTATCTAGATGCGTTCTTTTCATTGCTCTCTTCTGTACCTTGTTCATCCTGAAAGAACACTTCCTGCAATTGTCTTTCAGATGCAAGTGACTACCAAGTGGCGTTCTCTTTCTGTACTGCACACACACACACCCAGTCATCACAGCCCTGTAACCCTCCGCCCCCCACCTCCACCTCCCTCTCTTCCCTTCACAGAGCTTCCACCACAAGAGCAGCACCGGCAGAAAGTTTGAAGGGGGGGGAAGGCTGATAGTTCAGTGTCCTCTGAGAAAGGGAAAATTAAGGGGATGTGATTAAATGTGTGTGTGCGTGTTTGAGAGAGAAAGTGAGAGAACAAGAGAGCAAATGAGCTGAGAGGAAGTGCAAGACACAAGAAAGTTAGAGAGCGCTCGTCGTGTCAAGCAGTTTGTCTGTGTGACTCCTTTTGTGAGCGGACGGCCAGACTCCAGCTCTGCAGCACCACTCCCCTGTCAAAGCAGAGATATCTTCTCCCCAAGCATAGCTATACCAGGACGTCCTGCTGCAGCTTTCCTGATTGACTGGACTGCTGTGGTGAAAACTGAGGAAACTCTCTATAAGCCGGTAAGATTTTGATTTCAGTTTTCATCTCATGTTTGTATTTGTTAAAGAACAGAAAGGTGCACAGTGTGAAAGCCTAGAGAGTTTTTGTGGGTGCAGTGTGTTTTGTGAAGATTTCGCGAATATGGACAGTTGTCTTCCGACTTCATATTCCTGGTAAGATTGTTGTCAGCAGTCAGGTTCTTTTTATCTTGGAGAAGATCCGGTTTATTGTGGACTCAGTTTTGCGGCTAATCCAAATGCCATAGAAATTACACAGATATGCTAAGTGGGGACAGAAAAAAAAGAAAAGATTGTGGTGAGTAATAGACACACATACCTCTTTTTTTTGTTTGTTTCATTTCTTTGGATTTTGTAAGTGCTGTTTCCCAGGATGGGTAAGAAGAGAAAATTGGAAACAGAAACACCCACCCTGGGGAGCAAGTATGTCCACCAAAAGTATTGAGAGGCAAGGAAAAGAAGAAACAAAACTTGAATCTACTACTACAAGGGATTAGATAACCAGCGAGGTAGAGATGGAGTTGTGTTAACAGTGAGAGTCAATTCACTTTTCCATTGAAAACTTCTGGAACTGTGTTTTAAATACATCAACAAGTACCGATACTGATTAAGCACTGGTTTATCAAATTTTAAATGTGCCTTTGTACATGCAATACATTTTCTCAACGAGACATAATTTTAAATGAAAGTCTTATGACTGTAAGCAGGGTCCGCTATGTGGTACATTTTGCTCTTCAACTCTTACATAAAATTTCCAGTACAAAACACTGCTTCCTAAATTTTCTCCCATAAAATCAAACTGTTTTGTTTTATTTTCGGTTCTTCCACGTTGCTCTAATTTTAGACACGTTTATGAGTCTTCTAAGACCATAAATCAGACTTGTTCTCTGCGTCCATTACAAAAATAAGGTACTAGTAATAATAACATGTTTTGTGATGTTTTGTTTGGGAAGTTTGCGCTTTAATACATTTTATCTCATAAAAAAATCTAATAAAAATACTGTGTTCTGTGGTCATACATTTTCTGGTTTATAGGGAATGGATGAAACAAGACATTTAAATATTTTCTTTGGCATTTAGATCATTTTAGCTGTTTTGGCAAGTAATTGATAGTTCCAGTTTTATGGAAAATATATTGAATGTTTGAATCATTTTCAGGGCAGTGAGGGAAAAAAAATATCAGTCAAAGACCAGACAAACATTATAAGCTTGATTATTAAGACAAATCATAAGGTTTGTTTGATTAGAAAATGTTGAAGCTGAGCGAGTCTTTTCAGTCAGAAAATCTTAGCCCATACTTCCATAGTCCATATAGCTAAAAATTTTGAACATTTTTATTCAAATAAAACATCAGAAATAAAGTGCCTGGCTAAAATGCCCTTGCCCCCTTTTAAAAAAATTATCTTTCATGTTTTGACCAAAAACTTAAATGTAATGTGACATATCAAAATGAAGTTTCATGTAATTAGGGTGTGAAAAAAAAATTCATTTTAACATTTTTGTTTTCTTTTATTTTATCTATGTGGCGTATAGTTCAGTTCAACCCCCTTAATTCAATAATCTGTAAAACCACCATTTACTGAAGGATTGTCACATATTGAGATTCATCCATCATCTCATCATAGCTTTTTAAAAATGGCAAAAAAGACTTTTTATAGCCTCTTTAAACAACATTTATTTTCTTACAGGTATTCCATAAAGATAAGATCTGTAGAAGGCCTGACTTATACATGCCCAATTTTTTCCAGCTGAGCTGTAATTCTCTGCAGCTCCTCTAAAGTTTCCAAAAGCTTCTATTACTAATTATCTCTTTGCTTACCTGTCAGTTTGGCTGACCCTTTTAATTTTTGGATCACATATTGAATATAGCTCATTATCCATGATCTGTCTGGTGTGTACTTTGGACTTTACGTTTTGTTTTCTCTTTATACTGATAGTAAATGGGACTTTATTTACTCATATTGTGACTTCTGAAGGGGATTGGTGGCACTGGATTTTAGGGGGATACAAGATGATAAAGAAAAGGCTAAATACGAAAGAACACAATATTAGGGCTTTTTTAAATGTTATTTCAGTGCCATTCTTTTATAAAAATTAAATTAGTAATTTTAAATCTGTTAGTAAATTGTCCTTATAATGTGAACTGGTCAAGTAAACTAAACTAATTGCCACACCTGTCATTATGTCTACTACAGTCTGGTAAAGGCTGCAAACACAAGAAAAGTAAAAATATGAAAGGCATCCAGAAAAGGGGCATTTTACCAGACTGTAACGTGTAAGTCTTTGGTTTTAATGAATTGGTTGTCATTTTGATCTTGAAGAGATTTATGGTGGGTGGATTAAAGTAGCAACAACTCTTGTAGCAAAACATTTGATTTCTTTTACCTTTCTCTTTAGTTTAGCTTTCACTTTGACCCTTTGTGGATATGAAGATTTTTCTAAATTAGTCTTTTTTTATGTCATTCACAAATTAATATTTAAAACTATAATATGACATCTGTGAAATGAACACAAATTCTACAGCATTCTGAGTGAAATCCCACACTAGTCCTTCATCTTTGATGTATTAAATACCACATCTTAAACCTTTCATTTCTGCACACATTGTTCTGTGCTCATGTGCTTCGTGCTTTTTTTTCCACACGTGTTGTCACTGGAGTGTGAAGGCGTCGTAAGACAGCACTTTCCAGCATCACAGTCACTTTCCAGAGAAACCAGACAGGCACTTTAACCCCTTTTACACTTCTCTGTGGTTAATCTTTACTGTAGTGCTGGGAGGAGAAAGGCTTAAAAGTTTTCCCACTGCTGTGCACAACCTTCAGCACCTTCCAGGTTCAAAGCAGGTGTGCAGCTGCTACCTTGAGCTTAGTTGGACCTACCTAAACAGATTTTTTGGTTGAGTATTATTTTTTGTCATACAGAGTTCTAGTGATACGGGAAGAAAATACTTTTTTTTGCTTCATGCATATGCAAGGCAATGGCTTTCAGTTTTTAACAATTTCTTCGGTAAAATTTTGATCCCACATTGTAAATTAAAACATCCTATTGTTTTTCTTGTGAATTACTGACAGGGGTAGGAAAGGGAGTCCGAAACGTGGATCTGAGTCATATTTTATACTTGGACTCCAACTCTTAAAAACTCAAAACTTGACTTGGATATGCCCTCTAAAGGCTGTAGACCTGATTAAGACTCATGCTCTAAACATTTTAAACTTGATTTGGACTTGCTCTTAAAGACTATTAACTTCACTTTGATTTGCATTCTAAACACTTCTAAGACATGGAAACTCTTAATAACATAAGGCCTGACATGAACTTGCATTATTTTTTTATTTGATTTATTTGACAGAGACATTGCAACTGTTGAATTACTGATGCCTTGCAAGCAAAGTTTATAGCAAGCGCTGTTAGGGTAAAAAATAGTGGTTTAACCTAGAAAGAATCACACACAGGGGTCGGAGAGAAATTGAAGTTAAATGAGCTCTGCAGTGGGAGATATAATAAAGTAAAGTTCTGCAGAGGGAGACCAGGAAGATACTCTGGTTGACCGTGTGTCTGTTCTCCTCTCAGCTTCTCAGACAGTCTCCCAGCTCTGTCTCCTGGTCTCAAAAGGCCCTCCCACTGCAGTCTCTCTTTATTTGGTCAAACTTCATTAACATCTTAAAAGAACAGGGTGTATACAAAGGAACATATGGTTGAAACCAAATGACATTTAAAAAGTACATTTAAACTACGTGATAAAGAATTACACCCTAAGAAAATAATAATACAAAATTATTATTTTTCCCTAACAAGCGCTAATTTTCAACTCCTGTCCCTGGTTGGGCCAAAGTATTGATTCTTTATAAAGAATCAATACTTTGACCAAAAAAAATTAACCTCAATTCATTTTAAAGAGTTAAAAATCAAAACGTGATGTGGACTCTAAAGATTTTGACTCAAGCCCTAAACACTTACATACGCTTGTGTATGATAATTGATTTGCAAAAGCACTCTAAAGACTAATCAATTGGAGTTGTACTATAAAGTCTTATGACTTGAAGTAAACATGTGATTTTACCAAACACTCCTTTGATCTCAAAGATTTTTAATTCCTGGACTTGTATTCTAATAACATATGATTTTGCTTCAAGTTGAATCTTTACTCCTCTACTCTTAGAGTAGAAAATCGACTAGGACATACGTTCCAAAGACTTCTTACTTGATTTGGACTCACTCTAAAATACTCAGGACTAGGGATGTAAGAAAATATTGATACGCCAATTTATCGCAATATTTATTGTTGTGATATTGTATCTATATTAAAAAGAAATATAACCATATTTAGTTTTACTTTTATTTTTTCCGAATTTTTAATGGAACTATTGATGTAATTATGATGTAATTTTTGTAGTAACAATAAAAATATGACTGCTAGTAAACTGGATATATTATGTATATAACAGGTTAATGTGATTAAAATCAACACGACAGTTTTCTTACAGTTAAATTCTGTTTTGAAAATCACAAAATATAGTTATTTTGCTTACTACCAGACCTTTGTCTCTGCCTCTTTTCCTGACTCCTTAAGCCAAGTTTTGGAATAGTCTGTGTTAAATGATTTATTTGGCTTCCTTTCTCCAGTGGTGCTATTTGTTTCTCTGCTCCTAAAGTTAGGTCAAAACAGCATATAATCACCCTTGTCTGCAGCCTCCTGACTGCTGTTTTGCCTTTAAATCCACAACCTTCACCTTACTACTTGATCGCTCTCATCTCATGTTGGAAAAACTGGCTTCTTGACATTTAAAACAAACTTTACCTTTCCACTTCCTACTGACATAACTAAGTCTCAACAACAATTGGTCACAAAAACAAGGCTATGCAATAGCTCAAAGTGTATAACAGAATCAGAGTCATTTTACCCAATTTCAAGCTCCCGTGACACAAATCTAATAAGTTTTGATAAGATTTGAAGGAAGGAAATCCAATTTACAACAACTCCAAAATCCAAAGGACCTAGAAGGTTCTATTGCTAAAGACAATGGAGATCTGCACAATTTGTTTGTCCAAGCCCTATGTTTTCTTCATACTGTACTGGTGATCATTTTTGTGTGACTTATAACCAGTAATGTTAAAACCGTACCTTGATGATATCAACAACAATAAACAGCCTAAAGTGATTTTAGATTCTGCTGCAATCACTGCTAGCTTTTTGTTAGTAAGTCAGACTGGGTGAAACAGAACTTCAACTTAAAACGAAAGACTAACAACAGAGAAGGGAGAAACTAAAAACAGACACGTATCAACATTTTTCAGTATCATGTTGTTTGTACCTGCAGCAAATGTTGATGTTATTATCACATTTCAGAGTGCATATGTGTGTCTGTGAGATAGGACGACCCCCTAGACCGTTAAAAAAGCACAATCTTGTTTATGGGCCGCTGGCTTCCACCGGTTGCCAGGAAATCTGTCCGACTGATAACTCCACACATTCCACACACATCCCAGTGATCTGCTGTGTCATTTCACTCACTGACCCCTCCAATATAATGCACATTACCTATCCCAAACAGCTGTTATCAGGGAGTAGATTTTAACCATTTCCACACACAATATCTAACCTAAACCTATGAAAATGGGTTTTGTTTTATCAGATTGTGAATTGTATTGTCTTATATAATTTTTTATTCCAATCATTTAATAATTTTCTTACCATATATTATCCTTGAGTGTTTCTATTTTTTGGCAATCTGCCCTGCAACTGCTGCTTCCTCCATCACTGTATTGCCTGAGTGCATTCTTCTCATTCCTACTGGCTTCCTGTGACTGGAAGAGCAGCGAGCCCCACTGGCCACAATTCTCCACCTTGAAGACCTACCCACATTAGGCAACATCTGTCATTTCCCTTCTTTCGGAGATTTTTCAGGGAATCAAGCTTTTTTGAGAGTTGAGAGAAAGAGAGAAAAAAGACTTTCGCATAACCTACCAATTAAATTCTCGCTCAATGTAAGGTGAGGAAATTCTTGAGCTCTTTCTAGGATACTTCTGATTCAATGACATCTGATCATGACATACCAGATGGCACACCCCTTGCATCTCTGAAGCTTTTGTGATGTCACAGCCGTAAACTTGAATATCATTTATAATGGAAATTAGTGATGAGGAGATGATGCACGATTTTCAAACTTTTGTAAAAATTAAAATCCCAAAAATTCTAGCGTGCCCTTTTAATTCTGATACCCCTAAATCTAAATAAAATCAGTTTTGATCACTTGCACCTGGAAGTAATTTATTTAGGAAATACAGCCCAACCGCTAAGCAACAGACCTGAAGTGAACACTGGGTCTACCTTTAAGCCTGATTAAGACATGAGTCAATGTTAGGTCTCTATGTATCTGTGACTTATATGTATAAATATTTTTTTTCCTATTATTTAGACCAAGTACAAAATAACATTTTTTAGAACATGCAAAGAATTTGAGTGCCTCAAATCAAGACGCAAATTAAGCTTTAAATGAACGGTTCATCTTGATCCCATTTTGTTAATTTGACAGCTAAACTGAAAAATGCGGAGAACTCTGACCCAATATAAATCTGACTAAATGTTTACATAGTTGCGCTGTACTGGGAAAGTGAAACAAGTTGAATCTTGGGAACCAACCATGAGATTATCGTCCACCTAAATAGATATGGTCAGGTAAAGAGATCAATAAACAGAGGAAAAATTAAATAGGCCCATAGTGACTTTGGAAAACGTGCAGACATACACAGTTCAAGTGGAAGAATCTGTTCACAGGACAACTATTAGTGGCACGCTCAGCGAATCTGGCTTCTTATGGAAGAGTGGCAAGAAGAAAACCAAGGTTTAAATAAAGTTTGAAATTTGCCACAAGCCATACAGAGTACATAGCAGAAATATGGAAAAAGACGCAAAAGTCGAACCAAAATTCAATTAAAACAGAAATAATAATTGATATTTCTTAGACCCTATCCATATAATCTGGCTGAGCATGAGCTGTACTAAAAACAAAAATTGGAAAAACTTTCCGTTTTTAGAGGTGCAAAACTAGTAGAGACTAGTAGAGACAGTCCCTATGAAACTTATGCTGATATTACAAAACTTATTGCTCTCTAGTAGTATTGACTCAGGGTAGCTAATTACAATGGCCTCCCACACTTTTCAGCTTTCAGTATATTTTTCTTCCGCTTCACAGTTGTGTGCTAAATATGATTTTCATGCTTTATACTTTTCATGTTTTATGCCTAACTGTTGTTTTTACTTTTCTTGCATTTATAATTAATTGATGCTTTTTTACATTCCCTAATATTGTATTTTTTACATGCTTTTTGTGTGTTATGCTTTTCATTATCTACTATGTTTGGTTTCCTTACCACCAAATCATGCAAAGCACCTTGAATTACTTTGATGTTGAATGTTTTCTATACAGAAAAAATTGCCTTGCCTTGCTTTACTATTGCAATAAAATACACTATAATCTGTGGTCGTAATGTGAGCAAATCTGAAACATTTCAAGGAGTTTTATATTTTTCAAAAGCACTGCATGTCATTGCCATCTTAATAAGTTCCTCTGACTCACTTCCATTCTAACCAGTAAAAATATTATATAATTATACATAAAGCATAATATTTTTGGATATTATTGCAAATTCCAATGCAAAAGCATTGTCTGACTGATTCGCATGAACAGCATGTCAATGATGGCTCACAAAATAATAATAATACAAAAACACATTCGTTTTTAGTTGTACAGTATAATTTTCAAATGATGATAATATATTGTGTAATTTGTGGGAAGTGTGCCGTCATTTCAGAGGCAATAATTTCCAGGCACTCTCTACATCTGCTGCTGGGACAAGCACTGTCTCAAGAATGTGGAGTTTAAAATGGAATGTTATGAAATTCAATTTGCTTGAACGTATCTCAAATTGTTCAGGCCACAGTCAACCCTGTGACTGTGAGATGGCCTGCCAAGAGTACAGGGGAAAAGATACTCTGTTGTTGATTGTAGCTTCTTACTTTTTTTAACCTATCCCACAATTTTCCCCTTAGGTAAACAATTTATTTCTGCAGCAATAAAAACCTACTGACTGGCATAGCAGACTAGGACCAGGCTGAGTCACATGAAAAAAGGTCTACTTTGTTGATTTTCAAAAGCTGTATTCACAAAGAATTGCTTATCTCTGTGGATACGAAGATGCTTACTTTACTTGGCACAGTGTGGATTTGGCCACAAGCGGGGTGATGACTTTGAGACCTAATAAAATCTCAATTTGGAGGTATGAGAATTGAAAACCGCGTGGAAATAGATTTTCTTGGATAAGTTTCTGTGCCCGAATTTATGAGCCCATGTGATCGAAAACAGAACCTTCTTGTCCAGAGGGTTCACATGATGATCAGATCTTCAATTTAAAATGCAATTTATTGAAGTTGGTGGAGAATAAAAAACAAATAAAAGCTTGAATGGATCTTAAGAATCCTTTAGAATTCGAGGCCGTCTTCTTGGCTTGACCTACTAATTTCACACAGGCCCATGTGGTTAACCAGATTATTTTAATGGCCATATTTACATTTTTGGGCAGTTTGCTTCAGTCTTCTCATCACTTTCTGTAAAAAAATATTCCATCTGGTACCAAAGTATTTTCCCTATTTTCCATAAATTCCATTACTTAACATAAGGCGTTTTAAAAACCTCTGTTGAACGTTCTAACATGTCACATTACAACTACACGCCTCATGCATTTATGTGCAATTTCAACACAAACCGTAGAGCACATTTCACTTCACTATTATTGTAAAGTGGAAATAAAATATGAATCTACAAAAATATCAAACATACGGTGCTTATTGGTATTTACCCCATTTACTCTGATACCCCAAATAGAAGCCAGTGCCACCAATATCACTTGAGGTGGCGTTTAGATTGGTCCTTAAAATGTTTTTTGTTCGCTAATGTTCTCCAGACTTGATAAAACAGCTGTACGGCGAAAATGGGACTAAAAAAACAATTGCAAATTATTTTTTATTAGATTTTTAATCAGTAAAATATTTTGAAAACACTATTATTTTCCTTCCACTTCAAAGTCATTCATGATTTTATGGTTTTTAATAACTTCATCAAGTAGGTAACAAGGACAAGATCATCTATTTTTTTATTATCCTCATGCATTTATGTATCTAAATCTATTTCTTAATTAAATATTCATAATAAGTGACACTGTCTTGCTTTTGAACATTTTTTTATTTCTGTGTCTGTTGTTTTTGTGACCTTGTAGAAGAGATTTTGGAAATAAATGGGGCTGTTTAAATAATAATAATAATAATAATAATAATAATAATAATAATAATAATAATAATAATAATAATAATAATAATAATAATAGGGTTTAAACATGCTTTATTTCAAGCCTGTTTTTTTAAGTACAATATTTATGCAAGTGTTGTTCTTGTTGTCATGGTGGTTTGTGGGCTTTTATACTGAGACAGCTAATATGCTCATTAATCAGAGTCTAAAATTAGAACATACAGTAGTAATTGTTTTTGTTTGTTTTTTTTTGTTAGGTGTAATTCAGTGCAAGTTCATGCTATTCTTGTAAAGACGTGGCGTGTCACAAGTGACTCATTGTTTCATTTACTGATTTTCACTTGCAGGACAAGTATTTCTGCATGTTTGGGAAGGTGGCAGATTAGGTGCATGTGGATGTGTTTTCTTGTTTTTTAAATGTATTTAACGTGGCAACAAGCAATTTCCAATTATAAAACTCACATTTTCAAAACCAAAACTGGGCAGAATTTGCCAACAATAATGGATCTAATTAATAAACAGGTGGTAAACTAAATTAAATTTGGTAACAAGTGAAACAAACAAAAATACTAAAGTATTTATTTACTTTTTTGCACTTGAACTCCCAAAAAGTATTTCATAGTTGAAAAATACAAACTCAAATGGATACAAGCTAGACATGGTAAATGCTAAATTTGAAATGTATCTTTGAGATTAATCTTCAGAATCCATTTGTGTTGCTATAATTATTGTTGCTAATTATTTTATAGCAGCAACCTTTTTCCATATACTGTATTAGCATAAACCAACACAAAGTAGCAACCCAGCTTTTAAAAAGTTTAATGAAATATTTAATAAATGCTCCTAATTTACTTTAAAAAGTTTTTGTTGTTGTTTTTTTTTTTTGAGGGGGGGGGGTCTCATTGATTGTGACCATATTACATACATACATATGTATTACATATAAAAATTTCACACATGCACATATTGGTGACAGTTAACAGAAATTAATAATACATTGAAATTGTGTTTTGACATATATATGTTCAGTAAATTCGAGTACAATATAGATTATGGGTAACACTTTACAATAAGGTACACGAAATTGTGTTTGTTACTAGGGAACAACTTAGTAGGTAATGAGTAATGAACCAAGGACAAATAGGTGGTTAGCCAGTACTTATTGGTAAAACGCCCACCGGTCTTATAGGGATCAATGGTCAGGTGTCTAAGAAAGAGATGAATTGGGGATTAATGTAATGCCTACAGACTCTCTTTTGTAAACTTCAATAATGATGCAAGTGTAATGAAGATGATACAGCAGCGCTACATCACTGTGACATTGCAAGTGCTTTGCATCCTTATTGAAGTTTGTAAGAGAGTCTACAGGCATTACATTAATCCACAATAATTCCTCATCTGTTTCTTAGACACCTAATCATTAACCACAATAAGACTGGTGTTTTTTTCTCAGCAGTAAGTACTGGTTGTCTACCCATAAGGCCCTATGTCATTATTCATTACCGCATTAAGTTGCTCCCTAGTAAAGAAGCACAATTTTGTGTACCTTATTGTAAAGTGTTACCAGATTATGTAGTTTGGAAAACAGAAAAGTACTCCAATCCATCAGTAGCTTGTCCAATCCATGATACAACAAGAGTTGTTTACTATAGGGAACTGTAACTCTTCATTTTACAATAGCATCCTTAGAAAGTTTTTATTTGTGTTTTTCTTTATTTTGCTGTAATCTTCCACTGATGGTGAGATATCAGATACTATCAATAGCTATTTATAAACAGAGCAAGGATATCTTGTTAGGTATGATTCATTACATCAATTTCTCAGCAAGATGTAAGGTGCAGGTGAACGCACCCAAATAACTACACGCAAGCACACGCGCAAAGCGCATCCTCCTCCTCCTCGTCCTCCCTCAGCTGAGCTCAGCAGTAGATGGAGCCCTCACACCAGCAGCCCTCGCAGATGAAAGTGAGATTACCAGCGGGGTTTATGAGCAGTTTCATCGCCCGACAGACTGTCAGGGTGAGTGAGGAAGAGGCACATAAGTGCAGAGCAGCGCTCTGTGACGGTGGACAGTCATTGTTGTCTCTTTCAGAGGTTCATAGCAGCAGCTCCTCGCGCTGCGACGCGCGCTTTGACTCTTGGACCTAAACCGTCCGCTGCCTGGTGCAACAACGACCCGGTTTGTTACTGAAAACCTCCACGAGGATAAAGAGGACGCACTGCCAGACCGCGTTCACAACTGCTGTCTGATTTCCTCTGGCTTCCAGTCCACTTTGAAATCATTTTAAAAATGTGTCGCTTCTGAACTTCACAGCCTGAAAGGTAGGCGTTGTTTACGCGCTAACATGCTTTGTAAACAACTTTCTGAAACTTCATTCGAAAAAAAAGGGGTCCGCTATAAGTGAGCTGCTTTCCTGTCATCAGTAAACTAACTTCAACTAAATTACCCTATTTTATGCGAAGTGTGGGAAAATAGGAATGTATAGGCTGAACTCTAAACGCTGTCCAAAATCATCCGGTGACATATTTCTACAATTTGGTAATGTACAGGCTTTACATTAGTAGCACGTCACAGCTGGCCTAAAAACTGTAACAAAGGATTTACCAATAGTTGTTCCTATTTTCAAGAGATTATGAATATGTTATGGTGATGCAGAGTTGTACAATAATGGTAATTATAAACTCAATTGGAGAACGTCATTTTGAAAGGAATTGTGTCCTCTGTCTTAATCAGCCATAGTTTCATATCTTCTCACAGAGAAGTTAGTTTAAGACATTATCTGAATTCAAAACCATAGATATAGGTTATTTGACACAGGGTGATGTATTCCAAGTGTTTATTTTTGGTTAATTTTGAAGATTATGTTTTAAAGTTTTTCAGAAAATATATAATTATATAAAATTACTATTAAGGCAAGACAATTTTATTTCTATAGCACACTTTCAACACAGGGCAATTCAAGGTGCTTTACATGACTTAGACTGGTTCACAGCATAAATCAGTTTGATGATTAGAATGCAAATGAGCAGGTACAATTAAAATAATAATCAAGGAAATACAACAATGTAGGGACAAGTGAGTAAAAAACACAGTAGAAATGGTATGCTATAACCCATACAAGCACAGGGAAGACTGCTGACTTAACAACTTAACAGCAGACTGTCATTGAAACTTTTTAAAAGGAGGGTAAGATAAACAAGTTCCTTGATAAAGAAGCTGGCCTTTCAGAGTGCTGTATCCAAGTATATTAATGGAAAGTTAGGTGGAAGGCAAAAAGTGTGTAGAAGCAACAGGGTTAACTTCAGCCTTGAAAGTGTGGTGAAGTTGACCTCATTCTAAGTTTAAAGGGAGATTCTCGAGGTGTGATCTCCAGCTGGAGTTAACACTTTAGGCAGTCCACAGGTCCAGGCTATTAGCCAAATCTGTTTCTCTTGTTAGGGCAATCCTCAAACAGGAGTGATGTGTGCTCATTTCATTTGGAAGACTGCTGATGCACAGAGTCCAATGGGCTTGAGGGTGACGATGAGGTTTCCACAGTCAGTGTTGTTTGAGGGAGCCATTATGTGCTGGTGTCAGACTATTGGGTATTAACAAGTTTAAAGACTGTGGAGCCGTATACCTGCTACACTGCATGTTTCCCTGCGGACAGTCTTCATGATGATGCTAATTTCATTTTCCAACATGACCCTCCAGCTGCCCACACTGCCAAAAGTACCAGTACCTTGTTTAGTATCCACGGTATAACTGTGTTTGGCTGGGCAGCAACGTGAATCTATCGGATATCCTCACAAGGAAGACGTGAGAAACCAGAGCCTTGCAAACTAGATAAAGCACAATACTGATGAAACTTAGGTAAGAATTCACATAATTACTTAAGTAAGAAGAAATTGGAACTGTGGCTCAAGGTAGGAGCTTGTCCTGCATTCAGAAGGTTACCGTTTTGAGTCCCCGCTCTATCCTCTTCAGTCGTTGTGATTTTGGGCAAAACACTTCTCTCTCCTTGCCTACTGGTGATGGCCAGAGGGCCCATGGGCGCCAGTGTTCAGCAGCTTCGTTTCTGTCATTGTGCCCCTTGACAGCTACAATGTGAATGTGCGTCTGAATGAAGAGTGAAGTGCTTTGGGGTTCTCAGCAATAGATATAGCGCTATGTAAGTACAGGCCATTTACCAAAAATTAAATGATGTCCTGTAGTTTAAGCATAGGTATAAGCATAGATATGAGATGGTTAATGGTACTAAATGACATGTGGAAGGGACAAAATTGTGAGGTAAGAAAGGTTTATCGGTTAGTGTTTATTTTTTCATTCATGGTAAGTGTTATAGCGTCATAGTATCAAAGTTTAAGATATCTTTCAACCATTTCTGAGCCTGACTCTAACCCCTTTATTTGTGACGAAAGTGTTTTAAAACTCCTGAAACTGCTTCGCTTTTTAGTTTTGGTGTTTTAGCCCAAGATAATCATTGGAACCTATCTGTCCAACTCTTTTAAAACTTTCTTTCTATCGTTTTTCTGTGAAAAATCAAAACCACGCACATAGTACTTCTACCATCCATGCAGGTTAGCGCTCTCTCAGCAGAGATGAGGTCATAGCCGTAATGCTGTTGAAGAGATACAGTTACATTAGTTTCATCAGCACCATGCCAGATGAACAAAGACCACCTGCACTCCACTTCTCCTTCATATTCTCATTTAGAGGCATCGGTCACATATTTTACTCTCATTACTTGCTTGATTTAGCTTTGTGCATGCTTCTTTTTCTATAGAAGAATCTTGTTCGCCCTGTGATTAATAAAAGCATTTTTAACTCCACATAGTTACCTATTTTCCACAGTTAGTATCAGTTATTGGCCACGCCTTACCCTAACTAGTTGTAAATGGCTTGCTATTTATATCTTTCTTATCAAAAAATTGTGTGCAGTCAGCATCGTTTTGACTTTGTCTTGAGGTATAAGACTGGGTTTCATTTCTCATGATTTGAGTCATTTATAAACAACCTAAATGGTCTTGTTTATGTTCTACATGTTCTTTGAATTTACCAGCTAGATTGGAGGATGATTGGTTTAAGTTTGTTTTGCTTTTGTTTGTACTTCATGGATTGTTCGTCATCTTCTATAGCCCAATATAACATAAAAAAAAAAATGTGTCGCTCAGTGATCATTTAGACTTACAGTCTTGGAAATTATTGGCACGACTGAGGTTTAAACTTTATGTCTTTGTCATGTATGTTTGTTTTCTGCTGTCACAATTATTTTCAATGTGTTAGGCAGCTAACTGGCATATACTGTATATTCTGAGCTTCATATTGCTTATCTGTCAAATATTATCAAAACCCCTCTTTTGCTAACAGAACCTTTCTTATTAGTCAAGACAGAAAACATCAGGGAGTTTACTGAAATTTTTAGTGCCAAAACGTTAGCATCTGAGTGTAATTGTGCTTCCAAAGCTTTAGGCTATTGGGAGGTGTCAAAGATTGTTCTTGTTCAGAAAATACAGCATTTTATCTGTAAGGGTAGTGTAAAGGACAACATTTATTGGGGGTGCAAGACTCATATCTGAAAAAAAACTGTTGTTGTTTCCTATTAAACAACCAACAACTGTTGCCTGTGCTCCAAGGAGAGGAGCCCACTGATGTGTTTTGATCAGATGTTATTTAGAAGCATTGACACTTCTTGGTAAAATATTCACAGCTGAAGTCCATTTATCTGTTTTGTCTCTGTGGATTTCAGCATTATGCGTCCAATGGGTGTTAAAGGCAAAAAAGGAGCGACATACATCAACGTCTCTCCTGATTTGCAATTTCCTTAAGTTACTTTAACTATAGCTGGTAATAATATTGTGGGAAGTTAGTGTAACTCAAATTAAGCGCCTTAAGATTTTGGGGGATCTTTTTTTTTTTTTTTACTTTTCTTTTAGTCTGGAATTTTTTTCCGTCTTTTCTGTAAAGATGACTAAGCTATCCAAAATGAGACCTTCAAGGTCAGGGTTAAATCGTTTATTTTCAGCATCTGTGGTTCAACTGCTCATTCATTTTCTAAACATTTACAGAAAATACAGTTTCAAGGCACCTTTACTGACAGTGGACAGCCTCCTGCTGTTGTTTTTTGAATCAATAAGGTTAAGATTATTATTTTATCCGATACATATAATTGTGGTTCACAATTGTAAGAGATAATGCTAACCTTTTTACCAGAAGAGATAACCTTTAAAAGTCACCAGTGTTTTCCCCATGTGAGCCACAGCAGCACTCTGACAATAGGGATAGTGTTCTGGACCGACCAGAGGCCCAGATCACATTTCCTGTTCCTGATTTTAGATCAACTCAGCTGACACAGTCTGCTCCTCAAAAAAAATATTTAAAAAAAAACAAGCAAAGGGACCAACACTTCGCTGTTTATTATTTTTATTTGTGAGACATAAAAACAGATAAAGAGATGGTTAGATAGAGGGAGCAAAATAGTAAAGGGTAAGAGGGTGAAGTCAACAATCAGTAACTGTATCAAAGCCAGCAGCAAACACTGGATAGCAGGGCAAGATAGTAACTTTATTCTTACTGACTGCTGGGTGAATTTAAAACAAAGAAGCCCTTCTGTGGGTACAATCACTTTACCTTGTGTGCAATAGCACACTGAATGAACAGTGTACTGCCAAACCCATAGTAAGAAATCAACATGAGAACCTGCTTTCTCAGTCAAATCCTCCCTACAGCAGGTGAGTCTAAAGAAAGGTACAGTATGTGAGGTAATGTTTCTGTGTGGGTGTCTTAAGGAATTCACTCACATAACTTCTGTTAATGTGAGGATCACAGAGCGTTGCATGATAATTGAGAGTAGAGGTATGATGGACAGGTCACTGATCTGAATAAGTCAATGCTGAAGATGACCAGTTACTAAATATTTTGTACATGAAGAAAGTCAACTGCTAGTTCCCATCATTACCGTCTTATTATCAATTTGCATAATCCCGGGTAATATTAACGTGATGCTGCTCACATGATGTGTTTGAATGGGGAAATGCAATTAATCTTAATAGTCTTTCATCCAAATCTGCATCACAAACAATGCGGCAGTGTCGCATACCGTTTGTCTATATATCTTCGAGCAAGAAGCCTTTTTATACTAATCGCAATCTGATGACCGCATTCCAGGCTGTAATTAGTAATGTTATAACCTTCCAATAATAATTACACAGTTTAACCCCTATAATAGATACATTGAATTTAATAAACGTAGGTCTCATTTTTATACCTTGTTGGGTCAGTTTGTTCTCGATATGCCTGCTGTGACTGACATCATTGTCAGCCTTGACACCAGTGCTTTGCAATGACTGCTGCTGTAGTCCTCAGAAGGTCTTAAGAAGCACTGCAGAAAGAGGATATCACACCAATTGTTGATAAACTTAGTTAGTGTGATTATTAGCTCATTCTTAATAACTCTTATTTAGCTCTGTTAATTGGAGTTTCAGTTTATAAAATCTTAAATGCAAATCAACAGAGCTAAATATGAGTAAGGATATACCTAAATTCAGTCTTTATAAAAGACACTTGGCAATATAATAGGAAGTAATCACTAGTGTCCACTTATATGCCCCTGACCCATATTTAAAACCAAAAAAAAATTGTCTAATTACACCTGTATCATGATAAATTGGAATATGACAGATGAGTTAATTTCTTTAAACATAGGGGGATAAAACCCAAGCTTTGATTCATTATTTTCTAACTATTTTTCATAACTAAACTGCATTTACAACCTATGGAGTACTGTCAAGAGGAAGATGAGACACCGGTACTCAAATATACAGAAACAAATATTTATCACTGTGTATCTCTCTCTATATATAAAAAACAAGTTTCACTGTTACTTAAATTACTGTAATACGTAATCCTAACAAAACTTAAAAAAACATGAAAAATAGCTCAAATTAAACGAATTTACTAAATAACTAAATGAATTGCACAACCTTACTTCAGGTTAAATACATTAACCTCCCACAAATGGTTGAATCATGATCTGTGGGTTTTGCTTTGTTAATAATGTTATGAGGAAAAACCTCAGATTAACTTTGTCCAAGTAACTGGTTTGTCTTGGAGGAGTGGCTTAGAACTTTCGTTTTACTTGTTCTAAATTTAGTTAGCCACCGATGAAACCTCCCGAAAGTTTCTAAACGTGTTAATGCTGCCAACCTGTTCTCTCTTTAAACTGAATGATTGTAGTCAGTTTGCAGGGAGACTGCCTTTATCCCCTTGTTGAAACATTTAGGTATTCCAGTACAGTTTCTAAAGGCAGCACAAAGCTTGTAGGGCTTTGCTATAATTACCGAGCGCCTGATCATCTGTAGAAAGTAGCTTTCACATCCTGTTCTGACGACACACATGTATACTCCATAAAGAATGACAAGTAACATAAAAATGAGAAAGAAATAAGATCCCTCACATTTTGTGCATTCTGATGTATGAAGTTACGCGGAAATATTCATTTATGAAGACAGAAATAAATTCAATCTTTTTCACATTTCTATTAAACCCACAGTATTCTGATATCCCAAAATAAAATCTAGGGAAATCAGTTGTCTTTAGAAGTATCCAAAATCATAACTAGAGTTCAGGTATATTATTTTTTTTTTACTTTAAATAAAACCTTTCTTTGAACACCTCTTTGGTAACATATGCCTGACATCTGCAAATAACATTGGTCAGATTTTGCTTTCCACAAAAAAATATGAAGAGCTGATTTAAGTTATGAAATGAATGATTTTAATAAATTTACATGCAAAAGTCCAATCTCTAAAATCTCTGATTTAAAAAAAAAGTTTATTGTATAAAAACTGTAAGCTTTTTACTGAAAAGAGACATAATCATTCAATGCGATCTATTTATCAGTGCGAGACTTGACATGTTTCCTTTTTCATGTAATCTGAAGTTTGCTAAAGTTACTGACTGCACTTACACTTGTAGTACACAAATACAGAAGCATTTATTGGAAATTAAGAATGCTATTGATACACGCAAAACTCTTGCACACACTCCAGCTAAACAAGTGTTGTGTTGCTATAAATATGTTGGAAAGTGGCAAACTCACTGTTCTGAGACACATGTGCATGCATAATTGTGCACAATAAGGCCAGTGTTTGTTGACAGGTGATGCTAAAAATACATTGGTGTAGTTGAATGCACTCAAACTTTCACAAAGGGCCTCAGTGCCCCTTGAAAAGAAACAAATGGCAACTATTAATACTCTTGCACCAGCACTGATGCACTAATGCGTGTGAATGCACCATCAACTGTCACATAAACAGACCATGCTCTTGCAAACACAAAGACCTGCTGTGTGCTCTCAAAAGAAACAACTGCAAGCTAATAATATCTCGGGGTGCATAGGATGGACGCACACAGGAGGATGGACACATTTGGAGATTGATACTCCAGCTGCTCGGAAGCAGAGGGACAGAATGTGCCCGGCAGCTGTGGATTCCTATAAACGTGAGGAAAGGGAGAGGGAGGGTGCTGCTGCTAAAAGGTGCCAAGCATGGCAAAGTAGCTGTCACGTTATGGTCTGCAGGAGCTGGTCTACTGTTGAACTTAGTGCAAGATATAAACAAACAATACAAGTTCTAATACTTGTACATATGGAAACTAGTGTTACTATATATATATGTGTATATATACATATATATATATATACACACACCTGATGTTTGACTTTAACTGTACTTGAAATTTAGCATAGCCAAAAAACAACGTTGGCATCCACATGAATAGATTTACTGCTGACAGAATACCTGAATCTCTCGAGCTGCACCGAAGCCATTCAACCAAAATAGCAGCTTCTGCTTGCCTAAATGAACCTAGAGGATGTTATGGTGCAGACTAACTTTAGAAACAGGAAGTCACTGTTTCTGTGTTTGTGAGTGCGTGTGTGTGTGTCTGTGCGTGCACGCCTGTAAAGTCTAAGCATGTGTGTTTGATATGCGTGCGTGTTTGTGCTGCTGTTCTGGGCCCACAGAAAGAGGATGATCGTGTGAAACGAATATGCTATTACAGAAACCAGAAGTTTGCCTTCTGCTATTTTTAGCAGGACGACACTTTAAAGAGAGACAGAGAAGCAAGCATACAGATCTTATCAGGCCGTACTTCTTATTCCTACCAGATTTTATCCTGTAATCATATTTATTATTATATTTCTGGAACTTAGTAGGTACATTAACACTACAATTAAGGTTAGCTATAGATATAATAATCACTCCACTTGTGAAGTTGCATTAAAGTTAGTGTAACAAAGTGTGTGAATTCTCTTGCAGAGCACTTGGTAATATGATAGGAAGTAATCATGAGTGCCTAAAATCCCTCAGGGTTAGTGCAGATGAAATCTTATATCTTTAGCTGGCTCTTTGAATGCAGAATGCAGTGACCAAGCTGGTTTTGTGTTAAGTCATATGTCATGAGTCACACTGAAACGCTGCCTTAAGATAGATCATTAGTGCACATAGTCCATACACAGGTGTTTGGAAAGCACTGAATCCCCACAAGATGATTGGATCTCATTCAGATTTCTTCTTTTCCAACTTGTCTCTAATAGCTTTATACTGCAACTGATGTTGCCTGAGATGGACTTTCAATTTCTTTTACAATATTTACCAAATTACTTTGTTTTTCATGCAGTGCTGCCTGCATGCCAGAAAGTCACTGCCAAAAAAGTACAGGTTTTAAAATGCAAATCTGTTTTTTGAGTCTCTAACTGATTCCCTTGTGCCTAGGTTTGTTAGTGATGTAGTATCAGATGATAGAAATAAAGTTTTTTCACAGCCTTTTGGGTTTACTGCCCTGCTTTTTTCATGCTCCCCAGTTTTATTTTGATCTATTTGCAAACCGTTTTTTAATTGTTTTACACAAACCCCACAACTTTTATACAAAATACCATAAAGTCAACATTGACTGTTTGTCCTATTGTTCAAGGTTTATACAAATCATAAACAGTTATGACAGAAAAAGGCCCTCACAGTTTTTCTGTGTAAAAATATACCGCAGGTGTTCCTTTTCTGACTTCCTGATTATTTCCTTTCTCTCAGGGGAGTTGACTTGTTTGGTGCTCATGTGTGTTTTTGTGTATGTGAAACTGTTTGCCGACTATAAGGGTCCTCCTCCGCCAATGCTTGTGTATTGATTGTTTGATTTCCTTTAAAAACACAGACATTCTTCAGCTGATACACACTCTACCAATCTGACTGGTTCTTCCAGCTGTACCTTCCTTTTTTTGAGTTGCAATGAAAAAGGTAACATTTCAAACTAAAAAAAAATGTTGCATGGGCATGAGCCAGCAGAAATTAAGATAGGTCCAAATATTGCATCTCAAGCACATCTGCGCTTCCTCAAGTTAATTGCTATAGTATGGTTGTGGAGATGTGGGAAAATTGTTCACACTGTTCACAAGTGTGGCTCCTTTCTTTCATTTCTGAAATTTGATGTGCCAGAAATTTAGCACTCTTTTCGCTATTACAAAAAAAAGTATTATTTTCTGTTTGTTTTATATTCTTACTTTTTCTGTGATATGAATAGAAACATGTTAAGCCCAAATCTGTAATCAAATCTATATTTTAAAAATTCTTGATTTCTAAGTTAATCTGCACTTATTAAGCTGCTACGTTTTTTTATTACTGAGTTTCATACTCATGTGATGTTTAGTAAGTGTGTGGGAGTATTTTCTTTTTCAGGGGAACTCTGTCTACGTCAAACACATTTCTTTATTTCTCTGTCCCAGTCAGTCTTACAGTAGGAAATGAGTGTTGTTTGTTATTATAGTTGGATTACATCAGGTTGGGTAATATAAGAAAATTAGGCTATTTATAAACGACCTAAGACATTTTCTAAAAATAAAAAAATCAAAGATTAATTATTGCTTCTGTGATATTTGTGACTGTGTTTTAATAACAGAATGGTTGCTGTGTTACAGTAACAGTTTCCATAATTCAATCTTTTTTTACTATCACAGTACCCCATGGGGACCCAGGTTTTACTTTTTCATACATTCTGTATCTGTACTTTTGTATGAGTACTGAAGCATTCCTCCATATTTATTAGTTTCAGGTGTCAGTCAGTGTTTCATTACCTCTGTGTTTGCACATTGTTTGCAAGAATATGCCAGGTTGACATTTGCTTACTATTATTAGCGCCCTGGACAGCTCTTTCTTTTGTAGGTCATGCCATTAGAGAAAATGTGTCCCAGAATGTCACAGCTAGAGTTCTTGTGGTAAAAAAAACAAATATTTGTTTTTTAAATTCATTGCACTTTTTGTAGAATGGGCAAATATTTATGTGGATAAAATGTCTGATCCCCAACATCCAACTCTTAACCCACTTTCTTTGAGTTCTTCTTGCACCTCGGATAATTACAAAAACAAAAACAAATGATTAGCTTGTTTTCCCTGAAAGATAGATATCTGACAAAAAACAGGTCAGAAGTGAAAGAAGGCTTAAAAGACATTGGAGAAAAGTTGTATTTATAAATATAAGATATTTCTTCTTGATAACAACAATAACACCATCTTGCGCTTCCATTAGTCTTTTCTTAAATATATAACGTCTATGTGCTTACTATTACAAAAGTATTCACACCCCATCAACCTTCTGCCATTTTGTCAGATCACAGCCACAAATGCCGAAGTATTGTATTGGGCTTCTATATAATAGATCAACACAAGGCATAACTTTATGTTGAACTGGAGGGGAAGTTACAGTTTTGCTATTAAAAATGTTTCACAGCAGCTCCATTATTAATAAGTAGAATGTCTAATTTAATCCCAGTTAAAAAAGAACTCTCCTATGAAGGTTTTAGAGGCTTGTTAGCGAACATTAATATACAAAAATGTATTATGAAGAGCAAGGAACACATCCGGGACAGTTTAAAGTTGTGGAGAGGTAAAAATACATCAGTGAAATAGTTGGAAGTTTCAGCCCTAAAGTAAAGGTGACTTTCCTCCTCTTTCACAGCTTAACTGATAAACTGTTTTTTGTTTTTGTTCCCTCTATAGTGGATGTGGTCCTCAACAGTCAGAGATATTTGCCTGTTCATAGGGTCAAATCCATGGATCTGACTGTAACGCACAGGGTGTTACATCCAGGACCCGATTCGGCCATGCTGGCTCCACAGCCTTCTTTCTACCTGGAACATCTCACCGCTCAGCATTGCTCTCAGTTCTCCAAGCACCACTTGCAGGTGAGCTAACACTGAGGAATTAGTCCTGCACAAGCAGAGATTTGTTAGAACAAAGTTCTCAGCAAATCAGAGCATGGCTGAAATGAGTGATCAGATGATTATACAGCAATTATCCATGAGCAAGAAGGAATCTGACCAGAAAATTGGAATGTTCTTTATGTATGGTCTCATAGAGCAATACTACAATTTTATTTGTTACGAGCACAAAGAATTTAATGCAGATAGACCTCCTGCCACATTAACCACAGGAAGAAGGCAGCTGCTTTACCCAGCCATAAAGCTCTGCATATATGAATAGCAACCAGATCAGAATGTTGTTAACAGACCATTTCCTCCTTGTTTTCGATTGAGCAGAAAACCATTTTTTACATTTTGCTACAGTAATACTGTTCAAACAATGTTCCTGACCAAGTTTTGGCAGCTGCGAAGCATGATTCCCACTGTGTGAATCCCGTATGTACAGTATGGTCCTAAATGAACAGATTAGGGCTGATATTTATTTATTTGTTTCTTCACAGTATAACACTGAACAAACACACATAAAGATGGAGGAGGAGAAAAGAGAAGACCCACAGCAGCCGATACAAAAGAATAAAAATGAACAGAGTGAGTTGAATGTGTTGTTTGTTTTCATAAGTTATTTGAAAGGTTGTAGGGGTATCTGCAGGCTGCTTAACTGAGTCATCACACAATGTACTGAGAGCTTTTACTGTAAATGAAGGGGATTTCCACCATCACTGCCACATATTTTAGGTATTCCAAGGAAATTCTCAAAATTACGGAGTCTGTGAAAAAAAGCAACACAAATATTCTGTTTTATTTAAACATAATATTGCTATTTAACATTAGTCATAATGAAATTTGCCTGTAAGGAAAATCTGTTTGTTGTGTCACAATAAAAAAATAACCACTCTGTAAACTTTATTGGCCCATTTTACTGTGTGCCAGGTGCTGTAGCCAGCAAACATGTAAAGCAGATCCTGCGTGAACATATAATCATGAAGAACCAGCCACTTGGCAGCCACTGCAGTACCCCTCCAGGATACAGGTGAGCCTGGCATGAACTCTTGTTTAAAGCAGTGTTTTTTTTTAAGTTCCGCTTTACAAGGATGTTAAGATGTTTTCGATAGTGCTTTTCTTCCTCAATCTGAAAATGTTGTAATGATACAACCACAAAGCTTCATGTAGAGTATTGCGTTCGAAAGTCACCTATTAGTAAATAAAACCTCTGATTGTGGACATCAGATGCAGTAGGGGTGTTATGAAAAGATTATGTGATAAAACACTATTCCTGGCTTTGAGCATTTTATTGAGAATTTTTATTTTGTAATAGTCAGAAAACAAAACAGATAGTAAATTCCATAAATCTGACATTTATAAGAGAAAGGCAAAAGAAAACTATTATGGCAAGAAAGCCTTAAGATGTCCTGAACTTTCTGACCTACACCCAAAATACTTTGTGCAGCAGAATCTGACCTAAACATGCCATGGTGGTGGCAGCATCTTCATGTGGGGATAGTTTTCTTCAACAGGGACAGTGAAGGTCAGAGTCAGGTCAGACATGCATGGTCAGAGTTAATGAGAGATTTATGGAGCTAAATACAGGGAAATCTGGTTAGAGGTATGCAAAAGACTGGAGACTTCTTGCTGGACAGTCACACTAAACATGAAGCCGAGGCAAGTTAAACATTAAAGTGTATTTCTTGTGTTTGAATTGCCCAGATCTAAATCCAGCTAAGCATGAGTAGCAGAACTAAAATAATTATTTCCACAGACTCTCATCAGTTAGTATGACTAAACTATTTTATAAAAACAAATGGGCAAAAATGTTAGGCAAGGGCAATTATTGTACCACCAGGCTGTTTTAAAAGACAACCCCGGCATCAACGAGCCTTTTGGTCATTCATAAGTGGTCAGCTTTTGGAGTCAGTGAAGTCCAATAAACTGATTTTCACAATGTTTACTGGTACTTTAAATACTGTCACCAGCTAGGGCTCAGCTCATATCATCATGACATTACCCTCTGTTGGGCAAAGGCTTAATCTCCATTCATAATGCTAATGTTGCAGGAATATTGTAATAATATTACTAAGCATGCCGCTACAAATGCCGGAGTATTCCCACATCGCCATGCCGCCACGGCACATTCATCAGACCCGTCGTGCCGGTAGTATTAACGTAATAAGCCGCCACAGTGTTTCTTTTGTTATAACACTACTTTATTTTGACATTTAAGCTCTACATGTTTAAAAACCTCAAAAACTAAAAATATTGTTGGCTTTGTAATTTGACCTCAACAAAAAAGTATCAGTGACTTTAAAAACATGATGAATCGGAAATTGTGTGCCCTGCGTAACGTTAAAAATGCTCAACTTAATGTTACTCATGTATAAAAGCAGCTTATTATTTAGCTTTTTTGTTAGTTGTTGATTTTTTGTTGTATGTCTGTTTTTAAATTTTTTTCTTTAAGAGCAGTATTTCTGTTTGTGGGCTTGATTGCTGCCAAAAAAGGCAGCAAAAACCCTTTTTATACTTTTCATCACTTTTATCATTATAGCAATAATTCCCACAAATGAACAGTAATAAACTTTTAAGCCTATATTGTCTAGCTCTAGTCTCTTGATGTTCAAAGCTGATAGAGGGCCTACCTCAGAAGCATTGCAGCAGGTGATTTCCACAAAGTACTCACCTAAGGGGGTTGAACTCAAATGTGTGTCTCACTTTTCAGACTTTTATTTGTACTTAGTTTTTGGAAACTTTGTATTATTTTGCTCCCACTTGAGAATTAGTGTAAAATTATTAAACTACATAGACACATGTGGATGAAACATAACAAAATGTTCAAAATGCTGTAGAATTCAGTATGTATACGGTTGCAAAGCACTGAATCCCCATATTTTCCCATGACTGAGGCTTTGCATCTGGTGTTGTTTTGGTTACCTAGGCCACCGGTCCCTGACATGTCCCTCCAGCCTCAACCTACACCCTGTGACCAGCGCAAGGACCTCGCCCTGCGGAGAACAGGTGAGACTCCTGTTTGTGTTTGTGACTGGGGTTGCCACACTCAGGTCAGCTCTTTTTCTTTTTTTAAGATGCTGGTGCTTTTCCATCGGCCCTTATTTTCTTATAATGTTCACAGTGAAATCTGAGTTATACCTCCAAGTAATAAGTACTGGACTTCATAGCTTAAAAGATTATTTGTTCAACATGACACTGGAAACTTTTCTGGGCTAAAAGTTTCAACATATTTTGGACATAAGAAGGATAGAAAAACTAAGACGGTGAACACGCCTTGGTGTGGTTAATGTGTTTGAATGAATTAAGCTCTGAGCATCAGATCCGCATGGTCAGAGAGCAGCTGAACAGCCATAAAATCAAAGACAACAATGAGGCACAAAGAAGTTATATAACCTTAACTAAGGTATGTGTAAAATGAACTGCGTGTGAGTCCTGAGCAATTTTTCCTCATTGTATGGATTAGAATGGGAGTGGTTCCTTTTTTTAGTACATTTCTGCGAGTACACCAACCATTATTTATTTATGTTGCCCTAAAACCTTTAACACCGACACACATCCACATGCACACACCCTAGAGTGCTTTAGTTGGATCAGGGACAACACAAACATAGCTTTTATCTGAGCTAAGCCTGCCAGTGATTGATTACTTTGTTTGGGTTTATTGGAGAATGCCCAAAGTAAACATAGATGATTTTAAGTATTCAGCAACACTGAAGTATTTGCACAGTTGACTTCAACTTGATTCTATCGCTGTTATTTAATGTGTGTGTCTTTGTGTTTGTACAGTATCTGAGCCCACATTGAAGTGGAAGTTGAAGAAACTCATCTCTACAAGGCCTAACCCGCTGCAACGAAAGATCAGTGCCCCTCCTGATGTCAAACATAGGACTGAATATATGGGTATGAGCATCCATGTTTAACTCCTGTACGCTTAGCCGTCTGTTGGCTTTAATCTTGCAGCCTTTTTAGGTTATTGTGTCTAACACACCAAGTTCATCTGCGGTGGCAGACAAATTTACTGGCTTCCCTGCCAAATACATGTAAAAATCCCTCTAATAAATCATTTATTACTTCTTCAAACAACTTTTTTTTTCCAAATATCAAACTTTAATTTTTTTTTTTCCAGTTGAAATAAAATCCAAGGTTTAAACAAAATAACAAATTGCTTATTTCATTTCAGTCCAATTTGCAAAAAAATATTGTTTAAAAGCATTTTAAAGAAATCACTTAAGTCATAGCAACAATCCAAGTGGTCCTGGGTAAAAACAATGGCACAAAATTCAGTTTATTATTCAAATCAGCTGAACATGCTTTTTATCTAAGGAAACCCTGCAGATTACATCCAGTCATTGATTTTCAGCAGTCAGTTATTACTATAAATCTGTAAATCTTTCAATTTCTACTTTACATTTTTAAACTAATCAGAGGTTTTAATAATATCTACTTAGTAATCCACTTTGTGTTCCCATGTGGTATAAATTTGACATGAATGGCATTTCTTATAGTTTCCAGCCACCAGGCTGGACAAAGACACGTATAAAAAAAAATAATAAATAAACTAAATAAATGTACTGAAATTAAATGTTGGATTTTTAAGGTTTCTTTAGTTGGAGGTTCTGTTACTTTAATATAAATTCAATTTTCAGCAAAAGAAACTTGTGTTTTTTTGTGTGTGGAGACAGATAACTGCTTTATTCCATGTTTCATTTCAATACATGTTTATGTTTTAATTTTATAATAGTGTTTGGGTTTTCCTCCATTCTTTCATTCAGACTCTTCCCCAAGCAGAAGTAGCACTTCAGCATCAGGCAGCAGCTCACCAAATGACACCCTCATGTCAGACAACGGGTCCGTCCCACGGGCTCCTGAGGTGAGCCCCTCTTTTCCTTAAAAATAAAGATTTACGCAAATATTACTGTCATTAATATATAATTCCATCCTATTATAGAAGGAAAATGTAGTTTAAAAATAAAGGGTTTTATTGTATGACGTTATTTTAGTTTTTTTCTCCTTTTTTTTCTTTTAAAGCACTCCTCTTACTATAAGAGAAGATCGAAAAGAGAGTTATATGAACAGTCATTGTATGTTTATGGAACCGGGTTTGCTTCACAGAGACAGATAACAAGAAACATGATGGTTTCTTGTAATAAACATTTTAAATCATGATATTTAATCTATTTTATTTATTTTCTGCACCCATGGATTTTTTTTAAACTTATTGGTCCATCTTTTGTGACAGTTTGCAGTTTTAACAAATGATGGATCACTGGGGACCTCAGGAAGAGCCACGCTAACATTTAGACAGTTCACATATCCATTGCGTGCTTGGGTCTTTATTGAAATGTTAGTAAATTGTATCTTTCTGATTTAGCCAAAATATGTTTCTCAACCAGTGAGAAACAATGTAAATGAAATATGTACACAGCTTATGGGCTGCTTCATCACTGTATAGTCTTGTTTCTTGTTTTTTTGTTTGTTTTTCAACAGTTAATGCTAAGAATGTTTCTTTCACAACTGCATGAATGTGATGATATTATTATTATTATGAATGTGGTGAGTAATGAGAAAGTGTACAAGTTAAGGAATCTGCATGGAGTCTCCCTACCATATTAATTTAGAATTCTGCTTTTTCAGTCAAAGAGAGTGCTCATGAAGAATGGTAATTTAGCACACTTCACTCTACCTGCCAATCACACTGCAATGCACAACATCACTGCTGGACTTCCTGCTCAGGTGAGAAATAAAATATAGTCTGCTATCATTGCGTGAACACTCACAGTCAGACTATGAGATCATGTCACAGCCCTGTCTTCAGTTGTCAATGGTGTGATGACAATTATTTAGATTTGAATGTTATAAAAACTAATGAGATGATTATTGATTTTGGGAAGAATCAATGTAATCATAAACCTAATTTCATACATGTTAAAGTAGTGAAAATTGTGGAGACGTGTAAGTATTTTGGAAACGTAATTGACTCACAGTTGAAATTTGATGCCAATACAGATTCGGCTGTTAAGAGATGTCAGAAAAACGTTTACTTAATGAAGAAGCTAAACTCTTATTGTGTATAAAAAACGACTTAATACCATTTTTATTTTATTGTTAGTTTTTAAATAGTTTTTATCGTGAGTCTTTTTGATTTATTATTTTATACAGTACAGGCCAAAAGTTTGGACACACCTTCTCATTCAATGCGTTTTCTTTATTTTCATGACTACATTGTAGATTCTCAGTTAAGCGCATCAAAACTATGAATGAACACATAATATATGGAATTACTGTATGTACTTAAACAAACAGGGTGTAATAACTGAATACAAGGTATATTTTAGATAACTCAAAGTAGCCACCCTTTGCTCTGATTACTGCTTTGCATTCTCTTGAGCTTCCAGAGGTAGTCACCAGAAATGGTTTTCCAACAGTCTTGAAGGAGTTCCCAGAGATGCTTAGTACTTGTTGGCCCCTTTGCCTTCACTCTGCATTTCAGCTCACCCCAAATTGTCTTGATTGGGTTAAGGTCTTGTGACTTTGGAGGCCAGGTTATTTCAAACTTTTTTGTAAAAGTGCCACATAATTACATATGTGTTCATTCATAGTTTTGATGCCTTCAGTAAGAATTTACAATGTAAATAGTCTAGAAAAGAAAAGAAAACACACACTGAATGAGAAGGTGTGTCCAAAATGCTGGGCTGTACTGTATGTTGTTTCAAAGGTCTAAAAGTCAAAGACATAAATAATCTGAACAATGTCATCAACATTTGTTTTAGGATTTTGGGGGTCAAGTTAAAAAACCTGAACTCACAGTGGAAGAAGAGTGTGATGCAGAAGGCAAAACTAATTATAAATCAGCAAAATCATGTGCTAGCCAATAAATTTGTATTAATGCCTTCAGGTAGACGATACTATGTACCCCAAAGAAAAACCTACTGCTATGTTAACTGTTTCATTCCAGCTGCCATCAGATTATTAAACTCGTAGATTTTTTTTCTTCCCTTCTCAGTTGTCTGTGGGTGTAAGTACTGTCAGTCTGGTGTAACTTTTTTGTGGTGGGTTACTGGGAACATACCAAACTAATTTGTCCAAGGTGGGATAAATACATTTTTTCTTATTCTAATTTCAGTCAGAAAGTCTTTGTTTTTGAAGTTTTCTGTCGTGAAAAAACTACCAATAATTTCCTAAATTGTTCCTCGGTGTAAAGCTAACAATAACTTCAATTTGTTTTTGAGATTTTATGTAATAGAAAGAAAAGTATATGTGGTTTTTGATTTTATATATATATATATATGAAATCAAAATTCAATTAATCTTCTTTTTATTTGATATCTCTGAATAAAATAAAGTACAACCAGTTCCTTTCAAAATTCCCCAAATGAGTAAATAGGGTCCACCAGTATGTGAATTAACTTTTCACATTACTGAGCAAACAGCATCAGGAAGACCAAAGTAACCATGTGGAGGAAGCTCCTCTGGTCAGATGAGGTCCACAATCCACCAATTACTCTATCATAATCTCAGATCTACAGTGGGATGGTTTAGATCAGGGATGGGGAACCTTGGCCCTCATCTTGCAAGGTTTCCATGTTTCCCTGCGCAAACACACCTGAATAAAATAAACTAGTAATTGTGCAAAATTTCATTGGTTGTTGGATCCATTTGATTTGAGTCAGGTGTGTTGAAGCAGGGTTGCCTGGAAAACTTAGAGGACCAGGGTTCCCCACCCCTGGTTTAGATCAAAGCATTTTCAAGTCCAGTCCTAAATGAAACTGATGATCTATATCAAGTTTTGAAAATTGATGTTCACAGATACTCTCTGTGTAACCTGATGTAGCTGTGGCTATTTTGCAAAAGAAAATTAGTAGAAATTGAAATCTGCATTTAAAAGTCATGTAATTCCAACAGAACACATTTAAATTCATATTTGAAGCAAAACTAAATAAAAAAACAACTCAGAGAGCACAGACCTTCACCAAGGCAGCTTAGTCCCCTGCTTACCCTCAACCCCAGAAGTTGATCCTGATAACCCCCAAAATAAAATTACTTGTTCCTGTGGAAAAGTTCATCAAAACCCGTTGATAACTTTCTGAGTTATGTTACTAACTGCCAGACAAACAAACAAAGAAACAAACCCTGGCAAAAGCAAAACCATCTTGGCAGAGCTAATGAGAAAAATTTAAGGAGCGTGAAAAGGCTTTTGTATGTTTATTGGTTAATGTTGTCACTGAAATACTCACATTTTTTTAATAGCTTTTTTATTAGTTTCTCTAAGGTTGATACATGTACACCACATGTCTTTCATTTCCTTTTTGACCTTCTTGGTGACGACATAAATATAAATTTAAAGTAGTCTACAAGACCATTTAAACACTTAGCTTTTCCTCTAATCAACCAGTTTGCTTCTTTATGTCAGACATAATGAATGTGTTCCTCCTTTTACTTCTGTATGATGTCTAAATTTGTCATTCTCTTACTCCATAGACTGACTTGCGTGTAACAAAGCCAATGACTGCATCGGCTTTGCAACCTGTCTACCTCCCTGTGGAGCGAAGCGGCCAATCTATGTCTCAACGCTTACAGCCAGTGTTCATATTTGAACCACACATGGGGCTGATGCGCCAGCAGCTTGTTCCTCGTGAGTGCCATTGTTTATAAAGCATCTATGTGCATGTATAACACAGCATGTAGATACTGAAGTGATAACCGTCAGAGTCACATATGCACATTTGACTTGTTTTACCCTTTTATTGCTCATAGCTAAATCTTTGGCCTCATCATCTTACATGTTCAGCATCCTCAAATGGTAGCTTAATTTCCAGTAATATAATGTTTAATCTGACTTTCTTTTATAACAAATTAGTGAGAACATTCCCCCAACATACATTTAACTAATTTATACTTACAGTTAATATATATATATATATAATTTTAAATCAGAGACCATATACAAACTTACATCACATCTGCCTCATCCTGCATGCCTTTGACACAGGAGCACCCTCTACTGAACAGAGAACAATGATGCAGTCTCTCACTGGCAGTGAACAATGAAAATATGTAGACCCCATCAGCTCAAGAATAAAGGAGTACAGAGAGACAAAATACCACTATTAGAGATTTACAAGCAAAGAAAACTTTGCCGGGACAAAAAGTATTCATACCAGCACCCAAAGCAAGTAAGCAGAGCGGCAGGAGCAAACAGAGATCAACAGATTTTGCCTCATTCACCTGGCTCTACACTACACCCTTTAAGACCTTCTCTGTAAAATTAGGGCACAAATACTGATTGGAACACAACAAACACCAAAACTTGGATTAAATCAACTTTCTGGGACTGATATCCTGCCAATCTCCCAAATGGCAGTAACAGCCATTTGATATTTCTACTCCCATCGTCTCCCAGAAGTTGCCCGGCCTCCCTGAACAAAATAGTACTGTTCCAGTACTTATAAAGAAATCAGAAAGCTAAATCCAAACATTTGTGTATTAAACAAAATCTCAAATTGATCCCCTGTCAGAAAGCTCAGATACCCATCATCAAAACACTTAAACAAGACCTATTAAACATTACATCCTTATCAAACATGGCGCGTCTAATAAATGACTTGATCACTGAGCATTATGTACAGGCCCTATGTTATCAGAAACCTGGTTAAATGTAAATAATGAAACATCTGCAATGATAGTTCAGAGACTAATTAATCCTCCAATGACCTCGAATTAAACTCCACCAGGGCCTGCATTTGAATTTGCCAGCTTTTTCACAGAAAAGTTCTCAGTTCAGAGCCCACTACCAATGTCATCTCCAATCAACACTGACGTAAAGAAAATGTACGTATTCCATGAGTTAAACCAAATAAACTTTTAAGAAATCATTAAGCAATTAATCTCCTTCCTGTGCTGCCTTCATGTATTACCCTCAGATTTTTTAAAGAAAGATTTCCCTATCATTAAGTCTGATCTGATTCAAATAGTTAACACATCCCTCCTGTCAGGTGTTTTCCCCCAGGCTTTAAAAAACAGCAGTTATCCAAGCCCCTGCTAAAGAAGAACAACCTGGATAACACACTGATGCAGAATCACAGCCCAATCTCTAACCTTCCATTCATCAGCAAGATTATTGAAAAATCTTTGTCTGGTTTCTTTGCTCATTACAGCACTGAGACTGCCCTACTGTTCTTTTTGCCTTTTTTTCCAATTCTTCCCTGTTACCTATCTTCCACCCTAATCCTTTTAACTCATATTTATCTGTTCTTACTTGCAGTTCATAGTTTGAGTACCATTCCTCAGCAACAGCATCCTCACATATCTTCCCTGTCCAGAAGAGAAGGCTTAGTTGCCTCCCACCGACCTGTGGAGCGAGCACATTCAGAGCCACTGCCTTACAGTCACTCAGTTCTGGCCCTGCATGCAGGCCATCATCCACACACCCAGCAACAACTCTCCCAGCTGTACCACAAGGCTGGATTGGAAAGGTTTAGGTTGACTACACATTTGAGCAAGGTAAGAAGAGGCAGGTGTGAACATTAGCATGCTACACACACACACAACTATTTCTATTACTGAGGGATTTATTCTCAGGAGGCTCTTTTTTATTTTGATCTGTGTTTTCTGTCACATTTTCATCAGTTTAGTATTATTCTTTTGAGAAATGGACAGGAGACAAATTCAAAGAGTTGAAGAGTGTAAAACTTGTGCTTTGAATAAGCCAAATTACAAATTAATTGAGAACTCCCATCTGACACAGATCCCATCTGAGGACATGGACCTGGAGGAGACCGGATCAGCATCCGGTTCTGGGACAGGATCGTTGTGCGGCTCTGAACTAGGCTCAGTGAGCGAAGATGGCCACCGCAGGAGAGAAAGTTCTGCCAGCACAGACTCTGTTTATGACACAGAGTCCATTACATCCTCTCGGGAGAGCTTGATCGAGACATCACACTCTCTCAGTCAGGTACTAATGTCAGTTAACATACTTAATTAAAGTAGTACAGAAAAATTCACACAAGCTTTTCTTCAAAACTAAATAGCTGAAGCTCCTAGCGCTTGAGGAATATTATTTAAAATTCTCTATTAGTCTAAGTTATTCACTCAAGAAATTTATTGTACATTATATATAATTCACTAACTACCTTTACGAGTATTAAATTATCTTACCATTAGGGGGCACTGTTACTTTATTTATGCAAGCAGTGGTGCATTTTTCCTCATGAGCCACTTGTTCAAGACTATAAGAATTATGAGTAATTTATCAGCTGGAGGCAGGTGAAATGAGCCTGTACTTTATATTTTCAAAGTACATTTTCTGATGTTCAACTAATAATAGATGTTAATATCTTCCTTGCATTCTCTTTAAACTCATCTGTGCAAAACACAGAGGCAGGTAATCCTCAGATCAACTTTCCACCCAGATGGACTGGGAGTTCCTACCTTAATTTGGCCTCATCAGTCTCACCAGCCTGTGATTCGAAGCCGCTCTCTACCACCCTTCACCTCCCCGACTCCTACTTCACATGGAACCGCTATAATACCTTCTCTGTCACTGTCCAGCCCTGCCACAGATGCCAAGCTACGCTTTACAACAGGCAAGTCAAACACAGATTCAGTTAACAGAGAATCCTGATGGACTGTAGCAGGAATTAAAAGGAAAGTATGGGATTGTAACACGTGTTTTTGTGTCTGCATATCCAGGTTTGGTTTATGATGCTCTGATGCAGAAGCACCAGTGTATCTGTGGAGACAACAGCCGCCACGCTGAGCATGCCGGAAGGATCCAGAGCATCTGGTCCAGACTGCAAGAGAGAGGGCTTAAGAGCCAATGTGAGGTAGGAGCTTTGCACACTGGTATACTATGAGAGAAATAACTAATTTCAAACATTGTTCTGGGTTCAACAATACCTTGTTTTTGTATTTAAGTGTATCCCAAGCAGAAAAGCCAACCGTGCCGAGCTGCTGTCCGTCCATTCAGAAAACCATCTGTTAATATTAGGCAACAAAACAGATAATCTCAAGCGTACTGGTAAGATCAATCATAGCACTGAAAATTGCATTCATACACTGCAAAAACAGTCCATCTAACCATGTCCAACAATCTTGTTTTCAGCCAAAAAGTATTTTTGATCTTGTTTTGAGAGTTATATAGTAGCAAGAGCAGAAGGTGTTAGATTATTAATATTATTAAAAGAATAGATGTCTTATTTTGAGAATTCTTATCAAGAGCACTTCTCTAACTGCACTGGCAGATACTGGAGTAGTCTAAAACTTCTTAAATTAAATGAAATAATATGCCAGTAGAGTAAGAAATTGCACTTAGTAAGAATTATTCAAATAATATAAATAATCTAAGACCGTCTGCTGTTGCTTAGTGTATAAATCTCAAAACAAGATCAAAAATTCTTTTTGGCTAGAAACAAGATTTTTGGACTTATTTAGATGGACAGTTTAAAGCGTAAAATGTATATGCCATGTATTTACTCCACTATGCAAAAGTATTCATACCCCTTGATTTTTCCGCCCACATTTTTTCACATTATAACCACATGCATCAATGCAAATGTAATGTTGCTTATATTTTGCTACGTATAATTAATTATGAAATGAAATAAGGATGATACATGATTTTACATTCTCCTTGTCAAGGGTTGTCGTACCATCCCAGTTATATGACTTTAAAGCTTCTCACAGGTTTACTTTTAAGTTTTTTTATGTTCTTAGTTTTGATTTTCTCCCTGTTTACTCTGACTGACTTGATAAAGTAAATCTCTTCTGAAAGAGGCTGCTACCACCATGTTTCATAGTGCAGATGTTGTGTTTAGGGTGAAAAGTTTGGTTCAGCTCCTGTCTGACCACAGCACCCTCACACATCTTTGTTCTGTGTATCCTACATAGTTTGTGGTATGTCTTTCTTTCATCAATGCCTTTCCTGAGCTGTGGATCTATGCTAATCTTCTGTACTACTCTTAGCTGCTTCTACATTTAATGCTCTGGGCAATTTAAGTGGATAGCCTCTTGGTAGGTTTGCAGTTGGGCAACTGTTTCCCATTAACAGGTGATGAATTCAGAAGTGCTTTGTCAAACGTTCAAAGTTTGGAAAATTGTTTTATAACGTGAACCTGCTTTAAACTTCTCCATAGCTTTATCTGTGATCTGTCTGCTGTTTTCCTTGGTCTTCATAATGTTGTTGTCCATTAAAGTTCTCTGACATACCTTTCTTTTCATTTCAGAATCATGCACTACTTTTTGGTGCTCTGTCCTATAAAATTCCTACAAATGTAATTGAAATTATGGCTAAAATGTAACAAAATGTGAGAAGGTTCGTTTGTGTGAATTTTTAATGTGTGTAAATTCATAACTGTTAAATGCTACAAATATTTCCATGCAGGATCGCTGATTTTTGTAGACTTACCATGCGGAGGTGTGGGGGTGAGTCCTGCACAGACGCACACATCAATACACAGACCTACACATCACAGATCCTTTTTAAAACTCTAGTCATGTGGGAATATTTCCACTCATCTAATTGCATTACTGAACAGCAAACATTACATGGCTTATTATGCCTCATTACACAATTTACATAATGATAGTACCAATTGCTCATGCTATTGTTTTTGGCTAAGATAACTTTGAAACCTAAAAAAATCAAAGTCTGTCCATTAGTCAGAAGGGGAAAAAACAACAAGAGAAAACATTCAAGTAAAGTGCTGAATATATATATATATATATATATATATATATATATATATATATATATATATATATATATATTTATGTGTGTGTACTGTTTTTTTTCCTAGGGGAATGTAGAATAAGGATATCAGAGAAATAAAATGGTATTAAGCTTATAGGAAAGAAGGAATAATCTGAAGGGGGATGGGTAGCAGCTGATAAGAGAACCGATGTGCCTCGATATCCGGCCGTTAGATAGAAGAGGTGATTGGAACAAGATGGAAAATCTTGTTCCCGTAACAGCCCAGCAGACCACTAGAAGAGATAACTTTTGAAGTGTTGGGTCACATAGATACGTAAGGGATAATGCCCGACGAGATGTCCATTATCAGAAAATAATGGACGACGCGTCTGACGCGAAGCGGAGGATGCTTGTTTCCGCAATACACCATTTAAACCCTTTTTTTTTTGAGATCTCAGAAAATGATAAACTTGTTTACTCCATAGATTCAATAGTCAATAGATTTCTTTCTTTATCAAACAGCCTGGTCTAATAAAAACCTTTTAACCTGTTCCTTCTGTCTGTATAATTTGGTCAGCTAATCCTGTAAAATATTTTTTTTCCAGAAACCCTGTGCAGAAACTTCACTCTTTTCACATATATGGAAATGAAATATAATTGTAATGGTGTTTTCAATTATTTTACCGACAGGTGGACATTGATACAGTTTGGAATGAGCAACACACAGCAGCTGCTTCCCAAACAGCTGCAGGATGCGTCATAGACCTGGCCCTTAAGGTGGCACAGAGAGAGCTGAAGGTGTGTGTTTATGTATGGATGGATGGATGGATGGACGGACCAACTGACAGGGTTTAATATGTCAAGCAGTCATAAAGAAACCATATATCCAGCAATGTAAAAAACCCATTACATTTTGCCAAAATTCCAATAGACTATAGAAAAGCTTCTACAGTAGGAGAATGTCTCAAACGTGCACAGCCCAGTTTGGCAGTTGAAAATGTATTTCTATCAAATACAAACGAAATGCATGTAAACTTATGAATTGAAAGGAATTAATTGAAAAATTTTATCATTGTATTTAGCAAATAGAAATTATTTTCATAATCCTTACTGATCTCAACCGAAGTAGCTCATGTGATTAGATTTTTGTAGATCTAAAATAAGAGATTTTGTTTATGCAGCCTGAATTAAGCATGTTATAGAAAGCATTTACTATGCAGAAAAACAGACAGCTTTTGTACAGCACAATGAATGTTTTCAGAGCTCCTCACTTATTTTCCATAATATGAATATGTCTAAAAAAGGTTTCACAATATTTTTTTGTTGCTTTCATGTTTAGGAACAGGTTTCTAAAATAGTGAGGTGTTAAGATTGTTTTCTGTCTTCTCACAGAATGGATTTGCAGTAGTGAGGCCCCCTGGACACCATGCAACCCGTTCTTCCCCTCTGTAAGCACAGAAGCATATGCACACACTCTCACACAAATGCATACTAAGAGCTGAGGGGGATTTATTTTTTTTATAAATCATTGATATTGTACTCCTGAGAGAGAAAGAGAGGGTGCCTAAGTCTGTCTGTGAATGTATGAGTGGTGTGTCCTACCTGCCCAATGCCAGAGGCAATCTACCTCCTCCAATGTTTCTTTAAAGCTTTCAAGGCACAAAGCAAAGCCCCTTTTAAAAAAGAGACGTGCAAGAGCTGTATGTCCACGCATCCTGCACATGTGCTTTGTGTGGGTGTGCATATTTGCGTGCATTGATTTGTGTCACCCTTTGATAGCAGGCATTAGACAAATAACCACATTCAGCTGAGGCCCTGTGTGTGAGCTCAGCAATGCTTGTCACTGCTTATTTATGGCATGATAATGATTTTTCTTGATGAGCTAAGTTTGGACAGCTTAAAATGTACATTGTTCACATACACACACGTACACATTTAGCCAGTCACAGTTTCCAACCCAGTGCTGACACTGCCTTTTCCAACATTCCTCCATTGTTTTTCATGCATCAACACTTTCTTTGCATACTTTTGTTGCAGCCAGCCAGTGTTAGTGAGCACTATGAGTTCATTTCTCCGAAATCATCCCTCGCATCCCGCCAGCTTTCTGACAGCATTATCATTTCAAATGTGTATTAAAATTTTATGATAAACTTCGCTTTCAGTTTGCCACAAAATGTGTGGCCTCTGCAATGCTCAGTTGTGAAATTTTTTAGACTCAGCATAGTATTCTAATAACATTGACATTTTTGTTTGTCAGCTGAGAAAGGGCAAACAGAACATCCTAAAACACACTTGTTTCTGAAATAATATCCAATAGATGTTCACGTGGCAGGAGTCAGCACTGGGACTGTCATGGCCTGAAAAGGCTCAACGCAAAGCCAAAGAACTGTCTTACAGGTTTCTATGGACCATATGGGGATTTTGTTAAATTAATTTGCAAAATATGCAGCAATAAACACATGTGGCTGCCATTCTTCCTATTTGTTTGTACACAGGGGCTTCTGTTACTTCAACTCTGTGGCCATCACAGCCAGGCAGCTCCAGCAGAAACTCAGCGTCAGCAAGATCCTCATCGTAGACTGGGTAGGGACCAATAATCAACTAGCATCACCCTTCTCTTCATGGACACAATGTAGACATACAGGGACAAAGAAAACGGTTTCCTGGGTGCAAAAAAACAAGGACCCAGACTTACAGTAGCACTCCTAATCACAATTTAGATCATTTAGACAGCTATTTCTGTTATCCACTTGTGAACCGAACTGTCACATGTGCTTAGAGTAAACTCAAAATCTCACACAGGCACATAAAAGTTCAGCAAGGCCTACATATGCCGATACTGAGCCAGAGCCAGTTGCTGTTTCTGCTCAACATGTGTGAATTTGAGTCTGCACAATATTTTTTCAGAGGCAATACTATCCATCATGTAATTGTATGAAATGATAGTTATTATCGTGATCAAAAATCAGTTTAAAAGAATCAATACTTTGCCGCTGATGAGGAAAGTAATGCAAGTTTTTCTAACTGGTTTCACTCTCTAGCTACTCATGTGGGACATTTGTGTGTTTGTAGTTACCTTTAATGGCTGAATTTGTTTTAACAGTATTTAATATACCTATATATGTATACTTTTTATATACTCAAACCTTGTCCAGGATGTGCACCATGGCAACGGCACCCAAGAGGCCTTCTATAGAGACCCGAGTGTTCTGTATATCTCTCTGCATCGCTATGATGATGGGAACTTCTTTCCTGGTAGTGGACATCCAAACGAGGTACTTGTAGATGATTTTATGTACATTTTCCATTATATCATAATAGCAGCAGCCAACAGGAATACATATTTTGCTGTATTTTATTACATAATGATGGTGCTGCTCCTCTGTGACCTTTACTGCACAGTTGTATTTGTACTGAGCTCAAGTTAACATTAGGTGGATTTTATTTACCACATAGGCTCCTACTGAGAACAGCTTATGACAATGTTTTTTTGTTTCTTTGTTTGTTTTGGAAAGGTGACAGACCAAAAAGGTTGAACACGAATGCATACAAGTTTTTCATATTTTTATTTGTAAAAATGCTCCTTCACCTATACATGCTGGTTTGTGTCAGTCTGTTGCATAAAATCCAAATAGAATACATCATGGTTTGTGATTTAGAAAATGTGGAAATATTCAAAGGATATGAATACTTTTACACAGGAGTGTATTGAAGTATCTGTTTGAGTTCAGTAGAACACTAAGGACCACAAGAGTCCAAAGTGTATGCTGTACTTGTTAAGAACAATAGAGTTGTTATACTATATCAAGAAATAATCTACTTAACAAATAACCCAACAAAGAAATTAGATAATGGCTGACTTTAATAACTGCTGTTAGTACTTCACAAAATATAGCACGCTTTGTGAGATAAATCATCAGTCTTTAACTAAATTAGTTTATATTAAATTCAACATTTTGTCCTTAAACAAATATTTGTAATTTCAGATTCCTCCGGTCCAATAATGTCATCTCTCATACTCCCTTCAGTATGAACATTTTATAGTTCAAATTATCATGGTCTTCACTCACCCAATGCAAGTCTTGCATCATCTTTGTGTATGTGAAAATTTATTTAAGACATATTTCCATACATCTCAATCATGTTTATCCAGTGACTGCACCATGAAGACGTTTTATTGCATGTTTCAGTACCTGCTGTGCATATGTTTACTTTCCTACGTCTGCTTGAGAAACATTGAGGCCTTGGAGGTCAGTCCCTCGCAGCAGGATACATGCAGTTGAGTTGTATGCCTGTTTAAGTCCAAGAAATTGAGATGCCTATGTTTTCTTCCTGTGGTTTTAACCAAAACCAAGTGTAATGACTATCCTGGTCAGCTGAATTGACCCCATCCCATGCTGACATTAACCACCCATTCAATCCCCCACATTCCCTTCTCTCACTCTGCCATCCTCCCCCATGATAATACTCTCTGTTTTCCCATAAAATCTCACGAGGAGCGGCACATAAAAATGCTTTGTTGACTTGGATGTGGCTTTGCCTGAAGTGGACTCTCAACCTCTGAGGAGCACTGTGGTAAACCTCTGGAGTCTCTGTGTCCCCCGTGTAGGTATATATCTCACTATGGGGTAGGGGTGTGATGTCATCGCCATAACACAGAGCGCAGAGCAACTCATAAAAACCAGTGAAGGTCTAATTCAGTCCAGTAAGTCCTGAAACATGAAAGCGAGACAGAAAACAAAGACGACTGCAAAGCACTAGGAGCTATAGCAGATATGGTATGTTTGGTTTATGTGAGCGTGCATGTGTATCTGACTGTGTGCGCGAGCGCGTGCATGTTGGTACATCAACAGTTGGCAGAGGACAGGAGGCCTCATGTGTTTTTCGTTTGCCCTGCGAACATCCCGTTCACTGAGAGAAGAATGGAGACAGACGCTCTGTGATGCTCATCAGCATTCTTTCTCTTTCAAGCATCCTCTCACACCCATACACTCACTCGCACACAAACACACTCAGACACACAAAGGAAATTACCACACATTGTTGCCAAGAGGGTGTCAATCAACCTCCTCCATTTCTCCTCAAACTGACACATTGACTGATGGGGAAGGGTTTGGGGAGCAGCTAAATGGCTTCTAGCAGGACTACAAAGAGAGAGAGACAGGAATCCTGAACTTCTTTCCAAGACCAATGCCTCCGTCCATTTTCTGCCCTAAGAATGGGAGGTTAATCGTGCAGAAGCTTCATCTACTCTGGCTGGCAACCATCTAATTCAAAAATGGAATAGGGGTTGCGTTGAAAGGGATTCAGTGCTTTATTTTAATTCTTGTATAAAGAGCTGATAATATGCACATGTCATACTTTAAGTACATGAACATAGTTCACAGTATGTAGTATATCCTTACCCATTTACATTGTTTTTTCTGATTTTGTAGATCAGTCAGCAGTTTGCCCATCTAATTTGTACCCTAATGCTTGGGAACTATAAACGACTGTAGCTCTGTTCTGGCTCAGTGAATTATAAAAGCCAATTGACACTTTGTATAGAAATCAAAATGGAGGGACAGAGGTGTTGAAATAACAGCCATCCGCATGTCATTTAGGAATCGTAATGACTCCCTGGTGTTGCCTTAAAGAGATGCAGTGACGGTCCCTGTGTAGCTGCAACACAAAGTGTTGCAACAGCAGTGCTAATTTTGTGAACATTTGACACAAATCTGTCATAGGCATGGAGTTTCTCAACTTTGCCTCAGAGTTATTTACTTATTTTGACTTTCTAAGTTGCTGTTTCTTTCTTATATTCTTACTATTTTCCTAATTTGCTTTTATCCAGGTGGGTGCAGGACCTGGCAAGGGCTTCAATGTCAATGTGGGATGGACTGGTGGTCTGGATCCTCCAATGGGTGATGCAGAGTACCTGGCTGCATTCAGGTAAATAAATGAATCCTTCTGTGTTAACAATGGAATACTTAAATTTCTGGTCCATTTTCATAACAATCATTCTGTGTTGGAACAGAAGTTCATCCCAGGGTACATATCCCAAAACTTCCACTCAGTTCAGTATTTCAAGACTGAACCCGTTGATACCATACTGTAGGCATCATTTAACCGGGGACGCCGGGACATATATCCAGTAATATTTATGATTGACGGGTTTGTCCCCACCAAACCTGATGCGGAAATTCTTTACCTGCACTGATCTAACAGCCACTTGTGCTCCCAGCTAAGTTTCTGCATCAGTATCTGAACAGAATTTTATTTAAATCCCTTCACTTTCTCATGCAGTCATGTTTCTTTCTGCTCATATACTAGGCTACAGCATTATCTGCAGTAGATATGTCATGTTTTAAAAGACTGGTAGTCAGTCATGCAATGACACTGGTACCCATTTGAAGACGGAAAAATGCAGTTATGCAGTTCCATTGCTATAACGCGGTCCACCCTTCACTGCTTTACTGTTTCGTGGATTTTTTTGATGGCACAATATAAATGCTTTCATTACGGCGCACAACGCGCATTGTGTTCTGCGTCCTAAATGATTGGATGCATATGTGAATCTCCTCCTGTCATGTCTCCTGCGCTTGCCAAATTTAACATGTCTGGTTATAATAATATTGTCATCCAGACGAAAAAAAGCAGCACAATAGACTGCCCATAAATATGTTCCTCACTAGGACAAGACACCTGTACCGAGACCTTCAGTGGAGAAAGACGCACCTGCTGTCGCAGGGGCGGAGAGACCGTACTGCGTATTAATACTTTTATGTTTTAAATCTACGAAGGTTTGAATATTAAAACAATAGTGGGAAATGTGAGTAAATGTTAATGTATGTCTGGGAAAAGTGTAAAAAAAGTGTTTGGCGAGGGGTTTTACAGCATTAAAATATAATAATTGGGAAAAAATTGGAAAATAATCAAAAAGGAAAATAACTTGATCCATTAGTGAAAGTAAATTATAGTGCAATGAATTATTAGTCGTTCGTTATTTGGATACTGCTGCTGAAATTTATATCGTGCAGATTTACCTTGAATTAGCATTTCTGAATTGCTGAAAGTGCTGGGTAGATAGTGGCATCATTGTGTCATCAACTTCCCTCCTGCTCCCTCCACCAAAACAACATAACATTTTCCTTTTTGGGACTCTTAAACTAAACATTACAGCAACAATACTGTCTCACTCCCAGTCCGCTCACATTAAATAAACTTCACCCGGAGCCGTGAATTTTTTTTATTATTATTTTCTCACCTGAAGCAACTTTATGCGGATCACCCACACATAGTTGTCCTATTGCAGGACTTTGAGCTGTAAGTTAAATTTGAAGATTTTCCACACAGAACGATGTGGGAGTTGCAAAAGGAGCGCTTTTTATTGTTGTGCATTCTGCTGGTGAGAGTACATATTACGTCCAACATTGTACTTTGTGCTACGGTGTGGATTTTAATCATTCCTCCCATCCAACAGCATATTGGTGAGGTTTCAAAAGGAAACAAGTTAAAACTATGGCTTTAAAAATGTATTGATTTAACAAAGATGTGATTTTCACCATGTTTATACACTGCAGTGCATATTGTAATGAAACATGAAACAAATTAATACTTAGAGGCTAAATACATATATAATAACTGTCCCCAGCAATTCTCAAACCCCGTTCAAGTTTGTAATTCTGTCCCCAGCAATTTTAAAAACAAACTGATACCTTGTTTGATACTAATATCTGGGTATTGATTAAAATTTCAAGAATCTATTCAATTCCACTTCTCAAGCGTTAGAATATTTTAATCTGATCCAGTTTAATATAGATATGGATCAGCGCTATTAAAAACTTTTTTTGAGCTTTTATATTAATTATATGCCTGTAGTTCAATGACTTAACACTGGGTAAAAGTTTACTTTGAAAAAACTGTATTAAAACCTTTAGACCTATTTCTTAAAACAGCTGTCTGGATTTTTTTTATTCCTATTTTAGCTGTAAAAAACGGCAAACTATGTTAAACAATTGAAACCAACGTCTGAACTTGTAAACTGATTCAGTTCTTAGAATTTTTATAAGAATTGATTCATAATCGGGGGGTTTTCAACACAGCCCTACTAATGCAAGATTTTTTTTTCCAAAATCGAGAGGGTGTCCAGGATTATCATTATGGTTTTTTGGGGGATTTTTCTGAATTGAAGTGTTGTTTATGTCAATTGTAGTTTAATATAAAGGTGCAAAGCAAGTCCAGCTCCAAATAACACATAGTTGCCATCTAGTTATTCAAATAAAAATAAATGTTGCACATTTTTTCATTTCCTTTATTCTGAATAAATAACAATCCAGAGAGAGCAACCGTTTTATAATATCACCTAAATACTTGTGTATTTAGTGTGTGAATATGCAAATGTTCTCTGAAGGCCCCAAATGTTTGTTAGAGAACATTCAATAAGCATTCAGAGAAAGTTGTAGAGATATTTAAAGCACCATAAGGTGACAGAACACTATCTGAAGGTTCATAGAGCTCCATACATAGAGCTCACATCTCCTATAGTGCAGTGCAATTTACCATCTGAAATTGTTAAAAGTGTGGCATGACTGCAAACCTACCAAGATACAGCCTTACAACAACCATTAACATCCATTTGTTGCTACAGTTTACAAGAAAATGGATGAAACTAATGACAGCATAGTCCTGGAACAAAATATTTTTAAGATGCTGCAAAATACGTTAAACTGGAGAGGAGACCTTCCAGCAGGAGTATAGCCCTTACCATACAGCCAGAGCAACAATGGAAAGGTTTAGATCAAAATACATTCATGAGTTGAAGTAAACAGTAAATGTCCAGAACTAAATCCAGTGGAGAATACTCAGCAAAGGTGAAGATTAATTTTTGGAGACACTTAAAGTGGGCATATCATGCTTTTGAATTCTTCCTTTTTACATGTAAATTATTCAGTTATGGTCTACATAGAGTGGAACTGCACATCTAAGTTCTGAGTTCCTCATTATTGTAGCTCTACAGGCTCCTATTCCAGATAATAATTTGTTTCAGTGGGATGTATCTACATGGGGGTGCTGCATACGCCGCCCCCCTCCTGGTCGCAAAACCATCCATCCCCCCCAGTCAGCCGTGTTTGTAGTTCAATAGAGATACGTCAATATAGAGAAGCAGAAACTTTATATTCACAAGATGTCAGAAGAGATTTCTATCCAGCCACAAATATTTACCTAACACACCCCCTAACTATGTATAAGACGACTGTTTGATGGCCTGAAGCTGCATTAAAAATATAGTAATGTGCTATGTCCATCACTAACACAACAATACTGCGTAACTTAAAAGCTATAAAGACAGGAGTTTCTTAGATAATAAGATTATTCAGAATTATAGATGATAAGAATATACTAAATTTAGATTATACTAAATGACAGTTGAGTGTTTAAGCAAGCAAACTATATGAAAAATAAAGAAAAACGTCATTGAATGTGATCATGCATTCTCCAAGACTAAAAACTACAAAATAATCCAATATTATTTCTGTGGTAGTACTATTAAAAGACATATGTCATCGGGAAGCAAAAATACTGAGCACATAGTGCTAACATAAGTAGAAAGTCAGATGCTAATGCTAGCAATACAATGGCTAAGAGGCAATAAATGAAAGTCTAAAATAAAGTTCGCCTTAATTTTAGCATTATCTGAAGCTTACCACTTTGCTGTGTCCATCATTTCCAACATCAATAATAAGTCTTTCAGAAAATCCTTAATGATAATGGCGGAGGTTACTGCTGAAGCTCTGGTTCTTTCCACAAACAAGAAATACTTGCCCTACAGATGTGAGTAAACTATCGTAAAAAATCTAACTTAACCAGGCACTTCGAGGAAGTTCTGGTGCTGGAGGACACCATAAAGAATCGTGTGAGTTAATAATCCAGAAACTGAGCATTTGAACTGTTCCACTTGTACTTTCGGCATTTCTGAACTAGAACTACAAACCCACAACGAGAAATAAAGACGCCGGATTCACTCAATATTTAGCTGGAAGACCATGACCTTGTTTAGCAGGTCCTGTGCAAGTACAATGATGTAATAGTTCAGAAAATGTAATAGATAATAGAGAAAATTTAACAGCTTGAGAAATAAGAATATAATAACCAAAACAGTATAGAAAAATATCTACACAACATCTGAGGTGACTAATTTATGCTTTTGTGAATCCCTACAGAGTCTATTGCACAATACACAGCATTCAAGGGCTAAAAAAACTCCTATCTGACTTGCCATATTTTGCAAAAAAAAAACTGAGGTGTTGTGGTTCTCCAAAGTACTGGCTCCGGGAGGCTGAGAATATATGATCAATTCAAGTTTCAATATTTTTATTTATCAAAAGAAAAAGAAAATTGCCTGTCCTTTTCCTTCCACTTCACAATGTTAGGCAGCCTTTACATAAAATCCATGAAAAACAAATCGAGGTTTGTGGTTGCAACATGTCAAAATGTGAAAATAAACATGCCATTTGAACACTTTTGCAAGACAATGTATGCCATTTCCACGTAGTTTACTACCATCTGTGGTATTTGTTTGGATTTATGAGTTTAAGTTTTGATGAGAAGCACAGATCTATAATGCTGAAAAGGCTTTAAATGCAACACACTCCCTCTGTATTGTGATAGTTCCTAAACCCATAACACTGGACATAAATTCTGAGTATGCAGCTGAAAGTGTGTGTTAATACGTCTGCCATTCAGTACCAACTTGAAGTCAATGCAGAACCACTTTAAATCAAATTATCACTTATGCACATATTGGAAACATCCAATATGTAGTTTTGCTGTTAAAAGGTGCGTATTGCTTAGTTTAATGCTAAATACTACAGCTGTGTGCTACCCAAGCACACCTTTTCTCCAACCAAATTCTTCATTTCATTCAAGCTTGAAGCCTTGAATGAATGTGGTTTGGTGGTGCGCTCCACTGTAATGAACACAGAATGCATCTGTCAGCAGCACTGGCTCGCCACCAGATGAATAAAACGCTATGTGAGCTCTTCATGGTGCTTGCTCAGACACAGTGGGTGGGCCCCTCATTGCAGAAAACATGCTAATGAGCTAACCCATACCGGTAATATCCCATCGACCCAATAGACTGTCTTGAAAACACTATGCCCTGTGTTTACAGGAGTTCTGGGTCCCGATTAAGAAACAACTGGTCCTTTCCTGAGCAGGCGTCTGGCTTTAGTATTTTTCTCCTGGTTTAGGAAATTGCAAGTGCCTTCATGTGTAAAATGTCCTCAGTTAACCGCAGTTTAATACCGTACTGTATTGTGCTTTCGCCACGAAACTTAAATCATACAAGGGTTGTCTAAAGGAGGAGCATCCTAGTGGTCCAGGATCTTTGTCACATTTGATTTTGGGTTCGAGCTGTTTTTTTCTCAATAATAGTTCAAATTGCTGGCTGTTCAAAAAAGAAGGAATCATTGCGTTGGAGTAACTGATGTTGACTGTCACTGTTATGTTACCTAAGGGTTCAGGGGTGTATAGCCAGCTGTGGGGTAAAGGAAAGAAAAATGATCAAAATGTCATCTTAATGAAATGAAATGAAAGCCTATTTAGTCTTGTGCCAGTTCTGTGCCTTGATATGAAGATATAATTAGGATGACAGGGTGTTTTAGGCTGTGTGCGTCTCTTTCAGATGGAAAAGAACTTTTGCTGTTGATGATGTGCATCAGTTTTGGGATGCGTATTAGTGGCAGAAGAAATCCTGTGGTTGATCATGGTGGTTGGGACTCCATTACAATCAGCAGAGAGCTCATCATCACTGAGATCAAGAACCATGACGTTTTAAGTTTTATTCAAATGGTCAGAAACTAAGGTGCGTCTAATCACAGTTTAGCTCAATCGATGCCTGTTCATTTCCAACCGGTTACTGACAAACAGTGAACTTATGGAGGGAAGGAGAATGCAGCTGAAGAGAGAAGAGGTGGGGGGTGCATTGTTAGGGAATCCAAAGGCAGCGTAATTAGGCCCAATGGATCCCAGATGGCTGGCTGTCAGTGACGTGAGAAGAGGGACGAGCTCCTAATAGGAACCAGACGCGCACAAATGCCTTTGAACTGCCGCTGAGAGAAAAAGAGCGAGTTAGAAAGAATCAAACGCGGCATGGGCCAGGCGCTCTTGCTAAACAACTAGCAGCAGGAGAGAAGAGGAAGGAGGACAGAGAGTAGAAAAGCATAGAAAGTGGTCTCAGCTCAGTGGAGTGCCCAATATGTGGACATCTCATATTAAAGTTACCAAGTATTTGTCACTTACTAACACCTGTGTTTGGTGTTTGACACCTGTCTAAAGTCTGATCCTTGCTGTTATATTTTCCCGCTAGGTGTGTATATAATCACAACAAAGGGAAGTTTCTTTTTTTATCATGAAGGTTCTGTTTCACATTCAGGCAGTTGCACACATTTACACCTGGGAGGTGAACCACCTCTTAGAGTTGGCCGTCTTCCAGCAGTGGATAAAGAACTGAGATCAAGCACTTGGCTCCTTGCCTTTGATAATTTTTCTTTTTTATCATTTTCAAATGGAAGGGTGTGTTTGGCCCAGTAAATGCTTGTGCCTAACAGTCCAGAAAAAAAGGCCTTGCCTGGATGGATGTTCTAGTAGAGATCACTCACTTCAGCTGCCTTGTTTTATTTTTGTTGTGCTGGCATTTGCAGTCTTTTTGCTATCCTGCCCTGACATAAATCCAATCACGTTATGACTTCTCCTTTTTACACATCATTATGTTTTATTTGCTCCTAATAGCGCTTCTGAGCACATGTTTAAATGCTGCTCTTAGATTTCCCTCAGAATCAGCGTTATCTAACATGCAGGATTTGGTTACGAGCTCTCAGTTTTCCCTCTTTGACTTCAGGGCTGTGGTGATGCCCATTGCTCACGAGTTTTCCCCTGATGTGGTCCTGGTCTCTGCTGGCTTCGATGCTGTTGAAGGGCACCCGCCTTCCTTGGGAGGATACACCGTCACAGCCAAACGTAAGGAGCAGCCACCTTTTTATTCACAGGCAGCACAAACTCTTATGCTCATCACTAGATTAATCTGAGTTTCTCAAATCATTTTAATACACTTTGCCGTTCTGTGTCTCATATTTATTTCAAACATCTTTTTTTCTCTTATTAAACCTTAATTAACTTTTTTCCCCCATAATTACAGTGAGAGCTAAAAAAACACCTTTTTGTACCACTATGGGAATCCCTTACTGGATTTTAATTTCTCATCTCTGTTTTTCTTGTTTGATCTCTTCCAGTTTTTGGCTTCTTGACTCGTCAGCTGATGTCACTGGCGGGAGGCAGGGTTGTCCTTGCTCTGGAGGGGGGCCATGACCTCAAAGCCATCTGTGATGCCTCTGAAGCATGTGTCAGCGCCTTGCTTGGCATGGAGGTAAGATGTGTCATATCTCATACCATAGATTAAGACGCCGTGTCCCGTGCTCAGATCGCTAACTGTGTGGTGTGCCTCAGGTGGAGCCTTTGTCCCAGCCACTGTTGGACCAAAAGCCCTGTGAGAATGCAGTGCGCTCTCTGCAGAGAATCATCCAAATCCAGGGTGAGGAAAAACAACATCAAGTTTACTGCAAAGACTAACATTTACAGGGGAAACTTGTCAATTAAAGCAGATTTATAAATTCTACTTGCAGTAAATGTACTCAGTTACATTGCCTTGCAAATGCAGACTTGGTATCATAAATAAAACTGTTCTCTACAGACTTCAGAGCAGCAATATGAAGACCAAAAAAAACGTATCAAACAAGTCAAGTATGCAGATGAAGAAAAGTTAAACATGGGCTCAGGTTATAAACAAATATTCAATGCTTTGATTATCCTGATACAGCATTGTTCAATCCATTGTTTAAAACATTAAAGAGGCTGTAGAATATGGAGGTTAACCTCTAGCAGGACAAAAACACTAAAAAAAAAGTCAAGGTGGTCAGATAAAAACCTCAAAATCTGCAGGTGAAATGTCAGCAAAATGTAGTTCTCTTTTTTTTTTAAAGGTGATTCTACCAAATATTGATCTAGGAATATATTTTTTATGTTTTGCTTCTAAACACACTGTCCAAACCATGTATCATTTTCCTTCAGTTGGTACATCAGAATCTCGACCACAACGATCAAAGTGTGGGGTTTTTAAAGTTTGAAAAATGTGAAAAAGTCCAAGGGTCATGATTACATTTGTGAGGCACTGCTTTTCTCGACTGCAGAGTTTGCAGCACTGATTAAGTAATTTTTGTTTTGTATTGAAAATAGGGCACACAAACAAAGAAACCCAAATCTGTCACAATAAATAGAAGCTGAAGATACGTTTTCCCTCAGTTCGCTGGAAGGGAATATACAGGCCTGGATCAACAAATATTTTTCAGGAGATGATTTATATGGGCCATATTGTTCATACTCCTTGGTGTTGAATGAGATGAATTGCATTATTATGTGATGACAATTTTTTAAACCTTTTTCTTTTTTAAATACGTCAGAAGTTTTATTTTGAAGTCACGGTTAATATAGAATAAAAAAGCCTCACCAAAATGTTTTATATTAATGATTTATTGTCTGCTTGTTTAGTTTTATCCAACACTTCATAGTATTTCTGTTCTCAATAACTCATAATAATCCCCTGTTCACTCTATTTAACACGTATTGACCTCTTTGCTTCTGCTCTCTGACCGCCTCTCCTCCTTTCCATCCCTGTCTCCCATCCCTCTAGTTGTCCCACGACACACACACACACACTTCCACACAGCTACCCTGGCTCCAATTATCTTCAAACACTTCTCTGGCACACGACCTTCGCAACATCCCCTCCTGATTGCACACAAATGTTATCCCAACCAAATTAGATTAATTAAAAATATTTGAATAGCCACAGGAATGTTAAGCTCATAATTCAGGCCTGGGGTGAAGTGTATGTAAGTTGCATGCTCAGCCAGAACACACGCACTTCTAGTGAAACAAAGTTACAGTCACTGATTTTTTTTTTCTCTTGTATTTTCCCCCATTGTGTGACAAAGAACTGAGCCCAGAGAGTAGACTGAATCTGAGTTTACATTTTTTAAATTATCAAAACGGATATTTGGACCAGCGGCTGTTTATACCACAGTCTTTGCTTATAATCACATCAAACATCTACATCTAGTGGATCAAACACCAAGCTTTACTTTCAGATAGTTGAGGCATGTCCCCTCAAGGATCAGTTCAGGGTGAAACCTAAGACTAAGGCCATTAATCTTTTTTTTCCTTCCTCTTCTCCATCTCTTCCCTTGCCTCTCAGGTGAGTTCTGGCAAAGTGTGAGGGATTCGGCTGCGACCGTAGAGCTGTCCTACCTGCAGGCGCAGAGACACAGATTTAGACGAGATTCGGACAGCGAGGCAGTTAACGCCATCGCTTCTCTGTCAATGGGGTCCCTGAAGTCAGAAAGGTAAAAAAAGAAACATGATTATTATTTGTTTAGACGGTAAAATCATTCCTTTCAAAACTCAATAATCAGATCCTTTTCTAATCATCAATCTGTAAAATGTTGAAATGACGTCTGCAGGAAGCACAGAGATGAAATTATTTTAAACTAAGTTGTGCTTTTTAACATATCGAGACGGGTCTGGTTTATTCAGATTCTGAGACAGCAAGAGAGAACATGACTTTCAGCAGATAACAGGAAGGCAGAACAAAAAACTACGAATTTAAAGTGTGATCCTGTTGGAAGTGTCACAGTTGGGGTAATCTCTATATTCTCGATGGAACACACACAAAGGCCACAGTTTTAGTAATCCTAACCAAACTAATCACTAATTTAAGATGCTAAACACAGCTTTAAATATCAACTGTAAATATGTTGTCTTTTGTTTTAAAATAGTAAAATAGTGTGTTCACTCCAGAAAGGTTAAAAAGTATATTTTTGAATACTGTTTTTATATCTTCTTATATCGTGATTCTTTTTGCAAATCGAAATTCGCTGAAATTGGTGTGGCAGGTTAAGACAAAATTCTTATCCGTGCGTTTGTAATTGTTTACAGACTAAAAATAACTGTATTATTATTTATGTCTAATAACACGCTCTTTCTTTTTGAAAGGAAACCACTTGAAAGACTGTGAAGAAAAAAGTCCTATCTGAAGAAAGAGCCATCCGATTAATGCCTTCAACTTAGACTCAGTGGAAACATGCACACACGCAAAACACATGACCACATATATGAGGATATGCATTTGGATCATCACTGGAACTTTCAAACCTGCATTACTACTGGCTGCAGCGTGACCGCTCTAATTCAGACAATCCCTAAAGGAACAGTGTTCATCTTGTGCCGCGTTCATGTCCTTAAAAGATCTCTGCTGCTTATTCCTGGAAGTAGCATTGATCACTGAAGTAAAAAAAAAAAGAATGCCTGAAGACTGAATAATGAAGACCGACAGGATGTAGCATGAGCAGAAATGAGAAATTGTTACTAATTGTGACGAAACCTGCACAGACCACTAAGACTCTTATTATAAAAATGTTGGGCGACAGGGAGGAGGATGGCAGGTGACTGACGATCCGTTTTCTTCCCCTTCACAAAGTTCGAATGAAGTAAAAAAAAAGATCAGTTTATTCTGATCATCTTGCACTGTAATCGTTCTGCGACTGGACAACATTCATGTGACGCGTGACGACAATCAAACATTTTTTGTTTGTTCATATTTTTACTTAATTAAGTAACATATGGCCCACATTTCTGGGGATGTCAGCATGAGATTTTTTTTAAGGAGATCCAGAGTGAAGTTATAGTGGAGTATGAGATACATATGTTTCATATTGTTTTCTGTGTCCACATATTTTCTTAAATCTCTTTTTTCTTTCTTCCCTTTTTTTTTTTGGCCTGTCAGCCCAGCACATGCAGCAGGAGTTTAACTAGCTTCAGTTATTGTTATCACCCTCTGACGGATATGAAAAGACACATCAATTTTTTTTTTTTAAGTACATCTTAAATATGTAGAAATATTGTTGTATTGGTAGCATTAGTCACAATTTAAATCTAATACCTTAAGCAGCTGGGATATTGATATTATGGAAGACACTTGTATTTGAACAAAGCTCCAATGCATTGTGACCACTCAGTATAGTGGTCATGTGTACAGGTAAAACTAAGGATGCACTGACAATTAACTTTTCCTGTTTAAGGTCAGTTAGTAATACCAATATAATATTCATCTTTGCTCTTTGCCAGAGTAATGACTGATATATATTTTGACTAAATCTTGTGTTTCTTTCTTTAACATTGAGAAGTTTACATACACTAAGATTGGTTGGGTCAATGCATTTGAGTTAAAGGGAGGCAAACCTGTGGATTTACCTAAAGGCAACATGTCAAACGTAATGCTTCCTTAACATAATAGAAAACACAAAATAATTTAACTGAGGCATCAAGTAGAGTATTGTGGACTTTGGCTAGTCTGGTTCATCCTTGGCTATAATTTCCAGATGGCCGAGTATGCCACGGTCATCTGTTTAAACAATTGGACAGTTCCTTGTCCACAGAGAAATGCATGGGATTCAGCTTTAAAAGTATGTATCAACCCTAGAAAATAAAAATATCTTGTGAAGAGGTGGGCTGAAGCAGGTGAAATATTTCCTTTATCCACAATTTAAAAAAAAATCTTGTAGTGACAGCATCTAGAAAGGTCACTCTGTAAAGAAGAAGCTTCCAAAATACAGGCTGGCAGATCTCTATCATAGTGTCTGATGAAAAATGAAGTTAAGTTGCCTGGGCTTAGTGAACATCCTGACATTTGGAGATAAAATGTATAAGAACATCAGTGCCTCTTCCTCTGATATACAGCATCATGTTGTGGAGCTGTTTTGTTGCTGGAGGGACTGGTGCGCTTCACAAAATAGTTTGCATCATGAGAAAAAATGTGTTTGTCTAAATATTGAAACAGCATCTCAAGATGTCAGAGACAGGTCCAGCATGGGCACAAGTGGATGTGCTAAATTGAGAATTTAGTTTCAAACATACATAGTGTCAACAAATTGAATGTTTTAGAGTGACCAACACAAAATGCTGATCCGGGGCTAATTGAAAACTTTAAAGGTGGATGTGAGCAAGGCGGTCTACAAACACGAGCCACTTACGGGGGATCTGTCAGGAGGAATGGGCCAAAATCATCGCAAAAACTATTGCAAGAAGCTTGTGGAAGGAGACCCAAAATGTCTGGCCCACGTTTTATGTTTAAAATTCTAAGGAAATGCATGCAAACTTCTGAATGTGAATGTAAAGTGAAAAATAAAAATGATCATGTTTGTTATTCTTACATTTTAGCAAACAGAATAACTTTAATAATCCTAACTGACTTAAAACTGGCAAAGTTTAGTCGGATTTGATGTCTTACAATGAGTAAAACGTTTTCAGTCTTTTTACACACTATGTTGATGTCTGGTTTCAGGTGTGTATGAAAACGCAGATCGCATTCTGGTACTTTGATCGAGACGTACATCCAAGGCTTTTTAGACAATTCCACATATAGACAAAGTGCACTTACACCTCTCTCAGAGATTTGATGTTGTAAATGTTGTAAAGTGAACCAGTGTTTGTTTTTTCCTGTGGACGAGCATTCCTGTGGTGTATTTTATTGGTTATTTTATATTTTAATAACGAGAATACAATGTGTATTTTATCTGCAATTTTCACAGTCTGTTTACTCTCAATGTCAGCATTGACCAAACGAGGGATTTTTCAGCTAGGATGGAACAGTAATACCAGAGGTAGTTGATCTTATAGTCGATGATATGCGCACAATGCGATTGGACACAGGTTAGCCATAGCCAACGTTTATGAGGAAATGTGCTGTCCATAGACTAGCATGTCCAAAAAACAACTTCAAAGCCTCTCCGAATGTTTCTTTTCTCTTTCCAAACAGTCAAAAGCATCAAAACTACAGACACATAAACAAATCCAATTGACATTACGCATATTTATGCTTTCAGATTTGGCGTCTTTGAAGTGCTCTCTGCATGTCTAATGCAGTTAAGATGGTGCTAAAACAGTGTGTTTGTTTCTTTTTCTGTTTAGCTTATTCCTGTGTTTGACATTGAACATGCAGCTCAGCACCTGTACAGTGCTTGTTGATGCATTCTAAATGCGTAAACCACATGACAAGGACAGATCGGCTCACGTTCAGCATGTTTTCTGCTGCTCAAAATAGCTTTCAGTGGGAACAGCACGACATGTCTTATGGCTTATCCCTTTGTCTTAATGAATCTAAAGTTTGTATTTTGTATTTGAGCTTAGAAATAAAGTATGAAGACCACATTAATAAATTATGCTGACCAACCTGTGAAGGTGGCCTTAACAATGTGGAGCTTAAAGAAAACTGTGGGCCAAGTCCAGTTTAATGATAACTGACTGTATGATTTTATTTTTGTAAAGTGTAAATAGTGCCTTAAGGTTTCTCACCATTTTCTGCTTTTTATCTTTTTCTATTTTGTTTTCTATCTTTAATAAACATAACTTATACACATTTAAAAAATATTTATGTATTTTTCATCTGTTTTGAGTCACTGTTATTTTTGTATATGCATCTCGGTATAATCAACAAAGTTATTACCTCATATATTATAGAATTATTACACACAGAGTGATATATATCAGGCTTTTATTCCTGGTCATTTCAATGATTATAGCTCACAGTAATGCAAACCCAAAATTAAGTGTCGTGGAAAATTTTAGCATTCCATCAACATAAAAGGGTCTTTTAACTTAGAAATGTTATGTCAACGTCTTTACAATCATGATGAAGAACTCTGACTTGAGAGTCCACAAGTAGAATAAGCAGAGAATATTAATGGAAAGTTGAGTGGAAGGAAAAGGTAGGATTGTGAAGTAAAGCCCATTCAGGAGGTTACCTGGGATTTACAAGTTGTTGACTCTGGCTGGAGAAAATGCTCTAAGAGCTGCCGCTCACAGACGTATGAAGATGAGCAACAACTGTCACATTTCTTGGGTTGAGACTCTTCTACCCGACTACTACACACCATGAATAAAGCAGCGTTAGCTTCTTCAACACCTCAGAAATGCCAGATACTGATTTTGTCCATCCGATGTTGCAATGATGTTTAAATTAGGCAAAAGGAACCCCAACTATGTAAGAGGACATATTTGTACAGAATGTTGACATACAGAAATTTATACTTTAAATTATTCTTCTGAGTGTGAAGAATATATTTATAACACACACAGTTTTAAATGTTGAATAGAATATTAAAACAAAAACTAGCATTTTTATAATATTCTATAAGATGCCCCAGTATTTATTTATTTTTACTGCCACAAAGTAACAGGTTACACAAATGCAGTACATTCATACAGCGCTGATTGAAACTTTATTGCTCACAAGACAAATGATGATAGGAAAAAAAAAAAAAAAAACAGTACAAAAGGAGCATGATCAAAAGCACAGTTACAAATGAATGTGCTCTACTCTGCGCATAATCACATCATCAACACTTTGGCACACTTTCTGAGAAATTCCCTGCTGCATTATTTTTTTTTAATTAGGCTTTGCAGAGACATTTTAAAAGCTGCAACCCTCGCCACTGACAGACAACCTTCTAATAAAATAAACAATTAGCTGAACTGTGATCAGTGGTTTTAAACAGAATGAAACAGTAAGCGAGGTTTAAGTGAACAGTGTGTACACACACCAAACTTAGGAGCAGATATGCTTCAAAAATAACCATGAGAGCGAACCAGCCACTGCAGCAAAGCAAAGAAGAAGATCTGCACCAGATTCCCGCCTTTAGAGCCAGAGCGATTAGCTTATTAGCATTTTAGCTGTAAACATAAATTGGCTGTGACCGCCCTCCAACCATCACTGTGCCATTATCATTAGTCATCCTAATGTCTGTCAGGCTGTGAGTCATCCAAAATGAGAAGAGTCTGGGGGAAAACGGGATGACGGTTATCACCGGGGTGTTATCGAAGGCGCTCCATCCTGCAGCCATTTTGTTTCATTGTCACCTCAGGCCAGCTGTTCTTTTTAAAAAAAATTATTTTCCATCTTTTGTTCTAATTATTTGTAATGTTCTGCAGTTCACTGTCACATCTCCACACTGAGTCTCAGAAACACTTTGTGAAGCAAACGCCGCAGTAATTGTGCTGTCATGAGTCGAGCAGATGTCCAGAAAAAAAGAAAAAGCTTTTAAAAAGAGAGGAAGAAGCCACCTTTGGATGGGAAGAAACAGGAAAGATCTTTTGAAAGATTTAAGTGAGTTCTCTTTGTAGTTTAAGGAATTCCAGGTTGTGGGGATTTCTGCAAAGAGAAAAGATATAAAAATTAGTTAATATTGCACATTAAGGACTTAAAAGCTAATTGCTGATTCTTTAAAATTTGCGCACAGCCAAACAAGTGGTCCAGATTTGTGATGACTGGAAAAAAACATGCCACTTTTTAGACTTTTTCAACTTTAACAACAAAGCATTTAATTTGCAGCTCATGGGAGCGCCATTCTGTGGCTGCAAGCCCTTCAGTGACCTGGATTGGACAGGTTGTACTGCAAACTGAATTTCCCCTTGTGGGACAATAAAGGATTATTCAATTCAATTCACTATTTGCAATGAGGTATTCAAAAAAGACTGTGAGCACTATAAGAATAGAAAGCACAAATTAGATTTAGTGAAAAGATGTCATCTGTTTCTTGTAACCTAGTGCATACTAACTGTATTTTTTTTTTGTGCCAATTAATTCTACATTCAGAGGTGTGTTTGACAGATACTGATACATTTGAAGCCTCAGCATTATGGCCATTTGTTGCCAACGTGTCCTCTGTCCTTGCAGCTTTCTGGCCACTGCACATAAAAATACACAGCCAAGCACTAGGACAACAAATGCACAAGTTATAACACATAGAGACAACACAAATCCCTCCCACCTGCATTCAGCTCTTAGATTGGATCCCTAAAAATAAAGATGACTATTCGAAGCCACAACTTTCGGACGTGGGCTTCTAAAAGAAAAAAGAAAAAGAAAAAAAAATCTTCAGATGAGCCGCAGAGGCCTTTACATCTGGTCCCAGATCGGTTGGGAGTGAAGGCCAGAGATTTGATATGCACAGAAGTGCATCCAACCGCCGATCACTCCAAAACGTATAAAACACGCACACACTCACACACACCCTCATGGATGCAGCAAAGCCAGGAGTCTCAACAGAGGAAGGAGCAGTTAGAAGCTTTGTGATTATAGAATAAACAATAGTGAGAGTTTTGTTTTCCTCAACTCCAACAGAACAATCCTCCCAGAATTGAAGTCTCACGCAGAGCCAAACATCCACATGTCCTAAAACGGAGCTCATTAAAACACGGCAAAATGTGGCTGAAAATGTGCACGCTTCTGTTGCTGCGTAAAATATGGAGGACATTGTTTGTGTGATATCCAGATCAAATAAAATAAAAACATGTTGAGGATGAAGCAACAAAGCCACTTTATGATTCGCTCCTTTATGGCCACGAAATGAATGCATATTTAATTTTATGTGACTCTCGCTGAGGTCTAACTGTGCATTTAAACAACTGACTTGATGTTTTTCAGCTTTTATAACACATCAACGCCACAAAAACATCGAAAAGATTTGCATAGATGTATGATGTTAGCCTTTAAGTCAACATACATAGTTATAGAAAAAAAAATAATTTTCTCAGATTTGACTACTTATCCTGATGTAGTTGAGTAAAATGTACAAATAAAGTGTACTTAGATGAACTACGTGCAATATTTCGCTCAAATTCCAAATGAAAATTTTACGATTTCAAGCATTTAATCACAGAAAATGTTGAATGATCAAATCAACAAAAACACATTGTTGTAGAGTAAACAGGATTTTTTTTTGTATTTTTTTTTATCTATTTATTTATTTATTTGCATTATTTATGAGTGTTCCGTTATGAAAATGGATAACAAAACAAAACAAAGATAGCTTTCATTTTTAGACCAGAATTTAGTTCTGACTCTAGGTAGTGATTGATTTATCCTCTATATAATGTGACAGAATCTATTGCAGCAATGGACAAATTGCTGCAATAAATTCAAAAAATATTGTCTTAAAACAACCTATCACCTGAGACACTGATCTCAGAAAAAAACTATTGCTGTTAAGGTTTAGTTTTACTAACTAAGGTTATTATTATTAATCTTTTAGGTCAAAAACGTGTATCAACTTTTTATAAGACTTTTTCTCTCAAGAGGTGCAGGTACGGCTTGGTTACCTGTAGCAGTACCCACAGAGGTGGTGATGACATACAGTGTGTAGTAATTGTAAGGTGCGTTCAAGGGCACTTGCTTTTAGCCATGCTCCCCGGGCCTCCAGATTTGAATAAGCACCGGTGTTTCCGTCTGCTGGAGAGGCCGCAGAAGGTTTAATAATATAAGTCAGAGAAACACCTGCAGCGAGCACATGGCCGCCAGCTGCACGTCTGTGTCTGGACAGCGTTATGAGTAGATATCATATGAAAAACTTGCAACGGGCTGGTTCTTACAGTGAATGTATGCTGCAGATATTCAGAGGTCTGATGTTGGTCTATGCACCTGCTTGAAACGTGTCACTTAGGGCCGTCATTTTGCAGCAGAAACACAGATTTCCCTCCGTATACACTGACCAGATTTCATGGAAATGCTGTGATGTATTTTTGTATACTGCTTCCCCTCTCTGCAACTCTTCCAAAAGCAAAAGAAACGCGGTAGATAAGAGGCATGAAATTAATGAAACAACATCTATGAGTGTAGTCTTTTTTACCTGCACGAACACAATCATTCCTGCCCAGCCAATTAAACCTCCAAACGAACATACACACCGGTACACACAAGCGTGCACAGTCTGACCCTCACCCTGGTGCGCACACCTTCCCTAATACCTCACAACTGGTTCCAATCTAAAGGTTCCTGCTTGTCTGGGCCCCGGCGAGGCCTGATTGCACGATACAGGATCCTCAGGAAAGAGGGCAAGGCTGCAGGGGGAGAGGGACTGATGTGCTTATGCTTTTTCCTTTTTTTTTTTTTTTTCACTCTCCCTTTTTTCTTTCATGCTGTACCTGTACAGGAATCTGGTGTCTGTTAGAAGTGGTTGAAAAAAGAGAACAGACCCTCGAGATTTTGGAAGGAAAACATTAGTCTTAAATTCATCAGAGTTCTGTCAAACAACAGAGTCACCGAGGTTAGATTACAATGAAGATAATAGTTAATTTTTTAGATTATAAACACAGAGAACCAAAAGGGTTTTCTGCCATTTCTGTGTCTTGCTACCAAGTATTGTTGTTTATACTGGGGATAAGGTCAGCTTATTTTGTTAAGGAAGAAACACATTTATTACAAAGATTGTTGTTGTTTTAGTTTGAATTTATTTTTCTTATTTTGCTAAATACGTTCTGCTGTAGTAATAGGTAAAAGGTTTCAGAAGGAATGTATGATTTCTTTTTTATTTTTCTCACTTTTAAATTGCACAACTCTGCACATGGCATAAAAACAAGACTGTTTAATGTAAGATTTTCAAAATTTACTATTTCACGATTGATGTTCATTCTAGTTGGTATAAAAACTTTCATTTTTTTCTTAGAAATGTGCCAAAATTTTCATAATATTTTAAACAATCAATACAAAATTTTTAAGTTAGCTTATTTGAAAGAATTATAATATCAAGAAAAGCATTTAAAAAATCTAAACAAAGTCCTATTGATATAGTTTTGAATTAGAGTATTAGAAAAATATACTTTTACCAAAAACAATTTGTAAATACAATTTTGTTTAACTGTTTTTGTATTTCTATGCAAGAACGGTTTTCAGATTTGCGCTGAATTTAAAATGTTATTGTAGTGGATTTTCAGAAAAAGGACATTTTTATATAAAACATTAAAAATTATAAAAATTTTAAATAAGCACATTTAGGTCGGAATATTTATTCAAATTAAATTGTGTGAAACCTATAATAATCGCCTGTGGCTAAGCAGATTTTTTTAGCAGACCAGACCATTTTTATAGAGATATAACTTTTTGAATGTATTAAAAAAAATTTTTTGTAGATCATTGATTTTATTTCATACGCTCATGTTATTCATTAATTATCTAATAAGCAGAAATGCAGCATTTCTGAAAGTTCTTGGTTAATTTAAGGAAGAATATCCGTAAACTGTTTTTGCAAAACGTGTTATGCATATCTTATTAAATCCTACCCGTTCTAAAGCTATAAATCTGTTTGAGTGTTACTGTTCTTACCTGAGAAGCCGCAGTGTTGTGACTCGCTGCTTTAGACTAAACTCAGGGACAGACAAGGAAGAGAAGAGGGAACAGCAGAAGGGGGAAGTGGAGAGGGAGGTTGCAGCGAAATATATTTAGCTGATAAATGAAACCTTATGCTGCAAAGAAAAAAAATGTATGCAAAGGTTTTAGATAAAAAGGTTAAGACCAGACCATGCAGAGAGGAGGTTCTGAGGGTCAGAGGTCAAACACAGACAGAGGGTTTAGGAAGGGAGGGAGGTGGAGGTGTGGACACGAGAGGGTGTATGAGATGAGTTTAGAGGGGGTCCTAGTGGCTGGTGGACATGGCCCAGGCTCCTTCCATCCTCCAAACGGAGAAGGCGTAGCTGAGTCTCTCATGGGCCAGGTAGTTGCAGCTGGCCAGCTTTGCATCCATCTCATCACTCTGCAGCACCTGGTACAGGAAGTCGATGTAGCGTGAGGCCAGCTTTAGGATCTGGATCTTGCTCAGCTTGTCTGAGGGTAGCGTCGGGATGATTTTGCGCAGTGAGGCAAAGGCGTCATTCAGGGACTGGGTGCGTTGGCGCTCTCGCACGTTGGCGATCACCCTCTGAGAGTGGAGCTCCTCGAAGGGCGCCTCTGGCCTGGGACCCAGAGATGTGGGCGCCAACGATACAATGGCTGAGGGGCTCTTCTTGAGCCTCTTTGGCCCAGACGGCATGAGGCTGTTGGTGCTGCCCGTGCTGCTCTCCTCTGTCTGACTGAGGCTGTCCTTCTTTGGATAGGGAGAGCGCTTTCGGTTTGCCTGTTGGAGCGTCTTCTTCGATGCTCTCTCCAGCTCCTCTTCACTTGCCCCCAGCCCTCCTTCGGGGGAGTTGGTGCAGGACACCTCTTCTCTCATTGCAGTGTCCAACCTCCGCTTCGCTGAGCGGTTCACGTATGAGTCTTTTTCACGGTTTGCTGACGCGTTAAGCAGGTCACACTTTTCTCCTCAGTCCTACAAAGTCACAGTTGCTAAAGCCCCCTCAGACTGGATGACTGTGCCCGCTTTACCTTGTTAAATTTCACACTTTTACATTCCCCCCTGCTGCCGACCAGACAGAGCAACAACAAACCCTCTGACAGGCAGGTCCACCTCCGCCTTTTTTATAGCCAAAACGCTAACCCTTGGGCCTGCGGGTGCTCCTCATTGGCTCTGCAGAGTTCTGAGGGTGTGGCTTGGCCTGAAACAGCCAAGAAAGAAGGAAGCATACATTAGTTGGGCGGGTGATGGAGGAATGGGGGTAAGTGGCGCTCTCGGCCAATAAGAAGAACTGTGCCTAATGTTCCAGAGATGTCTGAGGTTTATAGGTTCCAGATTTGGGGCTGAACCTTCAGTTCGCCAGCATCCTTATAGCCACATAGGACTTATATTTCTGACAAATGCATGGTTCAGTCCTAAATGGTGATAATTATAGAGCTCGATTGTCAGGCAGATCAGAAACATTCAGAAATCACACACTGTTACTGTATTTTATTTTTTCTCCATTAACATTTATCAAGTTCGCACTGATATTTGTCTATCATTATTTTAGACATGCTTGTACGACCTCAGACTGTGAAAACAAACCTGTTGAACCATAGATAGAACCATAATATAATAGTATAATAGCACTTTGGATTGGCAGGATGGAGATTTATGAGAGGAGTTAGAAAGATGCTCAAAAATTTATTTTTATTGCCATATCTTGCAATCATCTGAGCCAGCACTGAATGGCTTTGGAATGCGTCACATTTCTCAAGAGTATCATGAGATTTGGACTGAAACATTCATCAGAAGTAAAGTGCATATTATGACGAAAAAAATTATGCTCATAAATGACAATTCCATAAAGATTTGGGACTGCTTTTGTGAATCTCTCTCACTCCTATTAACTATTACCACTTTTCCGAATACATTTTTTACAGAATCCCCATCTTGACAGATATAGTGATGCAAGAGAATTTGTGTCGCATGTGTTCCATTTTTTTTCTTAGAAGTTGAAATTTCCAAGTTCAATGTTGGACAAATTACCAGAAAGGTCAGCAGAAGTTGGATTTCCAAGAAAGTCAGGGTTTCTCTATAAGTCTGGCCACAAAATCAAATATAGCTATCCACTAAAATGACAAGTTTGAGTTTTAGGTTTGAAGATAGACAAAGGATAAATGACATATCCGGTGTTTTAAATGGCCGTTTTTGTCCCAATAAAAAACTCCCACTGCCACTTACAGGAAGAGAGGAGTTTTAAAGCTCTCTAATAGGTGCCACTTTGTTAAATCACCAAGCTACAGCACTAAAACATGTTTTTCTTAATCTCCACCTCCTTATAGGAGAAACCAATTTATGACTATTCACTTTACAAACTCAAATGAAAACTCAAACCTCAAGAGTTTTCAAACTTTTAAATGAACACGGTTAAAGTAATCATTCAGAAAAGGAAGATTTTGTTGAAAGTTAACATGTAGGTAGATGGACACAAAAAATAATAAATCTGGTTGGAAATGTTCCTATATCATGCCATGCAAGGCAATAGTTGTTGATATTAACATCCACATTTACCCAGGTAGTTTCCTCTTTTGCACCATTGCCAAACAGATTTTGTTGTGAAGTATGAGCAACTAAGCAGTTGTTGTCTCATGGATTTGCAGGGATTAGGTGAAAAGCCAAAATATTGAATGCTTTAGACTCCTTTCAAAAGCAGTTCTAACTGGATCTTAAAATATATCCTAATATGCCTTAAGTTGGATATAAGAACAATCCTTTACACTACTGCAAAAGCTCTTCCATATTTCCTCTCTTGGATTTGCAGGTGTCTATGCCAATCAAAATAAATGTCGCTCCTGGATTGGCGGCTTTGCAAAAGCCAGTCAAAGACATGCCGAGTAGCATTACACCTAAGTATTTCTACTACCCAAATTGTATTTTCTATTTTAAATATGCTTTACAAAAAATGTGATTAGGGGAACCTGTGAATAAACAAAAAGATACAAGCCCACTGTATGTATGTGGTCTTGATGTCCAGAGATTTATAGAACCCACCAACGATGTAGAGGCCCACTGTGGGAAGTCTCCTCGCCTTCCTTTCGGCCCATGGGTCCCTTGACCAAAAAACTAATGAATGGAAGTCAATGGAGCGATAAAGGTTTTCTGGTCTCCTTTGTCTTACATCCTGAATCACACATATGATGAACCTCAATTTAAATGATGACTAATGATATGTATTTCAACTGTGTTTGTCAAATGATTTAGGATTAATTTGATTGTAAAAGAATTTGGCTGCTCGCACTAGCTAACACTTAAAACACTCACCGAGACTTTGTAGATCCTCTCTCCGCATGCAGGCTGTCAAACCACTGACTATACCTCCCCTAGCATCGCAGCCACTTTCCACATGGTGGATTTATATTGGTTGTGTCTGCGTTTAATGCTCATTCCTCCGTTCTGGAGGCATCGGTACTTTGTCTCGGTCTTCTTCTTAAGTTGACGTCTGCTAAGTGCTTGTACACAAAACCTAAAGTAACTTTTGCCACCAGTCAATCCAGTCAATCAATATATTTATAAGCAATTACTGAACTTTATGTCAGGAGAGCATCTGGCCCTCGCAGTGTCTGCTGGGAAAAATTCTGGCCCTTGAGCAAATTTAGTTGATTACCCCAGGTATAGATGGTTAAGAGCCATTAGTACAACTCTGCATATGAGGGATGTAAAACGTTTTGCATTTGTGATGTTTCAGATTGCTAGAAACAGCTAAAACTATTTTGCTGTTAGTGTTCCAACATTATGAAGATTGATTTAACTTCTCATTAAACAAGTGATTTCATGACATCTTTCTGTTACAGAGAGCTTCACTTTAAAATATTCTAATTATCCCTTCAAAGTTGGGCTTGATGAGCTTCCCAACTTAAAATCATGACTTCAGGGATCATTTGAATATAGCACAAATAGCCAGAAACCCTCGATCCTGGCTTGTTGTTACCATCTTCAGGAAAACTGACATTTTCTTTTCTTTTTTTTGCATTGCAGCTCCCCGTTGATAAGTCTCTACAGATGCAGAGATCGACATGCTACAACTCATGTTTTTAGCTGCAGGAGTATATTTGCTCTGTATCCTAGTTTATTTGTTTGCATTTAGCTTTGCAAAGGCTTTTACTACGGGTTGAGAACCATGATGTCAGACAGGAACAACTTTATGATGTAAAAGCGAGAATAAATGCTAAAACTATTTGACGTCTCCACGATCACTCCTGATCTGTCCAACTCATCAGTTTCACGTTAGGAAGTCGATGCTGGTCGGACCCTAAAATAACCCCTGACCTCAGTGACCTCCTCGAGAACTTCAGCCTGTAGTGGTAAGGGAGCATCTAATTGGGCCATCCATGTCCTGGGGCTACAACCAGCACATGTTTCACCTCCACGCCTGCCTAACTGTCTGCGTCTGCAGCCACTTAGAAGACGTTTTTCTCACATTTTCAGTTGTGACACAGCAGGTAGACCCTGCTGAGAAAATGACGTCAGATTCTGTTTGTTCAATCTATGCAACATGCAATTTCATTTAATTACTAAATGTTGCGTGAATCCCTGTCAGTTTCCCCCAGCAGCAACCATTTATACTCAACATGCGTCATGAGCAAGTGACTCATCTTCTGATAGTCAGAGAACATGGTGTGGGGAGTTTCCTGCTGTTGAAATCTTGGACTTTTCGTCGAGAACATGCTCTGTGGTGGCTTTTTTGGAATATCCATCTGTCTCCACAAGAATGATAAATTTAGTTTTGAACAAGATGATCTGTAAGAAATGGTATTAGTTACAACCAAGTGGTATTTCTGTTGTGACATTGTTCCATCTCATTCTATAGATTCTGCCTGACAGTTTGTAGCCAAAAATGTGAGTGTGATTTCCACGGAGTGGAGGGCATATTCGATGAGGCCTGTGATTACCCTGGTTTACATTTCATTTATATTGTGAAACTGAACTCAGTCCCTCTTGGGTTCAGTTGTCTTTAAGAAAGAAAAAACGATCCATCATCAAAGCAAGACTGTGCAGAGAAGCAGTGAATTATGTGAGGTTTAAATCATGAAACAGGTCAAATCAACTCCAGGATTAACCAGAATTAACACAGGGTGACACTGGAAGGACAGGAGAGTCCATGTTGCTGATTTCAGCCTCTCGAATTGCTGTTTACCTAAAGCAAAAGTGTGGCTCTGTGCCAATGTGATGGAAAAAGTGAGCTAACAACAGGAATTTTGCGGCTCAAAGAAGAATAGAAGAGCAGGAACAGAGGGAGAGAAGAATGAGGAAAGGGGAAAGGAAAAGGAGAAGAAAGGGGAAGAGGGGGTGGTGTGGCTGTCCAAACAGAACCAGATGCAGGAGTGTGGAGGCTCGTTTGATCTCGATGCTCATAGGCTGATTGATGTTGCACATTTCATTTCCTTGTCAGGGTCTTGACATAATGTTTCACTAAACACTTAGGCCCCACTCTCATCTCTGCTCTGTTTCCAGGAGGGCCCATAATTAACCCTTTCTGGAGAAAACATACATCACTGTACAGTATATGAGCTTACATCCACAGCAGGAATAGCTTGGATCTCAAAACAGGCAGATGTATTGTCTATTTGTGTCTCAACACCAGATGGTTCTGGCCCGACTGAAATAAAACGCAGAAGAGAAGCCATGCTTAAAACTTTGAAGTCCAGCAAAGGGAAAAAAAAATGTTTCTTAAAATTTCTAATGCAGTCAACTCAATTTCCATCAAAGAACAAAAGCTTGAAGCGCTTCAGTGACGTGTTCAGTTGGTAGAAGCGCAGCGGTATGACCAATCATAACCGATGTGTTTGGATACCTGTGCCTGCCCAGAAAAAGGGAGCCAGTCATTACATTCCTCCTCACCTTCACCTCCACCCTGTGAGTTTCTTCACCCCACCTGGCCTGTGGGTATTAATGTTTGTACACAGCACACTATGCCCCCCTCCTCCTATAATCACCCTTCAAGCCCTCCATCCCAGGAGGAGCTTATTGGGACACAAAAGGCAGACATCTGGGACCCATTTCCCCTCATGGAGAAACCCTTCCTGTGGGGTATCCACTTGGAAGGTTTAAAGGAGGAGCTGGGAGGGGAGCGGGGAGCTACCTATGGGTGGAGGTGATGGGAGTCAAGGAGAAGGAGATGGGCTTGGACTAAAAGTGTGGATCTCACCTAAGTTACATGGAGATGTGTCCTGCTTCTGAGAAAAGAAGCTGGTGTAGCTAAAAGAAAGACATAGTTAGCAACATGAGGGGATGAACAATTTACACCTGGACATAAATTAAAGGCAAAAACAATAAAGACTGAGTACATAAAATGCAAAGTGGCCATTCATGTGTTACTGTTGACATATGATTCCCATCAATTGTTTTGGTCTTTTTTTGCAGAATACATATTCCGTTTGAGTTGAAGTTACTTCATTTACATGATTTGAGCAGCAATGGTCTTCCAGTTATTAGCTTAAAAGGAAAGTCAGTTTTTTCAACATGGACCTTATTCTTAGCATTTGTTACATTCATTTACTTACTCAGCAAGTTTGGAGCCACTTGGAGTCCTTCAGAAGAAGTTTATGTCCAGCCGCGATCAGCGTATATCCATATAATGGGAGTCGTCGGGGCAGGCAAAGTGCCGCCACTAAATAAGTAATAATATGCCTGAAAAACTCCTTAATTTAACCATTGTTTTGTTATGAACAGTTAGCAATATTTCCCTGGGTTCGTGACGTCTATGAGGTGCTGCGGTGTAGGTTTCTGAGGTCTTTACAGGCTTTTAATCAAATTGATTCCATCTACACCTAAAGGCAATTTCTGTGATGTCGCAGCTGATCGCCATTGCTGCTGTAGTCTACATAGGTTGCGGAAAGGGAGCCTGTTGAAGCTGAACTTAGTCCAGTTTGTATTTTGTTTAGTCCGATTTTGGAAACACAGAAACACAAATCATGTTGATGTCTGCAGTAGCAAGTTCTGTCTCTACTGCTGTAGAGCTCAGAGTAAAAGCCCTGCTCAGACTACTGCACTGGGATGGACCAAGGTGGTGATGTAATTGAAATCGTGTCTTAGTGTAGTTTGATCATAAGCCTGTAAATCACCCCAGAAAGGAATAAAGAAGCACTTCTGAGACACTCTGAACACCGAGGGGAATAGTGCTAACTGTTCACAACAAAACATTGGTTAAATGAAGGAGTTTGGGGGCAGATAATGCCTTATTACAGGCAGCAAATTCCAAACTACACCACTCCCATTCTATGGATATAAGTTGATATAATCTTCTTCTGAAGGACTCCAAGTGGCTCCAAACTTGTCTGAATGAGTAAATGAGCATAAAAAATGTTTAAAATAAGTTCCAGGTTAAAAAAAAGAACTTTCTCTTTAGCTAAAATGTGAAATTCAACATGTGAAATTAGGTGATGAAAAAAATTAAGTTGATAAAACAATGAACAGTTGAAAAGGGTCTAACAACAAACATGACCTTTAAGGTGGTGAGCTGGATTTTCCATTTGCTTCACTCTTTCACCCTTAGGTTACTTCTGTTTCAAATTTAATTTGAATGTTACAACTAAATGTGGAGTGAAATGTTTTGACTGGTGTTCAACACTTTATTTCTTTCAATGAAAAAGTCCATATATTGTTTTTAGGCAAAACAAGACTATGAGGAACCAGCCCTGTACACAGAAGCATGAATCCTGGAGTACTTTCTATGAAAGGAAAAAAAAAAACAAGTACACAAATGTGATGTTAGCACTGGTTGCATTAATTACTATATCCAGTAGAAATACACAACTTGATGCAAAAACACAGAGCTAGGAATACATGTCTTCGAAAGAAAAACAAACATAGTACTCAATGTTAATGGCAGCTATAGCTCTGTCAGGGTTCTATCCAGGAAAGGAAAACAGACACATAAACATGGAAGGAGTGCTTGAGCGTTTTTCCTCACCATTGGGTGAAGAATGACTGTTTTATTTTTGTATTGTTTTGACTGTATTAGATTAATGCTTTTTTATTATTATTATTATGATGGCAATGGATTGATGCATTTTTTTGTAATGTGTTCATTTTAACTGGGAGCCCAGGAAGATTAGCAACCACATTGGTGGAAGTTAATGGGGATCCCCAATAAACAATTAAAAGGAAATAAATTGAGTTTGTAAAGTTAATAGCCCTTAATAGTTCAGTCCAGGAATGAAATATAGCTGTACAAAGACTCGGGGAGTCAGGAGTACTTTCTACTGAGAGACAAAACAAAGAGAGTACAGAAATGGAATGTCAGGAGTACTTTCTTAAGGAAACAAACCAATAATTTGCTTTGCTATTTTTTTTTTTTTACAATGAATATTCTGGCCTTTAGGCTTCTCATCCTACTTGCAACCCTAACTTTGACTGTTTCATATTGTGCATTGCACATTTGACACTGAACTACTTTAACATGCTTGGTCAGTTTTGCCTATCAGCTGATGATGAAGTTGATGTCAAATGAGTAGTAGCATCTGTGGAAATTACTGCAAAACACGTGAAATTCATTGCCCACCATAATTATCAGTTGACATTTTTTGTGTTATTCACAATAAAGGGTACAGTCTAGCTTATAAAATACACCCCTCTAGCTTCGTGCAAGCCTCTGTTTTTCTTGTTCAGCCCTTACGTATCCTCTCATATGAGAACATAATTTATCATAATATTTAGCGCTCATGCTTCCTTTAAATATCCCTTCTTTCATGTGCAATTTAGCTAATATCCTGCTCTGGCGCTGATTACCGCATTCAAGTACTGGGGTCCGTCTGAGGCACATTACGAATAGTCCCAGTGGAGCTCCCAGTGGAGCTGGGGATATGGCACAGTGCACAGCAGGTCAGGCTGGATGATGACTCGCAAAGTTCTTACTATTTGGGAGATGCTGGGATAAGAGAGGCTGAACTGTTACAAGATATGAGAGAAAAAAAAACAAATACAGCATGAGCTTGGATTGTGAATGATGTGACAAAACCACCTGAATGCAAATGAAAATGTCTTTATGAGGTTCCTTTGAGTGTTAGCAGGAAAAGTCCCTTGAAAGAAGCAGTTCCTTTCAAATGACATGCAGATATTTTTGCTGTGACTGGATACTAGTTCTAATGCTGCTGCAGTGTTTCATCTTATGTCCATGTGTGCAAGCAGCAGGACTTGTGAACTTGTTCAGAAAGCGATAATTTGACCAGGAGGGGACGGAACAAATGCATCTCTAATACAGTACATAAATTAACCTTGATCAGATCAGCTGTTTGATCTATATGGGAAAATAAAGAAGTTCACACCAGAATCTAATACTGAAATTTGTCTAATTTGATTTCTTTACAAAGAATTCCTGAACATTTAATGGTTAATTTCAACACAACCTCAGATTTTGGTGTGTTTCATTGAAACTGTATGTAGCTGATCAAAACATACTCAATAACTATGAAATGATACATTTTGATACATGTTGAAGAGGGTGATCTGGTCTGATGACAACACAAACCCCACCACTAAACATGGTGGTGGCAGTAGGTTAATAGGTAAATAGTAAATTTGATAGGAAGAGTGTTGGAGCCAGGTATAAACACTAATCATCCAAAGTGACAGAGCATGAGCTCTTTTGCAAATAAGAAAGGGCAAAAAATGTCTCTTTTTGAGCAAAACAGATAGAGAAAAGAAAGACTTGCTACCAAAATGCCCAATACGTTTTTTTTCACAAAGTACTTCTTCGGGGGGGTTAAATTTGACATTTATGTTAGATGTGGACCAGTAAAAAAAGTTTGTAAACTATATTTTGTTTTGTTGTATCCCATAAAATTATGATGAAGTATATTAAAGTGTGTGGTTGTAATGTGACAAAATATGTAAAAAAAAAAAAAATCTTTTTCAGAACTTGTCAAGTAACATGGGAGCACATGGCCTCCTGGATGCTAATACAAGACAGAGAAGGACTATATGGGAACAGATGAAACCCAGAGGCTGTTTAAATACATAATACCTGGATGTTACAGGGTATTTAAACACCTGTTTGGCCCTTACGTTGCAAACCAAATACCACAAATAAAGCTGAGGTTAATTTACTCAGGGAAGGACCCCGTCTGCAAGTCAACTGCTTCTAACTATAATTGCTGATCTAATGTTCCTGGAAAGCACGGTAAACCTGGGATCTCCAGCATTGGACACTATCACGCATCCAGTTCTGTCAGACATAAACAGAGCGCCACTGCCTGAGGGGTTGGAGAGGAACGTCGGTTCCCTCCAACAGAGCTGTTGCATGAGAAACGTCAACAGAACCCAGCTTCAAAGGCGTCTGCCTTCACATTGAATCAGTATCGGCCTCCATTAGATTAGATGGCCCTAGCACAGTTACATTGCGTTAACATTTCTGCATGGTTTCTCAAATCCATCGCTCTGGTTCTGGTTCCTCCTGCGAAGCCACTTCAAACGCCATCCGCCGTGGCATATCCTTTTGTGCTCTAAAACGGCAAATGTGTGTCTGTCTCTGTAAGATGTTTCACATGCGATTGGTCCTGGAGGCACAGAAGAGCATCGCTCAAAATAAGACAAGGGCAAAAAAATATCTCAAGGTACATCAAACCTTTGGGATGTAAGGTGTTGTCAACATGCAGGGGGAGTGTTGAAAGGATGTGATTGACTGAGCAATGGACAGAAAGAAGGAAAGTCAATTGGTGGAAAAAAGTCAAATAGATTAGGCAAAAAAACTCTGTGACAGTAAATTAGTGTGGAAACAGGGGGGATATGGACTGTGAGGGGGCTCTGAAGCTCTGAGGACATATGTTTCAGTTTGTAAATAAAACAGTAAATTGCTCTGGATGTTGCTCAAATATCTGTGGGCCTTGTTCCACGCTTTGCGGAAGTTCCTCTATAACCGTTCTGAGGCTGCCTTCTTTAAAATGCCAAAGCAACTTCTAAAAGTCAGAAAGGCCATCTGGTTCTCGACCAATTCAAGATGTTTGCTTTTTTTTCTCCTCATCATTCTTTTTTTAGATCGAATGATTTACTTTGGTATCATCTGGAATGTTCTTGAAATATTGCAATGGAAAAGCGAGGGAATGAATGAATCACAGTTTGACTTTTAAAGTTTTTCAAAACTGCAAAATACAGTTATGAAAACCTCTATTGTAGGGTTGGTTTTTATTTAATTTGAAGGGGGAGTTTTTCAAAGAATTTCATATCACTAGTGGACTACTAGTTCAGTAGATAGGAGAAAGGGCAGATATACACGGCTTGTTTTATAAAATAATTCTTTTCAAGTAGGTTTTAGGGTTGTTTTGCGAAATATACACATTCTCTTGTAATGATGTATTGAAAGCTTTGAAATCAACTGATTTTGTATTGCTGTAATGTGATATCAGACAAAAAAACAATGTTTAACTTAAGGAAAGTTATTTAGAATGGTTAAAAAAAATCCAAATGAGAAAATATTTTTTATTTAACTAAATCACTGGTGCGATAATTATTTTCATCCCAGCTAGGAATGCTTTTTAAACTTCCTTTTGGAAAACTCTTATTCTCTGACATGTTTTAAGGAAAGAGAATACAGAGATACATTTCTCCACTTAGCAGTCTCAATCGACTACAGTTCAGGGTTATCTCTTTATCTCTGTTGTCTTCAGCTCATTGCTGGGGTTCTCTGTATGATTTAGGTTCTGGGAACTCAGATTGCCATGAAACCAGGTTTTGGTTCTGGTGAACTATTTCTGTGCTGATTAAGCAATGCTAGCCCATTTAATCACCTAGCTGATGGATTCTTTTTCAGCTGACAAAAACCACCAGATCTTTAAATAAAATATCTGGTGTTTCTGCCGGTGTGTGGACCCTAAACAAGGCTCAGAGGGGCATTGGAAGACAAACAAGCCCAAGGCATTGCAGATTCTCCATTGTACTTATCAGTGGGCAAGAGGTGCAATGCCAAATGTCCATCTTTTGAGTCATGTCAAATATGTTCCTTGTCAAAAAAGCTATACTTTTCTTCATAGGCTGTGCATTTGAAGAAAGAATGTGTAAAAAAAAATGTCAGCAAGCCCAGCCTGAGGGGTGTGGGACCAATGTACATAGTTTAGTAAACTATATGTTTACATATGTAATGGAAAGACAGAAAATGATTTTTCTGACATGCCTCCAAACAACTACTTACTTGTTGTCATGGAAATTTTGATATGCTACTCTTTGGTTCCTTAACAGTGAGCTTTAACAATCCTTACCATTACCCCCACTGCCCATGGCAGCCTACTAAATATAGGCCCTCTTCTATCCTAGTGGCCAGTGGTTAAAACTAATTTGCCTTAATGTCCTGTCATATCTATACCCCAGAAAAACAGGTCACGAAACACCAATGAAAAGTTTCTCAAAACTCTAATAGAATTTGTTTTTGAGTCAATTATTTCTCAATTTGAGCATTTTTTCACCATAGGAATAGTTGTAATCTTTTTTGTGTGTAATTTTCCAACTACAATAAAAGATCATCTTATTTTCGCATCTTTTCTTGCAACTCTCCTAAAAGCTATGTATTCCCCCACGATTGCTAAAAAACTATGTAAAAATGAGCCTACCATTATAAAAGAAGACAACAAAAGGAAAGAAACATAACATTCACAATAACATCACATTCATCCAAAAGAGCTGGTGGTTATGTTAAACATGCTTCATATAAGTCTTCACCTGCAAAAATGAAAGTCAGACTGTGAAATGTGAATGTTAGCTTCATGTTACATTTTAGATAAGTATCTAGGATTACTTCTAGTGCCAGAAATTAGCTTGTGGTGTCTCCTGGAATATTTGCTACTAATCAAAGAAATGCCTTTTTTGTCATTTAAGAAATGGGAATGTAGTGTTTGATAACTGTAATGGGGGGCAATAAAGTTCTTAAAATCGTTTATGGTCCAGGTTTAAAGGTATTTTTTTTACCACAACTAATAACTATGAATGTAGTTTCTTTCCACATCAGCTCATATTTCCCACCAGGGCTAGTTTCCACAAAGTTATGGATGAACTTTTTTTCATGAATTACTATTAAATTGCACGAAGGCATATGCAAAACAAAACAAGTTACTTCAAAAACGCATTAACGTGTTTTCTTTAAAACAGGTTCACTGAAATGCTTATAGGGAACCTTTCATGTTGATGTTTTTATCGAGTGTGTTTGTAGATCAGAGGAAGAACCTTCTCAACAGACAGTTTGAAATAGATCATGATTCTTATGTTGCTGTTGCCCCAGTATCTAATTGTGCAGAATGTTTGGGATATTTTTGGCTTCTTCCAATGTGTAAACTATTGTTTCCAGTCTCACCACACTCAATCAGACTGCCAGTCAAGGCGGCTTCCTTCCTTGATTTGTGCAGAAAGGAGACTTATATTGAATAAAACAAGACCCCCCTCCCTTTCTTTTCCATGTAAGTCACACACACACAAGTTTTAAAGGTTGGTGTATAAAACTTAATAAGACGCATTTGGTTCCAAAAGCCCCCGGCTTGCTCAGTGGAAAGTGAGGCAGATTGTTTTTCAGCCTCTTAATGTCGAAGTTTATAACAGCCGGATTAAAAACGTTACCATGGAGATTTAACCACAACATCCCAATTACCTCGGCGCAACGAGGCTCTTGGGGCTTGCAAATAAAGCAGCATAATGCCATTAAGGTATGAGCGCCACAAGAAAATGTCCTGGAGGAGGGAGACAGGAAAGACACATCGAGAGGGAAATAATCACAGAGCTACTATCAAACTTTTTCTATAGCAGCTAATGTAATTTTTTTTCCCCCAACATGAATAAACAGATCACCTAATAATTTCAAACATCAAACTGATAGAGCTTTAATAAGTCACTCAAATATTTTTTTTTATATAGACTTCAAAGTCCACGTATTGAGCGGCTGCTTTAACCAAATCAGGCACCAAAAAACACTACACGTTTGCTCCCCCCTCACCCCACCTTTCCTTTAAAGGGGGAAGAATAAAAACGCGGATGGATGGAATAATTGCTTTACTTCAAAGTGCAGGTTATTGGGCTGCATTTACTGTTTCAATGCAGTGGGGTTTTTTTCTCGTCATATAAAGAGGGGGAGGTTTGCTTCATTCCGCTCATGATGTTAACCCAACTCTCTAAAGACCAACAATGACCATTATGAACTGGAAAACAACAGCTACTATCTTACATGTCCAATCAGTTCTTTAAGTTATTTAAACTGCTTGGAAAGTCTAAACAGTTGCTTTTCTGTTTTTAAACCTGATAATCAGAAACATACTTACCTATTAACTAATCAGTATATGTCCCATTAAAATTGTAGTTCAATATTTTTTTAGATTATTTTGCCTTTAAACAATTTGGGAAAGTAAAGATAAAGAGGTCATGGCTTTCTAGGTTTCTGATCAGGGCTACACCTGTGGGCGTAAATTATTTTAAGGTAACATTAAAAGCATGTTGCAACCTTAACAAATGAAACTAATATATCAGTAAGATAAATGTAGAGCTCCACTAGTCTGCTTCATCCTTGGTCACAATTTCCAGGTGATTGAAAGTGCCACGTGCATCTGCTCAATTGTACAGAAGTGTAAACAAGCTACTAAGACAGTAATTATCCCTAGAGAAACGACTCTTGTGACAGTGTTGGCTGAAATTGTCTCGGGAAGGAAGAAGCCATGTCTTCAAAAGCAACAAAAAAGACAGATTCAAGTTTGCTAATGACCTCAGGGACAAATGCCTTGTTTTGGAAATGTGTCCTTTTGTCTGGTGAAACTAAAATCAAACTGTTTGGCCATATTAATCACGGGTAGTTTTGAAGGATAAAATTGTTTGCACTGATCAATTCTTTACAACTAGCCATATAAGCATATTAAAAGGTGTCTTTTACCATAACTGTTAACTATAAATGCAGTTTCTTTCCACAGCAGCTCATATTTCCCAGCAGAGCTGGTTTCCACAAAGTTATGAATGAACTTTTTTTTTCATGAATTGCTATTAAATTGCATAGGGTATAGATATGACAGGACCTTAAGGCCAATTAGTTTTAACCAATGGTCACATAGAGGAGGACCTATATTTACTCAGCTTCCATGGACAGAGAGAATAATGGTAAGGATTGCCAAAGCTCATTGTTAAAGAGTAGCATCTCTGACAACATGACAATTAAATAGTTGTTTAGAGGCATGTCAGAAAATTCATTTTCTCTCTTTTCATCACATATGTAAACATAGTTTACTAAACTGTGTGCATTGGTCAAAGACCCCCCAGCCATTTCTTTTTACACATTCTGTGTTTGAATGTACAGCCTATGGGGAAATGTAGCTTTTTTAGTTGACCAATGTATTTTGAAGTGTGCAATGTGCTTTCTTATAGATCTTCTTAGTTAAATATGATAAATATCATACCGTATGTATTACAGATAATACAAAAAGATTTGACATTCATATGTTTTGAAAAACCAAACATCGGGAGTTCAGTTAAAAAGTACAATCTTTTATTTCTTTAATCATCTTCAAATTTGTGAAGATGTCAAAATATATGCAAACGACAGATTTTTCCACATGCAAAAAATGCCCAAGAAGCATCTTTGATTCTCACACCAACACTAAATTCAATACAGAATATGACTATTTAAATGTTTTTTATTTCTAATACCAAAAACATTTCTATTTTCTAAACAAGTTGCATGTTAATCTCTGTCCAAGTGGTGAGGAGTATATGAAAATCTAATAATGAAACTAAAAACTACCTTTTTAAGACAACTTATGAATTACTGACATTTTATCAAGGCAGCATATTATGAGAAAAAAAATTTAATGACTCCTTAGAGATGAATAATGTTATATTTTTATGTTTTATACCAACCTTTGGATGGACAAGGCCCACCTCTTAAGCAGTCATGTTGGCATAAGCGCCACCACTAGAGGTGATGTACCACATAGACGCAAAATATAGAAGTGTTGGAGTAGCTAACCTGCAACTTTAAGAGGGCCATGTTTTATCTTTAGGCCTCAGCTTAAATAAAATAAAATGTATCAACACTTTTACCTTTCCGTGTTATTTGGATAGTTTCAGTTTCTGTCTATGAATATTATTATTCTGTTAATGTTGAAACTACAAATAGAAATTAGTGTATTGACTAACTCTGACACATTTGAAGGTTTAACCATGTTATTCCAGATGCAACATGTTTAAATTAAATAAGTGTGCTGCCATAACAACAAAAAATTTAAATATCATTTTTTCAAACTATAGCAAATATAGAAAGTTTCAGAGGAACAGAAAGTGCTATTAAACCCTTAAAAAAGAGGAACGGTTATTGTCCACATCATTGCAATATACAGTTCCTTGTTGGTGTCAAAAATGAACTTTATTAACAGATCGCCCAGACAAACGTGTAATAAAGGAGAAAAAAAAAGGTGCTACATTCAGTTTACAGATACATGTGAGTGTGTAATGCCAGTGTGTGTCAGGCCAGTGTAGAGCAATGAATCCCAAAGATAGACGCTTAAAGGGAAGATGGGAAATATTCTCACTAAAAAATGGCAAAGTGTACAAATGATGACGTAAGACAATACTGTTAACATTTAAGCACAAACAACTTGGATTAATTTGCGTTTTGCAAACAAATATAAATACCAAAAAAAACTTCTATACGTTAAAAAAATCCCCCTAAATTGGGACACATAGGCCTTTTAGATATATACATCTAGAAGTTGCTCAAGAAAGTCATTATGTTGGACTGACCACCGTTTCTATTTTTAACTAACTGATTAATTGATAGGGGATTTAACCTGAATGAACTTTATTCATACTATAAGGTAGATGAGCCATGATGTGCAACATGAATTAGTGAGCCACTGAGTCAGATTTATATATACAAAAACCAAATGTTTTAGTCACAGTTGAAAGAGTAGTGACCTCTAGTGGCTGTAGCATGAAACTGTAACTTATTCCCACTAGAGTGTATTGAAATTAAAAGTATCCTAGGGAAAAATGGTTGAAGTGTGCAAATGATCATATTTCTAGAAGTAAAATCTACAACAAAGCTACGAAGAAGAGTGTTGGATTAAACATAAGTGTTTCTTAGTAAGAAAGTGAGGTGATGCCAAAGTGGTAACTAAGATTAGAGTCCTCATATGAGAAAAGAACAGATTCTTTAACTTCCTGCAGTTCCTCCAAAGTCACTCCAGTGCATATTCAGGGTGGACAGCGAGCACGGTGACTGTACTCCAAAGTCTCTGAGTGGTAGCTGTAGGAGTGGGCAGTGCATTCAGAAGTCACTGAGGATGCTGATGTCAGCAAACTCTTTGCGGTAGCGTTTAGCAGCCAAGAAGAGTTGGAATGACCACTTCAGGCTCATAACGCTCCACACAGCTGACAGGTACAAACTCCGAGGGTCAGTGAAAGCTGAAGGAGAGAGGTGTGTTACACAAAGGTTTAACAAAGCACATAGGAGTACATTTATGCACACTGATACAGCATAGAGTGCATGGAAGCTAAATCCGGAAATAACTAAATAAAAAGTTGTTTTAACATCCTGGTCTAAAACAAAAGGCAACACTGGTGTTTCCAAAGGCTTTATTTGGGTTCTAGAAGAGTTTTCTGGAACCTTTTAATGAGAAACACCTTTATTCACACAGCTGGTTATCATTTTAACCCACATGACAGCAGGTAAGTCTAAAAAAATGTCTATGTAAATAGCAGTCTCTTATATTATGCCTTATTATAATATGCTATCTGTTGCATATTTAAGCTTGCGCTGCTGCTCCCCTCTTGAAGTACAAAATGGAGCTTTACTGTGTACTTTTACAATGACTTCCATAATTTTTTATGTGGTAAGTGATGTGGCACAGCTTACACTCCTTTCTGCTGATGGCAATTGACAGAAAAGCGACGAAGGCCACGGTGGCGAGCAGAGAGAAGATAATCGCCACGCAAAGGAAGAACTTGAGGCCCTTTAGCCACGTCCGCCAGTAGTCCTGCAGGTACATGACATGAGTGATCAGGGTCCAAAGGGCCAAAACACCTAAAAACAAAACACAGAACTGATGAATAAATCTCTATAAAATGGGTTTTATTTGTAGTTTTAAATATTCCATCACCAACTAACTGCTCTATTTCTCCAGATGAGTTCTCTGGTTCCGGGTCAAAAAGCACATTTTATCGGCATTGCCCTGGATTCTTTGGCCATGCGGGCTCGGCTGACCGCGGAGAGGGTGAACCGGATTCAGTCCTTGCTCAAGGCCTTCCACCTAGGGGCGGCGCCCCCAGTCCACGTGTGGCTGAGGCTGCTGGGGATGCTAGTGTCAGCATCAGCAGTGGTGCCCCTCGGACTACTCAACCTATGGCCACTGCAGAGGTGGTTCAACGGCCTCGGCCTGGACCCCCAGCGACACCGGCGGGTCAGTGTGGTGGTCACGCCCAGGTACATGGCTCTCCTACGTCGTTGGAGAGATGGTACTTACCTACGTCTTGGTGTCCCCCTCGCCGCGGTCCCTGCCAGACGAGAGGTGACAATGGATGTGTCGCCCCGGGGATGGGGGGCGCTATGGCAGTGCAGGTCTGTCCAAGGGCTGTGGGGCCCTCGTCAGGGTCAGCTTCACATCAATGTTCTGGAGCTAAGGACTGTGTACTTGGCGCTGAAGCACTTCTTGGCCTTTCTAGAGGGCAAGCATGTGCTTATCTGGTCGGACAGCACCTCGGCCGTCATCCAAATCAACCATCAGAGGGGGAACAGGTCATTGCAATCTCTGAGGGAAGCTCAGAGGATGTTGACCTGGGCTTAGCCTCGCTTGGCCTCGATCAGGGTCATACACCCTCCAGGGTGGAGGAACTCTATTGGGAACTGCTTGTCCTGCCAGACATTTCCCCTGGGGGAGTGGAGGCTGCACACACTGGTTGTTCAGGGGGTTTGGGATCGGTTTGGCAAGGCCAAGGTGGATCTTTTTGCCTCAAGGAGCAATGCGCATTGCCCCTTGTGGTTCTCCCTGGCAGAGGCCAACGCTCCGCTGGGGATGGATGCACTTGCCAGTGCCTGGCCGGCCATTCTGCTGTACGCTTTCCCACCTTCCCCGCTGATTCTGCCAACCCTCCATCGGGTCAAGGACTCGACACACAGAGTCCTTCTGGTGGCTCCGGAATGGCCCATGAAGGTCTGGTTTCCCCTGCTCCGTCGTCTGTTGGACGGGGTGCCGTGGCGTCTACCGGCGAGGCAGGACCTGCTCTCTCAAATGGGGGGGAAGATTTGGCATCCTGCCCCGGGCCGTCTTCGGCTCACCGTGTGGCCATTGAGGGAGATGGGCAGCCCCTATCGACTTAGAGCCCTCCATTCAGCACATTTTACATAGCGCCAGAGCGCCGTCGACAAGGTACACCTATGCTCGTTGTTGGCGGCGGTTATCAGCGTGGTGTGCCGGCAGGGATGTAGACCCGAGGTCTTGTTCCCTGCATGAGATTCTGAGGTACCTCCTGTATCTGTTTGACACCGGCCGAGCCGCTTTGACCCTTAAGGTGCACCTAGCGGCTATATCAGCCAGCCACCTTCCCATTGATAGCAGGCGAGTCGGGGCACACTACTGGCTGACGCAGTTTCTGCGCGGTGCCAGGAGACTGCGTCCTCCCTTGCACAGGCCGGCGCCAGCATGGGACCTTCCCCTGGTCCTGCAGGCCTTGAGCGGACCGCCCTTTGAGGCGGCCCCGCTGAAAGTGGTATCGATAAAAACAGCCTTTCTGTTAGCGGTGGCCACCGCTAGACGCGTCAGTGAGCTCCACGCACTAGCCATTAGCCCAGCCTGCCTGCGGTGGAAAGCGGATGGTTCTGGGGTGACGCTGTAGCCCAACATCGCCTTTCTCCCCAAGGTTTTGCCCCCAGGCTATGTAAATGCAGCAATCAAGCCACTCTGTTTACTGCCACTGGCAGTCAGAAGGGAACGAAACAGAACGGAAGTTACACTGTAACTATGGTTCTGTGAGTACCCGGATGACTGCCAGTGGCAGTAAACAGAGTGGATGACTTATGCCAGCAGTGTCACGAAGAACGCAATACTCACCCGCCGCTCAGGAGGCGGAAGCCAGAGGCAACACCACCGAAGCGAGCGTGGAACTGATCTGAGCTCGCAGTAAAGATGACCAAGCTTAAATAAAAAAATTTAAATGCCATTGAATCCTACTGTCTTTTGAAGAAGCAGAAAATTGTTCTGAGAATTTAGATGGAATCCTAACTAGCCATTTTTTTTACAGATATGACTTTGTATCCTCTTCAATAAATGTTTAAAACCTTAGCTTTTCTTTTTATCCATAAACCCACCTTCCAACAGCATATTGATGCGCTTTTATCAAGTCAAAAAAATGAAAAACAGGAGAAAAACAAGGTTTATAAAACAAATGCTCGCATTTATAAATAAGAGTAATCTTGTGATTCCTTTAATTGGCTACTTGTCTTAGGTTTTTTTTTTTTGCGCTTCTCACATAGGCTAAATGCGTGCAATAATATAGCTAAAAGGTTAGATTCATAAACGCACATAATTAAAATAGACTAGCCTACTACACTTTGAAACGGATTATTATAAATATTTTTTTAAAAATCAAAACGGATAAATTTAAGGATTTAAAAAAAGCAGCATTTAATTAACAAATAATTTTAAACACCCAAATTATAATATTCTACATTCCCTTACTTGACAATAAAGGGAACTTTGACTGGACTCCTGATTAGAGGAAGACACACCTGTAGCTCCTTGTGAATAATTTCCTAAATCCCAGTCCTTACCTGAACGTTTATTTCGCCATTTTAAGATCAAATATGTAAATGTATTTTATTGTAAAGCAAAATGTATCTACCTCGTTATGGATTTAAACTGTGACCTCTAAATGCATGCAATTTCACTTAGCGAGCAGCAGACATGCATTTAGAAAAGAAACCACTTCTGTAGTTGACAGATGCATGTTTGGAGTGTGTTGCGTCACCTGACAGACCCCCCATGGCTCCGGTCCACGGCTGTTTGTACACGATGTTCCACACCAGGAGGGCAGAGACCCCCAGGATCACGCCGAGCGAAGAGTAAACGACGCTAACGTAGGTCTTACTGATCGCCATCATGAGACGAACCGGGACGGCAGGGAAGCAGAGACGAAAGTCCCTTAGAGGGCAGAGCTGATCATTTCAAAACAACTGCATCCGGTCACCCGGCACACGCACCCTTCCCTCACAAGCAGAGCCGTCAGCATAAAATAAGCGACTCATCATTTGCTGACTAACGGTTATTAGTACAAAGGCGCCGACTCAAAAACATGACACATATTTTCTAATGAGAAATTATTTTCCAGCAGCAAAGCAACCTGCTTACCACATAATCTATTTTTTGTTGACTCTAACTCAGCGCCCTCTACTGGACAAATGAAGCAATCATTCCCATACCTTTATCCTTGAACCAGGGGCGTCTGCAGAAGGGTAGTAGGAGCCCCGACATGGGAGCCCTTTGGCAATGTATGGTTGCTGCTTCAAAACCAAATAGCAGAATTGGAGTGTTAGCATGCTGTCCTTGTAATAATTTGTGTTCAAAATAACAGCAGTGTGAGTAATACACAAACTCCTAATATATTCGTTTAGTGGAGTCGCCCAACTTTCATACATGATCAGGTGTTCCAGCCCAAGACAAATAGACTAATTACTCAGCATTTTTCGGTTTTGGACATGTTTGTAACCTCACAGATTTCTCCAAAATGTTACCCCAGATTCACACCAGGCGCAGAGCAGCCCGGTGTCCTTACGGCTGCAATACGGACTGCATTTCACACCAGCTGCGGTTTGTGTGGAACATTTCCAGAGGTATGCTCCAGCGAGAACACCAAATCTGAGTTGTTCATCCGATAACAGCTATGCGGGAGGAGCCTTTATAAACAAAAGCCACACTTGTCTGCTAACTGGTTTTTATTTGGAAATATACCGGATTAACGTAGCTGGCTAATCTCTCACTTCCTTTGTGGTTTATGTAATTTCTTAACTTCATTAAAATATGCATCTGGGGACCTGAAAAAATAGACTTCGTGGCTGGTATAAATGCTCCGATTGGACAGCATGTTTTTTCCTCCGTGTGGTAGCCGTACAGACACCCAGTGTGAATCGGGTTAATCTTTTTGGTCAATTTTAGATCTAGCTTGAAACCTCCATTTCAAAGGCCTTGCCTCTTCAGTATAAGGTAACAGGACTTCTTGAGCATAAACAATTTGATTTAGCTGTGTTGGACCAGGAACACATACACATCTTAAGGTTGCAGGGCGCCAGCCCTAGAGGACCGAAGTTCGACACCAGTCTTGCAGTATTTGGATGCATTTGAACAGATTCATGAGTCCTGGTATCCAATACATAAGCTGAAACCAAAGTGCTCTATTGCTTGAATTAGATATAATAAACTATCTACAGCTAAAAAGAACAATGTCACATATTTTCTCTTTAAAACAATCAATGTGGTCGTTAGCAAAATGTACGGTCTTTAATCCATGCTGTCTTTTTCCAACAATGAGACTTTGTAAAAGTTCCATGAGGACAATTTGACTCATCTATAGATGTAGTTCTTGATATTCGGCATTTTTTAATCCAATGAAGATAATGTTCTTCACATTTCTGACCTTTTTGCATGTTTCCACTGGTATTTTGATGAGTGATCTTTGCTGATCTTTTAGGCTGGAAGGTCACTTTGAACCAAACTTTAGTTCAGGACTGGTTGAGCCACTCCAAAATGTAAATATTACCTCCAGTAAGGAGATTTTATTTTATGTTGAAATCAAAAGATTATAACCCTAATTCTGCCTGGGGGTCCTAATAACTTTGACCATAGCTATAGGAACTCAGACAGCAACACAATGGTCGAATATCTATACAGGTTCAACATCTGAGAATCTCAAAAATGTTTAAACTGGCAAATGAAATAAAAAAACTCCAGAGAGCTCTTACGTTCCAATCGAGCAAATGTAAATGCAGAGTACATCTTAAAAAGTAAGGTGTTCATTATATCAGTGATTTCAAGGTTTTATCTTAAGACAGGGTTCCTATTCTGATTTCATAACCAGATTCCAAACTTTGCACATCTTAAATTAGCAGGTTTCTCTGGTCAGTCATAACTTTTCTTTTTTTTAACATAAAACTGCAAAGGTTTTAATATGCATATGTTACTGTCACATAAAAAGTAATACTTGAAAGACGAAATAAGAAAGCATGGATAAAACAATGAACAGGGAGATCGATGGATAGACGATGCGTCATGTTTCAGTTTTTTTTCCACTGCTCTATAACAGAAAAGTGTCCAATTCAAACTTCTCCAGACTGTAAAGGACAGTTGATACAATATGTATTAAGCAATTCAACTTATGAGGAATGATACGAGATTTAAAAACAACTTTAATTTTGAGAAATTTAGCTTCCAAAAATGATTGGGGAGAAAATCCCAGTAAAAGTAATTATTAAAGAAAAGAAAACTTGGAAAGCTTCAAAAATAGGAAAAAATCTCAAAGACCAAATACAAAAAAAAAATAATACATCAGAAATATGAAAGCCAAAAACTACAACCCTATAAAAATTTTTTACAATAGGCCTTAAAATCACTGAACAGAAAAGTAATCTGGCACATGGTAAAACTCATAACACAGCGGAGAACCATGTACTGCATTTTTTTATTCATCACCAAATCTACAAATATTAACGTCAAACAGGGCCTGTCTAGTAACACCAAACAGCCCAATGGAACCAATGCTGGCTTCCTCTGATGTCCTCAGAATCAGAACTTCTCTTAAAATTACAGAGCAAAAATCAAAGTTCAGAAAAAGAAAAAAAGGTTACGAAAAACAAACAAAAATACACAGATCCTCCTAAAAGTATTTTATGAACTGAAATATCTTTCTTCTGCTTTGGCCAAACCACAGATAATATGTAACAGTGTATATTGCTTCAGACTGAATAAACTTTTAAATCAAATATGATGAATTAACATTTTGCATGCCATTTGGGTTTGATTATTTGGTATATTTTGAACCTGTAGTGAAAACCTCTATCCAAGTGAAGCCTTGAAATGCTGCAAACATCAGATTCAATGACCACAGTTAAATCAGATTAGGCAGATAGTAATAGAAGAAGAACTCCTCCATCTTCTTTTTTATCAATTTGATGATGGCCTCGTCACGGTAGATTCGCTGGACCAGCATATCTCCCCTGGAGTACAGCACTAGATCACACCATGACGTGCCCGTCACCATCATCTCTCCTTGTATTTGCCAGTAATGCCGATGGGCCCGCTTTAGAAGCAAAACTCCGTCCTTACATGTCAGAAAGCGACACTCTATAAAGCTTTTGACATAGACTAATTGGATGTGCACCAGCCCGAAGCTGCTCGTCTCTTTGGGATCGTACACCAACCCATCGGGAATCGCTCCCAGCCATGGAGCATTTGGGTGGACAACCAAACCGCAGGGGGACCAGTTGACGCACAAATTTCGACAGTATTCCCGAAGAGCTTCTGGCTTCGTTTCCACATCGATCTGTGCCGTCTTGCACCTGGGATTTCCTTTCTGAATCTTGTAAAGAAGGTGATCTGCATGGCTTCGTCCTGGCTTAAGGTTGCAGATATCTTTAAATCGGCTGGTAAGACGCATCTTTAGAAGCTTTTCTGCAGCCTCCCTACTTCCTCTGGTATCTTGCTCCAGATTGTGTGCTTCTTCCCAGGTAACATTCATTGCCTTTAAAAACGCCTGCTCTTGAGCACTGAGCGTAGGAAAGACAGACACCGGTTCCAGTTCATGACAGGACAAGGGAAGCAATGGCTGAGTGGGGACACCATCACAGGGCGTGTAATCCTTACTGGATGGCAGGGGAAATTGGTAGGAAAGTGGGGAGCCTTTAGGGACTTGACCAAAAGCACACTCTGTCCATTCATTATCCAGTTCTAGGCCTATTGTGGTTATCAGTGGCTTCTGGTCATCAGGGAAATCTCTAAATGCTTCAGAGAGTCTTTTTAAAAAGGACTCTTGGTCAGCTCGGGAAAGGGTAAAAGACTTGTTGAGCATCATCCTGAAAAAAATTTTTTTATGAATAAAGTTGTTGTAATATTGAAGGTAAAAAAAAAAATAAAAAAAGGAGGAATAAAGAAGCACATCCTTACCTTGGCATTTGTAGCATGGTTTTCTGTAGGGAGAACGTTGACTTCTTTTATGTTGTGGGAAGATTTCCATACAAAACAAGAGAAGGAAAACATTATTTTTTTGGCAATAGAACAGTGTTGCAATGTTAAAATGCTTTGAACTAGTCCTTTAATGAGACATTACATTTACAGCAATGATTTAAGCATCTGAAGTACAAAGTACAAATAAGAAGAAAAAGAAAGACATGGAAAAAATAGAAATGCAACATGGTTTTTTACTCCTGAGGATTGCTATAAAAACTTTAGATGACAAATGAGTAACCAGACATGTTGAGAGCATCTCCAGGTCGTTTTATTCCTTTGCCTATTTGTACTTAAACTTTGCTCCTTCCAGCTTCCAATTTTTATCTGCAAAATATTTCTGTACCCACGTACAACATATGTACAAGATACCATGGTTCAAGTACCCATGGTACTTAAACCATGGTGTATTGAGTTTGTTTTTTATTAGATTGAAATATTCTAATTAGTTATGGAGAATAAAACAACTCTCCATAAAAACATAAGTAGATTACTTTAAATTGTGGCTGGTTATAATGGCCATGAAACCTTTAGTGGCTATGAAAACTATGTGACAGAGACCATTTGCTACCCTAAAAGCTTGGTTAAAAAACTGATGAAAAAGCAAGGGTACAAAATGGCAAACAGCCAAAATAAGCAGTATACACGGTTATATAAATAATCAGTAAAGACATTCAGTCACAGGGTGTTGGCTGAGTAAACAACAGTCGATATTCTATGCAATAAAGTGACTGTTCCATAGAAAGGCATTGAAAAAAATTACACAGACACAAGCTTTACAAACATTTTGATTTAGTCAGAATTTGAACACAAAATACTTGGTCAACATGTTCACGAAAATACATTTTCAAATAGGTAAAATACAACTCAAGTACAAAGTAAATAAAAAAACAATTCAGTCATCTAAACACATTAAAAAACAGAACACTGGATATAGTGTATAGCTCATAACTTCATATGGTTTTATCTGGTGCTATGCATTAAAACTCTACTTGCCAGTAAAATATTTGCCCAGCTGAATGTATTTTTGGTGACTTCTTTGCCAACGTGTGTTATTACATCTCCAGTGACCTCAGTGATCACGAAGAGTAGTGTGAACCAGAGGTTGTACCGAGTCATTGTTTAGCAAGTCACAAATCAGTTTCAAGTCTTTCAAGTTCCGAGTCATGTCCCAAGTAAAGACAAGAAAGTCCCAACTCATCTGACTGGGATCCCGTCCACTGTCGCCCCTAAAACATCTCCATCTTTTCATACCAGACACAGTTCCAATGAAACCCACTTATGCTTGGTTAAAAAATCTCAAGTCTTTTCAAGTCGAATGGTTCAAGTCCAAGTGAAGTCAAAAATAATTCATGTGAAAGTATTTTGTAGTTCTTTTTGAGTTGAATCAAAAGCCATATATTTACGACTTGAGTCTGTCTTGATTCTAAGTAAAGTGACTCTCGTAATGTTATGTGATGTTGGTAAAAAAAAAGTCAGAAAATTGTTTTGCAATTCATGTCAGTTTTCAAGAATTGCAATTCCATGAAACCCTAATTTCATGCAGCCCTACTAAACATTTAAAATGAGAAGAAATGAATCTAAGTGTAACAAGCAATACTAATTCATAAATAATAAGTCCTATGGCTCAACGTCAACTATTAACATCTATTTTTTTTGTCTTTTATCTACAACCTTCACAACATATCTGTTGTCACTTTTAAATTACGATTGATCTACTAGGAATTTTGAGCAGCATGCCTCTAACAGCTTAAAGCACCATTTCTAATCCTCACTCAGGAAACATATCAAAAGCAATTTCCTTCACAGCATGAGCTGTAGTTTTTAAAAGTTTGGCTGAAATGATGTTGGACTTGGGTTAAAAATCTTTCACTCATCAGACCGCCACAAACATCTTCAAACTTCTTTTCCTGAATCTTTCTTGTTGTAACCTGCAGCGGCGAATTTTGAGTTTTTGATCATCTCCGCAGGAGGCTCGTACTTGAAGCACGGCTCTATGTTGGACATTTTGATGCACATGACAGAGGACAGTGTGCCTTCAAGTGAAAGTCTGTTCCTTGTGTCTGTTTTGTTATGGCCGATAAAGGCAAAGCTTTTCTCTGCGCCTCCATTTGCATGCGGTAGACAAAGCACAAGCTGAGCCACCTTCATTAGCCTTGGGAACCGCAGGGTGCCTGTAACGCCACTCCTAACTTCACTTAAAAATGCCCACACGACATCCATACGGTGGTGCTCATTACAGGGGACTCCATCATCACTCTGCCTAACCAACGCATCCTTCCAAACCGCTGAAGGAATTTCACATTCATCCATTGCTTGGTAGTCCAAGAACTCATCCCTTAGGCTATCCTGTTCTTTAGGATTGTTGTATGGAAGAAGATGATTGTACCTGTGAAAACATGAGGAAATGTTTATTTTGAGAAATCTATTGTGAAAATCGTATAATTGACAAATAAAACCAAGAAATAACAAGCGAGCACTGAAGGGTGTAGAAACATTACACTCTGGTCCATGCCTTTGGACAAAGAATATATAGTGGGGGAAATAATTTGACCCCTTGCTGATTTTGTAAGTTATTTCGATGACAAAGAAATTAAATGTATCAGAACAGTATCATTTTAATTAAATATTATTTAAATAGTGATAGTACATCATAGTAAATTTAAAAAAATAACTTTAAATAAAAGATAGAAACTGATTTGCATTTCATTGAATGAATAAGTGTTTGAACCCTCTAACAAAAAATTACTTAATGCTTAAACACTTGTTTGCAAGCACAGAGGTCAAACGTTTCTTGTAACTGATGAGCAAGTTTGCGCACATTTTAGGAGGAATTTCTTTGCAGGTCATCTCTAAATCACTAATGCTGCATTCAGACCGCACGCTTTGTCAGCTTCAAGCAACACTCATAAAGCGACTAGTTCCGATGCATATACACAGAAGATACTTTTTTAAGCTGAAGCTCGCAAAGCTGGCGGGCGGGCCTTTCTCTGCTGGTTGTTTTAAACCTTCCCGGATCGTGGTTGGCTAGGCAGCGTAGACGTCAGGCAACGTCACTACAGTGAGACGCTCTGATTGGTTGCCGTCCTGCGTCTAGAGCTTTAAGACCATCAAAAGTTCAACTAGCTGAAATTCTGCGTTGCTAGCGTTTGAAGCTTTGAAGCTTGAAACGCAGGAAAAGCTTAAAAAGTTGACGGAGCCAAAGCTTACAAAGCGCCGCAAAGACCGTGACGCTCCTCCAACGGCCTCCACCATAGACTTAACATGTAATCTATGCATACATAGACTACATGTAATGCATACAAAGAAAAATATAGTCCGTCTTTACTGATTTATTTTGAAAAACCAGATGTTAAGTTCATGTTCGGTATCCTGTGGTGCTTTGGTATTTCTGATGATTGACTGTGGACTTGCTCCAGCATCCGGCAAAATTATATTCAATCCTATTTTTGCTGGAGGGCGAAAAGGCGAGTGGCACAGGCGGCGGCTGTGGAAACGCTCTATTTCATTACAATGGGATCATTTTTGCGGCGGAGGGCATGGCTGAGCAGACCACGTGCAGTGGAAATTAGGGGTTAATGGTTGGTAGGGGTTCAAATACTTATTTCAGTCAATGAAATTCAAATCAGTTTCTATCTTTTAGTTAGTTATTTTTTCACATTTCTTTTGATGTGCCATCTGTCGCTGTTAGAATAAACCGTTAAAATGACACTGTTCTGAGACTTTTCATTTCTTTGTCAATGAACAAACTTACAAAATCAGCTAGGGATGAAGTAATTATTTCCCCAACTGTATGTGGGGGGGGGGGGGGAAAGAATCCCCCAGTTTGGTTAGAAGAGGATTCACACGTTATTTTATTGCTTGTGCCACTTCTCGTTCAAACACTGTCATGGTAGATGAGTGGTAAATATTTATTATCAGCAGATTCCTATATTATTATGAATTCAAATGTTTCATTTTCTTTTTTTCAAACTCCAATTCCTAACATTTAGAAATAATTTCAGCAATATATTGATTTTTAGAAAATAATTAATTGTACAGTGATCTGCTAAAGGCAAGGTTCCAAAAAAATACTTTTTCAGGATACATTTATTTTCTTTTGAATTTGTAATATTCCAAACTTGAAAAAAACATTTACATACATTTGTTATCCTTAGCCAGATTTGAAAAAGCTAAGCTTTATCAATGTACTTGTTCAGACGTTTGATTTACACAGGGGGGAAAGTATTTCTTCTCTATTTTATTTTCATTTCTACATTAGGATCAAACTAACTGAAACAAATGCTCCCTGTCAATGTCATTTTTTTTGCTTGTTTCAAATAGTTATCTTTCACTTCTGCTCAGTTTTTTGGTTTGACATATTGCCTATATATATTATAGTCATTTAAATTAAGGAATTTTAAAACCCTTTACAAACAGTATATAAATGTATACCTTCGGACAAAGTACAGAACGTTGTCCAGTCGGCAGTCTTGTCTCTTCTTGAAGTCAACAAACACAGCATGAGACAAGAGGGGGTCGTTCACTGGAAGCTTCGCCACAGCAAACTCTGTGGCTTTTTGTAGAAAAGCTCTAGCAGCTTTGTGGAACCCTGACACGTCGCTTTGTTTAATCACACCGGCTTCATTCAGTCTCCTCAGAGCAGCTTTTGTTGTCAATCCCAGATCAAGCTCACAGTCTACAAAGCAAAAAACATGTATTAATATTAAATATCTAAGCCAAGTAAATGCATAAAAAGAAATCATGGACGTCTTAAACATATGAACATGTTATTCTAAATATTGCTTGAAATCGAAGGTAATTATGCATTTTAAGGTCATAAATCTTAATGCATTTAAAAATAATTTTCTAAAATATAAGGTAAAACATTTTGTTCACCAAAGGTCAAGTAAAACCATTATGGCTGTTAAACTATACTATACACTCTTTGAAGGTTTTTGTGATGCAGAAATGTTAACTTTGGAAAACCATTTCCACACAGGCAATTTAATTCAAGTAAAAAAGTAAAAATATGTACTATATAATAAAAATATAAAGAATAACATAGCAATCACCTTTACGGATAAATGCATACACTATTAAGATAATCATTTATTGAATCACCGTCTGATTCAGTTTCGGCAGAAAGTATCTTTGATTTCACATTTCCCATCAATTATATTAGCTGTGAATCAATTTTTTCTAAAAATTGGGGGAGCAAGAACAAATAAATTTCCTCCACACAAAACATCCACTCCGAATTTGTCAAATGGAACGCAAATGGGACTTTTGCGGCACTACATTACCACAGGGAAATAAGACCGTGGCAGGAAAATGCTGTGGGTTAACTTTGGAATACATTGGACCAGTATTCATGAAGGTGGTGGACAGCAGCTCCCTTTGAAAAAGGCTTAAAAATGCCTATTTTAACAGTAACAAACACTAAAGAATCCTTATTATGCAATAAAGTGGAGTGTGGAAACTGCCTTAGCACTACCATAGAATCTAACATTAACACTCAACATCTTCATTCCTGGGAGGGGGGGGGGGGGTAGACAGTACGTTTACATTCATATCTAAATCGAGCTTTTAGCAGAAATCAGACCAATTAGAGTAAATGCTTGGTCTGTTGTTGCAGTTCCCGCTTCTGTAGTTCTTTTCAGTACCTGTTCTTTGACTGCCAAGGCTTCTAAAAGCTTGGCTAGTGGTGACAGCGTATACCTGCAGATAAGTTTGATTCTGCAATTGCATTATCTGGGTAGCTTTGACTTCTCAAAGTCGACCTAAGGTGTATACATGCATTTCAAAAGTCAAATTTCAGTCAGAATAAGGCAATAGTTTGAATTTCTCTAGCTGCATGTACACGCACTGGCTAAGTGCCAAAGAAAATCAATGGTGCTCCTGGATCTGTTGCTTTGCAAACACCAGACAATATTGCATCAAGTAGCATTGTATCTAACTACTTCAGCTTCCTAAACTGCATTTTCTTTTGAACATTTAAAATACTCTCTACATAAACAATAAGGAAATAAGCAAATTTTGAGCAAAAAATAAATAAATTGTGTTCAACAGAAACTCTGAATACTGACTTCTAGTAGGGCTGGGCGATTAATTGAATCTTAATCTAGATTACGATCATGAAAAGAAAATAATCAGATTTTTTGTATGGACGTTTTTTACCATCTTCCCCTACATCAGGGAGCTTACCAGCTACACATGAAACTTAAATCACTAAATTGTTAGTCTGCAAAGCTACACGCTTGATCAAAATATGCCTTTAAAGTATCAACCGGCCATACAGTTCCTGGCTGCGTATTTTCAGATAAAGTGGTCAAGTTCTTGACTTAAAAAAAAAAAAAAGATACAGAAAAATGTATATACTCAAAATATTTAGATGGACTCTAAAAAACAACATGCAATGGTCTTCTTGGTGTCCTTAAGATACAAAATACTAACTCTGCAGTAATATGCTTTGTACTAAAAAAGCTAATCTTTCTAACCTGGCATTCACAAGTGATATTTTTGACCTTTTTCTTACCAGGAAGCTGGTTTTCCTCATCCTGATAACCGACCTTTTCTGGGCTTGTTTCTTTACAGGTCTCAGGTTTCAAGAACTTCAACATTAACATGCAGATGAAGTTTCTGATCTGAAAAATAAAACACTCCATTCTATAAATTAATTTTAAACAAACCAAAGCCACAAAGACCTTATCCAGATGGCAACATATACCTGACCGTGGAGAACATAAACACAAGAATCCTGCCTCTGAAATATCTGGTTCAATTCCCCAAATGCTGGAAGAAGTGATTGGTAAAAGAGGAGATGAACCTCTGTCATTGGATCCTCAAACCTTGCACGCAACCTCACTCCCCGACTTCGTTTTTTATCTACAAAACACAAACACTAAGTTTTTATTTACGTCTCCTTAGAAATTAGGAACATTTTTTGCTAAGCAATCTTTCCGTACCAGTAGATTTGAAGTAGACTTTTAGGTGTTTGTAGAGCCGCAATACATGATTGACTGCAAACGACAAACTAAGCCATTTGATGGTCAGATTCTGCAAAACCTCCATGTAATGTGTGTCGCAAAATATACGAAAATCTAGAACAAAAAAGTAAAGTTGAACAGATTAAACATGGTTTTCTTTTTCAAATTCTTCATAACATGTTATCACATTTCTTTAAGATACCTAAACTCTTCAGCCTTAATGAAAAGTACTCAAATGTTCTAATGATCATAACATCAACACAGCTCACATCTAGTGGACCCCTGGTTAAATGTGTAAAAAGCCATAAAGTGCAGGTTGCAGGTTAGTTTCCAATATGCCTTTAAAATGTACAAAAATAACCATTTGAAATTCTTACTGAGGTTATTTTATAGTTTCACTATGAATGTCCGTAAATATGTTAAACATTGAAGTTTCATAATCTTGACCTGTGAAAATGTTCCTAAAATATTTCTCTAAATTATGGTTTAAAGGGGGGATCTAACATGAAACCCGCCCTTTAAAAGAAATCCATCTTTATTGCAGCAGCATAATCCTACATATAAATATTTGAAATATATCACTTTTATCTAAGGTACATTTCATTTGTATAATATGTACATTAAGGCCTTTGCACATAGCTTTAACGTCATTGTCACTAATTATGGATTATGTTGCACTTTTAATATTTCTTACTTCAAGATAGTTTTGGGTAAAGAAAAGGACTTTTGCACTATCAACATTATGGGAGAGATGAACAATTATTTATATACCTCAAAGTACCAAAATGTACTGTAGCCTGGCTGCAGCTGAAGTTAAAGCTAAAAATTTTGTTTTCAAACTGAAATCAGGAAAAATACTCAAAAAAGCAAACACATATGTGTAAATGATAAGTTTAGGTGATATGAGAAAAGTGCCTGTTAATATTTGTACAGATACTATTAAGGTAAAATGAGAGAAGAAATTCACCATCTGGATGGTTTGTGCTGGACCTGAACCACAAACCAAGGTCAGCAAACATGTCCTCTACATCAAATCCTGATTCCTTTAGAGAGAATAAATTTACACTTACAGTGCATCCAGAAAGCATTCGCAGCACTTTGTTGACAATGAGGAAAAAGGCTTTTAGAGATTTTAGCAAAATATATCAAGCACAAACTAAGAAACCACATGTATTCACAGCTTTTGCTCAATACTCTGTAGGCTGTAACTGCTGGTAAAGGTGCACAATCAGTCTTCTTGAACAAGATGCCACACCTATCTTTGGACAGTTTTGTACCTTCCTCTTTGCAGCACGTCTATCCTAAGATGTTCAATCAGATTTATGTCTGGGTGTGTCCAAGACAAATACAGAGCCTGAAGCTCCTCTTTTAACATTTTGGCTGTACGCATGGGATATTTTGTCTGCTAAACAATATTCGGTTGCTCCAGTCTGAGGTAAAAAAGGGCTCTGGAGCAGATTTTCATCCACAATGTCTGTACATTGAAGCATTCAACTTTCCTTCTACCACTGAAATTTATCCCTGTAACATAATGCACCTTTCTTCCCTATGAACATAACCCCCTTTCTTTCTGACAAAGAGACTTTGCATGACCTGACAGTTTTATTTTTCATGGTCTTTGAGTCTTTCAAATTTAATCTTCATGGCAAAGACTTTGAATACATGGGATTCTTTAGTTTTAAGAGTTTTTAAGAAAAAAATCAAATAAAAAAAAACAAACATATAAAATGTGCAAGAAAATGTACAAGCGAAGCCTGCAGTGTTCATTTAAAAAAAGTAGGATAATTGAATACATATAGACCTTTTTATACGAATACACATATTTACCTGATAATACGTCAAGCCAGCTGCACGTGCATTATCATGCACAATATAACAATGCCAGCCTAGAACATACAAAGCAGGATTGTGGTCCAAAAGTCTGGTTTTCCCAGATTTTTCAGATTCCAAATCAACGTTGGTATCATCCACTGACAAGGCGATACAATTAGTCCATGGGATGAAATAGGACTGAAGTGTTTCATTTATTTTTCTGCAGATGGAGTCAGCAACAGATGTGCCTGCCCCTGCAGTAACGCCCATGTTGAGAAAATTCTCGACTACTCCTTTCTTACTCCAGAGTCTAACGGTGAGTGGTTTCATCTTTTCTTTTCCTGTTAAGATAGTAGGAATACACAAACAGTGATGCCATTAGAACTAGCATAACATTTACACCAAATATGATTGCTTGGGTGTAAAAGCAAACATCAGTATATCATCATATACTGTACCTCCCTCACCGATTCTGTTGCATCCTTCAATTGCCAGAGAGAAAGGTTGTTTGGAGAGATTCCTTGCCATTTCAGTCATCAGATAGGGAGTGACACATTTATTTATAATGGCAATGGTCTTTGTTCGCGCTGAAGAGTATTTGCTGGCAATTTTGGAGTCTGGAAAGCACTGTTTAAACAAAGGACTGAGGTGATCTGAGAAGCCTAGAGGAATGTCATGCTGCACCAAGGCAACAGCCACTTTAACCTCTGCTCTTCTGGTCTGTTTCAAAGAAGAATAAACAAATAGTTGATTGCGAGAGATTTCCCTTTACATTCAAGATTCAATAAATTAAGTAACCAAAAATGGTTGGTGAAAAGATCCTTTGAAGGCTCCAATCAAAAATTATTACCTGTGCTTCAAGTCTGTCCATTTCTCCCGTTTCTGGAATCACAGTCATGTTCAGTTTTAGCGAGCTTCCGAGAAGTTTTTCGTAAAATTTTAATTTCTTTTTGTGGTAATCTCTTTTAAAGTGCCGCACAACATCCGCCCTGCCAGAGTGCTTGCACTCCAGCTCGCGTCTGCACACCGTGCACCAAAAGTGATAGGGGGTGCTCCCAGCTGTGATACATGGCCAATCCTCCTCCCACTTTGGGTTGAATTTTGAGTTGTAGATGGCGGCGCCAATCTTCCTTTTTTTGGATTTCACACAGGGCTTAAGTAAAGAAGATATGAAAGTTGTGCTCATCACTATTTTGGAAAAAATAAGACATAAGAACAAAGTTATCACTGCAAACACAGAATAATAGGCTTTACTCCATGATATTTGGAAGAATCTATTTATTTAAAAAACACTTGAATTAATAATGATGGGCCATTCAGAAAGCACAATTTTCCCCCCACACTGCTCTGAGTAAAACAAAACTATTGTATTCAGATCATTTTAAGTAACACTATACATAAATCTTGAACGTTTTAGAGATGTCACATTAAAACCACAAACTACTACAGTGGGTACCACTTGAGATTGGCGCGTTTCACCCATTATTCTCACGAGACCTCACGGGAGAATCACGCGTCTTTTCTTTAATTTTCTCCAGTGCCGCTGCAATGACCCAAACATCCACTAGGTGGCACTTGTGAGCAGGTTTAGGATCGTTGACATTTAGCACCATAGGCCTAATCAAAAGAGAAAATCCCGAAGCAAGCTGAAAATCTTCTGCTTTAATATACCCTACCTGCTCCAAACATACGGCAGCATAGAGCTTTCAGCCATATAAAAAAAAAGTAGACCATATGTAACAGTGTGACATTAACCATGTGGTGTTCCGTTTGATTGATAAAAAGCCCTGACCGCCTTTGGTGTCTCTGTCATGGCTGTAGCACAATGGTTAGGGCGTAGGATTTATGATTGAGCAATTGTGGGTTGGAGTCCAAGTGTGTTTTTTTCTGCACTTTGCCAAAAATAACATTTTTCCTGGTTAAAAAATTTATGGCGGAGAAATTGCCCAGTTTTAAACAACGATTTTGGTTCCTGATGGTCATATCAATGTCATCACTATCAATCAATGTCTTATTTTGTAATTTTTGGACCACAGATAGTATAGTATAGGATCCGGGTCAGACCCAGCTTGCATATGGCCCACATCCATCCCAGATCTTGAAGTATGCCATCTCTTAACAGTTGACACTTTCTATCAACTAATCAAACTAGATTCATCTCAACACTGAATGAATGATGATCCGTAATTTCTCACAAGGGCTAATGGAGGCGCCAATATGGCTATTAAACTGCTTTCGCTAATTGAAGCGCTTGTCTTGTGTCTTGAGCTTATTACTTTCAATAGGCCTATACTGTAGACTAAAATAAAGTACATGTAGCTTACATGACTTGGGTACATTCACACCTCTGGGGAGAGGGTCTTTGTGTAAAAATCCACGCCAACTCCCCAAGATAAATAGGTGTTCAACTGATGGCCTATTTACAGTAGATGTCAGAGATGGCTGTGATCAACGCACAAGTCAGTAAGCTCATCAGGCCTCTGCGGAAAAAAGGCTGACCGACTAGCGCTATAGCCAAACACCTAGCCATAACTGGAATAAGACCTTCCTTGCGGACTATCCAGCAGCATTGTCGACGTGGTGTTGTGGAGAAGAAAAAACGAAAGCCGCGTAAAGTGACGAGGTAAATGTACTTTTTATTCTTTAAATATAAACTCAAGTTTGTAAGTGTCACATGTTAACAAAGATATCAACAGGCTTTACCAAACTACTGTATATACTGAAGCAATGTGTCTCTTTCAGTCAGGTGATGGAAATAATAGACTCTATCCTGAGAACAGATGATGAACTACCAGCAAGAAAAGTAAAAGAGCTTCTCCAAAGAAGGCACAGCATAAAAATCGGGTTAAACTCGGTGAGAAAGGCAGTCCGGGATCTTGGCTGGAACTTTGGGAAGCCCAGGTAACACGGGCTTTATTAATTACTTATCTTGATAAGCGGGCACTCAACATGCATTCTTATAGTAACATTTTGATAAATTCCGCTTTCAAATTCGTTCCAATGACCCGGGGAAAAAACAAAGACTTGCATCTAATCCAAGCTCAAGAATGGAAGGCTGCTGGTGAAAAGTTTGATGATGTTCTCTTCACTGACGAGTCAACTGTGGCACTGGAACATTTTGCATTGAGGTGCTGGAGAAAGAAAAACTGCAGGGGCGTTGCAAAACCAAGAGTGAAACACCCAGTCAAACTGCATGTTTGGGGTGGGATTTCTCGATGTGGACCTGCTCCGCTTGTTATTTTTGACGGTGAGTGATAAGGTAGCCTATTGAAAGCAATGCTTGCAAAGTATGTAAAATAAATTGATACAATATAGACTACTAACATATTATTTAACCCGCAGGTATAATGGATCAACACTTCTACGCCGAAGAAATCATCAAAAAAGCATGCCGGTCCATACATAAGGGAGCATTTCCATATGTCTACACATAGATTCTTCCAAGGTAGGCTACAATCTGTTTTCCAAATCTTTAGCATGATTATGAAAAAGCAATGAAGTGATGATGAGGCTACTAATGTTTGTTTAATGATTAAGATGTCCTCCTTATTTTTTTCTGTTTTTTGTTGGGGTTTTTCAGACAACGATCCGAAACACACAGCAAAAAGTGTCAAGGCCTGCATTCAAAGTGAGGGGATCAACTGGGTACCGACACCGGCAAAGTAAGTTAACGTAGTTATTTTAATAATCTAAATAAAATATATACATATTCTGGATGAATACATACTGTATCTGAAAATAGGCTAACGGTGCTGACATGTCCATTTCTTTTGTTTTAGGTCGCAGGATCTGAACCTCATTGAGTTAGTGTGGGCTTCCATGAAACGATATATTCGCTGTGAGGCCAAACCCATGAGCAAAGACGCACTGATCTCTGCAATTTAGTTTTTTTGGCGAACAAACTCGCAGCCGATGTCTGCAATAAATACATAGACCATCTGGACAAGTCATCGACCAGGTCATAGCGTGGAAGGGAGAGGCAACTGGCATGTGATCTCCCCACTGGCCAAGGGATGTCAAAGTTTGCCATGTTACTATTTTATATATCCAGTGTTTTGTCAAGGTGCCAATTGCTAATTTAATAAAGATTTCCATCTAAACGATGATAAAACTGAATGGATCTTGTTCGATGCCTGCAATAAACCTGATATTTCATTTCATTTTTTATTTTTTAAACTGGAAACTCAAAATAAAATCTTCTTCTATGACTTCAATCTTCAGAACTAAAAACAAAAACACTTTGAAAACTATCTGGCAATGATCTATTTCTAACTTTAAACATAACCAATAATATTTGTTGCTCAATTAAGTCTTTGAATTTCAGAAGACTAGATTTAAAAAATAATAAGTTTGTGCTTTCCCTATACCCAACTTTATTCAGTATCCTAATAATTATTTTCTGTAATAAACATAATGGCATTAGATTCGTTTTATCAGTTTGTTTTTAAAATTGGTGGGGACGTAATTATTAACTTGAATGCGGTTTGATGATTGGTGGGGACACTTCTAAGTATTCATCCGTTTCATGTCTCATTACAATTTGCACTGCAGAGTAGGCTATAAACGTGGTGAAAATCGCATCTTTAGTAAATCAATACCATTTAAAAGCCATAGGTTTAGCCGTTTTCATTTTTAAACGTCACCAATAGGCTGTTGGTTGGGAAGAATGATTAAAATCCACATCGTAGCACAAAGAACAATGTTGAATATCATATATACTCGCACCAGAAGAATGCACAAGAATAAAACATTCTCCTTTTGCAACCCCAACATCATTCTGTGTGGAGAAACTTTAAATTTAACTTACAGCTGACAGTCCTGCAATAGTCCTGCTACCTGTGCATGATCCGCATAAAGTTGTTTCAGGTGGAAAAAAACGAAATTGAATTCCACGGCTCCGCGGGACGAAGTTTATTTAATGCGAGCGGACATAACTTATGTTTTGTTTAAGAGTCCCAAAGAGGAAAATGTTCATAAGATGTTTTGGTGTTGGGAGCAGGGTGGAATTTTTCGTGCTGATGATGCAATGCTGTTGCTATCCATGTAGCGATTCCAACTCATCCTCACTCCCAACTCGTCACATATGGACGCATGGTCAGGAGTCTGATCTTGCATCCATATTTGACGAATTGGGAGTGAGGATGAGTTGGCGATTCAGGAATGAAAAATCTAGGTAAAGCCAGACTGGACACAGTGTTTGGTTTCTGCACAGTGATTTCTGCATATACATTTCAGCTGCAGTATAATGAAAGACTAATAATTCACTGCACTATAATCTACTTTAAATAATGGATGAAGTTATTTTTCTTTTTGATTTTTTAACTGTGATGGAAATGTTGTCCACTCCCTGGTTCTCCGTTGCTGCTTCGCAGAAATGTCTCTCTCTGGACGCTGGATGCAGAGATAGCGAGATTTTTTCGCCTTCAGGGCAAAGTAGGCTAGTATTCTGGCATGTTCTCTACACAAATCCAGTATGTCAACATATCATCTTTGGGAGTCTTAAACAAGCAAAAATATTGCATGAATATTTTGTTCCTTGCTACTCACCCGTAGAAAATAAACCAGACCCATTAAATTTCATTTACTGTGGTCCCTAATTTATTGGGGGGGTTCTAAAAATAACCCACAAATCTGCAAAGTAATCATCTTTTGTTTATTCTTTTTTTTTTTTACAATTATGTTTTAAGGCTGTAAAACCCCTCGCCACAAACCTTTTTAAGCTTTTCTGACATACATTAACATTTAATCACATTTCTCACTAGTTTTAACACTCAAACCTTCGTAGAATTCAAAGTATTACGCAGTACGGTCTCTCTTGCGCCGCTAAGTGGGTTTTTTCTCCCCTGAAAGTTTCTGAGCAGCCAGGTGTCGTTTCCGAGTGTAGAACATAATTATAGGCAGTTTTTTGTGCGTCTTTTTTTCTTATGGATGAGAATTATTAAAATCAGAAATAATAATTTTGGCAAGCACGGGAGACATAACGAAGAGATTAATGGTTGCCTCCAATCATTTAGGACGCAGAAAACAATGCGCGTTAGTATGCTGTAAAGAAAGCATTTAAATTGTGCTATTAAAAAAATCCACCAAACAGCGAAGCAGCAAAGGATGGACCTGCGTTATCAGCAAAGGAACTGTATAACTGTAGTTGTTCCATCTTGAAAAAGGTACCAGGACTCCGCCCTGTAGCTGACTACTAGTCTTTTAAAACATGACAAATCATAAATAGGCCGCTTATCTGAAGCTTAAAATGAT